>JABAKD010000024.1:6102577-6702577 GCA_012845835.1 Undaria pinnatifida
GTCGGGGTGGCAAGAGTCACCGTTCTTCAGGAGAGGCACCGTATTCCAAGAGGTACGGCCCGGAGCTGGTTTCAATACCCCGGCGATTCTTCGCTGAAGAAAAAAGTTGGCGGGGCTACCACCGTGGAACGACTCAAATTTCTGAGCATTTTTTGGGGGATCCTACCATGAGGAGCTCCCGCTCAAAAAAATCTCACCCCGAAAACCCTGACTTCGAAGGCGTTCTTTCGCGGAACCCGACCAACGTTTCCATGGGCTACTGTTGTACTTGAGTCGTTCTAGGGTAGCCCCCCCCAATTTTTTTTCTTTAGCGAAGAATCGCCGGTTTTTGAAACCAGCTCCCGGCCGTACCTCTTTGAATACGGTGCCCCTCGCCACCCCGACGCCATCGTTCGATAAGTCCTTTACGCACAAGAGAGAACATATGGAGGCTTTTTTTTATTTAACAGAACCCTTCCTCCCTCGTGTCGATCAGCCATGAAACGTTCGTTAAAGAAGTCGCTGGTTATTAGGGGGGGAGGTTATATCTTAGGAGCAGTCAGTCCTAAAGCACAAACATAATCGTAAAAATATCCTTTACAAAACCGACACTTACACGCTTGGGGAGCAAAACCTATAACTGCTAACGAACATGCCGCCTGAAAATATAGCAACCCCTGTGTCGTGGGATGGCTCCACTGCACTAAACGCGCAGCTTCTTGCTAGGATAAGGATCACCTCGGGGTGGCGCCAGGCAAAGACCGAAGCCGTCGCATGCGATGATCCGGCCGTTTCACAAAATATGGAGTGTTTGGCACTCCGTTTGCTGCCGCTGCCGCTGCCACTGCCGCTGCTGCTGCTGTGTGCCGTGGTTTCGTAGTCACCGCGGAGACCGCTGCTTGGTTCCTTCCGCCGTTCTTGAAAGAGCGCCTATTAAACGTAGTCAAAGGAGATAAGGGGGCTACCTTGAAGTTTCGAGCATTATGGTGCAGCCGGCTGCCCAGCGGAGATGATTCGGTGCAATGATGAGTAGCATCGAGCCCAAGTGTGGTCAAAATATTTGATACAGTTCATGATAAACAGTCGCAGTACGTTCTGTCATCGAAGCTACGCATCTCAGAGCACTACGTTTCACAACTCCAACAGATCAGATCGCTATTTCGAGGTCTAGATCTTTTTTAGGTGTACATCATGTTTTCCGTGTGGGATCCGTACGATCTAGCTCTTATGAACGCGTTTTCCTGGGTAATATAGTCTATGTCTTATCTAGCTCTTCGATAAAATTTTGCCCGTATAACACCTTTATGATGTACATAGTTCAACATGATTGTTTGGGTGGGATTTGTTTGATCTGCATAAACTGCACACGTCTGCAGGATGGGATCTGTAATATCTGCGGATTTTTATATCATGATTCGTGCTGGGATCTGTTTGATATATTGATAGATTATACCTACGCGCTTCGCCACGCGGAATTTATTTGCATGATGCAGGCATTTCACACATGTTTCGGGATCTGTATGATGCGCATGATCTGTACGTGATCCATTCACCATTTGGGATTTTCATTATCTTCATGGTCTATCACTACGCAGCCCCCAACCAGAACGAAACATAATACGATAGCATTCCCAGTGCCAAGTTTGGTAGAGCTGTGATCCGGTAGGATTTCACGCCTAGTAACTAATCGGTGCGTGCCGTTAGCCGCAACTATTGTTATGCTAGTCGGCAAGTCGACTGGCGGAGCTGACGGCCAGCCGGCTTTCAGGGGAGAGAAGCAAGCCAAAAGCATTAGCCCCGGCCAAGAGAGTCTCGCCCAAACATGACAAACGCATCAGGAATGAAGCCACCCTTTCCGCCACGAAAACCAACACCGGTAATATATGGCACCTCCAAGATCTGTATCTTACGCATACGGTTGCCTGAGCGGGATCTGTTTGACCTAAACTTTCCCACGCATCTACTTGAGCGGGATCTGTATGATATAGATCATACGTATGTGCTTCGCCCGAAGGAATCTGTACGACCTACGTGACCCGCCCGTGCGCATCAAGTGGGTTCTGTATGATCAGCACGACCTACACATGTTTCGCCAGTAAGATATGTATGCGCATGATATCCCACACATGTTTTCCTGGGTGGCATCTGTATGATCCGTATGATCTGCATATTTTTCCGAGTGAGACCTGTACGATCTGCATGATCTAGTCATATTTTTCTGATGGGACCTGTATGATTTAACATCTACATACATGTTTCGGGTTGTTGAATCTGTATGACGTTCATGATCTGCACATGTTTCTCCAGGTGCGATCTGTATGATCTCTATGATTTGCACATGTTTACCTTGGCGGGATCTGTATGATCTGCACGATTCTCACATGTTTCGCCAGGTGAGATCTGTTTGATCTAGATCTTATGGACAACATATTCATATCTGCCGAAAACGATCTAGATCATCTAGGATCTAGATCGTCTAGACCATGATCTGTCTGATGTGTGCTAAGCTTCGAGACGCATGGCGGTAGTGGAGGCTTTTCCGTCGCACTTCCATTAAGAATGACACGCTGCTACCAAATCATGGGTGGAGCGTAGGGTGCTCTTCGAAATGGGCGACCCCCAGGAAACCTCGGCTGGCGCTTATCGCAGTGCACGTCGTCATGTGTGCTTGATTTTTTTCGTACACACGTGACCTTGAGGTTGTGGACTATGGGTGCAGCGGAATTGTATCGCTGGTGCTGTCAACTTGGCGCGGCAACGTGAAGACCAGCACGTTAGTACAGGTTTTGCACTACTCTGGTTTACCTTGCTCAGTCCCGCACGATGTTTCGATGCTGTATTTCCCGGTCTACTGCGTATGTATTTCTCCTGTATGGCATATGCATAACGTGTTTATAACAACAACAACGACAACAACAGCAACATCGTTTATCCATGACAATCAGTTGTGAACGTCCAATGACGAAGCGCAAACCAATACATCCACCGTAACCTACACTGTCCCTGTCTACCGGTTTTACTATATACCGGTATAAGGTCTAAAAGGCAACGAGATTACGAAGAGCTGATATGGCGTATCACTAACACTGAATTGCTTAGCGTGACATGACTGCGGCACAGCATATAGTCTAATTACGGGGCTTATTTTGCAGTATTTTTTTGCTTGTTTGGTATGACACTTCGAATGACGTCTGGCACGTACGAAACAGTAAGTGCAGCACAGCACGTAGCACGGCACAGCGCGGCACAGCACCGCACAGTAACGCACCGCACTGCAGAGTACGTACCGCACGGCACCACACGGCGCTGTGCTGCTGCTGAGCTGGCACTGCGCTCCGCTGCTTCACGGCGACAACCGCTGATTGCTGCAGCTGCTTTCCATATATCGCAACCCAACTCAGTGACTATACGGGGCATAACAGACAGCTTGCACCGAATCCTGTTCCGAAGCTCTAGAAGGGTGGGCTCTTGACAGTAAACGCCCACGACGCCGCTCTCACCTGCGACGCATTCCTTGAACTAAAGATTTACGAACGAGACACGTGGTGCGATAGAGGTATACCTTTTTTTGGCGATTCTGTTTTGAGAATGACGGGGTTCCTTAACCCAAAATCGTCGGCGAAAAAAAATAAAAGGACATTGTTTTTTTTGCGTGCTTCTCGCTGTGTACCTTGGCCACGGTATACTTTATCCGGTAGCAGTGTTGTTCTTCTCCAAATCAGGCCTTTGGGGAGGGCCTTATGCTCCCAAATTGAGGAATCTCAGAAAAAAAGTGGTGCACCTCTATCGTAGCACGCGTCCTGACTGAGTGTCTATGCTCAGTCGGACGCAAATCTCATCAATGAACGCGTTGTAGGCGAGGGTGGCGTCGGGACGTTGGCTGTCGAGGGCCTCCCCTTTCAGTCCTTCGGAACAAGATTCGGTGTGCAAGCTGAATTTTTTATTTCGAAGCGTCCCACGAGCATCCGTTCGCCAATTCCAGTTTGTCGAACCTACTGCAACAAACACGCAGATCGCGTTTCACGATGGCAACGTATCGGGACCGTTTGAGGCTTCTTCCGAGGAAAATACGACGAAGGACTCTTGCTACGGTGGAGGTGCGCACACCCCTTTTTTTCTGATACTATCCCTCAATTTGGGGGCTTAAGACCTCCCCCAAAAACTGATTCTAAAGGAGAAAAACCAAAAGCTGCTGCCGGATGAAAAATCCCATGGCCTAGGTACACAACGAGAATCATACAAAGAAATGTCCCCGTCATTGAGAAACAATTTCACACGGAAATTGCTACCTCTAGAATCGTACGTGGCATGCGTCGAAAGCAAACGATGATCACAGCATCGGCGCCGCGGAGAAGCCCGGGTTGCTGGGTAATAGGAACTAGAGGGTGCATGTGACATGGGATGTATGGAGCACTGCAAGACATGCTGGGAGCATGCATGGTGCATATCGTGTACGGCTGCACGCTCTTCCCCGCGGTGTTGTGTTGTAAAGCTTAGTTTGGGTACAAGCTATGGGCCAAGCTTTTGCAAGTGGTCAAACGGACTATTAATAATACCCCACTAATTCCTTAACAAATGGCGTCGTCGACAGACCATGGGGTGTTTTGGGTGGTGGATTCGAATCCCACCAGACTATCCGCAACAACAAAACTTTTTCAGACTTCCCCCAGATGCCGAACTTGGAAAACACTCTCCCCTCCCCAGGAAATGAAACCGCTTGGATATTGACACGTCCGCCCCTTTTTTTTTCTTTTTTTTTGCACACTTTCACTTTCCAGCTTCTGGACAAGCCGTGGTCACAGGTGTCATCCCTTCTCCTCCCCGGTTCTTGCCTTCGATTTTTATCGCGCATAGGGTTCAGCAATCCCACTGCTCGTCGATTGTTCATCGAGTGCTGCTAACTCACGCTGTCGCGCTTTCCGCAAGTCAATTTGTCCACAAGAAAAAGTCCCAACGAATTTATACGAGTATGCACTCGGCGGGGCTCGAACTCACGAAACTGACCTATACCAGGCTCGAGGATAACCTGATACGCCACCGGGGCGACCGGTTCCCTATATCAGGCCGACCTGGTATTCCGCCGTTTCAGGGGCGGAGAATGTTAAAAGGCTTACTTTGGGTAAGCTATGGGTTAAGCGTTTGCAAGTGGTCGAACGATAACGCTTACTTTGGGTAAGCTCGTATGCGTTAACCTTTTGCAAGTGGTCAAACGGACTAATACCTCACTAGACTAATTCTTCAACAGTTGACAGTCCCACACTCCTCGTTTTTTTCCAATCCTCGGTTGCACGAGTCCTCCAAAAGTTCTATTAATACACTAATATCAATCACCAGCATTCACTCGTAACTAAAAGTTTTACGGGCTTCCGATAAGTCACCTCCTGAGAGAGGCGATAGCTTCGCGATTCGCAGCCTTCTCCTTCGCTTCCTTTAGCAGAACGTCCGTGAGATTTTTCGTCAACGATTCTGGGTCTGGGGCGGGTGATATCGACGAAGCCAACATCTCGCTGTCTCGCCCTCCCGAGACGTTCCTCTTCACCTTGTGTTGCACTTGCCCCTTAGCAGAGCAAACAGAGACAGCAGCTGCACAAACACGCAGCAAGTCCGCAGATATGCTGCTATCTGTTATCGTACGGCTGGGACAGGCAGTGCTGCTCCCCTCTGTGTCGTCGTAATATTTCATAGTCGTCATGCTCGTACCGAAGAAAAATGCGGCGTAATTAACCGAACCTGACGGGAATGAAACGCCAGAATAACGCCACAATATCACTGTACGACCTTTCCTGGACATGATGCTACAAGTGTGCGCAGTGCGCAGTGCCTGTTCCTGTGCTCGATGTTCTGCCCGGCACCTTGACTCTCACAGTATCCCTTTCCCAGAAATATTGACTGATGGTGGTCATAACCTTGAAGCCTAGCGCCCGGGCAGCGTGTCGAGCTGGTGTTCTCATAGTTCTCGTGGTATCGACCCTGTCGTTCCCTCGTACTCGTACACATACTATGTCGACAAGATCGACTGCCTTCCACCTTGCTCACCACACGGAACAGCATCCTAGTACCGCGGACAATCTCCAAGCTCGAAACCGCCGCCACCAGCGTGCCTCCTCGCGCAAGAGGAGTTGGTATTCCTCGAGCGGTAGTGGAGGTCGCAGCTCTGTTAGCTGCTGGGCTACGGCTGCTCCGGTGATAGGTTGCAGAACAGGAGGAACTCAGTTGCATTTTTCGCAGATGCGCCGCATGCGTCATCATGATCACCATCGCAGCAGCAGCACGTGTGCATCTCGACGAGGGACATCGCTGTCTATGAAGGTCAAAGCCAGGGGGAAGAAAACAGGGGGAGGTGGAGGAGGAGGAGGGGGCGGAGGGGTGGCGACCGCTTCCCGGCGCGCGAAGCAGCAGAAGAAGGCGCTGTACATCGAGATCGAGAGCCTTGACAGCGATTCTTGGCGGTGAGAGGATGTTCGGATTCAAACATATCGAAACATGTGCACACATGAACAGACAATAGTCATGTCAAGGCCTCATATGATCTGAACATATTACTATTACTAGGTTTAGCCCAAGCTGGGGTCCATCAGGGCTCACTCTGCGGTCTACCTCGTAACAGTTGCCTGCTTCGAAGCGTCTCCTTAATTGTTTTCCTATTTTTTTCGCAATATAGGGAAGAAAGCGCTGAGTTATTCTCGCGATAAGTATGAAGGCGCGTACCGTAGTGGGGAGGGGGGAGAAGAGACAGCTTGGTGACCCCGGGTCCGACGTTACGTCTACGGGGAGGGAGGAGGAGAAAGAAAAGGGGCATAAGATAACAGATGGGATGAGCAACCAAACAAGAACAAAAATTAGCTTTTGGAAGTCGAACCCGGCACGGAGCACATGCAGGGTGCAGTCAAGCCGTCACACAAAGCACACACAAAATCACGAACACGAGACCGGGCGCTTTTGGACGCGTCAAGACCTCTGTTGGCGTCATCATACTAGAGTGTTGTGTAGGCGGAGGTCAGCCAAAGGTCTCCAACCGCGGTCTCCCAAGTACCATATACACATCTGCCTGTCATATGAACAGGGGCTACTTGGAAGTTGAAGTTGAACCCGGCACATGCACGTCGTACAGTCTTGGGCCCGCGTTAGTGCGGTTCCCGTTAGTGCGGCAGGCCAGTTACAGTGCGGACGGTTGCTGCGATAGAGGTATACCTTTTTTTTGCAAAAGCACTTTCTGAATGACGGGGCTCCTTAAGCAAAAATCGTCGGGAAAAAAATAAATAGTGCCAGGTAGGCAATTTTTTTTTTGCGAGATTCTCGTTGTGTACCTAGGCCACGGGATTGTTCATCCGGCAGCAGTTTCTTTTTTCTCCAGATCAGTTTTTTGGAGAGGTCTTAAGCTGCCAAATTGAGAAACCTCAGAAAAAAAGTGGTGCACCTCTACAGCAGTATCGTAGCACGCGTCTGCGGTGGAGTCACGTGCCACGGGTAGAGGTGCACTCTTTTTTTTCTCTAGGCTCCTCGCTCGCAGAGCTCTACACCCCACCCACACACTGTTTTAGGGTGCAGTAAAATTGACATGCAATCCGACGAGCAAACTCATGACCAAGGTATACCTTAATATGGCAATATTGCAAAACAAGAACGGCATTTCGACGATTTTGAGTTATAAATAAAATAGCCCCGCTTTCTATAAAATAAAAATAAAGGCTAAAAACGCTCGCCTCTCTGGTAGCAAGCGTCTCCGCACTACGGTCAGCTCGGACTCCTGCTTTAGTGCGGGTGTTGTCGTCGGGCAAGGCATCGCACCTATTGAGCGGAAACGGCTATTGCTGTATACGTCCATCCTTCGCCACAAACGCTTCTGGCATTTTCTTTTGGGGCGTCACGGTACGAGGCGACCAGCCGCCGTTCGTCCAGGTCGCGGCGAAGCTCTCGTTGTGATACCTTGTCGTATGGCGTGTTTCAGTATGTATCACAGCCATTGACCTGGGGATGGAACATTGATGAGTTGTACCGGTAGCTAGAGTGCAGGCGTGTGGGGAAAGGAAATTGGGAAGTGGTTGGCAGAGGGTCGTACGAGATATATGACTGCATTACGGAAGGATGTTCGATATGTATGTACATGGGAACGGCATCTACGCTAGCAACGTCCGAGGGCAAAAAAAAAAAGTACCATGGATACTGCTGCTTGTTCTGCTGAGATGAGGCTGCCAGGTGGATCGTCAGTCGCGAGCGGTGGCTAAAAGCGTTCGATTGGTTTTGCTCCTGGCATCATTACGTTCGCGTTGTTGGAGTTGCTTGCTGGCCAGCGGAGAACTTCACGCCAAGCGATACGTACGCATACTACGAAAATACTAACGACGCTCGCTCTCACAAGAACTATTCCCGCAAGAAACCGACCCTTGCACTAGTGTAAAGTGTAGCTGTCGCTAGGAACTCGCGCAGGCAGCAGGATACTTTGTAACTGCTATGATCATGCTATTCAAAGACGAATTACCTACCGAGCAAATGTAATCATATTTAATAAAGTTGTTATAAGGCTATTTCTTTGGCAGTCGGATTTTTCAGTCGAAAATGGCCCTTTTCGATTGAAGCCCAAATCGGGCTTTCTTACACAGTCGAAAAAAGGGCTTTTTCGACTCGACTTTTTTCGACTGAGTTTTCCGACTGGGGGATCCAGTCGACAAACTTGGATTTTTCGACTGAATCTGCCAATCGAAAAACTCAGTCGAAAGAGTTTACACCTGTGTTTTTTACCCATCTCATCGCTTGTCCCAGCACCAAACACACACCAACACACCCACGCACCCATGTCAAGTACCACACAGCAGTATCATACAACAGCGCCGACGCTGGCTTGGCAATCACTGCTGTTGCTTCTTGCCGCAAGCCAGCGTGGCGCACTGCTAGCTCCGCTCGCCGGCAGCGTGTAATTACACGACGGCAGCAGCGCACGTTATCGATGCCATTTTGCCAACAACAGCTACGCCTGCTGTAGCTTTGGCGGCTCTCGGCTGAGTGCAACGCCGCGAACGTGGCTTCGGCGGCTTTCAGCTAAGCCCAACGCCAACAACCCGCTTGGGCGAAGGTTCGTCGCGCGCGAAGCACGCGTAGCTCGCGAAGAATGCGCAGGGCACAGAGCTGCCAACCGATTTTCGACTTCCATACAGCAGTACTCCCTCACACTAACCGCGTCTAGGAAGAGCACAAAAACTAAAAAAGTGACTCGACTGACGAAAAGAAGAAAGACCAGAAGAATCCAGTCGAAAAAAAAAAAAGTCGAAACGGGCTGTTTTTGACTGGCCGAATCCGACTGTGTAAGAAATGGCCTAACAACGTCAGCTGTGAATTCGACGAATTTAGGGTCGATTATCATCTTTGCGAGCTGCGTACTACATTAATCCCCCGTTTTTAGTAAGCTATCATGAGTCAAAACCTAGCATATGATGTCATTGTATTACACTGCTGACCATGCAGCATCATGTTCATTATTTCATTTTTCCCGTCCGACAACGTGCCGTGTTTACGTCAACAGTTATCAAGACGACAAAAAAAAAACGAAATTTCAGGCCATGAAAAGCAAAATCGCAAAGCAAAGATGTTGTTGTTTTCACATGAACTCGCATAATCAAGTCCGTGGTCACAGGACAGGCTCCAGTCACTCTGGAGCTGAGGAATACCCCAGGGAAAAAACACGAAAAAACAAAGGTGGTGCACGCATATATCGCAGCTGACGCAATTCATGCCTCCATCGGAAACGTACAAAAATGAAATCGGGAGTCAGCCTACGATGTGCCAGGTCCATACTGGTGCATACGTCTCACTACTCGACGCCTCACTACTGCAAAGACACTACGTACCAGGTACTGCTTTATGGAAAGGCGTTCGATTTATATGGGAACGAAATCGTCAAGAGCTCAAGGCTACGGTTGGAGGGTATTCCCAATTGTTCACTACCCACAGTCTGAGCCACTTGCACGGGTGACTCTGTAGGTCACCGACGCAAACGAGTTAGGCGATTCGTTTGGCACAGCGTAGCTAAACATCCCTGTGGGGATTCATATCGAAAAATTAAATCTGCGCGAAAGCCCATGACCGCATGGAACAGGGGGACTCACTCCCTTTTGGGGATTAATATCGAGAAATTAAATCTGCACGAAAGCCTATGGCCGCATGGAACAGGGGGGGGTCACTCCCTTTGGGGGCTAATATCGAAAAATTAAATCTGCACGAAAGCCTATGGCCGCATGGAACAGGCGGGGGTCACTCCTTTTGGGGATTAATATCGCAAAATTAAATCTGCACGAAAGCCTATGGCCGCATTGAACAGGGGGAGGTCACTCGCGCGAGTGACCCCCCGAGCCAATGAAAACTAAGGCCCCGAAAGAGACCCCTCTATCGTAGCATTGGTCTAAACTGTATTTTGTCGGAGGGAAACAATAATAATCTATGAAACTATCAATAGCTACGTACCTACCGCTAGATGTGCGTCCCATGTTCTCCTGGTCCTACCCCACCCAGCCGCCAGGGCCAACAGTGGACTTGCTTGCGTTGGTTAAGGATTTTGAGAGCCGTCTGATTATAGATTAACGCCTGTCAAAGGTGCACGCAAAACCTATACAAACCTGCCTTCAGCCGTCTCGAAATGGGTCCCGTCAAAGGTGCGCGCGAAACCTATACAAACCTGCCTCCAGCCGTCTCGAAATGGGTCCCGTCAAAGGTGCACGCAAAACCTATACAAACCTGCCTTCAGCCGTCTCGAAATGGGTCCCGTCAAAGGTGCGCGCAAAACCTATACAAACCTGCCTTCAGCCGTCTCGAAAGGGGTCCCGTCAAAGGTGCGCGCAAAACCTATACAAACCTGCCTTCAGCCGTCTCGAAATGGGTCCCGTCAAAGGTGCGCGCAAAACCTATACAAACCTGCCTCCAGCCGTCTCGAAATGGGTCCCGTCAAAGGTGCACGCAAAACCTATACAAACCTGCCTCCAGCCGTCTCGAAAGGGATCCCTGTTTTTCCGGGAGGCGTCAATTAGAAACTTGCGCTCACTTGTCGCAGGAAATTCTGGAGCGGTTATTTCTGAGCTTAGTGTAGAGCGCACCCTCTCCCGGATTGTGAATCTAGCCTGCCCCGCGCGTGCGCCCCCCGCCCTCCCACTACGCCGCGGTGTCAACCCGCCATTGAGTGGATGTCAGCAGACTGGGGGAGGCGGACAACATGCTGGGAGGAGGTGGAGCTCGGACGTTGTATACAACGTAGTTTACCCTCATTACGCGCAATACCCTGGCCATGCATGACAACAAATACCCCCTCCTCCTCATTATTGGACGCTGTCGGCCGTAAGCTAGAAAGTACGCACAAGGTGCCGAAGTCCGCCTCGCAAGTGGTTCTTATTAGGATACTGCCACCCTTCATGAGGATCGTCGAACACCTCACGGTGCTTCGCGCTTGGTGCACGCAATGTCTGCCTAGTCGGTGAAAACCCGACGTACTCCGTCCCGGCATAGTAGGGATGCGAGAGCCTATAATGATACGACTATGGCCGTGCATGAAGTGATTAACACCGACAATAAACCTCGCTGAGAAACCTCGAGCAGCGCAACAGTGGCAGTGACTAGTGATGCACACTAAGGGGGGCAGATAGTACGGGACAGCTAGGGTGGTATATGATCGGTCGCCCCGGTGGCGTATCAGGTTATCCTCGAGCCTGGTATAGGTCAGTTTCGTGAGTTCGAGCCCCGCCGAGTGCATACTCGTATAAATTCGTTGGGACTTTTTCTTGTAGACAAATTGACTTGCGGAAAGCGCGAGAGCGTGAGTTAGCAACACTCGGTGAAAAATCGACGAGCAGTGGGATTGCTGAACCCTATGCGCGATAAAAATCGAAGGCAAGAACCGGGGAGGAGAAGGGACGACACCTGCGTCCACGGCTTGTCCAGAAGCTGGAAAGTGAAAGTGTGCAAAAAAATAAAATAAAATAGAATAAAAATAAAAATGAAAAGAGTGACTGGAGCCTGTCCTGTGACCGCGGACTTGATTATGCAAGTTTATGTGAGAACAACAACAACAACAACAACAACAACAACAACAACACAAAAACGCTTAAATGCCCCCGCACGCCAAAATCCTTACCATGGAGAGATTCTTGGTATCAGGTAAACTCGATGGTGGCGAGAAAACGATCGCTTCCCTAGGGGACAGACGACGAAACAAACAAAAATAAAAATAAGTCAGGCCAAGGACACATTAGGAGGGTGGGTCCCTTTATCAGGGACCTTTTTTTTGCAGTGGTGCGGGGTCACTCGCGCGAGTGAGTGAGTCCCCTGTCTTTTTTTGCGGTCTTGAGCTTTCGCGCTGTTATGATTCCGTATTAATCCGCAATGGAATGGTAAGCTACGCCGCGCCAAAGAAAACCGCTAAGGTCTTGCCGTCCATGAGGTACCTAGTCACTCGTGCGAGAGTGACTCAAGCCCAGGAGTTAAAATCGGGGTGCATCGTAACAAACCCCGGGGCGTCGTTGTGCGGTAGCCCCCCCCCAGCTTTTCTTTAACGAAGAATCGCCGGTTTTGAAACCAGCTCCCGGCCGTATCTCCTGAAATGCGATGCCCCCTGCCATCTCGATGTGTCTTCGTTCGATAGTTCCCTTTTGCAACCAAGGAAATGAGTGAAGATGTTTTCTTCATAGCGTCATTCCTCGTGTCGAAAGGCCATGAAACGTTCGTTAAAAAAAATCGCTGGTTTGGGGGGGGGGGGGGCTATCGTAGAATCAGTCCCCCTACCTAAGAAAATCGATATGATGTAAAAACCCGGGGTATGGTATGAACGTACGGAGCTCCCAAAATGTAGGCGGTGTCTCTTGTTAGGATTCGGAAAGGTGCTCCGTCTCGGAAGAAGGGCCTGGCCAATGCCCCACGTGACATTATAAGGAGGGCATCAGGCGAATGCGCCTGCTCCCCCACCCCCTTTTATGAACGCGCCAGACCCGAGGAGGCGGATGTCACATTTCGAAATCGGGGGATGGGGGTCGTTCTGACGGGTGCCTGTTACACACCCGCCGTAACAATGGAAGGGCTTAAAATGCCGCCAGTACGAACGAGTATTCGCGTGTTTTCATACTAGCGACGCCTCCCTCCGCTCCCCGCCCCCGCCCCCGCCCCTTCCGTCCGCCTTTCCCCCTCGCTGTGAATACAACCAGACTCGAGGAGGCGGGGAACATACTGCGAAAGGGTGGGGTAGGGGTCATCCCGACGGATACCTGCTACACCTTCGCGTGCGACATACAGAGCAGGAAGGGCGTGGAGAGGGTGAGGGGTGTTTTGTTTTGCTTTCTGTTTTCGACTTCTTACTCTCTTTTTTTGTTTGTGTGTGTTTCACCTCCGCGGCAAAATGTAGAAAGCTACTCCATTCCGTTCCGTTTTCTCGTTCAAGGCGGCAGGGGGGTTACTTTTGGGTTTTTTGTTTCATTTTTGGACGCGTGCTACGATAGAGAGGTGCGCCACTTTTTTTTCCTCTGAGGTTTTCCTCAATTTGGGCGAGCTTACTGAAAACCTCTCCCCCCCCCAAAAAAAAATGTTTTGGAGAAGAAAAAAAAACTGCTTTATCGCGAATGAAAAATCCCATGGCCTAGGTACGCAAAAACGAGGATCATGCAACAACAACAACCACAACAAAAAATGGGCGAATCTCCGACGAATATGGGTTAAGAGGAGCTCCGTCACTCAGAAAACCGCAAAAACAGCAGAAAAAACTGCTACAGTACCTCTATCGCAGCACACGAAAACTGCTACAGTACCTCTATCGCAACACACGTCAAACCTGCTACAGTACCTCTATCGCAGCACACGTCAAGACTGCTACAGTACCTCTATCGCAGCACACGTCAAGACTGCTACAGTACCTCTATCGCAGCACACGTCAGAACTGCTACTGTACCTCTATCGCAGCACACGTCAAAACTGCTACAGTACCTCTATCGCAGCACTCGTCGATACTGCTACAGTACCCCTGTCACAGCACACGTCAAAACTGCTACTGTACCTCTATTGCAGCACACGTCAAAACTGCCACAGTACCTCTATCGCAGCACTCGTCAAAACTGCTACAGTACCTCTATCGCAGCACACGAAAAGCGCCACAGTACCTCTATCGCAGCACACGAAAAGCGCCACAGTACCTCTATCGCAGCACACGAAAACTGCCACAGTATCTCCATCGCAGCACACGAAAACTGCTACAGTACCTCTATCGCAGCCCGCACAGTACCTCTATCACAGCACACGTCAAAACTGCTACAGTACCTCTATCGCAGCATGCATCGACGATAGAGGTAAGCAGCACTTTTGGCGTTGTTTTTTGTTTATCATGGTTCGGGTGTCACTCGCGCGAGTGATCCCCCCTCTTTCTTTCTTTGCGGTCTTCTCGTTTTTATATTTTTGTGTTGTTGCGATATGAACCCGCAATGGGGTGGTGGTTAGCTGCGCTGCTGCGCCAAAGCAGATGGCAGCTAAAGTTTTTTGGCGTCGGTGAGGTCATCAAATCCAGTAGTGCCTTAAAGGGGGTGTGTTAACATCCAAGGCCACGATAAGGGAGGTGTTAACACCCCCCCCCTTTTAGGCACGTTTTTTTTTTTTTTTTTTTGCCGTGGCCCCTGCTGTTCCTTTTTTTTTTCAGTTTTTGCGATCTCAAGCTTTCGTGCTGTTTTTGCGATATAATACAAAAATAAAAATACACTCCAGCTGTGAGATCGAAGATTTCGCATATATATATATATCAGCCCACACCCGCACACCCTTAAAAACTCCGCCCTCCTCTCACCGGCTGTACGACTTACAGGATACACTTGATAAACTGATGCATTTCGTTCCACAGCTGTCAGATTTTGTACCCCTCAAAAACGGGTTTTATAGTTTCCGCTCACAGACTGACTTAAAATCACCCTGTTGACCCTGGTACAAGCTACACTGTAGTTCCAAGCGGAGTCGCCGACCTATATCCTTAATGAGGACACACAACCCGTAATACGCGCGGTCGGAGTATCACACACAGCTTGCAAAGAATGAGTTTCCACAGAAAAAAACTTCGATCTCACCGCTGAAGTGTATTTTTTTTTTTTTTTTTTTTTTATCCTCCGGCGGATGGGGAAAAATAAAGCTTTAGCTCACCACACTTCCGCGTATTTTCATACGCGTCGTGTGTCGATTTAACTCAGTTGCTTTCGCAGCCCAACGCTAGCTGGCGCACCCTTCGAGTCCCATTGTAGGTATAGCGTAAGCTGTCCCTGTCAGTGGTCTTCGTTGCAACCCCGGCAGCGCAAGCTGCCGTTGTATACGGGTGCGTGTGTATGTCGACCCATGAAGTGTATTTTTCTTGTGTTTGTATGTATTTATGTATTGGAATCCGCAATGGAAATGGTAGGCTACGCTTGCGCCAAAAAAAAAAAAAAAAAAACGCCTTTCATTCAAGTTTTTTTTTTTTTTTAGGTGAAGGTACGCAGCCACTCGTGGGACATGGTGAAAACAAAAACTCGGTACTTGTAGTGACAACTTTTTTTTTCTTTTTTTTTTCTCATCCTCCGGCGGATGGGGCAAGAAAAAAATAAAGCTGAAGCTCACCACACTTCCACGTGTTTTCATACGCGTCGTGTGTCGATTTAACTCAATTGCCTTCGCAATCCAACGCTAGCTGGCGCACCCTTGGGATCCCACTGTAGCGATAGTGTGGGCTGTCCTTATCAGCGGTCCTCGTTACAACCCCGGCAGCGCAAGCTATAGTTGTGTACGGATGCGTAACTACGCATTATTAAATGGGGGGGCGCCTCTCCCCATCGTTACGTGGGACACTCCGAAAAGGGCGAATCAACACAGCCAAGGACTGATTCTACGATAGCCCCCCCCCCCAAAAAAAAAACAAAAAAAAAACGGCGATTTTCTTTAACGACCGTTTCATGGCTTCTTCACACATAGGAAGGATGATGCTACGCAAAAAATATCTTCGCATACTTTTCTTGTTCACGAAGGACTCTAGAGCGATGGCGTCGGGGTGGCAAGGGGCACCGTATTTCAGAAGACAAGCCCGGGAGCTGGTTTTGAAACCGGCGATTTCGTTAAAGAAAAGCTGGGGGGGGGGGGGGGGCTACCGTAGAACGACTCCAAAGACGCGTGCTACGACAGAGCTATTAAGGTATACCGTTTTTTGGCGGAAATGGTTTCTGAATGACGGGGCACCTTGAATGGTTTCTGAATGACACGGCACCTTGAGTGGTTTCTGAATGACGGGGCACCTTGAATGGTTTCGGAATGACGGGGCACCTTAAATGGTTTCGGAATGGCGGGGCACCTTAAGTGGTTTCTGAATGACGGGGCACTTTAAATGGTTTCTGAATGACGGGGCACCTTGAATGGTTTCGGAATGACGGGGCACCTTGAATGGTTTCGGAATGACGGGGCACCTTGAATGGTTTCGGAATGACGGGGCACCTTGAATGGTTTCGGAATGACGGGGCACCTTGAATGGTTTCGGAAGGACGGGGCACCTTGAATGGCTTCTGAATGACGGGGCACCTTGAATGGTTTCGGAATGACGGGGAACCTTGAATGGCTTCTGAATGACGGGGCACCTTGAATGGTTTCGGAATGACGGGGCACCTTAAATGGTTTCGGAATGACGGGGCACCTTGAATGGTTTCTGAATGACAGGGCACCTTGAATGGTTTCGGAATGACGGGGCACCTTGAATGGCTTCTGAATGACGGGGCACCATGAATGGTTTCGGAATGACGGGGCACCTTGAATGGTTTCGGAATGACGGGGCACCATAAATGGTTTCTGAATGACGGGGCACCTTAAGTGGTTTCTGAATGACGGGGCACCTTGAATGGTTTCTGAATGACGGGGCACCATAAATGGTTTCGGAACGACGGGGCTCATTCCTTAACCCAAAATCGTCAGAAAAGTCGCGTTTTTTTTTTTGTTTGTTTGCCTGGTTCTTCTCGTTGTGGTGTACCTCGAGGGCATGGGATTTTTCGTGCGGTACGTAGAAGTTGTGTGTGTGTGTTTTCCTGAGAGTCAGTTTTTTGGTGGGTTAAGAAGGGCACGTCTTAAAAGCACCTGAAGTGAGAACACCCTGAAAAAAAAAAAAAGTGGTGCAACAACCTCCATCGTAGCACGCGGTAGCAGTTGTGTTTTTCTCCGAATCAGTTTTGTTGGGAGAGTGTCTTGAGCTCCTAAATTGAGGGACCTTGAAGAAAAACAAAAAGTGGTTCGCCTCTATTGTAGCACGCGTCCGTAGTGTTGGGCGTTGCTACCCGATGAGTGTCGCCCTGCAGCACAATTAACAGTACATATATCGTGCCCGGCGGGTGTCGTATAACTCTTGTCGGAATACACTTCGTTCGGCAAATAAACTGACTACCCCACCCCTTAAGCCCGCAGCTCGCTTGCTTCGCGTGGTCAATACTGCAATAGTTCATTTTTTTTCCGTCAAGTTTTCCCTCGGAAGTCGCAAGAGAGTTAGGCAGATTTTTCTTCGAGACGGCGCTTTTCTTTTTTCCGGGGACGCTCGTCGTCAGCCCCCCCCCCGCTCCCTCCCCCCCCCCGCGCACCCCCTGCTGTGTGTGTGCGAAGCGTGTAAGAAGTCTTTTTGTTAGTCTTCTCTGTGGAGTTAGTAGCAACCTTACGTACGTCAACCCAAGGCAGCAATTCCTATCATGAACAATATGCCAGTATTCAATAACAGTAACATGCTACTGTAAGTAAATACAACAAGTGATGATCAACAGGAATAACGTAAGTAGCGAGACGTACATGGCCACAGGGTAGGTAATATCAAAGCTGCACCGGAGAGAAGCATTAACCCCTTTACAGCTGGAACCCCTTTCTGGGGACAAATTACTTGGAATTAGTATAGGGAGGGGTTTGGGGGCTCTATAAGGGTTAACGTCAGCATTCGTTGACAACGTCACTAGATGGAATACCTCCACCCCCCACTATGGTAAGTCTATGTCGCAGAAGATAATTATGTACTCCCTCGTTTCTCTCGCCTTGAAATATCCGGTGTGAACATAACAGCACAGCATTAGTATCAATGCGTAACGCATGTAGCTTCAACAGTATCACCACCTCACGGCCATGGATCGTATTTCTTCGGTGCTTGTTGTCTGTGGGGCGTTCGTTGTTGGGCCGTGGGTTTCAATTCCCTGGTCCGGCGTGCAGATCTTGCAAATCAAGAATGAGCAGGGAAACCACAAACCGCTAAGCTTGTTGTGCAAGGACATATCCACCATGAACACGTACGCCAAGGGTATTGATAAGGTGAGCTGGAAAAGGTACTATTTCTAAGGTATCCATAAGGTGCTAGGTATATTGTACAAGGTACTAGGTAGATAGCACCATGGTAGGTATCAATGAGGTACTAGGTATATGTTACAAGGTACCAAATAGATAGCACCACGTTGTCGATAAGGAACAAGAGTATCGACAAGGTACTACAGCAGGTATGTGGTACAAGTACAAGGTACAAGCTAGATGGCACCACGGTGTGGATAAGGTACTAGGGCACCGATAAGGTACTAGGTATATGGTACAAGATGCAAGGCAGACGACACCACGTTGCCAATGAGGCACTAGGGTATCAATAAGGTACTTCAGTAGGTATGTGGTACAAGGTACAAGGTACATGGCACCACGGTGTCGATAAGGTACTACCGTAGGGCACCGATAAGGTACTAGGTACATGGTACAAGGTACAAGGCAGACGACGCCACGTTGCCAATGGGGTACAAGGGTATCAATAAGGTACTACTGTAGGTATGTGGTACAAGGTACAAGGTACAAAATTGATGGCACAACTGTGTGTGTCGATAAGGTACAAGAGTCATCCCACGCCAGGGGTGCAGCATATTCTAAGATTTTTTCTGAGAGCTCCTAGCATGAGGAGCTAGCTCAATTTCTCATCACCATCATCACCCGAAATATGACTTGGAAGGCGCTCGTTCGCGCCACCCGGCCAACGTTTCTGTGCGCTAGCCCTATAAATATAACAAATATACAATATCATAGTTGAGGAGCTCAACATGAATTCGAAGGCGTTCGTTCGCGCCACCCGGCCAACGTTGCTGTGCGCTAGCCCTATTAACGTAACAAATATACATATGTACTGATGTGATAGTTTCGTACCATAGTTGAGGAGCTCAACATGAATTCGAAGGCGTTCGTTTGCGCCACCCGGCCAACGTTCCTGTGCGCTAGCCCTATTAATATATCAAATGTACATATGTACTGAACTGATAGTTCCGTACCATAGTTTAGGAGCTCAACATTACTTGGAAGGCATTCGTTCGCGCCACCCGACCAACGCTTCTGTGCGCTAGCCCTATTAATTCAAGAAGTATACATACGTACGAAACTGATAGTTCCGTACCATAGTTGAGGAGCTCAACATGACTTGGAAGGCATTCGTTCGCGCCACCCGGCCAATGTTTCTATGCGCTAGTCCTATTTAATAACAAACATACTCGTAAAGTTATCATTACAACCGATAGTTCCACGCTTGAGGAGGTCGACCGGCCAGGTATACCTTTTTTTGGCTAAAAAAGTGCAACCCCTGCTACCATGGGATGAGTGACCGGCCAGGCATACCTTTTTTTGGCTAAAAAAGTGCAACCCCTGCTACCGTGGGATGAGTGACAAGGGTTTCGATACGATGAAGGGGAACAAGGTACAGGGAAACCGATAAGATCCTACATATAAAAGGTACAAGTCCACGGGTATCGGTATGGTGAATGGGTAGCGATACTCTAACGGATGCAACGTATGCAGCACAAGTGCATGGACATCGGCAAAGGAAAATATATATGGGCATCGATAGTGTAGTACACGGGTGCAAGACGAAAAGTACAAGATGCAAGGTACAAAGGATAGAGAAAAGGTACACGGGTATGAATAAAAGGTACATAGTTGGCGTCCCCGATGGAGGGGTAGGTGAATATCGTCCCTGTTAGCGACAAGGTTGGGGGATTGAAGTCTCGCCGAGTGCCTACTCGTGCTCGCAGGGTTTTTTTCTTCCGTGAAAAAAACTTGTACGAGCGGAAAGCGCGAGAGCGTGAGTCAGAAAAAAATCGATTAACATCGGCGAGCGTAAGAAATTAAAAAGTGGGAATGCGGAACCTTATGCGCGATAGAAAACGAAGGCAGGTGCTGGGGGGGGGGGGGGGGGGGGCCGCCCCCCCCAGGCACCTGTGACCACGGCTTGTCTTATCCAGAAGGAGCTCGATTAGGGTAAAAAGCTCTTATTTGTTGAGCTGGAGAATAAAGGTGACGGTTAACAAAACAAATATGTGTATCTAGTTATCAACCATGCTCAAGGACGTCGACAAGGCACTTGGGTATCGACAAGGTACAAACGCATCAACAAATGTACAGGGGCGTCGAGAAGGCACACGTCTGTCGACAAAGTACAAGGTGCAAATCATACTATTAATAGTGTGATGTTCGTGTTTCCTTCGTCCCCACACAATGTGCGACGTCAGTGTCAACAACAAACGAGATGACGATCGAAGCAACCCAAAATCCAAACCACGAAAGTACAAGCGCAAGACAACGTACCTCGTACGTATTGGTGGCGCATGTAACCAACAACCGACTCCGTCATCCTTGCCTAACCGTCGGTACCTCCTCGCCTATCTGTCGGCACCTGTCTGTCGTCGTATTTTGCTATTGTGTTACCCGTTGTTCTGAAAGGCGTTGTTCAAGACTATGAAGGCGGTCTTGCCCGGGCCGTTCACGTTCATCCTCCCTTCTACCAACGAGGTGCGCCCCCCCCCCCCCCCCCCAGCCCCATGTTCCGCGGTCCTAGTCGTGGGATGATACCAGACCTTCGTAGGCTAATAGTGATCTCAGCATAATCGTGGACAGGCGGGGTCGGAGATACCAATCGTAGATCTCGCGACACACTTGCGCGACGGGACATGTCACCGGTCAAGAACTAGAAGATATCGGGGTCGCGAGCGGTCTCCCCGTCTTTGACAGCGTTGACCCGTCCCCCGATAAATAGCTGCCGCATACGTCCCACCGCAAGAGTATGGTGGACCCTCGGTACCCCATGCTTCGCTTTAGGCTCAACAGTCTCCTTGCCTACGCGTGGCGAAGAGTAAGGGCGAGGTTTTGTGTCAGCCGTGGAAGACGATCGTCAGGGGAGCGCCGTAGCAAGACCCCTCCGCGACGACAACTTCGCCACCAAATCGGCTCCGTGCGCAGGCAGGACCTGACGCAAGGATTTGGTTCATCCTTTCAGAGCGGTACATAATATCGCACACTATTTCAAGGCCATTTGGGTGGGTGTACGGGTTATCACATGAGTAGCATGTGGCGGCGACCGAAGAAATGAGGGCTCGTTTTCAGGCTCGCGTGCCCGAATCTCCCGCGTCCCGTCCCACGACCGGAATTCCCCACAAAAGAAAGAACAACCCGAGGAACAGTCTCGTCTTGGTTTTTCAATTTCCCCCTCACGAAGTCACTACACTTAGCGGCGATTACAAAGAACCACCAGCGGGAGTTCGTATAGCGATCTACGACAGGCGGTATACATTGTCGGGAGAGTTTTTGCGGGTCTTTTTTCACGGGTCATGTCCCGGGCCCGACGGGTTATCAGGCGATTTTCGCAAGGACGAGCTCCACTCAAGACCTGGTCCTGGGGTACTCGTCTACCTTTTCTTCGACCCCCTATGGCCCAGATGCCCGACACAGACATGCCTCATTATCTATATAACACACCATACACATCACTTTGTCTAGTACTCTGTTTTCTTGGGGTCGCAGACAATCCTAGCCTATCCTTTTCAAAACCTCACGGGTGGAGTCAAGTTGGGTCGGTGGGGGTGTCGGAAGTCTCACGGGTCGGATAGTGTCGGGTCGGGTCAGGAGATATTCAACTCTCGCGGGTCGGGATGGAAGTCACCCTGATCCGGCCTGACCCGCGAAAAGCGATCTGACCCGTGGAATGCCCTGGTATAATATGTTTCCCTCTTTCGTCGTAAAATGGCATTATCTGCGTGAGACATATGCTGGGGTAGAAGTGTGGAATTGACTTTTTTTCCTTGTGTGGGTGGTCGCTTGATTTTACGGATAGAGGTATACCCCTTTTTGGCTAAACCGTTTTTTTTTCTGAATGGCGGAGCTCCTTAACCCTAAAGCCATCGGAAGGTTTATTCTTGTTTTGGCAAAGAAACAAAGAATGGTATAGCCTGCAGTAGGCCGTGTAGGGTTTTTGCTCGTCGGCTTTGGGCTTTCAGTGTACTCAACTCAAAATAACCGGATCAGATCACGTGTCGCGGGTCGGATCGATTGCGTCAGGGTGACCCGGCCAGACCCGTGATACTTGAAAAACTCCTGACCCGACCCGGCTCGACCCGTCCCGTCAGCTTTCAAATACCTCCGGACCCGACCTGACTCGACCGGCGGGTTTTTCAAAGGCCTCCTGATAGGCCCGCGAGCCGGGACATGACCCGTGAAAGTCCTCGAAAAATGCTCGCTTCGGGGAGAGGGGCAAATATTTTCCCCTGAATTTTCCAAAATTGGGGGACGCAGCAAGATGAATGAATGACACAGTACGTATCGTTGTGCCTGGTGGGATGAATCGATAATATGATGTTTTTAATCGGATGGTGACTGACTCTGTACGTGTCGTTGTGCGGTCCTTTGTGGGAGGGGAGCAGGTGCCGAGGATGTTGATCGAGCACAAGCACCACAAGAAGTCTTGGAAGAGGAAGCAGATCGGCATCCGACTGCCGGATGCGCCCGTGCTGCTTGAGCTCCTCGACCAACTGGACGGGTAAGAATGCCCATGGCCTGTTTGTGCAATATTTTGGCACCTGGTTTCTGTGCGTCTCTCCACCTCACTCCACCCCACCCCACCCCACCCCACCCCACCCCAGCCCACCCCACCCCACCCCCTCCTCCCCCCGCCTCCTCCTACCGACATCAAGCAGACCCCTACTCTGCGGCAGCGTACCTTCTGAGCTTCCCGCCGACCTGGACCAATGGGAACAGGGGGCGGATAGTAACAACGCCAAACCTAGGGGAAAGGGGGCGCGTTTCAGCGACTCAGAAAACTACAGCAACAACGACGTCGGAGAAAAAGAGGAGGAGGGGGAGGAGGAGGGGGAGGAGGGGGAGGAGTGGGGGGGAGGGACGAGGGCGGGGCGAGACGCCTGGGGCGATGATGCCTCTGTTTCGGGAGACCCTGCAGCCATTGAGCGAGCTTGGGGACACGCGGTCGACTTTGTTGTGGACGCGGGGATACTTGAGGTATGGCACAGGGGCCCGGACTCAGACTGAGGATGCTAGGGGGGGGGGGGGGGAATAGGTGGAGGGGAGGGGGGTGGGGGGGCTTGGGGTTGGGTGGGGGGGAGAGGCGTGCTCATTTGGTGACTGCTTTGGCCGTTTGACGCTTGACCACGCATCCTTTTCGAGACGGAGCACTACTAGAGACAACCCCGGTATTTGGGCGCTCAGTAAGGTTCTTCCATGTTGTACTTACGTTGTTTTTTGGCTTATCATATCTCATTCCTCTTTGGCCGTCCGTGGCCACCATTTGTCGGGCGCACTCATTTGTTGTTTGCCTTACTCATGTAGCCATTGACCATTGACCACTCATCTCTTTCGAGATGAAGCACCATGGCACGGGGGGGGGGCTAGGGTTGAGGGCGGCGGGGGGCAAGGAGGGTACAAGGTTGGCGGTAGCGGGGTGCATGGGGGGCGAGGGGGGGGGGGGGGGGGAGGGCGTACTCATTTGTTGCTTGCCTTAGTCGTTTGACCATTGACCACCCATCCCCTTCGAGACAGAGCACCGTTCCTACCCCTAACAGAGACACCTCCAACATTTGGGCGCTCATTACGCTTCTTCCATATACCACGTAGAAACTGTTTGCTTATCCTATCCCCGTCCTGCTTCGCCGTCTGCGGCCACCATCTATCTCCTAGGAAAGCGATCGTTTTCTCGCCACTCTCTAGTCTACCAGACTCTTCCGTGTCACATACGTCTAATTTTACCATCCCCTCCTCTATCGCATCCCGTTTCCCCTTGTATATTTCGAGCGAAGCGAGTTTTCAATCTACACCTGGGCCTCGCAATATAGACTCCCATGAAAAAAAATAGTTTGCGTGCGTGTCTTCGACTAAACTTGATTTTAGTGTGGGATCATTCGATTTTAGACTGCAGGTGTAGGCAGACCACCACGGAGCAACAAAACACACACTCAGCAGACCACACGGGCAAAAACAGCAGCACACACCGCTCACACAGCCGGCACACAGCGGGCAGCACACAGACAACGGGCGCAGCGGGCGGCAATAGTGGCCAGCGGTGAGCGGGCATGGAGAGTGTGTGCCCGCTAGGGGTGTGTCCGCTGAGTGTATCTACTGCTGTCTCGTGGTGAGAGCAGGTCATCATGGAGAGACGTCCGTTGGGGGCAATTGACCCAAACTCGGTCCGTGCGCCAACGCCAGAAGGGCGACAGCAGACACGGCGGAGGGGCTTGAGAGGGACCTCTACCTAGCTAAGGGAGCCAAGGTCATGCTCACGAAGAACCTGTACCAACAAGTTGGACTCGTGAACGGCATTCGAGGCCAAGTCGTCGAGTTGGTGTTTGCAGACGACGCGCCCCCGCCGAACCTCCCCCTTTACGTTGTCGTCAAGTTCAGAGGGTACTCAGGGGGGGGATGGTCGTCTCAGGAGAGATGTAGAGGGTGTGTGCCGATTTCTCCCGTAGACACTACTTGGCAGGACGGGGGAACGCAGGTCGGGACGCAACTGCCGTTGAGGCTCTGCTGGGCCATCACTATGCACAAATCACAGGGGCAGACGTTAGAGAAGGCCGTCATAGACTTGGGGCCGAAGGAGGCCTGCACGGGGCTTACTTTCGTCTGTGTCAGTAGGGCTAAAAGACTAGCGGACCTCATGGTAGAGCCAATGAGTTTCGACAGGATAGGCAAGCTTGGAAACTCCGACACCATGAAGGCTAGGTTGCGGGAAGAGGTTAGGCTGGTGGACTTAGCACAAAGCACGCGGGATAGGTACGCAGGCATGGGCGTCTTCAACGCCGTCGCGGCCAACTAATGACCACATCAATTGCAATACAACAAACGTCACATCGGCTCTATTCCACCTGTGGTGCCCCTCGCAATCACACGAACCAATGGCCCGTGGACGCACCATCTGACGACAGTTACATCTATCAGCTGTCGCTCTTTTTAGCGACAGCTACTGTATATATCACATTTTTCTGCTGTGTGAGTCCTGCTCTCTATTGTTGTGCCACACGGGCACATATTTGTAGCCGCGTCCTCCTCCTCCCGACTACTGGTATATCTCTTCTTTCTGGTGGGTCCAGGTCCTTTACACGAAATCGCAGTTTCAGCTTTTTCGCGTGGTCCATTGGGCCGTGCAGGTACGTTTCCATCCCCCAACCCCCCGCATATCTCTAGGCGTTTCTTCTCTTTCACCTTTTCTCTTACGCTAGCCTTTCCCTTCCTTCTACTCTTCATTTTGCTTCTGTCTTGTACCCGCTAAACTTCCCTGTAGGCAAAACCTCTTCTTGGTCTCCCCCTATATCGTTCCATATCTTCTCGACTACGTTATCCCATCTCGTTCCAGCTCTCGCCCTCTTGTTGTTTTCTCCCGTACAGCATCATCAACGTTGGCTAGCAGCTTTTTTTTGTGGCATACCCTTTACTTTATATTGCCGTTTCAACTTACTCACGTCTCCATTTGTTTCAAGTGGGTACATTCCTAGTTATGGGGCGAAGAGGGATGGGGGGGGGGGGGGGGAGTTGATGATGCTCCTCGGAAAAACGCGAATCAAGCCCGATTGTGTGGGAAGCCGTCTTAACGCGATTGGGATCCCAGTTTCCGCCGGCTCATCCTTCAAACTCCAGGAGCCCTCACATACATGCGTCGGCCCTCGTTTAAACCATGCGCGTTGACCGGGAGAGAACCCCCCCCCCCCCCCCGCCCCCTTCCCCCGGTATCCTGCCTTCGTTTAATACCGCCTTGCTATTGCTCCCGCTGCCCGCATGCACGCATTTTTCCTTTTTTTGGTATAGGTGGGAGGTTTCAGCACCGTGGTGGATGCGGTGGGGGTGGAGCCGGTAGTGTTGCGAGAGGGTCTTGGAGACTCGTCTCTCATCACCGGCTGACCGTGTTCGTGCCCGATGGCATGTCGCGTTCAAAGCAAACATGGGACACGCATTGCCGGCTTTGTCTCGTGGGTGTCTGGTGCCGCGTCGCGAGCAACCGTCAGACGTGTGGTACGATAGGTAGCGCTCTTTTTGGGAGAGCTCTTTTTGGCCCAAAATATGTATATATGTTTCTGAATTGTGACAGCATTCCTAAAACGAGGAAGAGCCCAAACTCGTTGGAACATCGTGTTTGTTTTTTTTTTGCCACATTGGGGTGTTTGCGAACTACTCACTTCGGGGTGTTTGCGAACTACTCACTTCGGGGTGTTTGCGAACTACTCACTTCGGGGTGTTCGCGAACTACTCACTTCGGGGTGTTTGCGAACTACTCACTTCGGGGTGTTTGCGAACTACTACCTCCGCTCAAGTGGGTAGGAATTGGGTAGGAAAACATCTAGTAATCAGTATGGAAACCGCCGAACGTCACAATCCAAGCTCAACCAAACCCACGAAAATTCAGCCAAAAAAAAAAAAAAAGGCACAGTAGGTTATCGTGGAAGCTTGTTTTCCTATAGTCTGTTCCGTTTTTTTTTTTTTTTTTTTGCAAAAAAACAAAACATTAGTACCAGGTACCTTTTTTTTTTGTTCCAACCCTAATTTTTTCAGAGGGTTAGTTTGGCCTTGAGTTGTACGACCTTCATCGGTTTCAATATTGTTTGTCTTTTTTTTTGTTCCCGAAGCCGACAGAGATTGGAAAGTCGCAAACACCCTAGACTCAGGGAGTCACCTTTCTTTGTCGGCTTTTTTTTAATAGCGCCTCGGGATCACTCGCGCAAGGGTCACCCCCCTGTCTCCCCTGCGACCTTGAGGCATGCGGCTGTTTTTGAGTTTTTCGATAGAAATCCGCAAGGAAACGGTGAGCTACGCTTCGCGAAAAACAAAAACGCCTGACGTAATGTTTTTTTTGTTCAGTCAGGTACAGAGTCGCTCGAGCGAGTATGATAGTAGATGATAGTATGATGGCTCAAATCCGGGGGTGAAACATGGACGTACCCCGCCCACCGTGTGGTCTCGGCCTCCTTTCATCTTAAACCCCCTTTAGAGCCCCAAAATGCCTCCCTATTTTAACTTCGAGTAAATTTGTCAACAAAAAAGGGGTTTCCGGTAGTGAAGGCGTTTAAGATTTGGGACTGTTTTTCATTTTTGCGATAGGATAGGAATCCGCCAGGGAAAGGTGAGCTACGCTGCGCCAAAAATAAAACGCCTAATAACGTCTTATTTTTTGGTCGATTAGAGTTACAGAGTCTTTCGAGCGAGAGGCTCAAATCCGGTGATAACAAAAGGAGGAACCATGGTATGATACTGCAATACCGTAGCCTCGGCCCCCTTCGACTTCATAATCCCTTCAGCGCCCCCCAAATCCCTCCCTATACTAACTTCAAGTAAATTTGTCCTCAAAAAGGGTTTCCGGTAGTGAAGGCGTTTAAGCTTTGCGGTTGTTTTTCTTTTTTGCGATAGGATAGGAATCCGCAATGGCATGGTGAGCTACGCTGCGCCAAAACGGTTTTTTTCGTCGATTAGAGGTACAGAGTCTTTCGAGCGAGAGGCTCAAATCCGGTGGTTAAAAAAGGAAGTACCATGGTATGATACTGCAATACCGTAGCTTCGGTCCCCTTCGATACGAACCCCTTTAGAGCCCCAAAATGCCTCCCTATACTAAATTCAAGTAAATTTGTCCCCAAAAAGGGTTTCCAGCAGTGAAGGCGTTAACCCAAAATCGTCGAAATGACCAGCATTCCTTTTTTTTTGCAAAATATATTCATACATATATATATATGTATATTTCAAAACCTATAGGCCGTGCATGGGTTTGGTCATCAGGGGTTGCAGTTTCCAGTTTACTCAAGAAATAGGATTTTGGGGGGGGTTACATAGGGTGTTTGATACGATAGAGCGAGGTAGCGCTTTTCGGCTGGAGCAAAGGAAAAAAAGAAATCGAAATGACGGGGCTCGCCTTGAACCAAAACCGTCGGAAATTATAGCTCTTTTTTTGGTAAACTTGAGGCTTCTTAATCCGAAAACGTCCAAATTTGATCCTTTTTTTTTTGCAAAACGTTTTTTTTTTCCAAGCCTATTGGCCGTGCATTATGGGTTTAGTCATCGGGTGTTGCACTTTCCAGTTTACTCAAAAATAGGATTTTTTTCGGGGGGGGGGGGTTACATATAGGGTATTTGATACGATAGAGCGAGGTAGCGCTTTTCGGCTGGAGCAAATAAGAAAAAAAATATCGGAATGACGGGGCTCCACTTGAGGGTGTACTCATTCCATGCATAGCAGTACTTTGTAGTCGTCAGAACATAGACCCTCGCATCCCTACAACACCGCGGAGCAAGCGCTGAATTGCGAATACAATTGATTTTAATTAGCTATGAAAATATTTGGGGGTGTGGTGATCTTAAGCTTTATGTTTCCCCATGAGCCGGGGAGGATAAAAGAAAAGGAGTTCACCGACCAGCAGACATCGCGTGTGCGCAGAGCGCGAAGCGCCGAGAGGTGTTCGGCGAGTGGCATGAAGGTTGAACTGCATTATTCCAAGAACCATCGGTGAGGCGGAGTTCCGCACCTTGTGCGTACTTTCTTGCCATATCGGATGACAGATCTCTTCGAATGAATTTGTTTGTTTTCTGGTTTGGACGCTTCCGGAAACAGCAATGGGGATACTATGCGACTGCCTCGTGGGTGCCATACCATACGCGCAGACTACGTGATATCACCCCCCTTTCTTTTGAGTTAAGGTTCTCCACTCCGCAATATATGGTCTAGCTCGACCACCATCTTGGTTACCGCCGAAACAGGAGGGGGGGTGTATGGCACTTCGTTGTCTCCTTGTTGTACAATAGGGTTTCGATGAGTATGATCAGGCGTTCGTTTGTTTTTTTTCGCGGCACTTTGCATACAGTTCCCGGTCCCTCTTCTCGCAGCACGATGCTTTGCCCCAGACAAAACAATACCCGCACTGCAATGGCACCTGGAACTATATAGGTACTCTATCAATGTGACGAGCTCGTTTCAAGCGATTTTCACCGCACTATACAGGAGGTTCCGCACTAAAGTGTGCCGCGCTATCGCGGGACCGCGACACTGTGCTTTCCATGTACTGTATTGTGTACCTCATGTTGTGATTCTCGGGACTGCTCGGTGTTTTTCTGGGACAATTACCTTGTTTCTCTCTTATCTCAGGACCTGATCTCGCATGCTTTCTTGCGTGGCGTATGCTTCTGCTGTCGCGGGGCTGTAAGATTTATGGTTAGAGCTGTGCGTCGGCAGGATTTCACGACTAATATCTAATCGGTAGGTAGGTGTCGCTTTCCAGCTAACTAACTGACTATATTGGGCAAGTTGGCGGGCGAAGCCAGCTGATGACCAGCCAGCCGACTTGCCGACTTAAGTCGAGGCGAGGGGCTTGCGGCCGAAGACCCCCCCCCCGCGCGCAATAAAAGAAACAAAACATCTTGCGTGTTGAAGAACCCTTTGTACAAGTATGGAAACTATTAAGTAGGCATTCGGTGACTTTAGTCGTACCGACTCACAGCTCTAGAGGTCTCTGACTGTAAATCGCCGACTAGTTGTTAGCACGGAATGGCACTGTACCTACTTGGTGTCGACCAGTTACCCACCGGTAATTACCACAAGTTTCGACTTTTTTTGGTATTGACCCTACAGGTAATTTACACCGCAATGTTTCGGGGGGACGGTTAAGAAGTCACCCCCGGGTTTTCCACTACTATTCTCGCTATACAAACCTGTATCAGCAGGGACTGGCACTACCTACTTGTCGACCAGTTGCCTACCGGGTGATTGCCGCAAATTGGCTTTTGGTATTACCCTTCTGTACCGGCAATCCGATAATTCACGGCGATGTTCGGAGAACGGTTAAGAAGCACCCGCGCTTTTCCATTATTTTATCTGACACACCTCTGTATAGACTATATCATCAGCAGGGGTTGACGCTATTAATGCCTGCTTTTTTCGACGAGTTACCTACCCGAAATTACCTCAAATCGCGCTTTGGTGCGCGGTAACTTCCCGCAATGCCCGGGGTGGATGATGAAAAAGCACCCCGGGTTTTCCACTATATTCTCTACACACCTGCCAGCAGGGGTTGGTGATACCGCAAATCGGCTTTTTTTGGTATTACCCTGACCGAAAAATTACCGCGTTGTTGGGGCGGCTGTACAGAAGGACCCCCGGTTTTTAACTACTTTCTCTACACCAGTATCAATCTGCTACCAACACGCCTACAAGAACGTATGTGTGTGTTTAATTTGATGCATCCCGTACGTACTTACAGTATTGTAGTGTATGTGTGCACATGCGTATGGAGTGTGATGGAGGGTGAGGTTGTGCGTGAATCGTGCTATCGAAATGTCCTATTTTTTTTTCAGGGGGTATTAAGGGTCTGGTATAGACTACACTATTTCTCGATATTATTTTACGGCGATTTTTTTTCTTGTGCTCTGCCGTTCCATTGTAGTTACCGGTAATCGCCGGTGAATACTCGTAGCTAATAGTACACCAATCATTGGTTATCGGGTGCCTAGGTAACTACGGAGAAGCGTGTGCTACAAGATGGAGAGGTGCACCACTTTGTTTCTGAGGTTTTCCTCAATTTTGGGAGCTTAATAAATGAAAACCTCTCCCCAAAAACTGATTTATTTGGAGGGGAAAAAAAAAACCCTGCTTTATCGCGGATGAAAAATCCCACGGAGTTCTATTAATAGGTACACAACGCGAGAGAATCATTTAACAAAAAAAAAAAGTCGTTTTCTTTTTCCGACGATTTTGGGTCAAGAAATTTCCTCAGGGATTCAGAAACCATTTCAGACTCGTCGAGCACGTGCTCTTATACCTGGCTAGGATCGTAGCTCACCCGCCGCCATTAGAGGACGCGTGCTCTACGGCGCGGAGAGGAGGTCCCATTTTTCTTTGCTTCGTGCGTAAAGAAGTTCCTCGTACTTAGGTGATGAGTGAGCTCTGACGCGTGCTACGATGTCGAGGTACGAGCGTAACACCCCAGGGTACAGGGGGTACGGCAGAAAGTCCACAACCTGAGCGCTCCTAGCATGAGGAGAGCTCAATGTCTCAACATCGTCCATCTCATCATCACCCGAAGAAGGACCACTACTGCCGAGGAAAGGCATTTTCGTTCGCACAACCCGGGACCAAAAGCTTCTACCAGGTATGTATGCCTTGATCCTAGTTAACAATGTATTTTCTCGTGAAATTGCTTGGCTAATGACTAAACCGCTAGTTCCTCACTTGAGTGCAGCTCAATCGGACAGGTACATTACTACTAGAAGACTCGTTCTACGATAGCCCCCCCCAACCTTTTTCTTTTTAACGAAATCGCCCCAGTTTCAAAACCAGCTCGCCCGGTCGCGTATGTCCTGAAAAACGGTGTCCCGTCGACATCCCCGACGTCATCGATCGATAGGCCTTGGCCAAGCACACAAGAAAATATGTGAATACTCTTGTGTTTTCAATTGCATCCTTCCTTGTGTCGAGCGGCCATGAAACGCTCGTTGAAGAAAAAAAAACGCTGGTTTTGGGGGGGGGGCTATCGTAGAATAAGTCACTATTAGTTACTCCAACACCTGCAGCCCCTACCAGGGATAACTCTTTTTTTGCACCACGTTTTTTTCTGAGGTCCCCTCGGTTCGGGAGCTTAAGACCTCTCCCAGAATCCGATTTGGAGGAAACTAAAGCTGCTAGGATCCCGGATAAAAAATCCCACGTCGCCTCTAGCGTGCAACAAACGATGAATCATGCGAAAAAAAAAAATGTCCTATTTCTGCGACCGATTTTAGGTTGAGGAGTTTGCCCCGTCATTCAGACACCGTTTCAAACGAAAAATGGTGTATAGTCTAATACCTTAATACGAGTACCTCTTTCGTAGCACGCGTCCTGTTCAAAAGAAAAGGCGAGTACCTCTTTCGTATCACGCGTCTTTCTTCAAAAGCTAAGACGAGTACCTCTTTCGTATCACGCGTCTTTCTTCAAAAGATAAGACGAGTACCTCTTTCGTATCACGCGTCCTTCTTCAAAAGATAAGACGAGTACCTCTTTCGTAGCACGCGTCCTTCTTCAAAAGATAAGACGAGTACCTCTTTCGCATCACGCGTCCTTCTTCAAAAGATAAGACGAGTACCTCTTTCGTATCACGCGTCCTTCTTCAAAAGATAAGACGAGTACCTCTTTCGTATCACGCGTCCTTCTTCAAAAGATAAGACGAGTGCCTCTTTCGTAGCACGCGCCCTTCTTCAAAAGATAAGACGAGTACCTCTTTCGCATCACGCGTCCTTCTTCAAAAGATAAGACGAGTACCTCTTTCGTAGCACGCGTCCTTCTTCAAAAGATAAGAAAGACGCATCCCCACGGCCACTAAGGGTGGCATTTTTGGGTCAAACGTTTTTGACCGGGGGGTGTTTTAGAGCTCGCCATGTCAAGTAAAAGCGCGGAACTAACTATCGGATAACTAGTTCGAGGTTCTAGTTCGATACAATGCTACACACCCTGTACAAATATCCATGACAAATACAAATAATAGTTGCGTGTATTTGTCCCAGGGCAGTATTTGCCTGCCAGACAAATATTTGCGCAGCTTCTCAAGCGAGTATTTGCCTGCCAGACAAATATTTGCGCAGGTTTTCCAGAGAGTATTTGCCTTCCAGACAAATAGCAAATAATGTATTTGTACAGGGCGTGCAATGTTACTACAGTAGGTGGCCCTAGATATAGTGCGGGTATGAGTCACGAAAAATTACCCGCACTATACCGGGCACCCGCACTATATAAAAACGGGCCACTATAGAGGGGTCTATATTGTGCCAAACGATTTCACCCGCACAATATCGGACACCCGCACTATATGACCCGCACTATATAGGGCCACCTACTGTATATCATATGTTTGTTTTTGGACTACTGTTGATAGTTAGCGCAAGTAGACATGTTGGTCGGGCGTTGCGCGAACGATTGTATTACAATATAACTCGTTGATTCTCGGGTCAGGTATCGCGGCTAGCTCCTCATCATCTTTGGAGCTCAGAAAATTCTTAGAATCATCTGCTGCAAACATCACCCCTCTAGCAGCGTGGGATGCCTCATTGTAATCCAAACCCAAAAACTGATTTTCAGGAGATTTAGGAGTGCAATCCGATGGGAAAGCAGAAAAGTAGCATGACCTGCGTTAGTGCACAAAAGAATGTTGCAAAACGAGAATGGCATAATTCCGACGATTTTCCCCTGCCGTTCAGGAAAAAAAATGCCTACTAGAAGGGGCTATACCGTACCCTTCTGTGTGGTATAATAGCACCCTTTTCGGTAATCGGTTAGATACGCGCCGCGCCGTAATTTGCGGAGTATTGCGTGTTTGCATCTGACTGGGGCCCGTTGGTCGCTCGACGTGTGATGTGGTGTTAACACTGAAGACGGAGAGCCAACATTCGTCTGCCTGGGTTTTTTGTGACTCGACGTGCATGGTGTTCTATTTGAACACCTACGCTAGATGCTTACGGCCATGGAAAGGCAAACACCAAACGTCAGGGCGATATATGATGGCCAGACCTGGACTTCATTCTCTTGGGCAGGACGCCCCCCCTCGCCCCCTCCCCCCCCCCTCCACCCCCCCCCCCCCCCCCCCGCCGCGTAGAGATGTTGACGGTGGGTGGCGCTGCCGCGGCTTTCGCGTGTCGCTCTGCAGTTCTACAGCTTTCCGCGTCGTACTACATTATATATTTCCGCATGAATGTCTCTGCCTCCTCCTCAACCCGTCGAAACTATCTGCCGGCCTCCTGTGCAGCCTTTTGCCGCCCTTCGAACTTAATGCCGAATTCCGTCATATCTTCCTCCAGGCGCACCATCCAATCTTTCTCCTGCTCCCCTAAGTAACCCTTACCCCCAACCATCTACCCAAATATCGTCCTCCGAGGCAAACGCTCCTCCCCCATACGTACACCGCGATTCCCGCAGGAAAAATCCTCCGTTTTCCACACCGTCGCCTGTATGTTCTCGGATTCTGTCTTGGCAAGCGCGTCGGCGTACGAGAGGGTGTGGTCGTCGCGCTTCCGTTTCCGCCAGCCGAGGCATATCGGAGAAGCATGGAGTGTTGAACCTGTCGCAGCCTGCGGTTGTAGTTTGTTCGGGCTCCACGTCGCGCACCCGTAAAGTAGTGTCGCGATCACCTCGGCTTTTAGCATCCGCACCTTCAACCGTAAGCGCACACCTGGGCGGTCATAGATTTCCCGTTTGTACCGCTGGAAGCACGCTGAGGCCCTCTGAAGACACGCAGCGTTTTATCTCAACGCTGAGCTCTCTATCTGCGCGGATAGACCCACCCAAGTATACAAATCCATTCGTCTGTTTGTTTTCCTGGCCGGCTGTAGTGGTGGCGAACGCGACACCTTCCCCCCCGCGTCAATTGCCTGCAGGTACATAATCTCCGTTTTGGCCTCGGAGACCGTTAACTAGCCTGAACCGAGCACGCAGTCACGATCACCGTCGCCATCCTCTCCAGCTCTCGTAGTGGTCGCGATAGTATGCCCGCATCGTCGCGCACATAATACCTCAGAACCTCTGTGCGTTACCCTATCCTTCTCCTCCTCCTTCCCTCCGCGCCCATCGACTTTGCCTGCTCGTGGTGTGCCCTTCTTCCCCTTCTCCTTTCGTTGGAGCTGCACCATGATGTTGTGCATGAAGGCTGCACAATCAGAGCGAGGAAACGTTTCTCGGCCGCACGCAGTTACTGTACCGCCGTGGAAAACACACGTTGAACAGCAGTGAGTGGCGCGAGAACACAACACCCTTGCCATGCCCCACGTCGAACTTACCCGAGTCACTCCCCATCACCCAACCGCACGCATGCTTGCATGCACGCCGTCCGTCGTGGAATTGGCGAATGACGGCGAGCATTCTCGGTGGCACACCCAAACGAGCAAGGACACAGCCCGCAGAAGGGTTCGATCGACGGAGCTTTGGTGAGAGGTCGATAAAGCACACAAGTACAAGTCGGTGTCCTTCTTTCGCGCCAGTTCCTGCAGGCGTCAACGAACATCATGCCGTCTATAGGGCTGGGGTCTAAAATCCCACACTTGTATGGTCCACCGTTCCTCCGGCAAAATGCTCTCTCTCGCGTTCGCAGTAGTCGCCGAGGCGACCCGCGATGACTTTGAGGAGTACTGTGCCTGTGTCCGTCCGATCTTCTCGTGCGGCACCTTGATCGTTGTACCGTTCCATTCTCTTGCGGCACGCCACCTCCCCTCCACACAGCGACGGTGATCTAGTGGAACTTTGCGAGCGTGTCCGATTCTCGTTCGTCGGCCAAGAACTTACAAGAGCTTGGCCGGGAGGCCATCGGGCCCGACCGCCTTGCGGTTCGCCAACGCACGGATCACCTCCTTCTACTTCGCACCTAGATGGAACATCGTCCGGTGGCCTATTAATAGCACGGGGACCACGTCTTATGCTCGCCCGCAGTGGTAGGATCAAGGGTCGGCGACTTGGTCCTAGGCAGTGTATGAAATACACCACTTCACTCACCGCTACAGGATAAGGTCACATTCTCCCGCAGCAATCGACGTTCCTTGTACTTTATATACTGTGAATTAAATGCCTTCCAATCAGGCCCGACCACTGCTGTAGGTATAAACTTCTAACCTACACAAGTGCACTGATATGGTACATGTCTGCGAGCCATCGGGTAGATATTAGATATTCGCTTTTCTGCGGCCCAAGGAACGCTCTCAGAATCTGCGGCTGTCAATGACAGAAATTTATGAGGGGACTCCTGGCTCGAAAACGGAAACGAAAACTCGAAAAAGTTTTCTGGATTTTCGGAAATATGTTTCCGGCGTTACCTTTTATCTAAATTTTAATAACAGTTTTATATCAATATTTATATTTAAACAGTCTTTATATTATCGTTCAACATATATTTATTGGATCCCCTTTCTAATAACGTTTGCTGTTGGAAATCCCTCTTCCCTGACGGTGAAAACACCAGCTCTGAAACACCCCCCCGCAGATACAGATAGGCCAAACATTGCACGAGAAGAAGCCCCATAGCCCGCTCGGTGAGTCACAGGCTGCCTCGGTGGAGAGGTGTATGGCGTAGTTTTACGTTGTGGCTAGTGCGTCCGGGAACCTTGGTGTGGGGTGGACGTAGTGGGGTGGCCTGCGGAGCGTTGAAACGCAACAGGAATTTGGTTCAACAAAGTGCTTAGTGCTTGATATGTGTAGGAGTATTTTTGTCAATATCGTAAGAGACAAGGCTTGGTGATATTATAGAGCTACTACAACACACAGCCCTCAGCCGACGTACGGCGTGGGTTTTCGTTGCTGCCGGTTGGTGTGTCCGAGAAGCTTAGCGTGGGGTGGACCAGGGAAGGAGGCTTGCGGAACATTAAAACACAGCAGCAATTTCAAATTTAATTTTGTTCGAGAGCGCAGCAGTCGCCGCGGCCCCTTGTTTCTTCCGCTGTTTTGCTTGCTCGTACAAACGAGGTTGTCGATGTCAAATCGATCATGCGGCGGGGTAGGGCAACCATCGCACCACAACTTACACCATCAAGCATCCAAGCCACTATTACAGCAGTTGTACAGCTGTAGCTCAGCAGCACGTGATTTAGGGCAGTCTTACCGGTGTCTTTGTATGATCGGTTCACCCGGTGCATACTCGTAGAAGGAGGTATCGAATACAGCAGTAAGCGAGCTTGCAGAGATGTGTTCGTTTGTGCGCGCGCACATGTTTGGCCGCGCCTCTTTTACATGCGGCCTGGTGCGGTAAGCCGCAAGTTGGGAAGTATCTAGGGTACAGTATAGAACAACCTAAGACGCGCTTGATGTTCAACCTATCCTGTACCAGGAGCCGATATCGAGGCGGAGATGTCGTCGCGGAGGGTCTTGGTGCCGAGGTCCCTTGTCGATCGCCGTTCACAGCAGACGCGAGCTGAAACTTTGTACGAGTTTCAACCATTCAATCGGTCGTACTCACAGCTGACGTTTTCCATTTTTTATGAAAAGTTTTGACTATTTTAGCAGGGAGAGTGCCTAGCCCAGTTGTGACTCCGTGGGGACCGAGGGTTCCTATGAACCCGCGGCGGGATAATCTCCGACGGCTATAATATCCGGGGATGAGTCAACGCCGTCAATGACGGGGAGACAATTCTCGTCCCGATATTTTGTATTGCCTGACCGGCGACGTGTCCTTTCGCGCATGCGTGTACCGAGATCTACGATAGGTATCTCCGACCCTGTCTGCCACATTGCCCACCTCTTTTACATAAATATGTCAAGGACGTCAGCCGTGAGTTCGACGAATTTCGGGTCAATGCTCATCTTTGTTTGCCTCGAGTCCATGTTTAGCTAAGGATGGTCTAGTGCTGGCCACAACTCCTTGATAGTTTTAGGTGTCGGCAAGTCAACTATAGCTTTTATGCGATCCCCACCAATCTTAATCCCGCGGCGGTCAGTATGTGCCTTAATTATTTAACTTCTCGAGGTGCAGACTGTACTATCGATGGATTCTGGGTGAGAGGTCGGCTGCTTGCAATGCTTTCAGCACGTTTTCTAGCAGTTTTAGGCAACCTTGCCAGGTTGCCGAACAACATATACTGTTGCCAATATATACCAAGCGACCACTTTTCGGACCAAAGTGCGCGAAAGCTAATGGCACTATTCGCGAGAACAGAAACGACGCGTTAGCTCTATAATACCGAACGGGTAGGCGTTTGAAACCCCACTTCCCGTTCTGCGTGACAGAAACACTATCATCTTGTTCGCTGGACCGGTGTATTTAACACCCGCTTTTATTCAACACGCAAGTTATAAGGAGTGGAGGCAATCCTATAAGAATTGCTGTGCCTCGATCCGATAATTCGACACCCTGTTTCCTAAACCAGTCGTCCTCCCGATGATCGCCACTAGGAATGGTATTTGGTGGCCTACCATAAGCCTCGACTTGCAAGATTGGTGTGACAAATGCCAAGCTTGTCAACGACGATTAACAGCACACAACAGACCCAAGCTCCCTACAGGCGATTTCCCTGTTGAGCGGCCATTTCAAAGAAACATCGGTTGACTTAGTGGAGCTCAAATCGTTATCAACTTCAGCCGCAGGAATCGAATGTAAATACGTCCTCTCCATGGCAGCGGTCGAATGTGAATGCGTTCTCTCCATGATGGACCACCTGGCGCGCTTTGTGATACTGTTGCCGGTGCGCGATAAAGCAGCCGAAACAGTGGACCGTTTCATCATTGAGCGAGTAATCGGTATTTTCGGCCCACCAGAAACCTTACACTCTGATCAAGGCCACGAGTTCGAAACCAAAACGACACCAGGCATACCAGTTGCAGCAGATCCTCCGATGCAAAAAGACCCGAACGGCCCCCTATCGTTCTCAGGGAAACTCAACATCAGAACGCGCACACTCTACCATGCACACAACATGCTGGTCATGCATAGCGCGATCGATCAAAGCAACTGGTCATCACTTTTACCGCGTCTAATTAGCTCGTGACACTAGCTTTAGTGCTACGACACCGTTTTTGTTTATTGTCATTGCACGAAGATTTCTGTTTTTTTTTCGTCCGTTTTGAATTGCACTTGTCTTTTTTGTTAAGGGCTACTGGTACGGCGGGCACAATGTGTCCTAGCATAGTGTTCCGTTTCAAGTATACGTATTGGTGGCACGGGTTCGCGACTTGAACCACTGCTGTTTTATTTGCAGCAGACCAATGGCACACTGCACGAGCAACACTGCTGTCGTGTATTGAAAAGCTTCGGGCACGGCGGACGATTGGATGTCCTCGACCGTTACGATGAGTGGTGCAATTAGTGCAGCAGTGGTATCTGGTGGTACTTCCACTGACTCTACTTGTACTATCATCTCACTGTGAGGGAGGATGCAGAATTTGTTCCTCAAAAGCACCGGCACAGACGCTACACCAGTATTAGCTGATACTGCGGAGAACCCAGCTGTCGCAGTGTTCTCGTGGTGTACGGTGGAGTCTACTCTACGATGATATTATTATCTTGACTTGAGGTGTTTTGAATGGCCATTCCTCTGCACTCCAGTCGATAAGAAAGCATCTCATCGTAGAGTAGACTTTACTGCACACCCCGACAACGCTGCGAAAGCTCAGTGCTCCGTAGTATAAGCTAATACTGGTGTAGCGTCTGTGCCGGTGTTTTTTAGGAACAAATACTGCATCTTCCCTCAGAGTGAGATGATAGTACGAGTAGAGACAGTGGAAGTACCACCAGATACCACTGCTGCACTAATTGCACCACTCATCGTAACGGTCGAGGACATCCAATCGTTCGCTGTGCCCGTAGCTTTTTAACACATGATTGTTTCTCGTACAGTGTGCGTCGTCCATGTCGTGAACCCGTCCCATCACTCCGTATACTTGAAACGCAACACTGTGCTGGAGACATTTTGTGCCCGTATCAGTAGCCCTGAACAAAACTTTATAAAATATGTATATACTCGTATATATATGTGTGTTTGCTTTTTAACAGAACAACATGACTCCTCCCATTATGAAAAAACTCAGCCACATGGTATATTACAAGTACCAACAACGCAGCTTGCAAAGATGAGTATTGACCCGAAATTCGTCGAACTCACGGCCGACGTCCTTGAAATATTGTTATAAAACTTTCCGTAATCTGTATGCTGGGTTGAGGTTGTGGCTGGTTGTCCAGCGGATGGCTACAGCAGGCAGGTGATGCGTGCTGTATTAAGCGGGTCAGGAGAAGGTGCTACTGTCGCTGAGTTGTGCGATACCTGTGAGAGTTGGGTAGATTTGTCCGTGGGAAAGCTACTGTCGCTGCTGTCAGGACTACCCGAGTGCTGGGTAGGGGTTGCAGTACTCGCATGAGCGCATCCAGCGCTCAGGTAGTTCTGACGGCGGCGGTAGTAACTTCTCCATAGACCAACCTAGCCAACTCTCACAGGTCAGCGACGGTAGCACCTCCTCCTGACCCGCTCAATACAGCACGTACCGCTGATCTGCTGTAGCCGCATCTGCTGGACCACCAGCCACAACCTCGACCCAGCACACCGATTGCGGAAAGTTCTCTATCAAAAAGTCTAACCTCCCATCGTCGCTCAAGCTTTGTAGGATCACCAACACAAGATGTACCAGAAATCATGGCAGTCTTCCGATTTCGCATCTGCTTGCACTCTCCTGACGTCACACCTGAGGCGGTCATGGATCACTACGCTGCCAAGTACCTAGCGTTTTCGCATGGCGGTGAAGCAGCTAACAGTATGCAGCAACTGCAGAATTAGATCCTGGGGTGGAGAACTGGGAAGGAACTATCAGAACTTAGTGCTGATGACGGGGATGTCGAAGTCCGAGCCTTTTCGCGGTTGGAACTATTGGGTCAACGCGTTTACCAGCCTGTTCAGCCCGGTCAACCGCATCGTCCTCCTCGCACGCACTATCTCTAAACTCCAAGAAAGAAGCAGTGAACCGGTTGACACTTACGGACTGAGCGTGGCCCGAGCATATGCGCGACTAACAAACTCGCCGAGGCCAAACGTAGCGCCCCTAAAAACGTCCCGCCGTAGAAACACTCGTGGCAAACATCACTCGTGGCTACCTTCGAAAGCGGCTTGAACTCCAGACAAATGTCGAGGTCACTCGTGAGGACCCATCCTTCACGTAGCGAGCATCTCGTACTCGTGGCCGGAAAGCACGAAACAAACGCCTTACGCGGATCATCCATCCCCCGTCGGACCACGTATTCCTCCGCCGTAACCGGCGCTTCCCCTGGCCACGACCGGCAGCTAATCACTTCCGTGGGGAACACTGAAAAAGCTATCGGCAGCAAGCTTGCAGCAGTGCGCAGTCGCGGCAACAACTTTAACCCTCGACGCTAGCTTCTACGGCCCTTCCGACAAACGTGGCCGGTCCGCTATCATATCCACGACAGCGGAGGGTCTCGCAAGGCGAATGTGGTGGCCGGGAAGCCATGCGGTTATCCCATGCGTCGTCACCGCGACTCTCATTCTCGTCCCGAGTGCAGGCTTGGAAAAGCCCACGAGAAGTGATGGGTGGTCACTGAGACTCACTAAGACCGATGGTGAAGGGGGTCCGCACCGGTTGCCTCAAACCAGCTTGGAGGGTAGTAAAACTGGGCTCGATGAGCCTGCGGTGCAAACGGAACGTGCAGGACCGGTCGGCAAGAAATTTCCGGCCTGTCGTTGCGGGAGCTTTTTCAATGTTTCATCTCGGCCGAGGCTACCCTAAGCCCAGAACTAACCGAAACCCCAACGTTTTTTGCTACCCCAACGTGTTTGCTGGGCTCAAGATCAGCAGGGGCAGTCTCGCGGCTCCGCAGCAAATATGCCAAGAGACGGCACTTTTGACCCCTTGACCGACAGCAATTTTCCAATAATTTCCTTGACGGGCGCCAAACTACTAGGTTTTAGTGTGGAACGATCGATTTTTTTTCCGACACCTCGACCGCTGGACGTTGTCCCTTGACGGACGGTCCCCTGACATATTTTGCTCCGTAATTAGTTTTGGTGGCGGTTATAAGAAAAAAAAATGCAGGCGGTCGAAACGCTAGGCTCGACCAATCAGATCAACGACCAGGAGGAACTTTTTTCTTACCGGTCCTGTATTTGGTAGACTCCGAGTGATGCCAACTGTGACCGCAATAGGGTATTTTCGACCGGTACGATTTGATTAGGACTCGCCGCTGAGCATGATACCCTACTCAAAAACATCTTAGCACAGGTTGATTGTGGACCGATGGGCATTAGTTGAGCTCTTGCCGCTGAGCCTAATTTGTTAGTGACTTTTTCTTCAACCCCCCCAATGCTGCGAGTGTCAGCTTCTTCCTGTACGTTTTTAGGTATAATGTTTGCTCGTGGGATCATGCTGCATTGCCCGTTTTCTCTTGCTTCCACCTCCACCCTCGGACAGGAACCACAAGGAGCAAGCAGTCAGATAGGGTGCTCCTACCGCTGAAGGCCAACCCGATCAGCGCAGCAGCTACCACTCTCATCAGCAGCGAGTGCCGCACTCGGCAGAGCATACGCTAGGGTACCAGAAAGCAAAGAAACAACAGCAGCAAGTAGCTTACACCGCCACCGCCCCCGCCGCCGAAACCACCGCCTCTTCCACCGCCGGCGCCACCCCCCCCACACACACACTCGCTACACCCCCACCCCCAACCACTACCGCCTACAACCATTACCAGCACCAGCCATGGCTGCAATTGTCGGCAGCAAAGCCGTAGCGGCTTCCACCGTGTACAACCCGTATAGGATTTTCCAAGCCGCGCAAAGATGCATGGGTGATCCTTCCATCGTAGCCAAGGTATTGGTCGAGCTGCTGGGCGATTGCGCGACACCCGACGTGCTCATGGCTTCCGCTGCAAGCGTGGTCGAAATTTACTACGGGAAGGGACGGTTGCGGCAGACCAGCATGACAGACTTTGGCAAGTTTGCTGGAGAGCTGGCAGAGGAGTTCGAGAAGCGGGACAGTCCTGAGGCGAGTATGTCGCACTTGTTTGTTGATCCCAAAGCGTTGGGGCTAGGGGTTGAGTTGGGCTGGGTCTAGGCCGACGTCGCAAGACAGAATTTGACCAAAATGTGTTGCACGCGTTCATTTGCAACGTAATTTTGTACTTGATATCAGGGTAGTGTTGTACATAAGGGTTCCTGAGATGCGCCGGTGTTAGTTTCGGAAGGCTTATTTGTGTGTCGACTTTTGTTTAAGTGGCGGGATACCATGGTGGGGGTCCGCTTTTTCGGTTGTATGGTGGTTTGTCCAGCAGTACCAACTCTTGGCCAGTTGCGGGAGAAGTAGCAGGGGAGTTCGCGAAGCCGGACAGTCCTCAAGCAAGAGAGTCTTGTCACATTTTTTTTTCCCGAACGGTTTTGAGGTTAAGGTTGGACCTGAACGGACGTGCAAGATAATAGTAGACCAAAAGGTGCTACACGCGTTCGTTTACAAGGTAGTGTTGTACTTGGTATCAGGGTCAGTGTTGTTTACGAGGGTACCTGAGGTGCAGGGTTTGTTGCATTTAGGAGGCTTTATTGTATGAATGAAGAAAATGAAACGTTGGTTAATTTATCCTATCATGCGTTGTTTAGCAATTTTGCAGTGGCAGTCCAGCGTAACCGACTTTGGCGAGTTTGTGTGGGAACTAGCGGAGGAGTCCAACAACCGGACAATCCCCAGGCAGGAAATATAATCTTCACATTTTCTGTCACCAAATAAACCTGTTTTTTTGGGGGGGGTTGTATCTCAGGCGGAAGAAAAGATGAAAGAGGCGCGGAGCGTGTACGAGCTTTTCGAAGAGGCGGACATCGACCGAAATGGGTCGATCTCTAAGGAAGAATTCATCCAATTCGGGAGCAATATCGACGTCTCGACGGAAGCAGAAGCGCTGGAACTGTTCGACAGGGTGGACACGGACAAAAACGGTGAGGGCGTGAAGTTTCGATATGCTTTTTATCGACATATCGATTTTTCGATATGATTAGTATCGATATATCGAACTTTCAATATGCTTCGTATCGATGTATCGAACTTTCGATATGCGTCGTATCGATGTGTCGAACTTTCAGGAGGTCGATATATCGAACTTTCGATAATTTAGTACTTCCGATAAAGTTGTTTTTTTCGATGTTGCACAACGAAACATGAAGAAATCGTTGGCGCCCCGACGGCAGCGGAAGCGCTGGAACTGCTCGAAGGGGTGAACACGGACAAGAACGGTTAGGAGTCCATTTCTGATATATCGAATTGTCGTTTTTTCAATATATCGAAATGTCGAAGTTGCGATATTATTATACTTTCGATACAGCTTCTTTTCGATACATTATTATATAGAAAGATCAAATACGCCCCGACGAAACCGTAAGCGCTGGTACTGTTCGAGAGGGTGGATACGGATGAGAACCGCGAGGAAAACAGTTTCAATATATCGTAGTATCAAGCTTTCAATATGTAAATATATCGAACTTCTCTGTTAAGTCGAAATTTTGATGAAACTGAGTTTTCGATCAAATGAACTATGGATATGTCCATCGTCCTCCAAATCTGTTTTCCGTTGGGCCTCGGAAAGTGTACATGTTTCGGAGATATCTTGTGAATGGCTTCACGTGGTGCGGACCAATCAAGCACACAAATATGGGTTAGAGTTTGAATGAGGGACTTTCGATTTTCTCAGTGTTTGAACGGGAGGGGTTGTCTTCGACATCCCGATGGAGGCGGAAGCGAAAGCGTTCGAACTGTTCGCGAGGGTGGATACGGACAATAAAGGGGCGGAGCGTATTTTCGATATATCGAATTATCGACGTATCGAATGATCGAGCTCTTGATAGGTCGATATATCGAGCTTTCGATAATACCGGATTTTGGATGAAGATGAGTTTTCAATACAACGGAACATAGAAATATCTTCGACGTCTTGACGGAAGCGGAAGTGCTCGAATTGTTCGAGATGGTGCATACGGACAAGAACGGTGATGAACGCATTTTCGATATATGATATACCGAATTATCGGCATGTCGAACTATCGAACTTTGGATATGGTCGACATATCGCACTTTCAGTAACATGACGTTTTGATATTGTACAACGAAGTGTAGAAAGGTTATTAACGTCCCGACGGAAACGGAAGCGCTGGAACTGTTCGAGAGGGTGGACGCGGAGAAGAACGGTGAGGAGTACTAGTATAGCAGTACTTCCTTCGGCTTGCGAAATCCTGACGAATACCTGGCATGCAATAAGCAACCTGAGGAATGTGTATCATATGATTGTGCTGCCACATGAATTGTGTGCGCCATCGACATACTCTATGTTAAACTCCTTCCCGCCCCCCACCCCCCTCCCCCCCCCCCCCCCTCCTCCCCCCTCACCCCCCCCCTCCCCTCCCCTCCATCCTCCACGACCCACCGCCACCCCCGCCCGCAATTGCGCGTATATACCTCACGTCCGAATATATGTATGTGAACGTATGTTTTCAAGGCGTCATCTCTTTCTTGGAGTGGCTCCAGTTTTGCGTACCGGGAGCTGGTCGCGACGAGCACAGCTTTAACTGCGCGGGGCACCACGGGCTGCTGTCCTGCAATGCCGCGGTGGACGAGGTGGAGTGTAATTGGTGCGGCAAGTCCTGGCCTAAGGGTAGCCGGATGTTTTCGTGCCGAGAGTGCAACGCGGACGCGTGTCTTGAGTGTGCGGTGCGGCACCTCGAGACCTGCGTGACCCGCATCAGCTGCGAGCGATCTTCTTGCACGCTGGGGTCGACGACAACGACTTCGGAATAACCCTGGTTTTGGTTGGTCGGTCTGAATGCTCAGTCGGTTCTGGTTGGTCGGATCCATCGAACGCTCAATCAGTCGGTCTGTTGGGAGGTCGATAACGCCTTCGTAATGCCCTGATTGGTCGACAACGTTTGGAGTCGGTCGATCAGTCGGTCGGTTGTCCGGTCTGTCAGCCTGATGGTGTAGGTCGGAATGCTTGTCGGCTGTTCGATTAAGAGGTCGATCAGTCGATTGGTCGGGGCTCGTGCGACGCCGCGGCGGATGAGGTCAAATGCAACTGGTTCGACAAGCCCGGGCCAAATAACAGCCGGATGTTTTCGTGTCGAAAGTGTAACGCGGACGCTTGCCTGGAGCCTGCGATGGGGCACCTCGAGACCTGCGTGACCCGCATCAACTGCGAGCGATTTGCTTGCACACTGGGCACGACGGCAACTTCTTCGAAAGAGCCCTGATTTGGCGGGTCGGTCTGATGGAGTAGCCGTTATTTCGGTCTGTTGATGTGTTGGTCGGTCGGTTGGATGTTTTCGTGTCGGGAGTGTAATGCGGACGCGTACTTGAAAGTGTGCGTGGAGGCACCTCGAGACCTGCGAGAGCCGCATCAGCTACGGGCAATCTGCTTGTACGCTGGGCACGACATCAAAGAAATAGGAAGAGCCCTGATTTGGTTGGTCAGTCTGAATTGTCGGTCGTTCTGGTTGGTCGGTTGGTCTGTTGGTCTGTCGGTCGGTATGTCGGGTGTTTTCGTGTCGGGGGTGCCACGAAGACGTCGCGGTGCGGCACCTTGAGACCTGCGAAACCCGCATCAGCTGCGAGCGGTCCTCTTGCGCGCTGGGCTCGACGATAACGCCTTCGGAAGAGCCCTGATTTGGTTGGTCGGTCTGACTGGTCGGTCGTTTTGTTTGGTCGGTCGTTCTCCTTGTTTAATTGGTCGGTCTGTTGGTCTGTTGGTAGGTATGCCGGGTGTTTTTGTGTCGAAAGTGCGACGGGGACGCTTGCCTGGAGTGTGCAGTTAGACACCTTGAGTCCTGCGAGACCCTTAAGCAGCTGTGAACGATCTTCGTGCGCGCTTGGTGTAGCGGTACGCCTTCGGAGTACCCGTGATTGATTTGTTCGGTCGGAACAGTGGGGATCCCGCGATATGCGGTGTTATTTAGTGCGGGATCCCGTTTAAGTACGGTATCCTTTAGTGCGGGGTCCCGTTTTAATGCGGTGGAAATCGCTTGTCGCGACCTCGTCCTCCGGAGTACGGTATGATGCTGTCCCGGGATAATTAGGAGTGCTTTTTTTCTGCCGATGTTGTATTGCATGGCACCGACCGCACTGAAGATGGGCTATGATTAGGGTGTTTGCGATTTCCAACGCGGGTTGGGTTGGCAAATACGTGTAAAAGATCGTATCGAAACCGGCAAATTTTACGATCCCAAGGCCACCCAACCCACGAAAAAGATTGGTTTGAAATTATGAAAATGGTCGGAATATAATAGTTCCAACCTTTTTTTTCTCTGATTTTTCGTGGGTCGAGTCAGCCTTGGATTGTGACGCTCCCCGGGTTTCAATATTAACTACTAGAATCATGTGAAGAAATGGCCTATTTTCGACGGTTTCGGGTTAAGGAGCCCCGTCCTTCAGAAACCATTTCGGCCACGAAAAGGTATACCTCTATCGTAGCACGCGTGAACCCGGAATAAGTAAGGCGGCTTCACGCTCCCCGGGTTGCAGTACTAACTACTAGAATCATGCGAAGAAATGGCCTATTTCCGACGGTTTTGAGTTAAGGAGCCCCGTCCTTCAGACACCGTTTCGGCCAAAAAAAGGTATACCTCTATCGTAGCACGCGTCAACCCGGAATGAGTAAGGCGGCTTCCCCCATATAAGGACGTCATGTTGCTCTGGCACACCACCGCCTTACGGGGGGACCCCTACCACTAACTGCAGTACGTGTGGTGTGTGTGCATCAAAGGTACACCTTGCTGTTGTTATCCCTAAACCCTCGCACGAGTTGTGCTTTTGTTTTTAGCTGCAGTTGTAGCTGTGTCTGAACGTGGGAAATGTTTTTGCGCGGATAGCGCTGCGTTGTAAATTCGGGCGAAATCTGATTGATGAGTCGTGCTCGCATGCCGATAGCTCTTAGCAGAAAAAACACCGGCGCTCTTGGGCGCACGGAATATCAAATGCATAGCAATGCCTGGTATAATAATTCCGACGAAGTCCCGTTCTCGTTTTGTTTGATGTCGGAGGCGGAATGACATGAATGTTCGGAAGTTCCGCAACTTCAATGGTTTGAGATTGAGAATTATGATACGAAAACCGCGTGCTGGTTTTAAAGTGTACATAGTTGATTGATATCCTACGCGCAACTCACAAGGGTTCGTGATTTTTTTACTGCTCAAAAACAGCTCTGATGGCGTTCTTTTTGTTTGGCGGTTTTTCAGCGCAGCTGCTGCCCACAAACGTAATACGTAGATTTGGATTTGAGTGGGGAGGTTCTGATTTGATTTTCGAGAAGATTCACGTTTGTTTGCGGAAATTCAATTTTGATTGAGGAGAATCAGACTTGATTGCGTAGAATCAGATTTGATTGCGGAGAATCAGACTTGAATACGGAGAATCAGATTTGATTGTGGAGAATCAGATTTGATTGGGGAGAATCACAAAATGTGGATTGCGGAGATTCAGATTTGATTGCAGATGCATACTTGTATGTGTTTGTGTTTGTGTGTTTGTGGGCTTTTTCGGTGTTTCGTTTTCGACGACGTCAAGCTGTCTCGATTTTTTTCTGCGCACATAGCCATGTCGGATTTGATTGATTGTGATGGGGTTTTTTATACGTAGTGTTTTCGATCCCAACGAGGACAAGCTATGGCGGTTTTCCAGCGCGCTTGGGTGGCCACATGCGAAGATTCAGCTATGATTTGATTGTTGTGGGATTTATTTTGTGTTTCGTCTTCGACGACGTCAAAGCTCCCGCGTTTTTCCAGTGCGTATGGCCATATGCTGCAGAGATTTCAGATTGCTGATTTGACTATTGTGGCCGTTTTTTAGAGTTCTGTCTTCGATAACGTCAAGCTCTTGCGTGATTCTAGCGCGTATGGCCATATGCGCAGATGAATCGTGCTACAATGGAGGCAGCACTTTTTGGCCAAAATGACTAAAAATATTTTCTGAGACGCGTGCTACGATAGAGGTAGCACTTGCGTTTGAAAAGGTTTCTGAAGGACGGGGCTCCTTAACCCGAAACTATCCGAAATAGGCTATGTTTCCTTGTTTATGACTCTCGTTGTATACCTAGGCCATGGGACTTTTCGTCCGCGGTAGCAGTTTTTTTTGCTCCAAATTAGTTTTTGGGAGAAGTCTTGAGCTCTCAAATTTGAGGGACCTCGCAAAAAAGGGGTGCACCTCTATCGTAGCGCGCGTGCTGAGCGACGGGGCTTCGTAACCTAAAATCGTAGGGATGTCGTGCTTGTTATTGCAAAATTATTGTTTTTTTTGTATACCTGGGCCACGGGTTTATTTGTAGGGTTTGCAATTTCAGTATTCCCCCTAACATTCCGGTTTTTGGGTGAGGTGTTATTATAGAGGTCCTCAATTGATGAGCTCCAACAAAGTGGCGTACCTCTATTACCGTAGCATGTTGTGACCAGATTCAGATTTATTATTGACTAATTTGATCGTTTTTTTCAAGTTTCGTCTTCGGCTACAAACCCTGCGGCGAGTTTTTGTTTATCCCGAGGCAAGAAGCTCTGTTAATGATAAGTGTACCGCACTGGCCAAACACCAGCCCAACGCCACACGATCGCAATGACAACAAGAATCGTAAAACGTTGGACGACTCGAAATTCGCGTAATAATGGAGCTGTCGCCGAGGAGGGGACGACAGGATGTCGAACGCTCCTCTATGGATGTCATGTATGGCTGGTCTCGTTATAAACCTCTTCAGGTACCCCGAGTCGCTCTACAAACGCAAAGAAAGGTCACATGTGCGGGGCGGGATTGCGGCCGGGTCAGAGACCGTCGAATCATCCGTCACCCGTGTTCGACGTGAGCTACGATGGGGGTGTATCTTTCTCGCCAAACAAAGCAGTGCTCACAGACCTAACAATGTGGCCGCGCGGATCTTGAAGGGTAGCTTTTACGCTCTCATTGCGGATCTTGGAGGGTAGTTTTTACGCTCTCATTGCGGATCTTGGAGGGTAGTTTTTACGCTCTCATTGGCCGTGGTCTTCTATAGGGCGGTACGCATATCGGTATAATAAAGCAGTATCGAAACAAGGCGCAGCCGTGTTTCTCGCCATCTTGGGAGTTAGTTTTTGCGCTCTCATTGGCCGGGGGCTATGTGGTGGTCTCCGCAGACCGGAATAATAAAACATGATCGAAAAACGGCGCCGCCGGCGTTTCTCGCCCGTGTTGGGTCCGGGTTAAGGGCTATAGGGTTGGGGCTTGGGCTCGGTGTACGCCCGTACCTTGATCCCTCCAGGAAGTGCTTCCTAGCTCGCTGACGCGAACAGCCTACCGCCACAAAGATCCGCGCGACCAGATCGTTAGGCGAGCTCCAACAAAGTTTTTCTGACGGATGGGACAATCAATCATCAACTGCGGAATTACCATATTACCTTGAAGTATATATTTTGTTTTGACATATGCTAGGGTAGAGAGACGTGTTTTAATACCATTTTCTTAGTCTGAGGTATTCCTCACCTTTAGATCTCTCCCAACAGACGCGTGCTACGATAGAGGTGCACCACTTTTTTTCCGAGATTCCTCCGTTTATGGGCTTAAGACCTCTCCCAAAAACTGATTTGGAGAAAAATGAAACTGCTACCGGATGGAAATTCCTATGGTCTAGGTGACTGATTCTACGACACCCCCCCCCCCCCAAAACCAGAGATTTTGTTTAACGAACGTTTCATGGCTGCTCGACACGAGGAAGAATGCTATGAGAACAAACGTCTTCAAATATTTTTTTGTTTGCCAAGGACTATCGAACAATGGCGTCGGGGTGACAATGGGCACCGTATTTCAGGAGATACGGCCGGGAGTTGGTTTCAAAGCCGGCGATTTCGTTAAAGAAAATCTGGGGGGGGCTACCGTAGAGTCGTTCTACGGTAGCCCCCCCAACTTTTCTTTAACGAAATCGCCGGTTTTGAAACCAGCTCCCGGCCGTATCTCCTGAAATACGGTCCCCCTTACCACCCGGACGTCATCGTTCGATAGTCCTCCGCAAACAAGATAATATATGCAGATACTCTTTTCATAGCATCCTTCCTCGTGTCGAGCAGCCATGAAACGTTCGTTAAAGAAAACCGCTGGTTTTGGGGGGGGGCTATCGTAGAATCAGTCCGTAGAACGAGTCAAGTACACAACGAGAATCACGCCAAAAAAAATGTAGTATTCCCGACGATTTTGGGTTAAGGAGCCCCGTCATTCAGAGAGCATTTCGGACGAAAAGTGCTACCTCTATCGAAGCACGCGTCTTTTATGAGCGATGATGTAAGGATGTCTTCATCAGGGTTCACTGCACAGCCCTGGTTAAATGTCCAATTATTATTGCTACTTCGAAGTATTGATTATATTTTGACCCAGGAAAAACTTAGTACTAAAAGCGAACGACCGGTGTAACTGACGCAGCTTGCAAAGATGAGTATTGACTCTAAAAATTGTCGAAAAGTCGCAGCGGATGTTAGAAAAAAAAATAATATACATAAATAATAGGTCTACAAGTTCGTTGTATCAAAACGAAAACGGTGACGGTTTTTCGAAATTTCGACGATGTGGGGGTTCAGGAAACCCCGCCATTCCGGAAAGATTTTCGCCAAAAAGAGGTACACCTCTATCGTAACGCGCGTCAATGGTTGGTGCAAATTTCGTGACACCTTGAAAAATGGTTCATTAACGCGGTCGGTGCACCTCGGACAGGTCCCCGATCCCTACTGGAGGACCTACTGTAGATCTATCCACAAGGAAGGACAGGGAAGATCTGTACGGACAAGCTCATGTTGCCCTTGGTGGGAGCCATACGATCTGCGTGGTACGCACTCTTATGGATAGATGCAGAGATCGAGCACGACACCTCATGACACGGCAGAATCGGGTTGTGCCGTAGACGACCTACAGCAGTAGATCATCGTGGTCCGTCCGAAGTGCGTTATCAAAACAATGGTTGGTGCGACATCCAACGTCCATCAAGGGCTTCGTAGCGGGTGTGCCGTAGACGACCTACAGTAGATCATCGCGGTCCGCCCGAGGTGTGATATACCAAAACAATGGTTGGTGTGACATCCAGCAATCCATCAAGGGCGAGCGTGACATGCAATCGATAATAGTTGATGGTCAAGTCAATCAACAATCATCCAATCCCGGTCGTACTCACAGCTCACGTTTTTCAATTTTTATAACATACTCGTGACGTTCGATCCAACACTGGTGCGGCATGTATGTGTGGCATCCCAAAACCTAAACAACGGCTTGAGCAGTTCGGTGGTCTCAAGCCCCCCACGGCTTCCAGGTGCTTCTTGAACTCCGGCCGTTACCTTTCCTGCACTGTACGATCAATTGGTAAACCTAGTTGTTTTTTTTTAATATGTGGTACAGTACCAGAGTTTTGCAAATGCCGAAGCCCCAACCTCCACCACAACCACCGCCAGAAACCTCCTCAGCGCCCCCCGCCTAAGAAGCTACACACATGTGTGCCCGCCTGGGATATACACCACTGGCTGCTAGCACAGAACCACCGAGACACCAAAAAGTGCACAACAAGGGCCAGAAACGCCTACATACCCCCCCCCCCCCTCCCCCCGCGTTTCACCATCGAAAACCAATACTAACTCCCCCCCCCCCCCCGCGTTTCCAAAAGCCACTAACCCCCCCGTTGCAGCCCGAACCCTCCTCTAAGCGTTATCAACCAATGGCGACACACCCGGAAAAAAAAAAAAATCGTACCAAACGTCCATCCGAATACGCCCGCCAACCTCCACTCCCCACTCACCCCGGCCTCCACGCCTTGAGCACCACTAAGAAACCCACCGCCAATACCCATATTGCGGCGGTATACATACGGAACCACGATGGGAAAGAAAAACACCAGAGGCCTCCCGCTCCCGACGTGCTCCGTCCTGGTGTTGTAGGGTTGCGAGGGTCTATGGTCTTCAAGACTACCTGCCATGCATGATCTGGGTGCCACCACACACCCTCCCATCCACCTGGCCTCCGCGCCTTAAGAACCACCAAAGGGTCACTCCTAAGCAAAAACCAAAAAGTTACGAATTGTGACAACAAAAAACGTGACATGTTTTGTTTTGCGCAAATCGCGATATATTTGTCACGAATTGTGACAAACTTTACAGTTTTCAACAAATCCCATGACAACAAAAAACGACCATGTCAAGGTTCGTGACGCCCCAGGTAAAAACATATTTTAGACGAACGTGACATAACGCCAGGTCCAAAATGTCACAATTTTGCTCCTTTTATTTGCCACGAATCGTCATTATTTTTGCTTTCGTTACGACTCCAGCTAGATCCAGACCCAGGGGGTGCATGACACAGAGGCGACACACTCATCCAAAACGACAAATAACAGAGACGTCCCCACCCCCCTTCCCCCGGCCTCCATGCCTCAAGAAACACTGAGAAAACTGGGGGGGGATGGGGGAGGATGGGGTGGGGGGGGTGGAGGTGATGGCGTGGTCCAGATCAAAGCGGTAAATACGCAGGCGATATTATCACATGGAAAAAAAACCCGCCAGAAACGTTCTTGCAAATCCTCCCACCTCCCTCCTCGCCTCAAGAACCACTACGAAAAACTGCTGCAGACCCCACAAGCGAGGACTACGCAACTCATCCACATATGGAAACAAAAAAGTCCGAAACGCCCCCCTCCCCCCCCCCCCCCCACCCAATGCCTGCCTGGTCGATTAAAACCCGACGTGATCCATCCCGGCGTTGTAGAGATGTGAGTGTCTAGATGGTCTTCAAAATACGGCTATGCATGAAAAGAGTAACCCCCCCCCCCGGCGCGCGCCTCCAGAACCGCCTACAAAACCTCCCTTCAACATCCAGGTGAAGGCGGTATATGTTCGGTTCTTGAAGCACATTCATTGAAAGAAATACACAAGGACCCCTGCCCCCCCCGCCCCCCCTCTCCTGCACAGAAGCCACGTGGGCGTTCCAACGGACACAAGCCAGGCCAGTAAATGCGCAAACTACTTGGTATTAATCAAGGGTGGGTTTCGTGGAGAGCAAAAACGGGTGGGGCTGTAGCAGAGTCCCCCGGCTCTAGATGGGAGATACAAATGAGGCGTTTCTTCGTTCCACTTCCTAGGCCTACCCATGGTACCACAATAGGGTGCAGCAGCGTGTTTTTGGAACAAGGTGGTATGAATTAGAGCGGGGTACAGGCTGGTCCGGTCCGGCCCTCGATGGGAATTACAAGGAGGCGTGTTTCGCTCCGTTTTCCAGACCCCATGGCGCCAGGGTAACCAGCTCTTCGGACGCCGTAGGGTGGATGGCTACACAGGCGTCAAGGTCCGCCTTTGTGCAGCCCATCTGTTTAGAAATATACAGAGGGGTGGGACGGGAGGGACGGAAGAAGAGGGGGAGAGAACGAGGGGAGAGAGGGCACGGTTTCAGATTGAGAAGAAAGGTCAAAACAAAACCCAAAACGAGTGTACGTCTATGTTGTTCGCGCAAAAAGGCGGCAAGTATCTGTGCGCGCGAACCCTTGATACCACCACCCCCCCCGCTCCCCCCCCTCCGCCCCACCCCACTCCGCCATCCCAGCCCACCGCACCCCACCCTACCGCCGCCAACCTTGAAGGCCCCCGCATTTTACCCGTCCGGAGGAGACAATATACAACACAAACAACCAACCTATCCAAACCCGAAATCAACCCACCTTCATGGCAACGCCGAAGCCTTGCATCATCTCGTCGGCACCCATGCCAATGACGTGGATGCCGACCACCTTCTCGTTATCTCCCGCCACCACCACCTTCATTGCCGTCTTCTCTTTATCCTCAGGAGCCATCTGAGGGAGGGGGGGGCGGGGGGGCGGGGGGAAGAGGAAAGGGGAGGGTGTACGGGCGGGGGGGCTAGTACTGACGAAGAGCGGGCATTGGGACTGCGATTCATCGAAACTTTCGATACGAGATCCAACACAAGAGCTCGTTCGTTGTAGTTCGACTTTTCGAGATATCGGATATTTCGATAAATCGAAACTTGCGATATGATGCCCCAACATCATTGATAATAAACCGGGTGTTTGCGATTACCAACTTCTGTTGGGTCAGAAAGAAAAAAGCACCGTAAAACATCACCACCTGATTGGGTGTCGCTCAATTTTTGAGTGAAAATTGTTGGCTAGTTGGATTCGATATTTCGATATATCGAAACTTGATACACGACACCCAACATTACAATTTACTATTACAAACGGGGTGTGTTAGTAACGGGGTGTTTGCGATTACCAAGTTCTGCTGGGTTGGGAAAGAAAAGATGACACACCAAATCATCACCCCCACCGGATTAGATGTCGCCCAATTTTAGTACAAAGTGATTTTTTGTTGGCGAAAAATAGTCGGGTTGCTGGAGCTATCCCGACCACCTCAACCCACGAAACGTTTCGAGGGCTGTGGGTAAAAAAAAAGACCATTACGGTGGCCGTTTTCGCTAATTTTCGTGGGTTTGGGTTGGTCTAACCCACGAAAACTATCAGCTAAAAACTGCCATAATGCCCCTTTTTGGCTATTTTCGTGGGTTTGGGTTGGTCTTGGGTTTGTGACGGTGTGACACATCTGTCGGATTCAATACCCAAGTACAATACACCTTCGTGCCCAATAAAAAAACTGGCCCAAGACAAAACCCAAACCAAACAAAAATTAGCAAAAAACGGCGGTAATGGCCCTTTTCAGCTAATTTTCATGGGTTTGGGTTGGTATAGGGCTTATGACGGTGTGGTGACACATTCGTCGGATTCAATACCCCAATGCTACACGCCTTCCTGCCCAATAAAAAAAAAACGGAAAACCTCCCGCAAACACTCAATACCCTTGTTATCAGTCGGTTACCTGCCAGTGTCCGAAGAAGAGGTTGGTGAACTTGCTCTGGTACACCTTGATCCCGGCATCCCCAAAAGCAGCTCTTGCCTGTGGCTCGGTCATGCCGCACGTGCCCATGGGAGGGTGCGAAAACACCACGGTAGGCACGTTCGTGTAGTCCGCCTGAACAGGAGAGCGCAAAAACAACGCCCATTGGGGGCGGGGGGGGGGGGGGTTGGGAAGGGGGAGGGAGGGCAATGTGCGGAGGGGTTTGTGTGAAGGAGTCGTGGTGCCGGATGTTGGGAGGGAAGGGACGCAGGGGTATCAGCTTCGCTTGGAGACAGCACCGGTTCTTCTTTGATGGTTTCTTATTACTGGCGTTGAGCTATGAGAAGCTCGAAGGAGACAGGAAAGGGGAAGGAGTTCGGGTACGCTAGTCTGTTGCGACTATAGTTATAATTTGTCCAGCATACAGTTTTCAGTTTTAGGACATTTTCTGCACGGGCGGCATCGAACATGTTCTAAATTTGAGCAGCATGCAGCTGCTGTTGGTGATATACCGGACAAACAAGGGAAGAAAATAATAAAAGAAAGACAAAGAAAAGAAATAAAACAGTTGTTGACTTTCAAGCTTGCGCAGCAACGTTACAATTTTGAGCAGCATAGACCCTGCTTCATCGTAAAACTGAGGCGGAAAAAGCGTTGAAGTAGCAACAGGGGGGGGGAATTTGGGCAACATCTATTCTGTATCACCAACAACGGGGAAAAGTAAACTTGAGGGTGACAGAATTTGGGCAAATCTGAGCAGCATCTACTCCACTTCATCATGGAGATGGAACAGATGCGAGGGAACTTAAATGCATTTTGCTTTTTCGAGAGAAGAAAGAAAAAAAAATTGCAGCGTAGAGCCTGCTATGGGGTAAAAAGCTGGCCAAACGCGGGGGGGGGGAAAACAATTCAACATTAGACGGCGTAGGGCTCGGGCACTACAAATAAACTGACAAAATGCTCTTACAGCAGAATAGAGAAGCATATGGGCATGATAGAGCCCATATGTGGCTCAAAACTGGTAGGAGGCACGGTTACTGCAGCATTTCCGATGATGTGAGCAGCATAGGGGGGCCGTGCGTGAGACAACACCGATGGAATGCACATATATTACACTAGCATCCTGACAAATTAAGGCAGCATAAAGCCTGTGTATGACAGAAGGCTGGCGAGATACACGTACTACATCAGTATTTTGTCAAATTTGAGCAGCGTAGATGCGATACATGACCAAAATATACGAAGTGTACGCTAAACAACAGCATAGAGACAGATGGCAACATAGAGTCCTGTATGTCTAAAGCTGGAGGAATCGCGCACCAGACAACGTTAATTTGGCCATAGCAGTGCAGGGCCCGTGTATGTCGTCCGTATAACTGGAGGGGTATACGTACGACTCCAGCGTTTTGATACATTCGAGCAGCAAAGCGGTCGAACAAAAACAAAAACGAAAGTTTGCACAGAAACAGTAGCAATTCCCTAAGACAAATTTGAGCAGCACACAGCTACTCGTACGTGCTCGTTAACCAAGCAAGAGGCAAGCAAGCAAAATAGCTATTATTATTAATAATGCAAACAAGGGAAATGCATCAAACAAAAAAAACAAATAAACAACCGAGGGACAAACCAAAACGACTTGAGACGGCGGTGGAAACGGGGTACTACTGGGAGTATCAGGACAAGACGCAACTCGTGCATATAGATAGGCCTGAAACCCTGAGAGTCAGATTCGGTACAAAACCAGACCTGGTGGGGAGGTAGGTCTGCTACATGGCTATGAGAGTGTGCCACGCCCGTGAGGTGCGTGTCAACCCATGCTTGTGTACGTACCACTGCTGCTGTGTACGAGGTACGCAAAATGTCTATGAGCCGCTGTCTCACAAAAGATACGCGAGAAAAAGTGACGAAAGCGGCGTATCCGATGGCCATCACACGTCGAATAAAAAAAAAAAAAAAAAAAATGCTGGCTCAAACAGCACCTGGTACCAGCTAAATGTGCGGGGAGAAAACGAAAGAGAAAAAAAACAAGAATTTCGAAGTGGACAGGGTACCTCCCTGGCACCTTGTGTCTGTCTCCTGTAAATGAGGGCCTATCCCTCAATCAGAGCAGAACACAATAGAGAGCTCTCCTTTTGTTACGTGGTCCTTGTGGGGTCACAGGGGTTGGGTCGTTCTTGTACATAAAAGTGCGTTTTGGGGATGGAATAACGCTTTTGGGGTGACGGACGTACTACACAGGAGTACGGTGACACGAAAGCGTTCAGGAGACATCCCGTACCGTACGTAGGACTTGTACGTACTGATAATAATAATGCACTACACGTTTGGTGTGAAAGCAAAGGGAACAAAGGGGATCGTTTGTAGCACAATACCGGTGCTATACCTACCTACGAGGGGGGGGGAGTACGAGAGAGAAGAGACGACTGCCTACAGCACTCAACTGCGTGTACTCGATTCTATACTATATGACCCACCTATGAGCTGTCAGCGGAGCTCGTATAGTATGTGGTTGGTACACGGAGGTTCGATAGAAAAAGGGAGGCAAAAGAAAAGACAAAGAACACAAAACAGAACAAAACAAGAAAGAAAGAAAAAAAAAAAATGACTCCTCCTATCTATCCTGTCTCTTGCCATATATGTGGTGGCTCACATTTTTAGGATAACGAGAAACCGAAGAGAGGCGGGGCTGCCGTTCTAAGCTTGAAGCTCACACGTCGTCGATGAATGACGTCAGATTGTGAAGGTCCCCAAGGTAGCTGATCGGTATGCTTTTCTTTGTTTCACGTACCGGGGTCTGATTTCATTTAAGCTGCCTTTACGATACCTTGCGCTACGCCACGACGTACCGGACTACGCGAACCCCCCCCCGAAACGGCCGGCATGCTGCCCATTTTTTTTGTCACGTAACGACGAACACCCCGCCTTTCGATCGCCCGGTATTTTGTGTGCCTACCAAATGGTGCCGGCATGCTGCAAATTTTTTTTTCACCCTTCGCTCTTTTTAGGTACTGATCAATCGTACCCGCGCGATCGGTTTTGCACTGCCAACGTCCCACAATTGTCACGCCCTGATACCATAACAGAGGAATTCTGCAGTTCAGACGGAGCTCTGCCCAATTCAGTCTCATAGGTATCGCTCAAGTGACGTGAGGACTGTCGTCCGACAAAAACGAGACGTCTGGTTTCTGGTCAGATACTCTCCAAACCACATAAACATATACCCTTGGACGAGCACTAAAATCGTGGCACATCCCCCCCCCTACCGTACGCCCTTACTTCAATTTTGTATTTTGCTGTTTTTTTTTCTTTCTCCCTCTAGATCGGTTTGTTGGTGATTGTAGCTGCCGCCCCGAGATCCAAGCCTGGATCCAACCTTCCTCTGCACTTCCACCCCACCAATCTCTACTCCAGTGCAAGCGTTCCCCCTACCTTTCCTCGACATCGACATGGCTGAGAGATACGCTTCCGACACCAACATGGCTGGGGCCCACACCCCTGATTCCCCCAGCTCCCGCGAGGAGCGGTACACCGCCAGGACCGCCCGCGCAAACATGGACGACATCCCGAACGTCGAATCCATTCTGGGCGATTTGACGCCCCATGCGGCCACGCCGGGCCCCCCTCCCCCGAGAGCAGGCACCTCCGGTGCCGGGCGGGAGCCCACTGTAAAGCCTGAGACCACTTCGCAAGACTCTGCAAGCCCAACCTCGGACCCGGGGAACACCCAGGGCCACCGCGCGGTTTTTCGCGAGCGCCGCGCAGCCCTGCAAGCTCATCACGAACAGCTGGTTCTCCAACTAAAGGAGAGCGCCGAGCTCTTGCTTAGGCTCCCCCCATCCCCAACCCTTTCCACGAACCCATTCTCGCCGTCATATACGGCTACAGGTGCGACCGCGGCCACTCCGTTCCAACCGCAGCCGCTCCCCTCCCCCACGCAACCTTCAGTGCCTGTGTCCTTGCGGGCACAGCCGCTGCGGGTAGCGCCAACCCATGCGCCCGCCGAGACGCTTGGAGCCACTACTTTCCAGCTGCCACCGCCGGCCCAGCCGGTTACCACAACCTACCAGGTGCCACCGCCTGCCCAGCCCTTGCCCTCCCCCACCCCCTTGGCACCCTCACGACCGACGGTTCTGCCGCGCGAGGCTATTGATTGGGATTTCTGCGACGCCACCCTCCGCTGCATGCAGAGAACACGCGGAGCAGCTTTTTCTGATGTCTCATCGGCGGCACACCGCCTGTGGGGTTTATTTGCCCCCGATAGCGACCCATCAGTCGCTATCGTCCAGGCCCGTGCCGCCACAACTAGCGCATCCGACGAGCTCATCAGGGCCACCAACACCCTGGTACTCGCCCTTCGTCACTTCCACAACAACGCCGGCCGCGGCTACGTGTGGAACCAGACAGAGTACCGTCCCGACGCCCCTGCACGCCCCACCCCCCCCCCTACGACGGCCGCGCCCACTGCTACGACACCGGCCCAGCCCACCACGGACGCGCCCACGCCGGCGACGGTCCCAACCCCGCCCACCAGGACAACGCCATCCCGATCGGGACCTATGACGGACGACGAACATCATGCCGTTACGCGCCAGTACGACGTAGTGGACATGCGGAAGTTGACACCACTCGTACGCCTACCCTTCCCGGCCAACAGCGACGCCGCCGTCTACCTGGGCATGTTCCTCGCCAGCGTCAAACTGGCGATGAGGGAGATTCTCACAATTTGCGACGAGTCCGGTAAGCAATCATTCGACACCCCCCCGTGGGTCAAGGGATGGCACAGAACCCTCCACAAATGCTTCCGAAAGGCTCTCGGGTATCCGCAGGTCATGGCATCTCCCCTCACCCGCCTCATCGACGATTTCTTCGTCCAAGTTGTCCAGGAACTAGGCATCGACGGAACCGGACCGTCGGCTTTTAGGAAGCTGCTGCAGCTCCTAACCAACCACTTCGACGACGGCGACCAGGGGCGCGCCTTCCAACAGCTGCACTCCTTCGGCGTACCGAGCTCAACCGACTTTTCCACGTTCCTGCGAGCGTTCAAAGAGCGTGTCTCGCTCGCACAGGGCACGGAGAAAATTTTCAAGCCCAGTGACGCTATGGTCGTCGAAATCGTACGCGGAGTTACCAGCAGTCAGTACCCGTCGCTGATGCCAACTCTTTACCCTGGGCGCCTCATGACGACCTCGCAGCCGTTCGCCACGGTTGCGGACATGTGGTCGGCCTTCGAGGTACTGGCAACGAACAAGACGCCAGCTATAAACGGCCAAGGATTTCATGCGACCTCTTCCGGCGGGCATATTACGTACTCCTCTTCACCGCCACCTCCTGCGCAACACACCAACACGCGTGGCCCCGGCACTCGTGCGATGGGTTCCGCGTCAAACCCACTAATCATGAACGTAACCGACGCCGACCGTGACCCATTCTGCGAGGACGAGTCCGACTGGCCTCTCCGCCACTACGAGGAGGTGTACATGGTGACGACAACGTTTAGTACGCAGGATCCCCCGCTGCTGACTCCGCTCCTCACGAGCTCGGCCCGTGCTCAAGCCCTACGCGCTCACGGTGGACATTGCCTTAACTGCAACGGTACGGATCACAGCATGAAGACCTGCCCCCAGGACTTCATCAACATATCCGGCATCCTCAACCCTGCACTTGGCCAGCTCAACGATGGCGGCCACGCCTACCGCCAATGGCAACAACGGATGCGTTCTTACCGCCGGGGCCAGTACGAGCACAACGTCGACCGGAACTCCAACCGCTACGCCCACCGTAACGACAACCGTGGGGGCACTTACCACAACAACAACCGGGGCGCCAACAACAACAACAACCGCTACAACCACGACCACTCCAACCAACACCGGGGCAACAACGGACGCTCCAACAACAGACGCCACAACAACGGCCGCTCCCACGACAACGGCCGCTCGCACGACAACAGCCGCTCCCACGACAACGGCAACCGACAGTCGCAAGGGCAGCAATTTCAACATCGTCGCGCCGCCACCGCATCGCAGTCGACAGCCATGACGGTACACGACCCGGCGACCTATGTCCCCCCAGCCGCCGCCCCGCCGAACATGCGGATCGGCAATAATAACGCGACCAACCCCAATCAACGACAACCGGGCACCTTTCGCACCAACTGAAGAGCCGGTGGTGGAGCAACTGCAGCATCTCCGCCAACAGCACTTGCTGCGAAGACCGGGTCTCAGGACGCCCGAGTACACCACGTGCGTCACGACCCCCTGCCCCCTGTCCCCCTACGCCCCCCCCCTACCCCAGCCCGAACCCCAACCACTTGTTCAAGCACTGATCCTCTTGTTCCAGTGATTGCCTTGAGGTGTGGGCGGGAGGAGGCCAAGACGTCGAGCCCTACTGGGATGCTCCACTCGACGCCTTTCCGCGATGTGCAACGCTACCTGCCGACTATCGCTGAGATTCCAGACATTGCTAACCTGGGCGAAGTCTCGACGATTACGACTACCAGCGGTTCCGGTTCACACGAAACGGCTGTTTCGTCTACCGGGCCATCGCCCCCTGAGCCCGCCTCGACCCCAGATTGGCCACTGCTCACCCGCTCGTCACAGGACGTGCGCCCTTTTAGTGGCAACGTTGGGCCCGCGAATGACGGTTTCCCACTCGCTGCCACGGTGTTGACAGCACCACTGTCCCTGAGCTCGAGGGACAGCCCCGTCGTACAGATGGAAGACTCGCGATCACAGTTGACCAGGACATGCTCTGAGCACCCTGCCCCGTCATCCTCGCCGGCTTCACGTATTGCGTGGACTCGGGCCACAGGATCTGCATGCCCTAGCGAGTACAGCCCTGCTCTCCACACGCCTGAAGACAGGACCTTTCAGGGTATCCCCGCCCAGCGTGCGCGCCACCGCGTGGACCCTCCCGGTACCTCGGCTTTGCCGAGCAATTCCCCCGCGAACTCGGGCGTTCAAGTCAACGCCGCCCGATCGGACCTGACTCTACCCCCGACAACGCCACACGGCGACTTTACCAACGATCGCCGACACCCACCCCTGCAACACCCTTCCGACGACTCGCCCTCGCCAGCACATGACACCGCGGACACCCCGGATTCTTTCCATTTCTTCTGGAACTCCTCGTCCGTCTTCTCACAGTGGTACCTGTGCGACATCGAGTACGAAAGCGTCACGTACAACTGCGCCGAACAGATGATGATGGCGCAGAAGGCTGCGCTCTTCGGTGACACCGCGACAGAGCTCCTCATCCGAACCACCCCCGATCCCGCCAACCAAAAATCTCTTGGACGCACCGTGTCCGGCTTCGACCAGGAGTGTTGGGAGCGACACCGCTACGACATCGTCCTCAACACCAACTTCTGCAAGTTCAGCCAAAACCCGGACCTACAACAAGCGCTCGAGGCAACTGGCGAGAAGCACATCGCTGAGGCCAGCCCGTACGACCTCGTCTGGGGCATCGGCTATAGGGCCGACCACCCGTTTGCCTGCGAAAGGGCGCGCTGGCGCGGTCGGAACCTGCTAGGCCGGGTACTTATGGACGTCCGCGAACGCCTTCGCTCAAGCCTCCACGCCACAAGCGCCCTCGCTCCCTGCTCCGCTGAGCCAACACCCACCACCACCGACGCCAGCCGGGTCTTCCCCACCGCAGATGGCATCCACGAGACAAGCCCCCCGCCCCTTCGACAAACGCCGAGTACCCCGCTTGGACTCCTTCTGCCACCCTCCACCCCGGACGCCTTGCCCAGCAGCCACTTCGCTCAGGTCTCCGCCGTCGACGGCGCAACCAACCTATACCCCGCTACTACCGCGCCGACGATACCAGAACATGGACCGTGCCTTACAAGCGGCATCCTAACTGTCGACGACGCGTCGTTCACGACCGAAGTACTAGTCCACAGCGGCCCTACCGCCGCCAAACGCTGCAAACTCGTGGCGCTGCTTGACACAGGCTCCCCCCAGTCGTTCATCACCGCCGCCGCCGTGGAACAACTGAAGGCGTCCCGGTCAGCAACGGATGAGTGTGAGCGACAGAACTCACCTCGTTCATGGGGAGGTTTCGGAACCTCGACTCCCCTCTCCACCACCGTTTCCATCCGCTTAAGCATCCAGTTTAAGCACCACCAAACCCCCACCGCCGCCCTGGCAGTATGGGCTTGCGTCGTTCCTGCAGGAACTATGCAGCATCCCATCCTCTTGGGGCGAGATAGCTGGATGCGCTTCGAGCGACGCTCGTATACCACGCTCCCGCGACAGCCCCAGCTGCCACACCAGCCCCCCCAACCGACCATGGGCGAACTTTCCCTGCACCACCACGACACCAACAGGGCCTCCGCCTTCATTCCCGACGACCGATACACCGACGACGTCTACCACCTCCGGTTCGCCGGCACGAAAGTTATTTCGCTTTCCTCCTCGCCGAAGCTCATCAAGGTCAACCTCGTGCGCCAGTCAGGCGCCCCGGCGTTTACCGGGCAGTACATGGTCAACATGCTCCCCCGCGAGGACCTTCTCACCGACAAGGAAATTTTCGTCTCCGACGGACACCAGACTATCCCATTGTCAGGATCAACCGATCTCGAACCGGGCGACCTCCTCGGAACCTCCCTCTCCCCGCTGGTGCAAGTACCACTAGCCACCCTTGGGCACCCTTCTTTGGACCCCCCAGCCCCTCCACCTACGCCAGGCGTACATGCCCTACACGACAACATCCCTGTGGCCAGCGAGAACCCCCCACCAGCCAATCCCCACGACCCACCGACAGCCCCGTGCCCACAGCTCCTTGCACGCCTCGACACCGATCAACGAACTAGCTTCCTCAACCTCTGGGACCGTCTGCCGCCGCATCTGCGCGACATCATCTTCGACCTCCACGGTTCCGGATGGTCCCCATCGGTGATCGACAGCCTGGGAGATGTCCTCTGCGAGTTTCCGGACGTCTTCTCCACCTCCAAGACCGACTTCGGCTCGTGCTCTTTGATGCCGTTCAAGATCACCGTACCTCCGGACAGCGAACCAGTTACCTCCCGCCCGTACAGGATCAACCCCATCCTTGCCAAAAAGGCCGACGCCGTCCTCGACCAGTACCTGGCCGCCGGCTTGATTCAGCATTCGACCTCACCTTACTCCAGCCCCATGGTCGCCATCCCGAAGAAGGACGGCGGTGTCCGCATCACCATCAACTATAAGAAGCTGAACGCCATCAGCTCCCTCGGACAGCTTCCCATCCCCCGCGTTGACGAGGTCCTCGATTCTTTAGGAAAAGGGCGCATCTTCTCCCTCTTCGACTTGGTCTCCTCGTTCCACCAAATCACCATCGACAAGGATACCATCCCTTTGACGGCGTTTTGCACGCCAGACCGGCTCTTCGAGTGGCTTGTAATGCCGCAAGGCAGCAGTGCCTCCCCCGGTTGGTTCGTTAAGGTTATTAACGAGGTCATCAAAGGCTTGGAACGCGTCGCCGCGTACCTCGACGACATCATCGTCTTCGACCCCGACCCCACCGACCACGTCGCCAACATCCGAGCCCTTTTTGGTCGCCTCCGTAAGCACCGCCTCAAACTTTCTCCCTCCAAGGCCAAAATTGGCGCCACAACCGCCGACTTCCTGGGGCACACCATCTCCGCTGGCGGCTACAGCCCCAACTCCGAAAAGGTCGCCGCTCTCACCAAAATGCCCATGCCCACCGACAGGAAACAGGTGCGGTCACTCCTCGGAGGTATCAACTACTACGGCAAGTTCCTACCAAACCTTTCCAGACGCCTTCGCCCCATCAACGCTCTACTCAAGCAGGGCGCCACCTTCGACTTCACCCCCGCCATGGAAGCCACCATCCGCGCCATCCTCCACGAACTTACCGAGCCACCGATCCTCGTCTACCCCGACTGGGACGCCGTCGCCGACGACTCCCGCCCTTTCCGCCTCTACTGCGACGCTAGCATCGACGGCTTTGGAGCGACTCTCGAGCAGGAACAACTTGACGGCTCCGTTCGCCCGATAATCTACATCAGCCGCGCCACTCTGGACTCCGAACGTTCATGGACACCCCTCGACCTCGAGGCCGGCAGCATCGTTTGGGCGATCAAGCGACTACGCGGGCATCTGTGGTCCACCCGTTTCGAAATTTATTCGGACCACAAGGCGCTCGAAAACATCGCCAAGGTTGGTGAGCACAACGCTCGCGTCCGGCGCTGGCTCGAGTTCCTTTCGGCTTACAACTACACACTGAAGTACCGCAAAGGTACGGCCAACGGCAACGCCGACTTCCTTTCACGCCTACCACAACCAGCCACCGACGCCGACCGCACCGGACGCAACCGCCTCACTGGCCCGGACACTGTTGGCATCTACCTCATCCGCCCCTGCGGCTTCGCGCCGAACGAGCCGCCTACACCGGGTATCGGCTTGGGTGGGCTCGTGTCCCCCCCTTCAAGACCCATTCCAACAATCCAGCCTCTTCCCTTCACCGCCGACGACTATACCGACTTCCGCCTACTGGGACCACGCATGGAGCACCACGGCATCCCCAACAACTTCGTCGGGCCTATTTCGACCCGCGACTCCACCGCCAGGCCGCTCGTCAGCTCCGAGAATGCCGCCGTGAACACCGGCGCTCCTCCTGGTTCGGCTTCCAGGCCACCCGTCGTCTCCCCGCTGTCCACCATTGGCGCCACGGAACCACCGCCTTCTGGTCTGATCTCTTCACGGACCCGCCATCGCGCCGCCGCCGCCGCGGGAAACCCCCGACCTACCGCAGACTATGGGTTCGGACGCCGTCCGAAACCAACCGTATCCAGAAGATCTACATCTACCCGTCCACCGCACACGCCCCCGGCCGGGGCCCAACCAAGGCTTCCCCCGACGACAACGCCTCCAGCTGCCGTCCCCACGCCGCCCGCGTCACCCGCACCAACCGCACCAAGACCGGTCCCTCCTTCGACGACTTCTCCGACGTCCCCATCAACACCGCCACTTCTGCTCCCGGAGCCTGTTGTCGACCTCAACATCGACCCCCACCTCCTCGCCCGCGTTGAGCGCTACACCTACAGAGACTGGGCGCGCGAACAACGCGCAGAGCCCGTGTGCTACGCCGCCATCCGCTTCCTATCGTTGGACTCCCCTTCTCCGCCGCCGGCTGACCTCTTGGATTCCATCCCCTCGGCCCAGCGCCCACTACTCTCCGACGTCCTCGCACTTGCCGCCAAAGGCAGACTCCACCGCACTGACGACGAAACAGCCCTCCTGGTCCAACGACCACCCACATCTCAACCCGGGAACAGCCTACCGCCACCCGCACCCTATCCCCCCCGCATCTACGTTCCAATGCTGATGCGCCCCTGGGTGCTGAACACATGCCACGCCGACACCTCCCTACACCTTGGAGTTACCCGGACGGTTCGCATGCTGGCACGGTTTTACTGGTGGATCGGCATGGACGTCTCCGCCCGCTGGTGGATCCGCCGCTGCCTTCACTGCCAGGCGCGCAAGACCTCCCGACACACCATTCGCTGGCCGACCCTCTCCCTTCCTTTACCCAACGGCCCTGGCATCACCGTCAGCGTCGACTACTTCGGGCCCCTACCTCTCACACCGCGCGGGAACGTGCACATCCTTTTGTTTACCGACCGCTTCAGCCGCCGGGCCGACATGTTCGCTGTATCAGCAGAGAACTTCACGGCCGCCGGAACTGCCGACATCCTGCTCAACGAGTACATTCCTCTCTGGGGGTGCCCGGTGACGCTCCTCTCCGACAATGGTCAACAATTCACCTCCAAGCTGGCAACCATCGTCTACGACCGCGTTGGCATCCGCAAGGTCAACACCAGCGCCTATCACCCCTGCACCAACGGCGGCGTCGAGCGGGTCAACCATGTACTGGCCCAGATGCTCTCCATGGTTGGCAACGAGAAGCAAACCGACTGGGACGTGCTACTGCCGCACGTGTCGGCGGCCTACAACAACTCTGTCAACGCCGCCACCGGACTGGCGCCCAACGAGATCCACATCGGCCGCCTACCACGCCTCCCGCTCTCGGTCTTCGAACCCGAAAACATCGGCGGTCACCAGAGCCTGGATCGCGACCACCTAGTCTACATCAACCTTGCCACCGACCGGCAACAACGCGCCTACTCCCTCGTCCGAGAGCTCCACCGACTTACCGTCTCGCGTCTACAACGCCGCAACGCGCCCATCATGGCCGCCCTCCTCGCCTCCCCCCCTTTCTCCGTTGGCGGCTGGGCCTGGGTCTACAACTCCGCCTCCACTATCCGCCAGGGCGCCAAGAAGGGCACCGACGCAACCGTTTTGAAGACGAAACTCTCGTTGAACTGGAACGGGCCTTTCAAGATCCTCGCGGTGGGCCCGACTGCAGCCTCCGACACCCCCGACAACCGGCCGCTACAAGACAAGCTGCTTTTCCTCGATCTACCTTCAGACCTTCCGGGACGGGACTCCAAACCACGCGTCTCCGTCAAACGGTGCAAGCCCTGCCACAACCCCGACGACACCAGCGACATACCCAAGCACCTACCAGCGGACCTCACAACATACGTCCTCACAGCTTCCGCTGCCAAGTCCCCCCCCTACCACGTCACCCTCGACGACGTCACACCACCACCGGAGCGTCTTGAGGTTGAGCAAATCACCGGCCACCAACTCGTACGCGGCCGCGGCGGAGTCATCGCCGTCCTATACGAGACCCACTGGACCGGACTCCTCAGCCCCTCGTGGGAACGCGAGCTCGACCTCCAACACTTCAGGCGCCATATTTTACTCTACTGGTCCGGAAGACCGACACAACACCGTCAGACCAACCGCCTCTACCGCCAGATGCGCATCGGCGCCGCACACCGCGAGCTCTCCCGATCTCAAGGCCAACTCTTCCTCGCCCCCGGCTACACCCTGGTCCCCCGCGACCTTTGGCTTCGCAATTTCAGAAACTCCACCCTCCCCTCCGGGGCACACGTTTGGTACAAGGCACGTGACGGCCTCTGGTGGCTAGGCAAGATCGCTCACCGCGCGCCACCGGACGCCTCCTCGCGACCCCCCCCCGGACCCTTCCCCGGGTAGTTCCTACATCATCAGGTTCCTAGACGACCCCGGCCCGATCAAGATCGACCTCCAGCCAGCTCGCTACACTACCGCCCGGAACGCCATCTCCGGATCGTGGTGCCTTCAACGCCATGGGCATGGGAGCCTATCTCGTGGGGTGCTACGGAATTCTGATGCTTCCCGCGGTGCCCCTACCGTTCCAACTCCCCCCATTGGTTAGTTTCGGGTGTTTTATCTGTTTTTGGTTATTCTACAGTAGTTTTGGGATTAGTTCTTCACGGTCAGCCTTCTACAACAGTTTCGATAGTACTACCTCATGGTTAGGCCTTTCACCTACGATAGCATTGGGAATGATTCTTCATAGTCAGCCTTCAACCTGCAGTAACTTTAGTGGTATTATCGTGGTCATTCTTCCGACCTACAGGGTTTTTTGTTTCGTCATGTCTTCTCGTGGTTAGCCTACAACCGTTATCAGGCTTTGAGTTTGGTTTTAACATTGAGGTGTCCCTCGCAATACCTCCGCTTTTGGTTTGTTCTTCATACCAGCGTTTGCCTCTTTTTCTCACCACCATCGATTCCGTCTGTCCCACTCCGTGACGGCTGACAACTCGTGGTGGTAGAGCAGTATTCATAATTTTCTGCAATATGCAGTGTTTTAGGTACGCCCGTCTGACGACCCGGTCTTTCTTTGCCCCACTCTGTGATGGCTATCGAACCAGGACCGCCTCGTACCTAGGGTGTGTTAAGGTGTTTCTCCCCCTCTCTATTTTATATATTTTTTTTCTTTTGTTTTCTCTCTACCACTACGGTCTCCGCTAGTCTCGTTTCGTCCAGGCTTTCGAACCGTGGTCGTCTCGTTTTCTTCTTGTGTTTGTACTTCACGATTCCTCCGCCGATACTCGGTGACTTTGCCCCTAGGCGCTCGATCTTTGTGTTGTATCCTGACCGCCGCCGGTGCCGCTTTGCCCTGACGGCATCGCCGAGCTCTAGGCCTGATCGGTTTTCTGCGCACTTTGCCAAGTAGGGCCCCGGCAGCCTTGCAGACTTGCAAGACCACCGGAACGCCAACCAACCTTTCTTTCTTTGTATTCTCGTGTTTTCTTCGTGTTTGGGTCACGGTAGCTTTTGCCGCCCCACAAGGCTGCCGACTTCTCAGTAACCATATTCCTGCCACGGTTGATCCCCTCGAACTGTGCTCAGGTTCCCGTGAACTTCCCAAACACGGCGGTAATTATGCTCTCCCTTGCTTATGAGTCTTTTGGTTCCTGTTTTTTTTCTTCTAGGTGTACACGTTGCGTTGCCATTCTACGCTATATGACGCGCCAGTCGACCCCCCCTGTAGGCGCTGTTTTGGCATGCTAACTCCGTCGCCCAGCGCTGCTGACATTTTTTTTTTCTGTGTTCGAACGAATTAGGTCGATCCACTTGCGTACCTCTTTGGCTACCCTGACGTTCTGTTCGTGTTGGTTGAGTTACCTTGCTACGTTTGCCGGTTTTGTTCCCAGCGCAAACAGACCTCCCAAGTCGCCACGTTGTTCGTTCTACCAAGTGGTCCTAGCAGCCCCTTAGTTTTAGCAAGCCTTACGGCAACCTAGCAGCGTTCGTTTTGTCTTACGTGTTATTTTTCATTTTGTTCGGGCTTTGGCCACGCGGCTACGCATAATGCCTCCCGGCCATATATACTTTCGAACTTGGGTGATGCCCCTTTGCGAGCTTTCGAGTAACCGACCCTGTTCGGCGTACGACTCTCCGTTCGCTCCCCCCTGGGCCCTACATAGATCGCTCCGGTAATATGTTTCTGTTTTCCCTTTACTTTCGCTTTGATCTCTGCCTTTCTTAGCTGCCTTCCCTTTGTCTTCGGGTTTCCTTTTTGGTTTTAAGTTTTCAATACTCTACATAGGTTGCTCCATTCTGGTTTTCCGTTTCCCTCTCTTCCTGTGGCCTGCCTTTTAGCGATCTGCTTTATTAGTGAATAGCCCTATCCTTGGAGTTTAGGCCTCTTTACGAGGTGTGGGGGAATCTATAGCCTCATGTGTTTGTTTCGAATAGCCGCATCTTCGACCTCCTTTCCCGGTCTTTTAGGATGAACGTTGTGGTCATCTTTCGACCGTCTTGAGGTCTGCATATACGACTATTCAGGGTGGGCTAATGTAATAGAGTGTCGGTATAGCGGGCAATAGATTCGGTAAGATAGTCCGCAGAGTAACGGTCTATTGGCCACAAGAAGATTCCCTTAGAACGGAATATTCTTAGTGAAGCGGATAACCCGTAGAGAATAGCTAGCTTATACCACAAGAACGTTCTCGGTAATGGAACGTCCTCCTCTGGACAAGATAGGTAGAAGTAAGCGCGTTAAGCGCTCTTGGGAATATAGCACACCTAGGAGAACGTTCCTTGTACGTTCCATAGGTAAAGGTCCAGAAGAGAGCACAGCAGCAATGCTGGAGGGTGAAGCGAACTCTGTGAGCCTCACCCCACCCCCATGCTCTCACTCCTTCCCCTTTCCTGTCTCCTTCGAGCTTCTCATAGCTCAACGCCAGTAATAAGAAATCATCAAAGAAGAACCGGTGCTGTCTCCAAGCGAAGCTGATACCCCTGCGTCCCTTCCCTCCCAACATCCGGCACCACGACTCCTTCACATTTGGGACGCTATCGACAGAGCCTTACGAGCAATGCGGGCCCGTCGTCAAAAGTTCGAAATTTTGATACCACAGCTATGCACATCAGGTATCAAAGCCACTGGTTGATCTTGTCGGTGGAGAAGACGACAGGAAACTGTCACTACGGGTGAGCATGCTGCAGCAACCCCATAGTAACCAGAACCAAACATGACCAGCACAAATAGGGGGCTATACATGGGGGGGGGGGGGGGGGCGTACACGTTCGTTGCTAGCCTCAGTCATTTTACCAACCCCATCGAGACAGCACCGTTGCTCCTCCTACTAGTGCGCAACGAATATAATTTTTCAGCCCGCGTCTGCTGTGAACGACGATCCACAAGGGAACTCGGCACCAAGACCCTCCACGAGGACATGTCCGCTTTGACATCGGCTTCGGGGGAAGTATCGATTTAACATTAGAGACACCGCCAACAGTTGGGAGCTCAGTACGTTTATTCCATATGTTCCATATAACCTTTTCTTTTGGTCGGGGGGACACGGGGGGTAGGGTGTATCAATCACCACCTACTGATATCACAATTGGCTACCGTCCAAATTTACCGGTCGCTTTCCGCTATCAACCTACGCGATTATCGGCGGTACTCCTCCCCCCGCTCCCGCGCATACAATCCTCGCACCCAACGGCTAGCTACACCGGTCAACAGCTATACAAAAGCTGCTCATTACCTTGGCATCCTTCATTCCCAAAAAGAGGCGGTCGGCAAGTCTCCTTCCCGCAGCGATAGCCATCGGGGTCAGCTCCACGCGGCCCGTCACGTCCCCGAGCGCGTACACCCCGCCCGCGCTAGTGTTCTGTCGAGGAGGGGGAGTGCGACGAGGGGGAGGGGTGAGGGAGGGGGGTACTCAGTTTGTGCGCGGCCGTAGTTGTATAACCATAGACCCTCGCATTCCTACTATGCCCGGACGGAGCACGTCGGGTTTTCACCAACCAGGCAGACATTGCTCGCACCAAACGCGAAGCGCCGTGAGGTGTTCGGAGAACCGCATCAAGGGTGAACTGCATCCTTCCAAGAACCGCGCGTAAGACAGACTCATGACGAGAAGATCGACTTGCTTCGTGTCACCATGTGCGCGACGATCGAGGTGCTGTACCTCTTCTTGGCTGAAACACATTCTGAACGATAGGGCTCCTTAACCCCTTCAGAGCTCCCAAAACCCCTTCCAATACTATTTTCAAGTAATTTTCCCAGAAAAAACGGGTTTCCACTTGTAAAGGCGGCGTTATTTTCCCCCAAAACCCCTTCCCATACAAATTTCGAGTAATTTCCCCAAAAAAACGGGTTTCCACTTGTATTATTAAAGGCGACGTTATAATGACCCAAAACCGTCGGAAATGCCATCATTATTTAGCAAAAATGATACTTTGTATATACTAAGTAATATTTTTTCAATACTTACGCCACCATGGGTCTGTTTCATCGGTTAGCATTTTCAGTTTTTTGCTTCAAAATCAGACGTAGGGGGTGAGGGGTACGAAGCTTCCTCAATCAGGCGGGGAAGCCCCACGAAACCTTTGGTGCACAGCCACCGCGTCAATGTCAAAGCAAGCAGTGTTTATCTGGCTCGCCTTGACCAGAGCGCAGCTTTCGGAGAATGGAGAATGTTGGTGGGGGGGGCTTAGTCGCAGTATTTCCTGGCCCGTTTTTTTCGTGATGAAAGCAGTTTTCGGGAAGTTGTGTGTTGGTGGGAGCTAAAATTACAAGCGTTTTGGAGGCTCGCTTTGATAAAGAGGGGAGTTTTCTCGGCCAACAAAGCCCATGGTAGATAAAGGGGGTCTGCTTTGATAAAGAGGGGAGTTTTCTCGGCCAACAAAGCCCATGGTAGATAAAGGGGGTCTGCTTTGATAAAGAGGGGAGTTTTCTCGGCCAACAAAGCCCATGGTAGATAAAGGGGGTCTGTTTTGATAAAGAGGGGAGTTTTCTCGGCCAACAAAGCCCATGGTAGATGAAGGGGGTCTGCTTTGATAAAGAGGGGACTTTTCTCGACCAAAAAAGCCCATGGTAGATGAAGGGGGTCGCTTAAACAGCCACCCCCCGATTATTTGCAATACTAGTATTAAAATTAAGCTTCCGCGGTTTTTGGCCTCGGAATAGGCACTGACACACCAAGGGATTATTTCTTACCCTGCGCCCGCACAATGTTATTTTAGTCTGATTTTGGGCCAGGCATAAGCCAATCGTGCGAGTGGTCCGTACTCGGACGCGAAACGGGGGTATCTCCTGTACCCTCGTGTTGGTCGGCCACGGCCGCGGCGGCGGCGGCGAGTCGAAGCGGCGAAAGAGTAGCAGTTTTTACGAGTTAGGCCCAGCTCCAACACGGTAGGTGATAATCCATACTCCCTCGTGCATTCCCGACTAACACCACCAACAGCAACACCAACAACAACACCAACGACAACACCAACGACAACACCAACGACAACAACACCACCAACACCACCAACACCAACACCAACACCAACACCAACACCAACACCACCACCACCAACACCAACACCACCACCACAACACCACCAACAATAACCCTATGAAAAAAATACCTGGTATACAAATTGGGCACAAGAGGCAAAAAAAAAAAAAAAAGTAGGGCACCAGATACTTGCTCGAGACTACCGCACCGCACCTGCCACTCGTCGACAACGATGTGCCCCTTCGCGTTCTGCTTCACCGTCGTCGCTTCCAGGCCAAGCGATCTCACGTTCGGCTCTCGCCCTAACACAAGAAAAAGAAAAAAACGGCAATCAACCAGCCAAGCGCAAAGGGGGAGGAAGGCATCGCTATATATAACCAGAACAAAAATAAAGCAATAGGAGTCGCACTTTTAGGTCCAAACGTTTCTGGCCAGTTGAGCTCCTCAACTATAGTACGGAACCATCAGTTTTGTACGTATGTATACTTGTTATATTAATAGGGCTAGAACATAGAAACGTTGGCCGGGTGGCGCTAACGAATGCCTTTCAAGTCATGTTGAGCTCCTCAAACTATGGTACGGAACCATCAGTTTAGTACATATGTATAGACTATGTGTTACATTAATAGGGCTAGCGCAAAGAAGCGTTGGCCGGGTGGCGCGGACGAATGCCTTCCAAGTCATGTTTCGGGAAATGATGGTGATGACATATTGACAGATATCATGTCAGGAGCTCAGAAAGTTCTAAGAATCTGCCGCACCCCTCAGCCCTATATGGTGTCGGATGAAAAAATTTCATTTACTCTAAAGTCGGTTAGGAACTCCAGAAAAAAAGAAAAAAAAGTGAATCTCTACCGCACTGTTAGTAGTACTATTAGTGGCATATTACACTGTTAGTAGTACTATTAGTGGCATGTTGCACTATTAGTAGTACTATTAGTGGCATGTTGCACTATTAATAGTACTCCTAGTAGCATGTGACGCTATTAGTACTATTAGTAGCATGTTACACTGTTAACAGTACTACTAGTAGCATGTTACACTATTAATAGTATAACGTAATAGTAGCATGTTACACTATCATTAGTACTAATAATAGCATGTTACACTGCTAATAGTACTATTAGTAGCATGTTACACTATCAATAGTACTATTAGTAGCATGTGACACTATTAATAGCACCATTACTAATAGTAGCATGTTACACTATTAACAGTGCTATTCGCAGCATGTGTCACTAGTGCACCAAAAAAAAAAAAAAAACGAATTAAAGTCAAGCCTGCTCACCGCAACGGGGTCAAAACAAAAAAAAATACTACGAGTACTCTACCGCACTATTAGTACTATTAGTAGCGTCTTACACTATCAATAGCAATATTGGTAGCATGTTACACTATTATTAGTACTATTAGTGGCATGTTACACTAGTACTATTCGTAGCATGTGTCATTAGTGCGCGAAAAAAAAAGAAAACTTTTTTTTTTTTTTTTTCTTCATCAACGGCGGATGGGGAAAAATAAAGCTTTAGCTCACCACACTTCCACGTATTTTCATACGCATCGTGTGTCGATTTGAAAACGAACTAAAAGTCAAGCCTACTCACCGAAACGGAGTCAAACCGCGAAAATAACACATGGCGCAAAACAAAACGAATACTACTACTCAAGCCTACTTGACTCACCGACAGCCACGAGGACGACCTCGAAGTCCCCGTGCACCTCTCCGTTCTGCCAGTGGACGGCCAGCTTGCCCGTCGCGGGATCCTTGGTCACCTTCTCCAAAATCGACTTCTTGTGCACCGTAAGCCCGGCCTTTCCCATCTTATCTCCACCGGAAGGTTCGGGAAAGGGTTGGTTTGCAAGCGTTACATGCCATGTTTTCGTGGTCAAATTACTTGATATTAGTGTGGGATTGGTGGGCGGGGGAGGGTTAGGGCTACAGGGCTAAGGGTACTGGTGTAGGGATGCGGTCGGTTCGCGGAGAAGGATTAGAGCTGGGGACTGATTCTACGATAGCCCCCCCCCAAAAAAACAGCGATTTTCTTTCAACGAGCGTTTCGTGGCTGCTCGATACGAGGAAGGATGCTATGAAATGTATATCTTCACGCATGTTCTTGTCCGCGAAGGACTACTGGCCGATGGCGTCGGGGTGGCAAAGGGCACCGTATTTGAGGAGACACGGCCGTGTTCTGGTTTCAAAACCAGCGATCTCATTAAAGCAAAAAATGGGGGGGCTATTACGGGGGACCCTAGTAAATAGGACCTACGGTGGATACAAAAACCTATATATTCATATATTGTTACTAACAATATTTGGTCCTATTTACTATCGTCCTCCGTAATAGGTACCGTAGAATGACTCTGGTGTTAGCATCGTACTATTTCTTGTGCGCGGCAGACCCGGCCTTTCCCATCTCATCCCCACTGGAGGGTTGGGGATATGGGTTAGCATGCATTGCCGCAGGAGCGCTAAAGGTACAGAGGCGGGGCTAAGCATGAATAGATAAGGTGAGGAAAGCCAGAAGAGCGAAAAAAAAAAAAAAAACAGAAAAAACATAAACTCTCCCCCATCCCCCAACATAAAACCCTCTATCCTATCACACCTCGAGGTCAAGGGTGTCGGTCACCAGCGGGTCGAGGGTTTGCATACCCCCCTTTCCTCCCTTCCTCAGCCCCCCACCAACGTCCTCTACCCTTCCCCAACCCCCACCTTCCCCTCCCGACCACCTCCAAACCCTCCACCCTATAGTCTATACCTTGAGGTCAAGGATGCTGCTGTTAAGCGGGTTGAGGGTGCGCATGGCTCGTTTTTTTGCGATTGAATAAGAGGTGTTTCAAGCAAACCAAAACAAGCTACACAACTAGAGCCTGCCCCCCACCCCCCCCCCCCACCCTCCACCCCCCGCCAAAAAAACAATCAAAAACATGCCTTCGAAACCATGCAACACCCCCGTTCGTAACCTGCAAATCTCTCCCAAACATGCGTATCCCCCCCCCAACCTCGAAACCCTCCATTCCATCCCACCTCAGTGTCAAGCATCTCGCCGAGGGGCGGGCCGAGGGTTCGCATGGCACCTCCCCCCCCCCCCCTCCGCGCCTACTCGCAAGTGGCATGGATAAGTTTGGTACATTAGACAGTAGCAAGGAAACGGTCGCTATCCTAGGAGGCAGATGGTCCCAACAGACGGCCACAGAGGAACGAGATAAGATAGGCAAAACGTTGTATAAAGTAATACATGGAAGGAGCGTACCGAGCGCCCAAAATATTTAATGTGTCTTTTGTTAGGAGAACGAACGTTGCTCCGTCTCAAAAGGGATAAGCGGCCAATGGTCAAACGACTAAGACAAGAAAAAAAAGCCCCCATTTCCCCCCCCCCCCCGGCCAATGATCAGATGACCAAGACAAGCAACGAACAAGTACGCCCGCCCCTCCCCCCCCCCCCCCCCCCCCCCCCGCGTGCGACCTTCCCCAACTACAAACCCTCCACCGCACCTCTAGATCAAGAATGTCGCTGAGGAGCGGGTCGAGGGTGCGCATGGCTCGCTCCTTGCGGATGAAGAGGTGTGTGTCCGTTCCGAGGGCGTTGAAGATGCCCGCCAGCTCCACCGCGATGTAGCCGGCCCCGATAACGGCGACTCGCTTCGGCTGTACCGAGATGTCGAAGAATCGGTCGCTGCACAACGGTACGAGCAGGTTCTGGCGACGTTAGCACAGAGCTGCAGATACGTACGAGTACGGGCAGTTTATTTTCTTTTATTTTTTGGTAGTGTTAGCACAGAGCTGCAGTTGCATACTACAGTTTCTATTTTTAATTTCATTTTCCCCCTATTCCATCTGTTATCTTGGAATTTTTTTTTCCTTCTCTTGCTCGCTCCCCAGACGTGACTCCAATACAGGGTCAATAAACAGGCTCTTCTCCCCCCCCTTCCCCAGTACGATACGTGCCTTCATTTGTTTTGCCAGAGGACTTCAGTCCTTTCTTCCCTCGTCGACTAGCGTTGAATTGTATTTACACACTAGTATTAGTGTGGTGAGCTAAAGCTTTATTTTTCCCCATCCGCCGGAGGATAAAAAAAAAAAAAAAAAAACTAGATTAGCAACAGCAGTGTTTCCAAGTATTGGTATTGGCTGTGGCAACAGCGGTGGCATATACGTGCTGATGTTCGCAGCATTAGTATCAGTATGAATACCAGCAGCAGAGCGTACTGCAATCGTATCGATAACGCTCATCAAGTGTGGGTACTGGTACTGTATTGGTACTGGCAGGAAGCGGTGCTGACAACGGATACCACGGAGACGCACCTGAAACCTGGAACATAGCGCGTACCTGGTACGATATTGCGTACTGGTATCGGCAGCAGTCGGGCGTACGGACGAAACATCATAATGCTTCGTACATAACGACGAAAATACACACACGAAAGACCCATCTTGCCCGTCGAAACAAACCCCGAACCCGGCACCCTCCCGCATTAAAAAAAATTACCCATGAAAATGAAGGTAAACATCACGACAAAAACTTCCCCGCAACCCCTCCCAAAACACGCCTCTTGTATACCTGTCTATGCAAAACTCCGCGCCCGGCACCTCCGGAATGATCGGCCTGCCCCCGACCGCTATGTTGATGTGGTCCGCCGTGTACTCCACGCCGTTGACTACAACCGTCTTCGGCCCCACGAAGGAAGCCATCTGAACCATTTTCAAGGGAATGCTAACGTTTAGACAGGGCGTTGTAGCGTCTTCGTGACGTGTGCAAAAGAAGCACAAGTTGAAGAAGAAAAAAAAAGAAGAAAAGGGAGAGGGGGGGTGGGGGGGGGAAGAAGAAGAAACGTCCAGGGTCCTGAACAAGAAAATACTTTTCCCGTCCGCAAGAAGGAAACAAGAAAAAAAAAAAGAAAAAAAAGCCCACGGATCGGTCCTGAAGCAAACGTTTTCCCGTCGGCCATCAAGAGCTGAGGATGGCTGAGACGTGGGAAAATATGCCGAGGGCGACCTCCGGAGTGCCCGACATCACAATGGGTGTTTCTATACACTCTGAGGTGCCCTGGGGCCTGCATAAGGTGGCATAATGCGAAGGAACTTTTACCGCCCCGTACTGAGAGGCCGCCCTATTCGACCTGCGGAGCAGTTGATTGAAAGCTGTGTTTCATTGTACAGCAGTATAGCACGCAATTCGATGCGAGTGGACGATGCGAGTGGACGAGGGAAGCAAGAGCTGACCTCTTCTCGCGATACATTAAAGGCGCGTACCGTAGTGTTGAGCGGGGAGAAGAGCCTGCCTAGTGGCGCCGGATCTGAGTTACTTCCGTCTAGGGAGGGAAAATGAGAAATAGAAAGTGCGATGATAACTGATGAAAGAGACAAAAAGAAAACAGAGCACGTCCAGCGAGGGAGAAGGAGGAAGAAAAAACGCGAAGATACATGATGGGATGAGCCAAAAACAAAACAAAACAAAACAAAACAAAACAAAACAGAACAAAACAAAACAAAACAAAACAGAGTGCTACCGACGCCACCGCCATAGCAGAGCAGGCAGGGGCACAAGCACCACGTAGGTTACGGAGAATACCATGCAGCATGAGCTACACGTAACGCAACCGAGCCCAACGAAGATACCCCGTCCAGACTTTCTGGGTGCAAGCCCGATGCTGGCCGCCTTATCCCGAGCGGCCGCCTTATTCCGACCGCCTTGTATAGGCCCCGCTACTGCTTAAACAAAGGATGTTAAGTTGGTCGTAATACAGAAACGTAGCCGGTCCGCAGAGTGCAAACCGATGCTGACCGCCTTATCCCGAGCGGCCGTCTTATTATGACCGCCTTATATAGGCCCTGCTACTGCAGTGCGAAATCACATTATAGTTAACCCCTTGAGAGCCCGAAAAAAAAACGCCCCAAACTATTTCGAAGTAAATTGTCCCCAAAAACCGGTTTCAAGTTTTAGAGCCCAAAAACCCCGCCCTAAACAATTTCCAAGTAAGTTGTCCCCAAAAACCGGTTTCCAGTTTTAAAGCCCAGAAACCGGTTTCCAGTTTTAGAGCCCAAAAAACCCGCCCTAAACAATTTCCAAGTAAATTGTCCCCAAAAACCGGTTTCCAGTTTTAGAGCCCAAAAACCCCGCCCTAACCTATTTCCAAGCAAATTGTCCCCAAGAAAACCGGTTTCTAGGTATAGAAGGGTTCATAACCCCACTTCAGACGCAAAAAAAATGACGAAAAAATATTACTCCGGAGTACTTGATTACAGCTTCGGCCACATGAAGTATTCCGAGCTGGTGCTGCTGCTGCTGGCGTCGGAGAGCCGTGTTCGAGCTGCAACGCAAGGAAGGAAGCTGTGAGGCAACCGTGAGCCACGGCGATTACACTCGGATCGATGCCTCAGGCTCTTCCTAGACGCTTGATTGCATCGGCTCGTCGCTTTTTAGGGCGCGTGCTACGATAAGAGGTATGAAACACGGTAGTAGCACTTTTCGTCTGAAAAGGTTTCTGAAATGTTTTCTGACTGACGGGGGGGGGGGGGGCTCCTTAAAACCCCAAATCGTCGGAAACACGCCATTTTTTTTTTCTTGCATGATTCGCGTTGTGTACCTAGACGACGAAGGCCATGGGATTTTTTTATCCAGTATCGTTTTTATGTTTCTCCAAAAATCAGTTTTTTTTTCCTCAAAAAAAAAGTTTTTTGGGTTAAGAAAGGACATGTTTTCCTCCAAAAATCAGCTTGATTATTATTAAGAACATGTTTTCCTCCAAAAATCAGTCTTTTTGGGGGTTAAGAAAGGACATGTTTTTCCCCAAATCAGTTTTATTGGCGAAAGAAAGGACATGTCTTAAGAAGCTTTTGGAAAAATCTTAAGCTCCCGAATTGAGGAACCTCAGAAAAAAAAGTCGGCCCTCACCTTCATCTTAGCCCGAGCCTTACTCTCTTATGTATACTGGGTTCCGCAAGAGATTGAGTTGGTCATACACACACAAGAAACGTACCCCGTAAACTAAGGTGACCCCGGAGTTCTCCACGTTGCGGTGGTAGATGCCGTTGAGCCGCTTCACGTAAGCGTCGCGCATCTCCTTGATCTTGCCCCAGTCGAAGGAAGTCTCGCCGACCGTGTAGCCGTAGTGCTTCGCGGCGTGCAGCATCTGCCACAAAAAACACGGTGGTAGCAGCAGGGAGGCAAAACAGACGCGCAAAGGTGGGGGGGGGGGGGGGGGGGACCTCAATCAAATCAAATATTCAATGCGCGCTATTAATATTAACCCTTTCGAGGCCCGTCTACATCGGCAAAAGACAGGAGAGATACGCGAATGTCCTAAAAACAAAACGCCTACGTACGAAGAACCTGCAGCAGTACGAGTCATTAGACCGCAGTGCGTGTGTCGCATAGCTCCTGCCGTCGCGCTTTGGACACACTACTGAACCCCCCCCCCCCCTCTACCTTCGCGTGACGGGATTCTGGAATCGACAGCGTATTTCATCACTCTTTCCATCTGAATCTCCAAAGAGGTAGATGTGAAATGCTATAATACCTGGTGACGCGTAGTACGATACGAGTACGAAGTGCTTTATTTACTGCGGTAGAAGCGCTACGCACTTTTTTCGTGAAGCGTGTTTTGAACGACGGGCCCCCTTAACCCCAAAAGAAATCTGTCGAGAGAAATCTTACTTGGTTTAACGATAGGACTATCGTTTGATATCTAAGCCATGGTTTTGGTCATCGACTTGCCCTTTCAGTTGTTTACTCTACAGAAAACAACTTTTGGGGCGAGGTATGCACAGATCACCGGTCGCCCCCAGGTGGCGTATCAGGTTATCCTCGAGCCTGGCATAGGTCGGTTTCTTGAGTTCGAGTCATGCCGAGTCCAATACTCATATAAATTCGTGGGGACTTTTTGTTGTGCACAAAATGACTCGCGGAAAGCGCGAGAGCGTGAGTTAGCAACACTCGATGAAAAATCGACGAGCAGTGCGATTGATGAACCCTCTATGCGCGATAAAAATTGAAGGTAAGCAAGAACCGGGGGGAGAAGGGACAACTTGTGACGACGGCTTGTCCAGAAGATGGAAAATAAAAGTGTGCGGAAAAAATATATACATATCACCTCAAATGAGGGATGTCGGAAAAAACGGGAAAAACAACGGTGCAGTGCACCTGTTATCATGTCATGTCCATGGTACACATGTAACCCCGCATTTTATTAATACCCCGCATTTTATTACGCTATTTTAAACACGTCAGCGGGGAATTCCGCAAATTTGCGGTCGATGCTCATATTTGCAAGCTGCGTTATACACCGGCCGCTCGTGTCTACAGATGTACTATCCTTCGAAGATATACGACTCCTATGGATGTCGTTAGGGTCAAACGTTTTGGAAAAGAAACAATGGTAGCTACAGGTATCATACGTGTGTACACCTGGTGTCCGCGATTGAGCTCATCAGCGATGCAGGGTAGCCTTCCCACGCCTACCAATTTCAAGTAAATTCGGCCCCTTGAGGGGCAACCAAAGGACCGAGCTAAATGGGCTACTCGGGCTTGTGGGCTGTTGACACGTGCATACCCCCCCCCCCCCCCCCGCCGCGCGCGCGCCCACGCGATGTCTGCTTCGTCGGTGGAACCTCAACGTGCTCGGTCCCTGCCAATGTACGGGTGCGAGGTCGTAAGACCACGGCTTTTCATGACAGACGCGGGCTACACTAGAGTTTCACCACGATTCTTCTACGGTTCCTCATTTTCGGAGCTCAAGACCTCTCCCAAAAATGGATTCCGGGAGAAAAACAAAAACTGCTACGATACCGGACGAAAAAAAAAAAACATGGCCTAGATTATACGACGAGAATCATGCAAAGAAGAACCTATTATTTTATTTTTTTCCGACGATTTTTGGGTTAAGGAGCCCCGTCGTTCAGAAAACTTTTCAGACGAAATCTGCTACCTCTGTCGTAGCACGAGTCGACATCAGCACACACACACCCTTCGCCAGCCACCCCAAAGATATAGATATCCTCACACGAGCACGACCCCTCCACAGCCGCCCCCCCCTCCCGCGCGTGAGGGCACCTCCCACCCCCCCGGAGTGGGGGCGTATTTATTAATATTACCTCGTTGACGTGTGCCGCGTTGAACATGACCTTCTTCGGTACGCATCCCACGTTCACACACGTGCCTCCCTGCATAAACACATGTAATCAGACAGACAGACAGACAGACAGACAGACAGACAGACAGACAGACAGACAGACAGACAGACAGACAGACAGACAGACAGACAGACAGACAGACAGACAGACAGACAGACAGACAAACAGACAGACAGACAGACAGACAGACAGACAGACAAGACAGACCGACGGGCAAGCAGACAGACAGAAGAATCGTGACAAAGAAAAGTTTTGAGAAAAACACCACAATAAAAAAAGACGCTACGAAAAATCGTGACACAAAAAAGCATTATCTTGGTTCAACACACCACGATATATTGTCACGACTCGCGACTCGTGACACAAAAAAATGTGTTTCGTTCTCGAAAATCGTGACAAAAACGCCAGTTCCCAAATCGTCACCCATCGTACTTTTTTTGCATGTACAAAATGTCCCGTAGACCGTTGCTAATGGCAAGCCTATGTTTAGTAAATAACTTTGATTTCCGAATATACCAGCCAAACTTTCCTTGGTTTGGGCGTTTGTGGGCCCGATTTTTCAGATATCGTTTCGGAACTTTCCACTTTTCCGGACAAAGTGGATTTCTGGCGGCGACCTTGGCCAACTTCTGCTTGAGAAGTTCTCAAGAAGATCTTGAATTAGAAGTGTCGTGATTTCGTGTGCCCACACACTTTACTTCGTTCGACGAAATCAACGACAGCTCCATGAATTCTCAACGTGGCGAGCTTATTAGGGGCTCCGACCCACTCTTTCGTGTACAGTACTCGCGCTACGGCCGGTGATACGTGGCGGGCGCATACTTGGCGCCTGGTGCGTGGAAAACAGAGACAAAAACTCTCGATCGTCTCCCAACGGGCAAAAAAAGAATTATGAGGGGATTTGGCGGAAGACCACAGGACAACGCGGGCAACCTCTCGTGCCCGAGAGCATGGATCGACATGAACTCTTCGGCGCAGCTACCTACACTCATGTGACTTTGTCCGGAACGAAGAGGGATCGTCGTGGGTTCTTTCTATCTCGGGATCGACGGTTAATCGTGGTTGATGGACAGTGCCGACCGAGGCTTCGATGACTGACCACTTCAGCCGCCCGACAAAAAAAAAGCCAGAAAACATTTCTTAATCGTTTTCTGCCCACAGCGACGGTGCAAAAATCTTTTCAGCAAGATACCCAACTATGCATTGCCTTGGCATTAGCAACGATCTTAGTGGCGGGAGACTGATGGAGACTATCATTATCCTCTGTGGGACTTCAAAGGGGAAACGCGTCGAATACAAACAAGTAAAAAAACACGTACAAGGGTGTTGGCGTCTTTTAATTGTTTTTCAACCTCTGTTGCGTTGGAAAACAGGTAAAAATAGTATTGAAAACGACGAACCTCATACAACTCAAGGCCAACCTTAACCAAGCCACAACAAAAACTAAGGAAAAGAAGAAGAAATTATATATAGGAAAACACATTTATAACCTGATTTTTCAATGATATTTCGTGGGTTTCGTTGGCCTGGGATTGTGACGTTCGACGGTTTCAATACTAACACTATATGTTTTCCTACCCAACCAAGTTTGTTAGCCCGCAAACACCGCAGTTTAGCGGGAGACTGATGGAGACTACCATTATCCTCTTGGGAGTTCAAAGGGGAAACGTGTCGAAAAAAAACAAAAAAAAAAACAGGGTGTTTGCGATTTCCAAAAACAGGGTGTTTGCGATTTCCAACCTCTGTTGCGTTGGAAAAAATGTAAAAAAATAGTATTGAAACCGACGAACCTCATCAAAGTCAAGGCCAACCACAAACAACCCACCGAAGACAAATAAATTAGAAAATGAATAACACAAGACAGGAAAACATATTTCTAACCTGACTTTTTCGATCATTTTTCGTGGATTCGGTCGGCCTTGGATTGCGACGTTCGACGGATTCAATAGTACCAGTGTATGATCTTCTACCCAACTTCTACCCAAGTTTGTTAGTCCGCAAACACCGCAGTTTGGCGGGAGACTGGTGGGGACTACCATTTATTATCCTCTTGGGACTTGAAAGGGAAAACGCGTCAAAAAAAAAACAAAAAAAAATAGGGTCTTCGCGACTTCCAACCTCTGTTGCGTTGGAAAAAGTAAAAAACAGTATTGAAACCGACGAACCTTATATAACTCAAGGCCAACCAACCCACCGAAAACAACTCAACTTAGAAAACGAAAAAAATGGTGGGAAAACATATTGATACCCTGATTTTTTCGCTGATTTTCGTGGGTTGGGTTAGGTTGGCCTTGGTTTTGTGACGTTTGACGGTTTCAATACTAAAACTACATGCTTTCGTATCTGACTCCTACCCAACCGAAGTTGGTGCATCGCAAACACCGTAGTTACAGCATCGGCGGCACGAAACAAGTGGTGCATCCGAGCTACCAGGTACAATGCATGGCACTCTCCAACGCGCCCGCCACACGACAGCATAGTAGTGGCCCCTCTACAGAGCCGGTATGCGCACTATAGAGGGAATTATCGGCACTATAAAGGCAACCGGCATTACTCCGCATGCTGCCACAACTGGTTGCTCCCATCTTACTATAGCAGCAACCGGCACTACTTGACCGGCACTATTGAGGGGACCCCTACTACAGTCGTTCAGCTAGCTGCGGTCGCCAAGCGATTTCACAGGCACTATAGCAGCAACCGGCACTACTCAACCGGCACAATCGAGGGGACCCCTACTACAGTCGTTCAGCTAGTTGCGGTCGCCAAAGCGATTTCACAGGCACTATGGCAGCAACCGGCTCTACTCAACCTACACTATCGAGGGGACCCCTGCTGCAGTCGTTCAGGTAGCTTCGGGCTCCCACAGGGCGGTTCCTGAGGCCGAATTTGGCACAGATAATGTTGAGTACATCGGGTACCCGATTTAAGAGGGCATCTCAAATAGAAACCCAAGTCAAGAGCGGTCGAACCCAGGCGTCAAACGTTGTGACGCCTATACTAAAGCATATATGATTGCGACACCTTGTGACGCCTATACTAAAGCATGTATGATTGTCATCCAAAGCTAAAACCTATCAGGTATAGGATACCAAAAATGAGCTAAAAGAGCCGCAACACTGGCCTGTGGACTCTTCCAACGTGCTCTTCTATACAGGATGCCCCGCTGTGCTACTTCGTATCGTTAGGCGACACTCACCAGGGTGGGAGTGCCCTCGATCAGCGCAACCTTGGCCCCGTGCGACGCCGCCCGACGAGCGCTGGAAACCCCTCCGCTCCCACCGCCGACCACGAGGTAGTCGTAGTGCCCACCCGGCCCGCCCGAAGGAGTTGCTGCAGATACAAAATCGAAAAATAAAGTGAGAGATTATGTGAGGACACGATGTAACATAAGGTTGGTTTGTTATAGCAAAAAAAAACGCCGCGTCATTTTGGAATATTAGAGCGAGCTCCTGTGGTTTGGTGCGACCCAGGTTCGACTCGCGACTTTCAACAACTTCTGGTCTTTCGTAGCGGGTAGTGCGCCAAGTTGGGGCAAGGTTCATGCGTTACATTTTGTACGGTTCGAACCCACGACCCACGAATTATACGGCCGATGCTCTATAGAGTAAGGACGGTATGCATACAAGTCTTGAAAGCGCGATTTAGTTCGCCGGGTAGAAAATTCCCAAGAAATAAGGAGTCGTTCCGCGGCAAGACGAGTGCGCGTTGGAGCAGAGATAGCAGACCACACGAGCACAGAAGGCACTACCTGGAGCACAGAAGGCACTACCTCGAGCACAGAAGGCACTACCTCGAGCACAGAAGGCACTACCTCGAGCACAGAAGGCACTACCTGGAGCACAGAAGGCACTACCACAAGAGCACAGGAGGCATTCACACCGCCGGAGCTGCCAGGCTAGTAGCGACTACTGCTGTAGGTAAATGCTGTTTAGTTTTGTTCTTGTTAACCATTTCACCATTGCAAAACTGGTTCAATGCAAATTTCAACCAATTTTCTCCAAAAACGTGGGTGGTGTTTCCATGCCTGTATACGGGCCCGGCTCTGGCATACTTCGTGAGCACCACTATATAATAGTGCATGATAATACGGCTGCGAGATGGCTGACTATACTCATAGTAAGTCTCCGACTATTAAAATTGGCAAGGTAATATAATAGAACCACACGTATTCATAATTGCGTGCGGTAAACCGCGTGGTTCTACGTTCTGGTATCTGACTGTTGCATGTGAGGCTCGCAACACGAAAAATATCGAGAAAGCCGAAAGGCAGTTAGCTGGCATACTTCGACAATCGACGACAGTGACAACTATACACATCAAGAGCAACGAGTCGTCAAGTCCAACCAACATAGGACACCGGATTGTAAGCGATACGTTCCTTTAGAGCTGTGAAAACGGGCTTTTTTTTATCCACGGGGCAATCTATCTCTTGAGCCTGTCCTGTGACCACCGACTTGAATATGCGAGTTAATGTGAGAACAACAATAACAACAACAACAACAACGACAACAAAAACGACAACAACAACAACGACAACGACAACGACAACGACAACAACAACAACAACAACAACAACAACAACAACAACAACAACAACAACAACAACAACAACAACATCTCTTGTCTCACTAAGACGAAAAAAACCCGGCAAGAATGCTTCGAAACGGGCTATTAGAGATACAACACATATGATAACCTGAAGTACATACTCGGAAAAACGAGCAACTACGACCCTCGAGAAGCAGCAGGAGAACTTTCCCTGTGGAACAAAAGCTATCACTAACAATAGACTTGGTAAATCAATACGAAGGTGGTGTGCTGATTCAACGATCAATATCGGCAATCCTCTACGTCACTATAGGAGCACTCGTATTTGCGGGCGACCCGACACTAAACTCTCGATTAGCTAGACTACAGCAGTACAGCAGTATGGGTCTCCCAATAAAGCGGTACCCCGACATAGGGCGGTATACCGTTATATGGTGGTCAAAATCGCCTGGCGAGACTGGAGACTTGTACGCATACTCTCGAATGAACAAGGCGGCTTCCCCCGCAAGGCGGTCATGTTGCTCTCGCACACCCCCGGCTTGCTTGGGGGGGGGCTGGCGTCAACGGCCGGTAACTTTTTTTTTTCAATATCCTCGGGCGGATGGGAAAAAATAAAGCTCAAGCTCACCGCACTTCCATGTATTTTCATATACGTCGTGTTTCGATTTAACCCAATTGCATTCGCAATCCAGCGCGAGCCGGCGTGTCCTTCGATGCCCACTATAGCGATAGCGTGAGCTGTCCCTATCGGGTAACGCATTTTTTAGCCACCAAAGGAGGGGCTCTGACCCTCGACCACAACTTTACCTTTGTCAGAATTATTATCGACTATTCTTCACATCAGTATACTGTTCAATTTGTTTTTCTGCAAAAAAGGGCCCCAAACGTGACCCGGCTCGTGGGTTCCGCTTTTAGAACGAGGCAAGATTTTTGTTCGTTCTTGTTTCGCTCCCCGAAATGTAGTCGTCCCAAAACCGATTTTTCGTTCGTAGCCCCACAAGGGCTAGGTGCAACAGCCTTTTCGATCTCGGAGGCTTTCCTATAACGGCAAGGTTGTAAGCGCTGTACAATCGCCAACACTTGGAGGCCCCAAACAGCAACAGGGGGGCGGGCGGGGGGTCGCCAAAAAATAAAACCCCTTCTGCTGGGAGATACTGGCACCGGATGATAAAGCACACATATTATGTATTTTCAAAACGTCTTGCAACTGCGACAACCGAGAAGCCGGATCTATATGCGACACCTCCCTACCCCCCCCCCCCTCACTCCTCCTTATCTTTCTCCCTCCCAATCTATATTTTTCTTCATTTCCCTCCCTCCACCTCTAGTTATGTCTCGCCCCCACCCCCTCTATTTACGCCGTATCTCTCGAAACGATCGCCGGTTAGCTTTGCGTGCGGCTACTACCGTGCAGGCCAAGACCCAACCCATTTAGAAATGACCAATTTGTGGATACCAGGTGCTGCCCTAGATCGCAACGCCTCATTGTCACAACAATCCTTCAAGGTCATCCTGGCTCCTCGGGGGCACTCTGGGGCTATCCTCGTTGCTGGCCCTCGAGCGTGCGGTCACCCGTACAACCCACCTCGGTGTATCTCCACAGCATCCATCTTGGGGAACACAATTTACCTGCTGCGGGACTACCGTCCCATAATTGGCGTCGTCGCCACGGCACTACCGTCCCATAAGTGAATAAACGTGGGCGCATTATTCGTCGAAAAGGTTTGAGGTAACTGTCCCATATAACAGTGAAAAAACACGCGGGCTACGATAGAGGTGCACCACTTCTTTTCTAACACTACCCCTAAATTTGGGAGCCTAAGACACTCTCTTCAAGACAAAGAACTGTTTTGGAGAAGAATAATACTGTTATGATACCGGATGAAAAATCTCGTGGTCCAGGTACACAACGAGTATCATGCAACTAAAACAGCCTATTATTTATTTTTTTTCCGACGTTTTTGGGTTAAGGAGCCCCCTCCATTCAGAAACCATTTCAGACGAAAACTGCTCGTGCCTCTATCGCAGCATTCGTCTTGACCCCTTTTAGAGCCCAAAAACCCCCACCCCGATACTAATTCCAAGTACGTTTTGTCCCACAAAACGGGTTTCCAGTGGTAGAGGCGTGAAGCCACCCTAAAACACAAATCCGCCAGAGGATCAACAAGAAAACAAGAGCTGGAGACGGACGGTTGTCAAAAATGATTCATCAAGCATGACAAACCGGTACTATTGGGGACTTCCCATGCTGTGTCGGATATTCCATGGGTGGAATACTATTCCCTACATACGACAAGTATTATTAGTCTACAGTAGTCAGCAGTACTGCAGTAACTACTACCAGGTACTGTACATGTTAGACAGGGTTTTTTACGGTTATCCGTCCATGCCCGGTGCCGTTCGTTTTAAATCGAATTCCCAACGGTTCCGTTCGGTGCGGTTTCAAGAAAGCGGACATCTTACGATGCAGTTCGGTGCGGTTTTCATATATTATAAATCTTATGGTGCGGTTCGGTGCTGTATGTGTCCTACGGTGCGGTCCGGTGCGGTTTTAAAAAATAGGGAATCCTACGCTGCGGTTCGCTGCGGTTTTCAAAAATCGTACATGCTGCGGCACGGTTCGGTCATTTCATGCATCTTACGGTGCGGTTCGGGCCGGTTTTCATGAATTAGGACTCATACGGTGCGGTCCGGTGCGGTTTTCAGATCATAGTAAACCAATCCTACGGTGCGGTTCCATATCCCCCTGGGGCAAGATATCCCCCTGGGGCAATTTATCCCTCTGGGGCAATATATCCCCCTGGGGCAATATATCCCCCTGGGGCAATATATCCCCCTGAGACAATATATTCCCCTGGGGCAACCCCGATCAACGGTTTTTGAAACAGCGCGGTTCCAATCCTCAGGGAAAACCGTACACAAGCGCGTTTCTCTACGGTGCACCGTATGTACAGGTAGTAATGTGAATACCGGCAGTATTCCAGGGTTCGAAACAGCTCATACTACGGGTACTTGCAGTGTGTGAATTACTGACAGCACTAAGCACTGCTGGTACTCCCACAATACTCGGAGTATGACGAAGCATATTGGGAGCATGTGCTGTGTGATTCACGACATTGAAAACGTCTTTGACGTGTGTACGTACACCACCGTAACATACGCAGTAGGAGCAGACGAGTATGAGCAGAGTAGGAGATTACTACCGGCATATGGTACAATACGACAGCACGACAGCAGCAGTACGCAATGCCAGGTACAGCAGAATCAGGTACCTGGTGTACGATGGGCTACTTCAAGCCCCTAATAGTAGCAGCAACAACAACAACGATACAACAACAAACAACGACAACGACAACAACAACAACAACAACAACAACAACAACAACAACAACAACAACAACAACAACAGCAACAACAACAACAACAACAACAGTGACAACACCCACAACTCAGAGCGGAAAGGGATTGGCGTGGCCTCGCCAGAAAGTTCGAGAACATCACATAATCCATCACAAGCCTCTTCGAGAACATCACGCACTGTAATCCATCACAGCGTCTTCGAGAACATCACATAATCCATCACAACAGCCCAACAGTTCCCACCCTTCCAAGTTTGACTTTGTAATGGAGCAACATGCCAGGAGCGGTAAGTCGGGGCGTTATCGGGACATCCAGCGATCGGAGTGGGCGAGAGGACGGGGGGGTGAGGCTGGAGGGGGTGGTGGGAATAGGAGGCGGCAATGGGGGTAGGGGTGGTGGGGGGGTGTCCGAGTACTTTTTACGAGTACGAGTACAACGAGGGCGGTGGAAATCTGGAAATCCAAACGTGTGAACAAACAAACCCCGGTGTTTGGGATTGTGCTTCTACCACATCTCCCCACATATTTTGCAGCCAAAAAAGAGCGTTGCGGTGCAAGCTGTACTGCCTGTACATTTTGATGTTGCCAACGAATATACTACTGTCAGGCTTTGAACCCTATTGAACCCTTGCCTTGCTTTTACACAAACAGTATGTACAGTACCTGGTACCAGCCTGTGCTTGCATGTTCTTTTGTAGGGCTGGGGATCCAAACCTATTAATAGTACTGGTACACATCATAGCTGCCTCGCAAGCCTGAGCTTACTCGTAGGATGTGAACCAGGTATCATACAAAAGTGGGAGTAAATGTAAGGATCGTTTGTATTTTAAAGTTCATATTGAACATTCTTTACATTATTGTCCAAGTTGGAACGATAAAAGCGGGATAATCGAGTTGCATCATATTTTTACTAAAAGACAAGGGGGGGGGGAACAGGACTCCTGGAATTTGATAAAAACAGACGAGCAAATGCAAAAAGACGCAACGCAGAGACAAGACGGAAACAAATGAACCCTCTCTCTCGTGGATGCCCTCTCTCTCGCGTGCCGCGTAGGCTTTCGACGAGTGTGGCGAATCACGTCAGCTTGAAAAAGGAAGGAAAGGAGAGGCATACAGTGAACGCAAGAACGATACTTGTATAGACCATAGAAAGAGAGAACCAAGGGCAAGCGAAAAACATGCTATACGCGTACTCGTACCGGCCTGGCACCTCCTTCCTATTCCTGTCGGCAGCGGCCTCCGATTTCAGTGCTGCCCCCAATGAAAAATGAAGGCAAAAAAGCAAAACACCAGCCAAAAAACAGCAAAAGAACACAACTCTCGATACAGCAGTACTGAAACCGACCTCGCACTGCTCGGGGGCAGAAAAAACATGAGTAGATATTATCCCGATGCTTATTTAACCGTTTTGCCGATGTGATGATGCTACCTCTCGCTGGGCGTGCGCACACAGCCAGCCTTGCGGCGCGGGACGTGCTGGCGCGTTAGCTACAGTACAGCAGTGCCTCACGGCCCTTCCCCACCCTTCTGCTAGTAGACCACCCTAGTGATGTGGAGCTGTCTCTGTTCTCTGCGAAGCTGCCTATGCGTGTGGACGTGATCGCAACAACTTGGCAGATGCGAAACGCGAAACACGCACTCAAGTGGAACCTCGAACTATCCCGACCTAGTACCATACCACTGGTAGGGTTCAAGCAAAGGTCGAGCGATTTTCACAGCATTAAAATGGGTTTCCGAACTAAAGGATACCGCACTTTTTCCTCTTTTTTTTTCGCCACTTTTTACTCTCCAGTGCGATCAGCGACCTTCTGTGGATAACAAGCGACGGTGACAGGTGTCTTCCCATATCCCCCGCGGTACTTGCCTTCATTTCTATCCCACATAGGGTTCGGCATTCCCACTTTTCAGCATTTTTATGCTCGTCGACTTTCATCGAATGTTGCTAGCTCATGCTCTCGCGCTCGTCAAATATTTGCAAGGAGTCCCTACGGGCAGTAGTGAGACTTGAACTCCTATATGCCTATTCACACTTCGTACTATACTCCATGAGGATGTACTACTCGTATATACGAAGCTTTATGATGTGCAAGCAGTGCCGCAGCTGCAGCACATTGTCAGCCTCTGGTGCCCCTGCCTCTCACCTTGATCAGCCGCGGGAGAAGACATGGCGATTGTTCTGCTGCGTCTCTGTTAGTAGGGTAGTATCTGTCTGTCTGGCGCGCGGGACAAAGCTTGAGCAGGAGACAGGAGAGTGAGAGAGTGAGAGGCGGGGCTATAGGACGGGAAGAATTTGTTCGCGGCACCGTCGACTGGAGCAGGAACAACCGAGAATGAGCCGCATATTTTCCTTCCTTTCCCCTTTTCGATAAAGCCATTTATTCTTCACGAATTCCTTTTTTTCGTAAATGATGAAACCTTGGCCACTTCTCCTCGCTTGCTGCTTAGGTATCACCTGAGTTCGTCCCCAGTGCTACCACAAGCCCTATCCGGACAAGAGTCATGGCTTCGAGCATGATGGACGTACAGGGGGATTCTATGTCGGTGGGGTTCAGTGCCATGGATCCAGTCGATTCCGGCGCGGGGATGATGAGACTCGTCAAAAAGGTGAGCAAAAATGTGCTGTTTTGTTATCTCTTGTTCTCAATGAGCCAGATGCGGTAAAAATATAGCCCGAGAGTTTGCCACAAGACCACCCCAACCAGCACGGCTACGCATCCCCCCCCTCGATCAGAAGCACACCCCACTCTCGCCATGGTGAATCATCTTCGTGGTCGCCGTCGTTGCCACCTCCAGTCGGGGTGCGTGGGCCACCCTGTCGGCATTTCCGACACCACCAAGATGTTAGGACGCAAGGAATGGTGCCGACTTTTTTTTCAAGACGAGATTTTTCTGTCTGCCCCCTTCCCGCTACCCGGCCTGCCATAGCCGCAAAAGATCGGATCGTTGGATTCCAATGGATACCTCCAGGAACGCCCCCCCCCCCTCTCCGCTCCGCCGCCCCCGATAATGGCTCGCCAACTTCAACCTAGGCTTTCGATTCCCAGTCCAACGCTCACATTTGCCCGCAGTCAGCACGTCCGCTTGTCGTGGCTGGCTCGCATGTGCGTCGGAGCGATAACACGCGACATTTTGATAATTCTCGCAGCTGTCCTCGTGTCACATGACAACAAGGCTTTGGCTTTCCTCCGGACTGGTCATCGTAGTGATGGTGACGCAAGACATGAGGGCGACCTCGTACAGCCGAGTAAAAAAAAAGAGAAAACGGAGCCACACTCCTAGAAAGTTCACAAGCGAAAAGACAATCGGAGCGTTGTGATTTCTTTTGCGAATGAAGAAAATGACGTATATTTTACAACTTTGTTTTACTTGGTTTTTGTGACCCCCCCCCAGTGCCTTGCTTCTTTAAAAAAAAAAAAATGTCTAGTCAGCGGGAGTGTACCCAAGGTGTACCGCAAGATTTTGTTTGCTTGCGCTCCCCTGCCTCGTATAATAGCACATGTGGGCATCCCAGCGGCCGGTAGGAGCGCACAGGGTTCACAGGCGAGCCAGCCAGCCACAGCGACATCTATCAGCTGAGCGAAGCTGCGTAAAGTATACCCTGGTATACCTTGTTTGTTCGGCACGATCACACCCAAACCTCGGCACAACCTGGCACAACCCAAGACGACCAAAAAATCGGCTGCGAGGAAGACCTTGGTCAAACACCAATAATACGAAGATGCTTTTGGCAGCTCGTCGTAGTATTAGTACGAGCGGCGCAAGCCAAGACCAGCTTTTCAGTCTGTCGTCACGCACATTCTCAGTCCGTGTTTTCGGATTTTGAGCTGAAAACTGGACAGGTGCTTCGTTGCAGTGGCCGTCCCGAGGGATTGCTTACTGCGCCGCTTTTTTTTATGGCGTGGTGGGGGCTAAGGCACGTTTAAAAAATACCCGAAAATCGATTTTGACCCAAACTGACGAAAATTAAGTAAGTAGGTGATGACGTAAGGACTCCTTTTGTGCTCCCCGTAAGAAAGGCGCGTTGTAACTTCAAGCCTAAACAACACAAATCGGTGCGAGAATCCCACGCTTGCGATTCCCTTTGAAATTGAGGGTTTTGCTGGCCATTTGTATTCCGCAAAAAAAAAAAAAAAAAATCCGCCGCATGGAAAAACGGTTTCAAGAAGACGTGTTCCGCTGAAAAAGCCCAATAAACTCAACACCGGATTGCCCAAACGTACCCAACCAGCACAGCACATACGCGTGCATGACCGCTTTGATTGACCGATCAAGAGGATGTGCTCAGCTCCGGCTACTGCGTCGACGTTTATGGCCAGCTTGCGTTACTATTTCTCACTATTTATAGCACCTGCTCTACTAGCTGGCACTTACTCGCACCTGCTCTACTAGCTAGGGTCAGAACAACACACCCGACTGGCAGGGGTGGCCTAGCACATTTGGGCACCCCAGCCGTGAGTGGGAGCGCACAGAGTTCACAGGCGAGCCAGCCAGCCACAACGACGCTCGTCAGCCGATTGAAACCGCTTTAAAAAAAACGCTTAAAATGCGCATTTAGTTTCGGCACGATCCCACCCAAAGCTCGGCGCATCCTGGCATACACCCCAAGCACGAGCCAAAAATCGGCACCGAGGAAAAACCTGGCCAAACACCAATAGAAGCTTTTGGCAGCTCCTTAGGAGCACCAGCACCTGCTCTACTACTAGCTGGTATATTGCCGGAACATACCCGACTGGCGGGGTGGCCCCGTAGCACATCTGGGCATCCCAGCCGTCGGTGGGAGCGTACAGGGGCCAGGCAGAGACAACGGAACCAATCAGCTGATTAACTAAACTGGTGCTTAGGTACTCTCGTCACATTTAGCCTATCGGTGGCTTGAAGAGCTGTCGATCAGGTGGCTGTTTTGTAACATACCACGAACATCAGCCTGCCGTGTGATTCATTGGGCAAGTTGTCCTACTACCGTAGTACTTCACTCTCGACTAGAAAAAAAAAAAAACATGCAGCATTACAAACAAACAGGAGAATTGACACCAGAGAAAACGTGTATGACATGTCAACCCGCAGCCGCGGGGAGACAGAATCGGCCCAGAACCGACGCTGATCTACGACCCGCAGCCGCGGGGAGCGGCTGCGGGGAGACCCTTGGCCACGGACCGACTGCTGCGTGGGATAATCTCAGAACAAGCAGCAGTGTCCGTTTTACCATCAAGCTGCAAATCAAAACAATGGGAAACCCGGGGATGTATCCGGGACGATCACACGACGAAAATAGTGGCCAATCTCCGCACGTGTTCTTTTCAGGGTAGAAGCCGTAACTGTGAAGGTGAAGATCTCTGATAATTATAATAACCCGTTTTCAACTTTTGGTGTGGCCGACACGGGAAATCTGGGAGTATTAGTGTCCGTCTCTGAGATTTTCGTCGTCTTCGTTTGTGCTTGTGACACCTGGCACCTTTGTACTGTTGCACAACAAATGCTACACCTCAATTTATCTTTCTAGACTCGAATACACCGCATTCTCCCACGCTTTTTTGTTTCTTTTTGCTAGTCCCATCTGTTATCTTCGCACTTTTTTCTTTCCCCTCCCTCGCTAGACTTAGTTCAGATCCAAGGTCACTCAGCAGGCCCTTCTCCCCCCTCCCCACTACGGTACGCGTCTTCCTTTTTGTCGCCGTAAGAATTCAGGTTTTGTAACCTCGTCGACTCGCGCCGAATTATGCTAAACCTGACGTGCTAGGGTACGTACGTCTCGGGACTATGCCTGGAACCCCATGGGATTTTGATTGTCCAATATTCCCGCCGATTTGTTTTGTTCGGAGGTGGAACCTGTGTTTATATTATGCAAAAGGTATAGCATCAGCCGTCGGCGCATAGCCAACTAACTGAGGGGTAAAGGATCGTCCGCAATAAGAACAGCCTGCGGTTTTGTAACCCAGGAGGCGTCTTTTCCTGATTCTTGAGCACGAGATTTTCCCTCGTTTTAACGCCTTTACAACTGGAAACCCCGTTTTTTGGGACAAATCACTTGATGTTAGTATGGGGAGGGGTTTTGGGGTTTCATGAAGAGGTTAAGAAAAAACAGCAGTAATGTTCCCTCTATAGTGCCGGTTGACTCGTGCCTATGGCCGATATAGTGCCGGTCAAATCGCTTGGCACGGCTGGAACCCGCTGTAGTAGCACCAGTATACCGGTATGCACTATGAATACCGGTACCCTGTAGCAAAGATGTCGGTTGACGGCACTTTTGACTTTTGACGGACATCCTCACGGATCGGACCGCTTCATACTTGAACCAGTATATCACATCTAGCGCTTGACGAGACAACACCAGACCGTCAACCCACATATTTGCCTAATAGTGCCGGTATCCGGTATGGTATACTACAGGTGTTCTCGGCTGGCTAGCGCATACCGACACAATAGCGGAATTACCACTGTCGAATGTTGCCGGCGTTGTCCGTTCCTCTGCTCCAAAGGCGTCGTCGTGAACGTCGACGAAAAACTGGCATCTTCGCCCAGCGAGGGTGTCCGCAGGACATTCGCCGGCTTGGGCCGGAGGCTCTCCGGCCCTTCAGTATTTATTGTCGGTTCTCTGCCAAGAGGTCTGCCGCGCGCGACGCAAGCTGCGGTCATGCAGGCGCTACATTTACAGAACCTGGTGCCGCCGGTGGCGCTATTTTCGGTTGAGTTGGCTGAGCTCGGGCGTTTCCTGGTAGTATGTTCACCGTGTATGGGGCAGGTGGCACAGGAGGATGGAGCAATGCAGATAGCCATCGAAACGGGGGCAGATTATCGGTTTGCGGGACTGAACGCACAGCTTTTTGCGCGTAGAAACATGCGACCCTTGCCTTTTGATGGCTCTGGCGAGTTGTCGAGAGCATTCCAGGATATAGCCCTGGATCAGACACAGGCGACTGCGTGCCCACGCAACGAAGGCCCCATAGTCTGTGCGCTTTGCTGCTGAAAGCCGGCCGTACAGACGCAGTCGTCTATTTTTGATCCGGAGCTAGATCCTCGAATGCTCCTTTTCGTAGCTCGTCAGAGCCATCCAAAGGCAAGGTTCGCACATTTCTACCCAAAAGAGTATGGGCGCTTAATCCTGCAAAGTGATAATCTACTCCCGTCTTGATGGCGACCTGCGTCGTTCCATCTTCCCGTGCTACATCTCCAAAACACGTGTATACGGCAGGTTGCACAAGACGATGGAACGGTGCAGATAGACATGAAGACGGCGGTAGGTGGCCAGTTTGAAGCACAGTCTTCGTGTCGGAAGGCCCAACTGATGAGACAGATCTTCGAAAGAGCCCAACTGACGCCCACCTGCCGAACTGCTCTTTTGTGAGGCACCGAACAGCATTATACCCACTGCTGCTGTACACCCACACACCTCCGAACGCCCGAGCAACAGCAGCACACACACACCGGTACCACCAGTAGATTGATACGCAACTAACAGTACAAGCAGTACAACAGTCCTGTACGGGCATATCTTGATCCGGGGACGGGATCTTATCCTCCCCGAGTGTTTAGTGTAGAGTCTTACTTCGTCTTGACGGTTCATGCCCGTGCACTGCTGTCGTGCCACGGGTGGAGCAAGAACAGTCTTTTGTGTACTCCGCACTCCATGGCGTAGGTCTACAAAAGCAATTGTAAAAACAAACAATGCATTTCCGACGATAATGGGTTTTTATAACCTATTTGGGACTTAAGACGCGAAAATTGACGACAAAAACTGACGACTACGTACGGCATCGGCCACATGAAGCAACCCGAGCTGCTGCCTGTATATGAGATGTGTTCGAACTGCAGCGCAGAAGCTGTGAGGCAAGCGTGAGGCGTGAAGATGCTGGGGTTGCCTCAAGCTTTTCCTGGGCGCTTGATCAGATCCCGCTCGTTGCTTTTTGGCCTGTATACTTTAATCAAGATATAATCAATGGTAAGGAACCCCGTCACTGTAATCAATGGTAAGGAACCCCGTCACTGTCGGAAAGTTGGGGGTAGCCTAGAGTGCCACCCCTGTCGTAGCACGCCTCCTTTAGAATGGTACCTTGTTTTTGGCGACAAACTGCTTTGAATTAGAGTGGCATATTTTTTCAGTGGTCAAAAAGCGTGGACCCCTTTAAGGACTGCACTCCCGTTTCGAGGACAAATTACTTGGAATTAGACTTAGATGTGTGTTTACTCGACACTGCAGTAGTAAAGAGGTGAGCCGACTATGCCTGCGGGGTAGAGGAACGGACAGCGCGAAGCAAGAGTAACGTGCAAGACCACTTTTTCCCTAACCCGCGGGTCCATAGGAAAGGGTGGGTATCATCGCACGCTTCACGCATACCTTTAGCTTATTACCCCACCGCGCAGGGTCGAGGTAAAGTGTACGGGAGGTGAAACATTGTGATCCGTCGCGAACGGCGCAGGCAGAATCGTCATGAGTACCTCCGATGTCCTTGTGGCCCGGCACCAGGAGGGCCACCAGCCGCGGCGGGTGCGGCGCTCCCAATCGGGGCGGGCGCCGCTACAGAAGCAGGAGTCCTGACGGGGGCAGGCACGGCTTTGGGTCTTTTTGCTTCGGACCCCTCCACGTCGCCCCCCACTCCCGAAACGCGACCACCAGTCGCGGTGGGCGCGGCCCTCTCCGTCGAGACGGTGGCAGGGACGGGAGGAGGGGTCCCGACAGGGGCGGGGCGGCTTCGGGCTCCTGCACATGATACCCCTCCAGTTTCGCGTCGAACCCTCTCGATTCGGATCTCTCCACACCGCACCCCGCCAAGCTATGACCACCGGTCGCGGTGGGGACGGTGGGGACGACACTCTTCATCGGGGCAGGAGCAGGGGTCGTGATAGCAGGGGCGAGGGCGGTTTCGGACCCCTTCACTTCGGACCCCTTCGCTTTGGATGTCTCCATGTCAGAACCTCTGGGTTCGGATCCCTCCATGTCAGACCCCTTCGTCTCGGACCCTTTGACTTCTGAACTCTCCACATCAGACCCCTTCATCTCGGACCCTTTGACTTTGGACCTCATCATATAAGACCCCTTCATCCCGGACCCTTTGAGCTCGGAGCTCTCCACACCAGACTCCTTCTACTCGGACCCCTCCACACCGATTTTTTTCTGACACCCCCTCGTCGGACCCTTTCACCGTGTCCCGACATCACGACTCCGCGAGATCCTTGTCTTCGAGGTCCTTGTCTTCTTTGTACGAGGGCTCCGGCCACTCCAGCTTGATGGTGTTGTTCACATCCAATGTTCCCGCCGATGTTTTTTTTTTGTGCTGGAGTCATTTTGCAATGATCGCATGCATTGCTATCATTGTTGCCTGGCCGTCTGGAAGTTGGGAGAAATTCTCATGTTTTTTACATGAGTTATTCCCTTTTTGTTTGCCTTTTTCAAGGGAATGGTTGTGGGGTGGGGATCGCACCAGCCACCTCAAGTGTTGAAATTAGAATGTCTTGTCGCCGACGCCACTGTGAGAATAACGTAGACATGAATCGTTTCACAACAAGTGCTACCCCCAAGTTTAGCCGTCCTAAATGGATGCCACCGCACGCTTTAAAAGTGTTCCCATTGAACATGGAGGCGTTTTTACCCCGAGGATGGGGGACGCACAGAACACCCAGCACCACCAACACCAACACCGCTAACGCTACCAACACCAGCAACAGCAACAACAGTAACACCCCCACCGACGTGTTCCGCAGCGCATCTCGCTTCACGTTATCAACACTTCGATTCCGCCACATCTTCCCACCTCTTTCGACCTTCTTTTTGCACCCTCGGCGTTCTCTTGGCGTTACTTCGCCTGTAAGTGGCGCCGGACCCGCGTCCGCAGGGTTCGGCAACACCAGTACCAACTCGGCAACACCAACACCAGAGCTATCCACATCTCATGTCAAAACCTCACACACAACATTTCCGCCCCACGTCTCCCTCCCCCTTTCGTCTTTTTTTTTTGCCACCTTCAGCGTTCTTTTAGCTCAGCTACTTCCCCTGTAAGCGGCGCTGGACCCACCTCCGCCGGGTGTGGATTCGGTGCCATAGCCGTAGCCGGAGGAGGAGGAGGAGGGGAGGGACAGGTTTCGTCCCCGGAGAGGAGAAAAATGGCGCGGGTGGGCCTGACGGCCACGACGCCGTGGGGCTCCACGAGGCGGTCGTCGGCTTCCATGCTGTTGTCTCCGACTCAGACGCTGTTGCCGATTGCGGCGCACCAGCCGCAGCAGGTGCCGCAGCAGCAGGAGCAGCTACAGCAGCAGCAGCAACAGATGCAACAGGTGCTGCAGCAGCTTCAACAGCAGCAGCCGCAGCAGCTACAGCAGCAGCAGCAGCAGCAGCAGCAGGTGCCACTGCAACAGCAGGTAAGCCTTCAGCAGAGTCCCCTTTCGTCGACCCCCCCCCCCGGAGCTTCCCCGCCACCGCCATCCCCTTGCCAGACCGACATGGTCGGCGACAACGGTGTTATCACCGGCACCACCGCCACCCCCACCGGCAGTGGCTTCAGCGTGGGTTTGGTATCCGAGGAAGCATTCGGGTTCGGGTTCGACGGCCCCTTCGGTTCATCGCACACAGTCCAGGAAAAATGGGCTGCTGCTGCAGCCGCAGCAGCCGCCGCTACCGCCACCACCACCGCTAGAGGAGCATTCGGCATGGATGAAGCTCCGGGGTTACCGGGAGCTGATACTGGTATCGGCGGCGGCAGCGTCAACGGCGGCGGCGGTGGTCGAGGTTTTGGCAACAGCTTCCCCGTCGCTCTTGGCCCTGCGGAAAGCGGAACGATCAACCCGCACATGCCGCCGCAAGCTGGCGTCAGTGTTAAGATGGAAGCGGACCGCTGCTCCCGGCGATCCTCTTCGGCTTTCGGGGGGATGGCTGGCGGTGGGCCTGGGGGTGCGGGGTGGGTCAAGGTTGGGGGTGGGGGTGGATTCGGGTCGACGATGGCGGCTACGGGAGGCGGAGATGTAGTGCCGAAGGTATTTGGTGGTGATGTGGAAGATGTTATAATGTCTGATGATGGTCGAGGGGGAGGGGGAGAAGGAGGCGGTGGGGGGGGGGGGAAGGGGGGCGCGAGCGGCGGCGCGGCGGTGGTGTCGGCATCCGTCCGCGCGGTATACCCGGTGTTCCCGGATATGTGAATGGCGTTATTGAGGGGGTGGGCACAGAAGCGGTGGCGATGGCCGCCGCCAAACGTTGGTGTGTGTTTATATTTGTTTTGTTTATTGATTGGTGTCACTGGACATTGGTTTGGATTTTGTTTTATTTTACCGCTGTCGCGGCTCGAATCGGCTCGGCTCCGCGTATGGGACCCGAGCCTTGCAAGCGTGCGCGGGGGGGGGGGGGGGGGGCACCGCGCACTGTTTTTATTTAAAGCTCTTTTGGCATTTTTGATTGCCTGGTGTAGCTTTGACATCTTGGCTGCCTGCGTCGGATAGATCTATACCGTTTTTTTGTCGGGAGGGTAAAGTGTGAGCACGCTACCCCGGGTTATTCTTTGTGGCACCGGCACCGGCGAGTATTGGGAGAGGGTAGGATATAACTGCGTCCCAATCGATGGAAATTTGTTTCGACGCGTAGGGAGCGCGGGGGGGGGGGGGGGGGGGGAGGCTGTCGGGATAGCCAACAGCTCAACCATGTTTTTGTGTTTTTTACAATAGAGCGGGGGGGCAAAAAATCTGTGGGAAAAATCTGCATGTCAAGGATGGATCGTGCAGAGAAGTGTTTTTTTTTTTCCCCTTCCAAGGATTCCCCCCGAGTTTGTCCTCGAGGCCACCGATGCTGCAGTGCTCGCTAGCCAGCCCTGCGAAGGCTTGCAGAGTGTCTCGGTCAGGTGCCGCAAGGAGTGAGTATTCTAGGTACATACCCGGCATCTTATAGCCGTACATTATTTCTATTTCTGGACTAGAGAAGGAGCTCTGCGGTACAGCAGTAGGTCTACTGAACACTGCAGTACAGAAGGTCTACTGAGCACCGTAGTACAGTAGGCCTACTGAGCACTGTAGTAAAGTAGGTCCACTGGGCACTGCTGTAGTACAGTAGGTTTGCCGAGCACCGCCAAGGTCCAGTCGCATGATTTTTGTTTTGTTTATTTTCCTTCCCCCCCCCCCCCCCCCCCCCCCCCCCCGACACCGCCTCCAATGGCTAGTCCAAAGGCTAGGGCGTCCAACCGCTACGTAGTCCTGGATCGCGGGGTATATACACCGGGGCGCGGAGCTTGGGGTGGGGAGAGTTATATTTGTCCGTATTTATTGTTCGTTTTCTTGCTGCGAGAAGCAGTATTTGGCTGGTTCAGCCTGGGCTGGTGGTGCTGGTGGTGCTGCTAGTGCTGCTGTTATGTACGTGGTCGTTGGTCGGACAAAAAAATCAAGATAAACGGTCTGCCCATGGTATTACACGTGTACAGCATTCCCTAGAAATGGGGATCAAACAGACAAAAACATATCTGCTGCTGTCGGGAGAGGCGCGTGTTCTGCATGCTTCCCTACCCGCCTTCTCGTACACCGGGCGTCCTTTTGTTGGTGTTTTTGTGCGTGTTCATATGTATGACGCCGCGGGCGGATTGAGCCGAGGCATCAATTTTCCGACGGTAGGTCGAGATGTTGCCTGAAAAATTGGGTTTCGCTCGCGAATATGGCGTTTCGCTCTTAGGGGGGGGGTAGAGACGGTGGTTCCCTCGGGGGGGGCGGAGGGGGGAGGGGATAGAAAGAGAAATATACACCCTTGCCGTGTCTCGGTGGGACTGCGGGGGGTGCGGGGGTAGATACCGTCGCAGCTTCGGTCATGGTGAGGACGGTTCGCTTGTTGCGACTCTGCCAGAAAACCGAGAGGTTTTATACCTCTTGGTTCGCTTGGGGCAAATATTATGGGAGACCGCGGTTGGTCCCCTTGACTGACCGCGCCTTACACTAAAACTAAGCTATGAAAGCCAAAAGGAGATCTTGGCGCGCTCAGAGAGACGGGTCTCCTAGTATGTTTGCCTAGCATGTTTGCTAGGGAGGGGGGGGTTAGGGAGTAGAGACGACACCCTTTGGGTGTTTTGATTGGTGGCGGAGAGGCCGGGGGGCGTTGGGGGGGAGGGGGGGAGGGGGGTAGGTGCAGCTTGCTCAGCCAGCCGGGGGGGGAGGGAGGCGTTGCGACGCGGCGATAGGCCGGTGGCAGGGGTTGCAGAGATATTCTGCTGTAGGTATACGGTGGGGGGGGGTAGGGGAGGCGTCTTCGTCAACGCTCTAGTCGTTGACGTTGGTTGTCGAAGCTTCTGCTTCTCGCCTTGCTTGGTTTGGCTTGGCTTAGCTTAGGGGCTGGTGTTGGCGCGACATGGCTTTGGCTTGCCTTTGGCTTGACCTGATTTGGGCTGGTTTGGCTCCGCCTTGTCATGGCTGGGCTTGGCGTGGCGTTGCTTGGCCTTTCTTGGCTTCGTTTGGACTGGCTTGGCTTACCTTGGCTTACGTTGTGTTGAGTGGCCCATGGCTTTCCCATGGCTTGCCCGTGGCTTCGCCATGACTTGCCCGTGGCTTCGCCATGACTTGGGCTTGACTTGGCTTGGCCTTGGTTTTGGGTTGGCTTGATTGTGATGCTGCTCTTGTTGCTAGTACGACAACTGCTCCTTCTCCTGCTGCTGCTATAGTATCATCCGGCGTCCGCTGCCGGCGATGTTGATGCCCTACCGAGGTAAGGAAGGTTTCAGCTTGGGAGAGGCTGTACGTGAGGAGGGACGGTAGAGGATTGCAGATCCCCGAGGAGGCTGTACGTGGCGAGGGGTGGTTGTGGACAAAAGCGGGAAAGAGAGCATAAGATAGAAAATCAAGAGGAGACTGAGGATGTGGGGGGCTTTGAAGGCGTGGGCGGAGAGAAAAGAGAGGGGTTATTGGTGGGGGCTTTACTCAAAAAGTGAAATCTTGGTGGGGTACGAAGAACGAGAACATTTGGTCGGGGTGAACAGATAGAGGGATGGTTAGTGGCGGCGAAGAAAAGGCGTGCCAGTGGCGGGCGGTCGGGTGTTATTCTACCCCGGCCGCGCCAAGCAGACCGGCTCCCATAGCGGCCTGGGCCGTCGCTTTCTTCTCGTGAGCGTTCTAGTTTTATTAGTAAATCTGGGGCCGGGGTATGGGGCCCGCTGAAGATATCGGTGACCTCGTCGGAAATGCCACGATAAAATCCGTCTCTTATTTCGGGACGCGTTTCGGGACGAGAGGGTTGGTTGGTCGACTGGTAGTGCGTTGCGAGGGTTGACTGATGATGAAATCAGACGGTTGATTGGTTGTATGACTAGTGGTGAAGTTGGAGGGTTGATGAGTTGGCTGATTTTTTAGATAAGATGGTTGATTGGTTGACCGTTTGTGAGACGAGATGGTTGATTGGTTGACTGATTTTGAGATGAGATGGTTGACTGGTTGAGTAATTGTGGGGTTCGTGCACTTTTCAAGACGTCAGGATTTGTGATTGGTTTGACTGAGTGTGAAATGAGAGTGGTCATGGGTTCACCGATGATGATTGCGTGTTGTCTGTGGCAGCCATCGCTTCGCGGCTTCCGCGATTCGGGACAAGAACGTTCCGGGGAGTAGTTGCCGCGGCGGGCGGTTTTCCGTGGATACAACTTGCGGCATTTTTTTCATGGGCGTCGGGGTTTTGTGGGTTTAGCAATGAACACCACACTAGCTACGTCTAGCCAAATCATCCGGACAGCGGATTTCTTTGTGCTGGCAGTGTTTTCTGATATTGGTGTTTGTTTCCTTTTCTCCGCAGTTTTTTTACTGCAGTTTTCAGATTGGTCTTTTTTGTTTCAGGGCTGTTCTGATTGGTGGAACGTCCCTGGATTATGCCGCTTGGTGCCATCGATGATTCTCTTGAGTATTTGAAGGGTGTGCCAATTGGTAAGCTATAGTGGCTGGGTGGAAGGTGGAGGTAGAGGGGACAAGTGCATGGCGGCAGCTGTTGTTGTTGCTTCTGCTGCTGTTGTGGCTGCGGCTGCTGCTGCTGCTGCTGCTGCTGCTGCTGCTGCTGCTGCTGCTGCTGCTGCTGCTGCTGCTGCCTTGTCCGGGGCTTTGTAAGTTTGTTCAAGATTCGTAGTCTATTTGTTGTTCGTCCTGCCACGACCCCAGCGTAGTAACTATCTAGAAGTTCTAGACCTACAACGATTTTTACTGCTGGCTGTGTCCTTTTTTGCCGTGTCGTCCCTCTTTTCCAGCTCTGTACAGCAATAGTAACAGTAAGCTCAACCTACAACACCGGTTGACTAGTACCGTTTTGGAGTGGGCCTTTTACTAATGGATTTTCTGTGCGTAGAGCAGGCCTCTTCGCTTGGCTGTGGAGGCATACATCACCTGGGGAAGGGGGGCAGCGGGGTTACAGGACTTGGGGAATTAGACTATTGGTTCCTCGCATAAAAAAATATTCGGGCTTTTTCACAGCAGGAGTACTATACAGTACGACACAGTAGACCAGTTGTAGTGTTTGTTATATCGTGTGCTTGCTATGGTGGTGGTCGACCGACCTGTCTGCTATTATGAGTGAAGTTATATATTACGTTCTATATTATACACATGATTATCATTCGATCCATGACTGGCATAGTACTTACCTATCTGGCGTCTGGCTGCGCACGTTGTTGCGGGCGGAAGAAGGGAACAATGCAGTTGCAGTGGTGTGTACCCACTTTCAAGACCACCCTGGACTGATTCTTCTACGATAGCCTCCGCCCCAAACCAACGGTTCTCTCTCAAGAACATGTCATGGCTATTGGACACGAAGACGGATGTTATAAAAAAAAACATCTTCCCATACATGTACGCTCTTGTTTGCAGAGGAGGACTATCGAACGGCGACCGTCAGGGTGGCACAAGGGGCACCGTATTGCAGGAGATACGGCCGGGAGATGGTTTCAAAACCGGATTGATTCCGCCAAAAAGAAGAAAAAAAGTTGGGGGCCGGGGATACCGTAGAACGAAACGACTCTCTGTTAATGACAGCCAATTAAGTTCGCAACACGTGGGACGGTAAATTTCGGGGGGCCTGATTTTGCAGTGTGGCTCGGGGTCGCTCGCGCGAGTGACACCCCCTGTTTTTTTCTTCGGTCTCTTTAGAGCCATCCCACGCCGGGGGGATGCAGAAGAAAGTCCCTGAGCCCCTAGCGTGAGAGGAGCTAGCTCAATGTCTCACACGAAAAATGGCTTCGAAGCCGTTCATTCGTTGACGCGGGCTAAGATAGAGGTGTTGTCACTTTCGTGTGAAATTGTATCCGAATGTTGGTGCTTCCCAAACCCAAGATCGTCCGAAATAGGCCCCGGGTTTTATTTTTTACATGAGGGACCCGTGCTACGATGGAGGCGCACCGCTTTTTTTCTGAGGTTCTTCATCAATTTAGGAGCTCTAAGGCCTTCTCCCAAAAACTGATTTGTCCAGAGAAGAATCAAATGTGTTATTACCGGATGAAAAAGGCGCACCGCTTTTTTTCAGAAGGTTAACATCAATTTGGGAGCTTCAAGACCTTCTCCCAAAAAACTGATTTGTCCAGAGGAAAACCAAATGTGTCATTACCGGATGAAAAAGACCCATGGCCAACGTACACAGCAAGAATCATGCAAAAAAAAAATGGCCTCTGTTTCCGACGATTTTGGGAAAAGGAGCCCCGTCATTCAGAAATCGTTTCACACAAAAAAGTGCTACTTTTATCGTAGCATATGCACGTCGTGATTCTTGTGTGTGTGCCTCGGCCATGGGACTTTTCATCCGGGGTCTAGCAGCAGTTTTATTTTTCTCCAAATCAGTTTTTAGGGGAGGTCTTAAGCTTCCAAATTGAAGGGTAGTATTAGAGAAAAAGCTATGCACCTCTACCGTAGCACGCGTCCGTTCGCTCTCAAACCCGAAAAATCATAATCTATGCCTTAGCCCCCAAAAGAGAGGTTTACTCGTCGTGAAATGATTCGATTGATGACTGACCGGTAGTTCCTCGCTTGAGGAGCTCAATCGGACAGGTACATTCTTAGTTAATCCAACAACTGCAGCTACCGTCGGATGACTCGTTAGAAGCTTTCGTGCTGCGGTGTGCTGTTTTAGTTTTTGCGATATGAACCCGCAACGGAATGGGTACGTAGCAGCTACGCTGATGAAACCGCTTGGATATTGACACGTCCGCCCGTATGTCCGGCCGACCTGCTATCCCGCCGTTTCTGGGGGGCAGAGTGTTACAAGGCTTGCTTTGGGTAAGCAATAAGTGATTAACCGTTTGCAAGTGGTCAAACGGACTAGATACCCCACTAAAGGAATTTCCTTGACAGGCTCTCAACCACTTGAGGACCTAATCTATACCTTGCTTGACCCAAGAAACGACACTATGATGACTGAGTAAACTGAACGAGCAACCCGACAAAAAACGGCCTATCATAGGTATACAAATACTCCAGTATATAATATAAAAGTAAAAATACACTCCAGCTGTGAGATCGAATTTTTTGTCGATGCTAATCTCTGCAAGCTGTGTGTTATACTCCGATCGCGCGTATTACGGGTTGTGTGTCCTCATCAAGGATATAGGTCGGCGACTCCCCTTGCAACTACAGCAGTGTAGCTATCAGGGTCAACAGGGTATATGTCGCAGCGTGCTATACGATAGAGGGAGGTGCACCACTTTTTTTCTGAGGTTCCTCAACTTAGGATGTGACCAATGCTACGATATTTTTTTTGTTTTGTTTTGGGGGCTTTTTTTGGCAGTGAGTGGCCCGGAGTCAGTCGCGTGAGTGATACCCCCCCTATTCCTTTGCTGTCTTGAGCTTTGGTGATGTTCTCATTTCGTTCCGTGAATCCGCCACGCAATGGTTAGCCACGCTGCGCCAAGCATACCGCGTAAAGTCTTTTCGTCTGTGAGGTTCAGAGTCTCGTGCGACTGGCTCAAATCTATTGGTGGAAAAGGGGGGCGTATTAGCAATCAGCATCCCCCCTACCGTGCCCTTCTGTGGAGTCGTCCTACGGTAGCCTCCCTAACATTTCCTTGACAAAATGGCCGGTTACGAAACCAGATCCCGGCCGTATATCTCCTGGATACAGCGCCCCTTGCCCCCCCCCGACGTCGTCATTCGATAGTCCTGTGCAAGCAAAAACAAAATGAACATTGCATTTTTCGTATAGTTCTTCCTCATGCCGAGCAGATATGAAACGTCCGTTAAAGAAAATTGCTGGTTTTCGGGGGGCGGGGCTATCGTAGAATCAGTAGTTTGTGTGCCCCCCTTGCTTTGGAGGACAACGGCTCTGAGGTTCGGTCCTAGGGGTGTGTGTAGTCTTGCGTGTGTTAACGCGTGCGACGACGATAGAGGTGTATCAGTTTTCGTTTGAAAAGGTTTCTGAACGACGGGGCTCCCCTACCCCAAAACCGTCGGGGATCAGACATTTTGTTTTGTACGCTGCTCTTCTCATTGTGTACCTAGGTCACGGAGGGGGTTCTCCACATAAGTCAGTTTTTGGGAGAGTGTCTTAAGCTTCCAAGTTGAGGAACCCCAGAAAAAAAATGTGGTGCATATCTTTGTCGTATTAATAGCACGCGCCTGTTACCTGATACACGCTGACTGACTTGAGTAACGAAGACGGCTTTGTGGTTTGGGCAGCAGAGACCCCAGAGTAGATCGAGCCATAAACTCTCGTTCTGGCTGGCCGTGGTACTTGCGCGGTGGCTAATTGTTTTTTCTTGAGTTTTTTCAAGATTCGTCTGTGCTCCCCGTTTCAGCTTCCAACACCTCCGGGATTCCGAGCGATAACCACACCCTAGACGCGTGCTACGATAGAGGTGCACCATTTTTTTTTCCAACACTACCCCTCAATTTGGGAGGCTAATGATGGCCTCTGCCCAAAAAAACTGATATTTTTGGAGAAAAATAAACCTGCTTCATCGCGGATGAAAAATCCCATATATAGACTATAGTATATGGTCCTAGGCATACACAACGAGAATCACTGAAAAAATAAATGGCATTTTTTTCCCGACGATTTTGGGTTAAGAAAGCCCCGTCGTTCGGAAACCATTTTAGACGAAAAGTGATACGCCTAGAGTATCGTAGCACGCGTCAGAGGGGGGAGCTTGTAAACTCCAGAGTTACAAAGCACCCATTAATAGGCTATGGAGTAGCTCGTCGTTTTTTTTTTTTCTCAAGGAAGGTCAGCTTTTGGGTGACGTAGGCAGGGAGCACCTCAAGGCAGACCCCCCCCCAAAATTAAACCGTACATTCATCACAACGTAGAGGGGCTGCGCTGTCTGGGCCAAGTGCTTTTTTCTGGAACCTTGTTACCGATTGGGCTCCTCAAGCATGGACTATCGGTCACTGCAGTGCGATCATGTTACGAGTACGTTTGTCTCAGGACTGGTCAAGGCATAGAAATGTTGATCTGGTTGCGTGAACGAATGTCTTCGAAGTCATGTTGCGGGTGAGGTATTGAGCGCCTTTTGTTGGAAGCTCGGAAACTCGTGCTTCATCCCTCGTGTGGGATGTCTCCGGCGGTATCATATACCGGGGAATATACAGGATGGTTAGCCATCAACTTGCTGGCATGTTACCGTGTTTAATGATTGTCGCGTCAATAACACCCAAGAGTGTTATGACGTTTGACTTTTGACCAAGGCTACGGTAGGGGGGGTACCCCCATTTTTAGTGGTGTGTTAGAGCCACTCGCACGAGTAGCATTGTACCCTACTGATGAGGATGGTTTAGGCACTTGGTTTGGCGCAGCTTAGACCACCTTTGCATTGCGGATTGATTTCGTCAATGTAAAACAAAAAGAAAACGTAAGATTGCATAGGAACAAAGGGGTTACTCGCGCGAGTGACCCCTAGCCACTGAAATAAAAGGCCCAAAAGGGGACCCCCCTACCGTAGCCTGGGTCTTTTGTAACAGTTACAATATCATGGTGACATCTTATCGTCAGCATCGTGTAAATATGATTATTAATGTTGTCGACCGTGTTAATACAAGGTACTTACGTTGCTATCGTCCCTAAGAAGCCACTGCTCGGCTCTCCCTCTCGAAAAGCATTTCTTTGCAGGAAATTAAAGCTATCCATATTATAAAAAAGCATCTGTTCGGAGAAAACCTTTGCGTGAAAAAATACCACAACTGGTTACGGCAATTTTCTTGCACAATTCTTCTTGAAGCACCCGATAGCTTCCTCATACAAACAACCCTCGCGGTTTTTCTCTTCGGTCTGCTACCCTCACCGAAATCATTCGTATTTGAAATAGTCTGTTTGAAGCACCTTTCCATGAAAAAATACCATAAAAGTTTATGTTTTTATAAAGCAAAGTTCTTACACGATTTTCAAAGCACCCGATAGCTTCCTTCTTACCAACAACCCTCGCGTATTTTTTCTTCGCTCTCCTGCCCTCACCGCGCGCCCGCACCCACATAACTAGCACACCGTGCCCCGCACAATAGCATCGCATCGGCCCTACTCTCAGCTCCTGGCATTATGCGCTAAGGCCTTCAAACCCAATACCGTCTCCGTGAGTGTGCCTTTTATCGTCCAAACCATCTGCGCGCTACAACTGCTGTACGACGCACGTGACATCGATTTGCCGTTTCAAATTCCATCGATGGGTGCTTAAAATCCAACAAACGTTGAAAGCATGGTCGGGGTCATCAAGGGTCTCGGCTGTTTTCCTATCCCTGGCTTGTATTAGTTGGGGCCAACGTGGAGCAAACAAGAAACTACACGCTCGGGCTAGATATCCCAAGAAGCTCCCGAATCGGTAGTGTTCGGCATAACCACATCATCTGCCAAATGCCTGCCCACTTCTTACAAAAAAAGAAATGAACCCACGTTACGAGCGCAGGACATGCCATTAAACGCTGTGTATTATCGTCGAGTCGCCAGCGCAAAATTAGCCCGTCCCTTTACTGAGAAATACAAAACAAAAAACGCATCAAATTCCGCTATCTTGTTCCCAAAGACGAGGTCCACACATTCTGTAGTCAAGCCAAACCAAGCCGAGCCAAGCCAAGCCAAACCAAGCCAAGCCAAGCCAGGGTACAAGCTAAGCCATAGGCTCCGTCGTCATGCATCCGACACAAAAAGAAGATCCGTTCTGGTGCCACCGATGCAAAGCAAATCCCAACCAAGTCAAGCCAAGCCAAATCAACCCAAGCTAAGCCACGCCACACCAAACCCAGCCAAGGGAAGCAAGGCCAAGCCAAGCCAAGCCACGCCAAACCAAGCTATGCCAAGCCTAACCCAGATAAGGCAAGCGAGGCCAAGCGAAGCCAAGCCAAGCCAAGCCAAGCCAAGCCAAGTCAAGCCACGCCAAGCCAAGCCACGCTAGGCCACGCCAAGCGAAGCCAAGGAAAAACATCGTCGCACCACCACCGAAGTCCGTTGCGTTCCCCATCCCCACTCCCAGCTACAAGCACCTCCCGAAACCTCGAGCCCTCCCCCTTCAATCACATCGAACAGCGTCGCACCACACTCCACGGAACCGCACTGCAATGCGCTGCACGGGGCTGTACCACGCCGCACAGGACCGCACCGCACAGCACCACACCGCGTCGCGCCGCAACGCATTGCACCGAAATCCATAGGATGCATTGTACGTGCACCGCACCGCACTGCAAGGGACCGCTCGCATTGCACCAGACTGGACCGCATTGCGCCAGCACGGGACCGCACCGCACCGCACTGTAAGGGATCGCCCCGCACCGCATTGCACCACAGCACGGAACCGCACTGCAGCCCACCGCACTGCATCGCACCGCATTGCCCGGGACCGCACCGCACTGCATCGCACTGCGCTGCACTGCGCTGCACTGCGCGGGACCGTACCGCATTAGACCGCACCACACAGCATCCGATCGTCCTACTTCGCACCGCACGTGACGGCACTGCACCGCCTTTCACTGCACTACCCTGCACCGCGCCGTACGACACTGCGCCGTGCCGACGAAACAGCTCCCCGCTTGTCCCCAACCAACGCCCCCCCCCCCCCCCCATCCTCCTCCTCCCCTCCATCCTCCCCCTCCCCCAATCCCCTACTAAACACCCACGAGTAGGACAGAGGCGTCATCTGCGAGGTCGGAAGATCACAAGCGAAATAATCGGGGGGGGGACAGAAGGGCGAGCGTTCGTCCAAACCATTTTTCAGAAATCAACGATCACCATGCGATCACCATGCAGACGGTACACATGGCAGGGAGGGGGGCGCTCGCGATAATGCATGGCCAAAGACCGTAGACCCCGACGGTCGTAAAAAAACGGGACAGGCGAGGGGCGAGGGGAAGATAACGGAGGGGGCGGTCTCTGCGCGCGCGACCTGTACGACGCCTGCTCGTACGGTAGGTACGCGTGCCTGATACTTGGAAACAACAGTCGTGCGCTACACCTGTCAACGCTCGAGGCGACGCCCCCCCCATATCCCGAATTCCAACCCCACGCTCAATACAAACCCCGACCCAAATCACATTATCAAATTCCAAATCCCTTTCCCAAACTTTAACCCCCATATCCCGAATCCTAATCCCATGCTCAATACAAACCCCGACCCAAATCACATGATCAAATTCCAAATCCCTGTCCCAAACTTTACTCCCCATATCCCGACCCCACATCCCAATTTCGATATATTAAACCCAATCCTTAACCCCCAAAATCTCAATTTCAACCTCCAAAACGCCAATCCCAAACACAAAAACCACGCTGGCGCCTACCTGCTCCTAACAGCGTCATCTGGCTTCGCCTCTCCGTCATCATCTGCCCCAGCCGCCATGCCCCAGTCATCGTCATCACCGGAGTGAGACAGGCGCGCAGAAGAGCCCCTTTCCGCCTGCCGCAGAAGCGGCGCAATTAAATCGAAACCGTCATTAATCGAAACGCCACTTTATACTTATAATACATGGTAATGGAACCATGTACATAGCGGCGACCTTTACTTTTGTGAACGAATGAAACGGAACACATGTTGTTTTAGTTTTCATCATAGTCGGAGTGCAGGGGGTGGGTAGAAAAAACTTTACATTTTCCGCCTGCCGCAGAAGCGGCGCAATTCAATCGAAACCGTCATTAATAGAAACGCCACTTCATACTTATAATACATTGCAATGGAACCATTTGCATAGCGGCGACCTTTACTTTTGCGAACGAATGAAACGGAACACATGTGTTTTTAGTTTTCGTCATCATACTGTGACGGGGGCGGGTAGAAAAAACTTTATATTTTCCGCCTGTCGCACCGGCGCAATTAATCGAAACGGTCATACACTGGCGCCTAATGATGCCTACTTCGTCGAAGCGGCGGTCGTTACTTTTAGTCTACGGACGAAACGGAACTAACGACTTTTTCGATTTCCGCCTTTTAGTGGCAGCGATTTTCGTCGAGACGATATTCGTCGGCTACGGAACTGCGACGCGCACTCCTCAAAAAAACAAATGCAAGGACGAGAGTGGATGGAGGGCTAAATGCGTTCGATATGTATACAGGCTGGTTCACGTTAAAAACTCCAAAATTATTCCCCGGCGAATATCCACGTCGTTTTTTCAATTCAGACCGTGAAATTTTGCACACGTCTTTTAAGCGCCATTGCAAAGACCTCACACTTTTATTTTTTTTTATTTTTTATTTTTTCTCGTTTTTCGTCAGTTAAGATTTTCGGCACATCACCTTAGCCCAACTACTTTCGGCGAAAAAAAAAAAAGACAGAAGGCCAGACCTCGGGATGGATATGTAGAACACGTGTGCAAAACTTCAGCGTTTTTGATCTCTCAAAAACGGCGTGGACATTTGGAGTTTCGTTTGTAAAAATGAGTAAGATACGCTATTTCCTTAAAATGACCTGGTGTTAGCGTAGGATCCATTTTTTTCGCTAGATTCTGCTTAATGTTGAACACAGGCAGGTCAGATTTTCGATTTTTTGCGCGAAAAATACTACGGACATGCCTTGGAGTACGTCCAACCGGATCGTGCAAAATGCGGCGCAAACTTTTTTCGCCCCCGCTTAGAAAAAGCCTGAACATTATTGAAAACTTGAAGGCCCGTCATTGGTCGATACGAGTTTCGCTCCTAGAAACAGCCCGAGGCCGTACAAAATAACTGGCCATATCACCCTCTTCCACTGGTCATGGGGGGTGGGGAGGTACTCAGTTTGTGGACGGCCGTAGTCGCACGACCATAGACCCTCGAATCCCTACTACGCCAGGACGGAGTACGTCAGGTTTTCACCAACCAGGCAGACATTGCTTGCACCAAGCGCGAAGCGCCGTGAGTGTTCGGCGAGTCGCATGAAGGGTGAACTGCATCCTTCCAAAAACCGCTCGTAAGACGGACTTCGGCACCTTGTGCCTACTTTCTTGCTTATGGATGACAGCGCCAATGAGTTACCTTGTTTTCTGGTGTGGCCACTCCAGAGACAGCAATGGGTATTACTATTTAACTGCCTCGTGGGTACCTTACCATATTCACATTACGTGATGCGACTATTCCCCTTGTGCGGAGTGAAGGTTCTCCACCCCGCACAAAATGATCTAACTCGATAACCATCATGGTGACCGCCAAAAAACAAAAACAAAAAAAACGGTACCCTGGTTGTCTAGCTCACGCAGTGATTAGCATGTTTAACAGCGCCGTTGCCAACCAACGCCAACCCCAACATACACATAATGTGTTACAGCGTCGGTGCCAACCGAGGCTAACTATTATATATATTATATATTTTAGGGGGGCACTACGATACCTTCCCCTGGTCATGGGCGGCAGTATGACGCCAAATATTCAAGTTTTGACATGGATATTGCGAGCGGCAATCGTGGGGAGAGATTTTGTTAATTTTTACGTGAACCAGCCTGTACCGAGAATTCGATATATCCAAGTTCAGCATTTCGATGCACCGATGCTTGCTATTTCGATATACATCGCAAGTTCGATACTTGGATATGCCGAAGTTCGATATCGATATATTGCGATACATCTACAATCAGGTAGCTCTTTAATAGTTTACCAGGTACGCTTTACCTGGGAAATAGTCTTTGTCGACTTCGGCACTGCCAGGCCGACTGCCGCAGGCTTAGCTTCCGCCCCCGCCCCATGCACGCCTTCCCAATCTTCATCGTCATCCCACCTTTAATTAATGGTCAGGCGACCCAAACAAGGGCGGCAAGGGATAAGAGGAGGGGAGAGGAGGGGGGGAGGGGCGATATAGAAGTAGAGGAGGGAAGAGGAGGGGAGGGAAGGGGGGGGGGGAGGGGACGGGACCGGAGAGGAAGGAAGGGAGGGGAGCGAAGGGGAGAGGGGAGCGGAGGGTGGAGTGGGGGGGGGGCGAGGGCTTGGGGGGGGTGTAGTGTACTCATCACCATGCATTACCGCAGCCTTAACCATGGACCCTCTCATCTCTACACTGCCGCGCCCCAGCAGGTCGGGTTTTCAACGGCCAAAAACAGACACTGCTCGAACCAAACGCGAAGCAGGTGTTCTGCGAGTCGCATGAAGGGTGAGCTGCTTGCTACTATTGAACAAGAACCGCTTGCCAGGGGGGGGGGGGGGGGGGGGGGGGGGGGCACGAAAGCCGCGCCGTTTCTGCCAATTGATGTTTCGGGGCCAAATTCTGCCAATTGATGTTTCGGGGCCAAATTCACAAATATACGAAAAGTCAAGAGTTGATTCTAAATGACCTACAAACTCGTTTTGGCCGGTGGGTCTTGTTTGCCCCCGGCATCTTGCGCGGGTGGCGGCTTACCGTCTTTTCGATAGTTTTCAAGAGCTTTTTTTCGCGTTATACCTGGTTATAATCATCCCCGCGCTAAACTGGGCCACTTGCGCGGGTGGTGGCAAACAGTCTATTCGTCCGTTTCCAAGAATTTCTTACACCTTGCACAGGGGGATTGAGAGGTTTAATAGGGACAGCTTGCGCGATAACTACGATGGGATTCGAAGGGTGCGCCAGCTAGCGTTGGGCTGCGAAAGCAACTGAGTTAAATCGACACACGGCGCGTATGAAAATACGTGGGAAGTGTGGTGAGCTAAAGCTTTTTCTTCCCCATCCGCCGGAGGATGAAAAAAAAAAAAAAAGTTTTCCCCCCCTTGGCCATATACACAACCTGGTTAGGATTATCACCACGGTAAAGGAGATCGCACCATTTACGGAGACCTGCTGTTAATGGAGGATGAACTCCAAAACAAGAAGGGGAAGCGAAAACATGTCGACGTGTTTTTTTTCATCTTGAGTCGAAAATATATTATTCTCTTTTCCTTTCCTTGCTTCCTCTTCTTGTCTTGTCTTTTCTTGCTTTTTTTTTCTGTTGCCTTTCTTCTTTCCTTTCCTTTCCTTTCATTTTTTTTACTGTTTCGCTTTCTTCTCTTTTCTTTCCTTTCCTTCATCTTTCTTTTTTTTCTTTGTTTCTTTTCTCCAATTGACTTGCGTCTGTCGTGCGTATGCGTAGTGATAGATACTACGTGTAATATATACTTGGAAGTCTTTCTTGGGTGGCAAGCGGTATAGTCGGTTTCTCCAGGCGTGAATAATGAGACGTATGCACCGGTATGGACCTGGCACATATGGTAGACTGACTCCCGATTTCACTTTTATATGTTTCTGGTGGGGGCATGAATTGCGTCAGCTGTGAAATATGCGTGTACCACCTTGGGTTGTTTGTGTTTTTCCCTGGGGTATTCCTCAGCTCCAGAGTGACTGGAGCCTGTCCTGTGACCACGGACTTGATTGTGCGAGTTAGTATGAGAACAACAACATATTGCCTGGTTTGCACGCTATGCAGAGCCACACGAACACAGGAGTCGTCACGTAGGAGTGCTCGACCTAAAGCCGCGGATGCTTCGTGTTTTTTCCGTGTATTAGTTAAGTTCTATTAACAAAGGATCTCCGTAGAGAGTAATGCGGAATCACTCACGACCGTACGAAAAACGTATCGAAGTGTCGAACTTAGACATATCGCAACGTATCGAAACATGGAAGTTAGACATACCGCACTAGATCGATATCGAATGCCAAACCTCGAACATATCACGATCTAGATCATCACTCCAACAGATCACGATCTGAATTATCTGTGTCTCCCTTTCTCTTTTTTTTTTTCCGACATCCCCGGGGATTTCACGCCAACCACACCCCAAAGGGACAACTTCAAATATACACGAGTAGTGCAGCGGCTACCCCGATTTAAGCAGGGATGTTCACGGAGTGAAAAAAAGTCCGCGGAGCGGATTTTCACGGAGCGGATTGACAAACCGCACCGCTCCGTGACAAAACTAGACAACGGATAACCGATCCGTCCAAATCCGTAAAGTAGGTCAGGGGCGGATATCCGCTCCGCTTTGCTCCGTGACGCATTCTGGAAATCCGCTCCGCTCCGTCAAACTTGTTCAAGGCAGAAATCCGCTCCGCAAAAATCCGTGATTTGAAAAGAGCGCGGATATCCGCTCCGCTCCGCTCCGTCACAACAAAATAAAATCCGCACCGCTCCGTATGATTTTTTTTTCCAGTGGCCAGATCCGTAAGTAACGGATTATTTACGGAGCGGATTGGTCTGCTCCGTAGATGATCCGTGACCAATCCGTAGTACAGTGACGGATTGAACCGTGTGAATGTCACGGGTTTTGAGCCATGAACAATTGTTCTGAATAGCGGATAATTTATACAAATATTGTTCTTGGCCAGCACTCTCCAGATATTTTATATATTTGATCAAAGGTTACATTTCCCTTCACAGCAGTCAGATTTTGTCCCCCTCAGAAACGGGTTTTATAGTTTCCGCGCACAGACTGACTAAAATCATCCTGTTGACCCTGATAGCTACACTCACTGTAGTCGTAAGGGGAGTCGCTGACCTATATCTTTAATGAGGACACACAACTCGTAATACGCGCGATCGGAGTATCCCACACAGCTTGCAAAGATGAGTTTCGACGAAATCTTCGATCTCACAGCTGGAGTGTATTTTCATTTTTTATAATATTTGTGCAATTTGTGCTGCTATCAGCCATACACACCGCGGTTGGCCGACGTCCTGCTCCGCACACACAACGCGGACCCTACTCGTGAGAGGTACGAACACACAAACACACTTGCAACGCAGCAGCGCAGCAGCGGTACGCACGCATAGGATGCCAGACGTCATTGATTCTGGCGATGAAGAGGCTGAGGTGCAGCAATCCTCGCCTTCAACCGAGTCTCCTGCTCCTTCTTCTCCCGCTCCTTCTCCATCTCCAACACCGGAGAATCCTACTAGTACTGCTGCAGATTCGCATGAGCAACGAGGTGGAGGAGTACAAGCAGCCACCCGCCGTAGCGAACAATAAGGACTTCGACGTGTTGGGCTACTGGCGTGACGCTGGAAGCCCGCGGCTTGATCCCCACGGAAACGTCATGGCAGCGGCGCAATTCCCCATTATCCGTGCTTGCCCGCGTGTACCTTTGCATCGACAGCACAAGCTGCCAGCCGGAGAGGGAGTTCTCGAAGCTGGGGTTTGTGCATTTTAGCCTTCGTCGCCGTACGATACCCGACCGCGTTGAGAAAATGATGTTTCTCAGGACTAACCCGGATCTCATTCCGGAGGTCAAGAAGCTTCGAGATTTGATCAAAAAGATCTCTCAAGAGCAGGAGAAAGCAAAGGCTAAAGTGGTCGAGGTGCAGGCCGCAGAGGCCGGGAAGGATGTCGTAATCGAACTCGATGAGTAACGAGTGGCGAGCGGTAGAGTTGGAGCAGACGGGTGCAGGCGCTCATCTTTCACTGCCGTTGAGTTGATCTGTATCCCTGGTTTTTCCGTTTTTCCCTTCTTTCGCCCGGGCTGAATTCTCGAATTTTCGAATTTTCGCATTTTCGGTACTTCGGTGGTCTCACCATGAACCGCTGTTGCTGCTGAGGAAAGTGTCTCCATGTTTCACTTCTGCCGTTTTTCTGTCTCTGTTTTCTATTTTCTATTTTCCTGTTTTTTGTTTTTGTCGCGGCGATGGAATTGGTAAGTATCTGGTACTTTGTAGGAGTACTTACGTACTTACCTATTTACCAGAGATGTGCGCGGAGTTCCTGCTCTTGCGCGCCTGCTGTACCAACTCTGGTCACTCTGTTCTATTTTTTTTTCACCCTTCTCTTAATCCAAGTGTTTCTTTCAGACATCCTTCCTTATGAAGGGGACTCGACGCGTGCGTGCGCGCGATTCTTTACCTTCTCGCCACCCCCCTCCGCCATGTATGACTCCGAAAACAACGTGTCTTTCCGTAGTTTCTGATATCAGGAGAAATCCGGTCAACATCCGCGGATAACCGTCCAATATTACGGATTCATGGATACGGTTTTGCGTGGAGAAACGCAGCGGACTTGTACGGTTTGCTCGACGGAGTGGACAATCCGCTCCGTGAAAAAATCCGTCTGACGGATATCCGCTCCGCAATAATCCGCACAAATTTCGATGTCGGATATCCGCTCCGTAAAAATCCGTGACTTTTTCTGTGAGCGAATATCCGCTCCGGTCCGCTCCGTGACAAATTGAAAAATCCGCTCCGCTCCGTGACATCCATGAACATACGGATATCCGTTCCGTCGTAATCCGTGGACTTTTTATGGACGGAAATCCGCACCGTGACAATCCGCAACTTATTGCTAGAGCGAATATCCGCTCCGCTCCGCTCCGCTCCGCTCCGTCAGATTCTAAAAATAAAAAATCCGCACCGCGGTGCGGATCTTACTCCGTGAACATCCCTGGATTTAAGAGCACCCAGGATACGACCATTCGGGAGCTTAAGAGCGGTCAAATCGGCATGCCCCGCCTATACTAAAATCTATGCATTGCCCACTACAGATAAGAGCAATGTGTGGTTAAGAGCGCTTGTTTCGGCTTGTCACGGGGCGCTCTTAAACCGGGTTACCCACTGCACTTGGTAGCAGCACCATTACAGCCACATGCTGGTACAGTGCCCATCACAATCGCCGGCAGGGTACTAACATGATCATACGGCAACAACCGCATGCTCATACGAACAGCTGGATAATACCCAATTCCCCATTAACCGAAAAAAAAAATAGGTGGTGTAGTACCCGATTCTGCATTAACCTAAAAAAAAATAGGGCCTCCACTACCACAGCATAGCGTCACAATATATGCCATTGGCGTCCTTATGCCCACCTTCCCACGGGCTTGGCGTTAAGCTTGGCGAACTTTTCGTCGAGAAGCTTCATGGCTCTAGCCCGCCGCCGTTCTGCTATCGGGTCCTTCCTCTGAGAAACGGCCGTCACAATCAGGCAAGAGATTAAAGCCATAGGACACACAGGGAAGGGGGGGGAAGGGTCAACGCCAGAGACGATGGGGAGGGGAGGGAAGGGGCCGGGGGAAGGCGAGGGAAAAACAAAACAAAGCATATTTCCCGAGAGCCAAGAAAAAAATAACAGAGACAGCCAGTACTTGATAGAACCAACGTCCGCGCTACGTCAGAACTCCTCTCCTTCTATGACCTGCCATGCCAGGGAGGCAAAATCATTTTTTCAGCGTATACCAGAGGCACCTGATACAACACTTGGTGTAAGCACGCAGACACGCGGTACGAGAGAGGTACTTACAGTTGGACTTGGCTAAAAATCCTAACGACGCGTGTCCTTTAGGGTTTCCTACGAGAAAAAAGGGCCTCTCACCCCGGGGAGGGGGAAAAATCGACGCGGTACATAGGCGGATCGTCCGCAATATACACCGCGCCGATTTCTCCCCCTCCGGAGGTACGAGGCCCATTTTTCCCGTAGGAAACCCTAAGGGACTATCGCGTAAACTGCACCATACTTCGTATAAACTTACCACATTTCAATTCGGCAGTGCTACACAGCAGTGCCAGGTAGGTGCCTGGCGTACGTCCCAATCTAGGCAAAACGTCGGGGACGTCATTCTTGTTTTGGACGCGTGCTGGGATTTTCTTTCTGATGCCCCTCGCTTTCGGAGCTTGCGACCTCTCCCAAAAACTTGTAGGGAGAGAACTAAAACTGCTACCGGATGAAAAAATCTCATGGCCTACCGTAGGTACGCAGCGAGAATCATGCAAAAATAATGGCGTATTTTTTTTTTCTTTTCCCGACAAATTTGGATTAACCCCTTCAGAGCCCCCGAACCGGCGTATTTTTTTTCCTTTTCCCGACAATTTTGGATTAACCCCTTCAGAGCCCCCGAACCGGCGTATTTTTTTTTTCTTTGCCCGACAATTTTGGATTAACCCCTTCAGAGCCCCCGAACCGGCGTATTATTTTTTTTTTCCCCCCGACAATTTTGGATTAACCCCTTCAGAGCCCCCGAACCGATGTATTATTTTTTTTTTTTCCGACGATTTTGGATTAACCCCTTCAGAGCCCCCGAACCCCTCCCCATTCTAAATCCAAGTAATTTTGTCCCCAAAAACGGGTTTCCAGTTGTAAAGGGGTTAAGGAGCCCCGCTATTCAAAAACCATTTCAGACGAAAAGTGCCACCTCTATCGTAGCAGCCATGAAACGTTCGTAAAAAAGAAAATAGCTCGTCTGGTGGGGGGGGGGGGGGGGGGAGGGGGATATCGCAGAACCAGTCCGAAGTCCGTTGCAAGGAACCTTAGACGGAAAAAAAAAAGTGCGGCGCGCCTCTACCGTAAGCAGCATGCATGCGCCCACAGAAAATTTTCAGCAAAAACGATTTCTGAACGACGAGGCTCCTTAGCCCAAAATCGGCGGAAATTAGGTCCTTTCTTTCGGCGAATGGGTTCCGTTGTTTACCTAGGCATTGGGAGTGTTCACTTGGGAGCGTTCACCGGGTAGGAACGTTCATTTTTCTCTCCAGATCAGTTTTTGGGTGAGGTGTAGAGCTCTCCAACTTAACGCTTCACAACTGGAAACCCTTTTTTTAAACAAATTTACTTGAAGTTAGTACGGAGAGGGATTTTGGGGGCTCTCAAGGGGTTAAGAGCCTCAAAAAAGAAACGGTGCGCGCCTCCACCGTAGCATGCGTCAAAACCGCTACACTACACTAGGCACACGACAGTATAAGGATCTCCTACGGGGGGAAAAGGCCTCTCACCTCGGGGAGGGGGGATTAAGAGCCTCAGAAAATAAATGGTGCGCCTCTACCGTAGCATGAGTCAAAACCGTTACACTACACTAGGTACACAACAGTACAAGGGCTTTCTACGGGGAAAAAAGCCCTCTCACCTTGGGTAGGGAGGGCGAGAATCGGCGCGGTCGGCGGACCCACGATACCTGCACCGTACATTCATTTTGGCGGTGCCACAGCACAGCAGTACCACGCGCCTGGCATACGCACCCGTCTAGAAACACGGTTATACCAAATGCAAGTTGGTTGAGGGTTTTCCTATGGAACACATGGCTCTTCACCTCAGGAAGGGGAAGAATTGCAGCGGTCGACGGGTCCACGCCTCCTTCCCCGTCCACCACAGGCAGGGGAACCCTGGCGGCCCTCCCCTTAAAGAATCCCAGCAGCAGGAAAACGCCGTACGTGAAATCGCACAACGGCTTGATGACCCTTACAGGAAGAGGAGGAGGCCGAAGTAAAGGGTGACGGAGGTAAAAATCCGGGCGCAACTGTCGTCAACAGGGGTCTAGAGGCAGTAAGTGAAAACAAAATACCGCAGGAAAAAAAAGAAGGGGGGGAAAAAAAAGCAGGCATTAGAAGTGAGAAAAAGTAGCTAGAAAAAAAAACTACGACAGCCACGACAAAAAATGGCAGAAACGCCTCACTTACCTGCGCAAGCCCGAAGGGAAGAACATGACCAGCTCAAACTCGCTGTTCACGTCGCCAGAGGGACCTCCGAGGACGCTTCATGACGACAGAGTAGAGGCAGGACAAACCAAATATCCACAACAACAAAGAAAAAAAAAATAGGAGTTGAAAAAAAATAAGAGGACAACGAGGGAAGAATGCCGTCGGTGTGGAAGGGGGTCGGGGGGGGGGGAGGAGGGGAGGAAAACGGGAAGAGAAGAGAAGAAGGGGGGGGGGGGGGGGAGGAGAAGGAGGCGAAAAGGAGAGGGGGGGGGGGGGGGGGGGGGGTGAAACTGTGCACAGGCAATCAGGTTGACAGGTTGACGAAGATATTTCCAACAAAGCCGAGCCATGCTTCGTTTGAGCTTCGGCTGTAGGCCCACTTCTCGTGCATGTTCATTATCTGCACCTTCACCCCCCTCCTTCCTCCCCAATCACCCCCCCCCCCCCCCCGCGCCCCCTCACAAACGCCTCCATTTATGTCTCACATGTGCGCAAAAAAGCGAAGGTAGACCCACGCCGCGTACCCCCCCACGCACACGAAGGGAAAGTCGTCGGATATGACCGGTACCGACAGGGTTCTACCAACAGCCGAGACTGTCAGCAGGAGGAGCGGAAAGTACCGCTTCGGGAACCTCGGCCCGAAGCCATCCTGAAAAAAAGGGAGCAAAAAATAAAAGAGCAACATCGTAGAAGAAACGTGTACTTCGAATTATTAGCGCATGTGCGCGAACACAAAAGAAGAGGAAACGTAGAAGCCAGATTATCAGAAAATAAAAATAAGAAGCAAGAAATAGGAAGTAACGCTTGTGCAACGAATACACAGCACAGCCAACGGATAAACCCACGAAACAACAAAAAAAAAAACATGACCGTACCAACAACCAAACGAACACCCACCAACAAAAAAAAACTGAAACCGCTACTCTCTCGCGCTCCCTCTCCCCCCCCTTCCTCTATCAAAACCCTCCCACCTCACCGGCAACAACGAGCCCTCCGGGCTCTGTTGCACGGCAGCAACCGCCAGCCCCGCCAGCAGTCCAAAGCTTCCGTGCAACTCCTGCCGCACAACACACACATCATTCACCCCCCCCGCAAAAGCAGCCAAAACGCGATGCGTGTGTGGGGCAAGAGTGGAAACAGTATGTGTATGAACTAAAAAATAAACCGGTTGGGGGTGCTGGTTGGTGTCACTTGCCCGGTTGCACGGGAGGTGGCTAATGGCTAAGCTAAGCTAACTATTTTATATATTAGTTTTCAAGAGCTTTTTTTAGTGTCATGGCATATATTTGGATACCCCCGGCGATTTCAAGTCAACCACACCCCGAAGGGGAATCTTGTGTTGATGAAAAAGACAACAGCAGCAGCAGCAACAACAACAACAACAACAACAACAACATCAACAACAACAACACCGACGCCATCACAACGCCACCACTACCACCACCACCACCACCGCCCGCGCCTCAGTCGATGAAAAACCGACTTGATCCGTCCCGGTATAGTAGGGATGCGAAGGTCTACGGTCATACGACCACGGCCATGCACGAAACGCGTACCCGCCCTCCCCGCCCTCCAACCACCACCACCAAACCCAACCCTCACCAGGTCTAGTAGGTACTCCTCTCTAGTGACAATATAGGCGACGAAGATACCCGTCGATGTTATCAGTCCCGCGGCCAGGCCCACCACGAGGAGGAAGACCGCCAATCCCACGTGGCCCAACGACTCCTCCGCTGCCGGGCCCATGCCGACCATGCTGTCACCGGCAAACCAATGAACCATACACAGGAAGGCGCCAGTGGCGTTTATGGTTTATGATAGATACGCGACCACCTCGGCTTCTGGCGATAATTGTACAAACGTACCAGGTAGACATTGAAAAATAAAAATAGACTTCAGCTGTGAGGTCGATTATTCCGTCGAAGCTCATATTTGCAAGCTGTGTGATACTCCGATCGCGCGTATTACTGGGTGCGTGTCCTCATCAAGGACATAGGTCGGCGACTCCCCTTAGACCTACAGTTTAGCTTGTGCCAGGGTCAACAGCGTGATGTTAATCAATCTGTGCGTGGAAACCATGAACCCCGTTTTTGAGGGGGACGAAATGTGACGGCTGTACCAGGTATATACGTATTTGACACAACATACGTTCGTTTCCGAATTCACTTTTATTTCTTGTCTGAAGCGTACGGGTTGCTTCCGTCATGTAAAATATTTAGGATTTGCCGTGGAGGGTATTCTTCGACTCCAGGAGAGAGGCAAAATATTTAGGATTTGCCGTGGAGGGTTTTCTTCGACTCCAGGATGACTGGAGGCTGTCCTGTGAACACGGGCTAGGTGGCGGCGATGAAATGGCGTGACAACATAAATGAGTAGGTCCAGCTAGGAAAAAACGGTACACTATGTATAGTAGCTCCTTGTCACATCTTCATCTCGAAGCAAGAAAGCCTCGACAAAGTGTTTTGACACGTCGGATACACAGATCATCCATCTCCACGTGATGATCAAGATCTACTAGGAAAGATCTGTGAGGGTCTAGATCATGTTGCCGGGTGGGGGGCCGTACGATCTGCATGGTCTAGTACATGTTCCCTCAGTTGGGTCTGAACTGTACGTAAACAAATTCAGCACAAAATCTCACAACGGCAGCAATATGATCTGCAGATGATCTAGATCATGATCTAGATTGTGGATGATCTCGATCGTCATCTGTCGGAGGTGCGAGTATTTTCCAGAGAGGTCGGAAGTTAAGGACCCCATGCCAAAAAAGGCCGCGACAAAACCAACCATCGAACCGATACACGCGTCAGTAGTGTTCAAGTTTACGACTTGGCCCAGCTTCGAAAACAAAAAGGCCTATATAGAGTTCGTGTAAAATCCTTATCGCAGCTTCATTCCGAGAAATTTCTTTGAAAAAAAAGTTTAGACACTACTAACAGGTCGTTTGAGATTTTCAACCTTTGCTGGGATGAAAAATATGTAGAACAGTACTAGGTATTCAAAATGACAAAAAGTCATGTAACCCAAGGTCGACCAAACCACGACAAAATTAGGTTGGAGGAAAAAAAAATAGTAGGAAAACGTGCTTCTTGACCATTTTTTTCGTGGTTTTTTCGTAGGTTGATATGGCCGTGGACTGTGACGTTCGACGGTTTCAATACTATTCATACTACATTTTCCCACCCATCTCCTATCCACAACCGAGCTTGGCGTATCGCAAACACTCCGTTCCACACGAGCTGTTCACTGTATATTTTGGCGTTATATCTATGGCGTTATAGATAGTTGGCCAATGCCGGACAAGCCATGACCGACCAGTCAACGAGCCGAAACACGCGTCAAAAGAGAGTTGATGATCTCGAAAACATTAAATCGGGGGAAAAGACGTTCTACACGCACCCGACAAGAGCAAACGCCAGCTTGAAGATGGACGTCTCCACGAAGCTAGCAGTCAGCACGTTCCTGCTCGCAATAAAAAAACAACAAACACCGACGATACGGAGGCGGACGCAAAACATAGGACAAGATGGGTTAGTTCCCGGACGATCCCTGATTGCGAACCGGCTGTGCAACTAATGTTTTGCACACCTCCACCCAGTTCCCGATTGGCAACCTGATCCCACCCGGACCTAAGCCCTCCAAGCTGACCCAGGATATATATCGTATCGCCCGTCTGCACAACCAAGAAAATATAACCAGCCCTCCTATGAACTTGGAAAAAAAAAAAAAAACGGAAAAGACATGTCAGCAGTGAGATCGGAAAAAAAAGAAAGCTCGCTTTTTGCATGCTGGGCGTGGTACTTCCAAAGCGTGCGTGTTACGTGGTGCTGTCTACCCTCGCGAAAGAATGCAGGTCAGTGCGACTCCGCGCTGCTGACACCAGGGTCAGCAGGGAGCATGTCGCGTCCCTCTCCTGCACAGTTAACAAATTGCAACCCACCATCTCTATGTACCAGGCCTGTTCACAGGTCATGAACCGGCCCGCGGATCGGTTCAGGGTGTTTTAATAACACACCTCGCGGGTCGAGTCGGATAAGGAGGTGCTCGAAACCTTACGGGTCGGATTCAAAGACGTCTGTTGACGGCACTCTTGATTTTTGACCGACGACCGTCAAGGACGTCTCCATACTAAAAACAGCATACATACTACGTCTAAAGAGGCCTTGACGGTTCACAACTAGACCGTCAACCGACACCTTTGATCGGGTCAGGTCGGGTCGGGAAGATTTCAAATCTCGCGGGACGGGTCGGGTTGGGTCACCTCGACCCGACCCGTCCCGCGAGAAGTGATCCGACCAATGAGAACCTCAGCAATATATAGGCTAAGCCACAAACTTGTTTGGGTTCGTCGGTGTTATTTGCCGGGTCCTTTGCGCGGTGGCTAATTGCTTTCTCCTTGAGTTTTTTTCAATAGTCCTGTCTCCCTTGTCAACTCGCAACAACTTCGGGACTTCAAGCCAATCACATCCCAAAGGGAAAGCTTGTACATGCTACGAGGGTATAAATTCGCCGCAGGTAAGGAGCACGGCAAGGAGCACCAAGTACCCTGATCCCACCTTGACCTAATCCAACGAACATCGAGGGTTTCCACCACGAGGCCACAGCAAAAAAGCAAAAGACGATGAAATCAGCAAAAAAAGTAAAGGGCATCTGCAGTGATATATTATATATTTTAGTGGCTCTGGTGTTCTGTATTCAAATCTGGTCACGCTTGTATTGCGAGCGATCAGCCGGAAACCTTCAGCTAGTTGTGGCGGCTGATGTTATGCATACTTCACAATAAGGCGGGCGGCCTACTTTCAGGTATGGTATGCAGCGACGCGCCTGGAGGCTTGCTTAGGCGGGAGGGAGGGGGAGGGGGGGGGGGGGGGGAGTGCTCTCACCAGAAGTAGAACTGCGTCATGAAGGTGTGGTTCCAGATAAGGCAGAGGGAATGCCGCGCTCCCACAGCCGCCAATAGCGTTATCACTATCACCGCCGCAAGAAGAACACATGTTGTAGGGTGCTCCCACGGCCGAAACGCCGTCCCGAAGCAAGAGGATGAATACGACATACCGGTCGGGCGGTACTGTCCGTCGGTACTGCCGTCTACGTCCGGTCGGTACTACTATTTTGGGTTTTCGCGGTCCTCGGATATCACGGACACCGAAACGGAGTCCGAAACTGGAGGAAAGCTGGAGGATCTTCCTCTCCCTCGCGTGCTTGCGTGTACGCGCCTGCTCCCCGAACCCCTCCCTCTCCCGTGGAAGCTAGGATTGCAGATGGGACGGCTCAGCTCCCCGCTCCTATGTCGTTGTTGTGGTTAGTCCCGCCGGCTTAAGCACCTGCGGTTGACCAGTTACGGTGCCCGCCCACCGCTGCTGCCACCGCCGCCGTCACCGCCGCCGCAGCCGGCACCGCCACTGTCAGTTTCCCCACCTGTCTCAAGGGTCGGAACGGCCGTGAAAAAATCATTGGGAAATAGTCAACAAAAAGTTATCTCCAGAATAACTCGCGAGGAAACTACCGCCCCAAAAGAAGAAATTGCGAAAACACGTTTCTTCCCCCGAAAACGAGACATTTGGTTCCCCGAGAAGACGTGCTCGCTCGCATCCGTGGTTCCCTACTTTGCCCTTTGGCGCAAACTGTATTGCCGTACTCCCACGACTGAGAGAGCAGTTGCTTTTTCGTTCTGACTTTTCGTATCGTCGGGCCAGAACGAATCCGATCCTAACCCTATCTACTATAAACGCTACAGTGGGTACCCCGATTCAAGAGCGCCCCGTGACAAGCGAAAATAAGCGCTCTCAACTACACATTGCTCTCATCTGTAGTGAGAAAATATACCTTTTAGCATAGGCGGGACATGCCAATTTGACGGCTCTTGAGTCCCGAGTGCTCTTATCCTGCGCGCTCTTAAATCGGGGTATCCACTGTAACTCCAAACATCTGGGGAGGTAGAGGTGAATGGTGGAAGCACCTCCCGCAGGGCCGGTGCCACCACTCCGTCGGCAAAAAACGCCACCGAGTGATACCAGCGGTTGTGCGCAAAAATGAACACTCGGGAACTTTTCCTCCGGCAGGTAAAGAAGAACTGTACTCTTAATAGTACCAAGGTACAGCAACCCATCATACATAGTGTACCACTTCGTACCCGTGTATGCGGTGTATGTCCGCGTACAATAGACTGGCACGAGGCTTATATTTGTTTGTCGATCTTTCCGTGTCTGAGGGGTGGGCGGGTGCAGTCTCAAATAAACTCTTGTTTTTGTCTTCTCTAGTTGGAAAGACGAAGGCTTAACAAGAGTGACATGCTGACCATCGATCTGTCCTAGGGAACTCCTATAATTGTGTACTTGTAGGGGGTAGGGGACCGTTCGAGAACTATCCCCATCCCCTTCCTGGATAATACGGACGTATCTTCGGACCAATTATTTTCAGATAGTGTGGGATAAGAATGGTGGAAGCACCTTCCGCAGCCGGTGCTACCACCTTTCCCCTACTATACAGTCCATCATGTTGCTCCCTATGCATCTTATGTCGGTTGGGACTGTGTTCCTATACTCTCTTTCCCCTCATCTTATTTGTGTCTCCAAATTGTGGCTAATTATTATAAAAAAAATCAAAATACACTCCAGCTGTGAGATCGAAGATTTTGTCGAAACTCATCTTTGCAAGCTGTGTGTGATACTCCGGTCGCGCGTATTACGGGTTGTGTGTCCTCATTAAGGATATAGTCGGCGACTCCCCTTGCAACTACACTGTAGCTATCAGGGTCAACAGGGTGATGTTAGGTAGTCTGCGCGGAAACTATAAAACCCGTTCCTGAGGGGGACAAAATCTGACAGCTGTGGAAGGAAACGCATCAGTTTATCAAGTGAATCCTGTAAGTCGAATAACCGGTGAGGGAAGGGCGGAGTTTTTAAGGACGTGGGGGCCTGATTTTGATCAAAAGGGGGGCGGGAGGGGGAGAGGGGGGGGAAGGGGACGGGTGGGGCAGCTCAACTTGTGCGTGGAAACTATAAATCCTTCTTGTGGGGGAGGGGGGGGGGGATGTGGCGGGGGGGGCGGGGGGCGGGGGGGGGGGGGGGGCTTTAGGTCGCATAGATGTAGGGGTTCGCTATACGCGTGGTGCTAGGTCTAGGCGATGGTGCGGGTGGTGGGGAAGGAGGGGGCGTTGGGGGCGGGTGTGTGTGGGAATTGCAGCAGCGGCATGAACGGCTCTAAAAAGATAATGAGGCGATATCCAGGGGGTGGAAGTGTTTATTACTCTGGCGGATTTCGATATTAGGTGGGGCGTTTGAGCAAGAGAGCGGGGAAGAAAAAAAAATACATACTTAGTATATTATTGTATTGCCTTGCCCGGAATATTTACCCGAAAAAAAAATCCCGGGCGACTGAAAGGCCAGTCTCGACAAATCAGGCAATGATGTTGCAGCATTGCACGAGTACATTTGCAAAGTGGCCTTGCAATTAGGGCCTCTCGACCTGATGTACCATAATCGAGGGCTTCCACCAAACGGCTTGGCGGCAAACAAGAGAAGAACACCTCGTACCGTGTTATATTGTTATATTATACTCTGTTGTATATCATGCGCACGTACAATACGTACCGCTCCAGGAATAGTGTCCAGGCACGAGTGTACACATAGCGTCTGACCTCTGACCTGTGATGTTCTTCTCTCACATGCTCATGTCCACAAACAGCAGTAACAGTCAAAGCACGCCCCTGAGTCGCGAACAGCACAAAGTACTCAGTACCCTGGTGGTAAGTTATCACGAGTACATTGTACAGCAGTAAACAGGTACCTGACAGAGGACAAGACAGACCTCCATGCAGACCCAGAACTGCAACACTAACATGCATGCATCAGGGTTTTATTTGGCGTTATTAATGGAAGTTTTGAGGGCAAAACGCGAGGTCGGACCATTCCCAAGATAGACCACACTTTCTTTTTTTATTTGTCAACTCTAATCCCATCCACGTCCCATGTTGGCTACGTTGGGGCTAGGTTAGGGCTTAGGTTCTGGTTGGGTCGGGACCTCATTCCACCCCGAGGCCGTGAGCAAGTAAGCGCGAATCGTAAACGTGTGGCTTGCATCTAATGCTGCAGTTCTACTGCTGTAGGATCGCAAGGAGCTGCGGCCCCGCCAGAGCCAACCTGCCCGCTTATCACATCATCATACTGCTGCTGTCATATGATACCTGGTATTGCGCCACTCCCCCTAGGCACGTCCCGGAGGGAAATCTTGTGCCTGCCATGAAAAAAGGCAGGCACCTCCAAACGATTATACCGTGCTGTCTCTGTATATGTATTCTAGAGTCTGATCCCTCTGCGAACCACGAGCTCTTGGGGAGATTTTTGGGCAATCAGGCGCACTGCTGTTCTCGTAGAGAGGGGCACAGAAAGCAAACAATAGCAGCAGCCGGTATCGATACGGGTGTTGCGTTGGTGTTGAGCCAACTACCATCATATCATACGATATCGTAGGGACCCGTATTCCACTGCCCGTATTCGCGTGTTGAGATCGTGTTGTGGCGGAATTGATTTGCCGCATGACCAACAAACACAAAAAACAAGATACGAGGTACATATCCACGTCGGTTCGGTTCCATTCCGCGCCCGCGAGTTATGTATCAGTGATGCGGCCACTACCCTCTGGTATTGCTCCTACTGCTACTTGAGCTGCTGCTATGCCGCTTCTGCTGTGCTCCTCGTGTTGAGCCGCTCGTTCAGCTGTGCTGCTGCTGTTGTGCTGCTGCCAGTGCTGCTGTGTAGTTCATCGCAATCCCCCCTTCTGCTTCACACGAAGCATCATGGCAGAAAGGCGCGGGCAGCTACATAGCACGGCCAAAGCGGTGCTTGAAACAAGATGATACCGGGTCCAGAGGGTTTGGGGCATACCTGAGATGACACGCTTGGCTGTAGAATAGGCGACGCCGTAGCAGCAGGCCAGGCCGTAGGGTCCCTCGCAGAGGAAGCGGAAAGTTGTCGTTGTTTCTGGTTTCGTCATCCTTCATCCTTCCTACTTCCGTAGGAAAGGTTTCAGTTGTTTGATACGGCGTTTCTTTGGGACCTTGGCTCCGGCGTTCTAACTTGCTTGCAGCAGTGCAATGCTGTTGCTCTGTCTGTCTGTCTCTTGGTCGTCCTCCCTCAGTCTATCCACACCTGCTGCCGGGACACCATGATGCTCCGACGTGCTAAGCGCGCCGCAATATTTGCCTCCCCCGTGGTCGCAGTCGGCGTGTGGGCTGGCCTCGTCCTCAAGGACAGGAGGGAGACTCCACCCGACGTGCGCTTCTCAATCGGCTCAGCAGGTACGACGGCTTAAGCCCACGCTGACCAGCAGGGCAAGATAGTGAGGAGGACAGCGCGTATACCCTCTGCACATGATGCAATTAAATAGCCGCATGTTTTTCGATGGTTGTGACTGTGTATCGAGCGCAATAGCTGCGTAGTCGGTGGTCCGTTTGAGTGCCGCGTACATGCGGCGTAACCTCTTTTGTGCTGCTGCTGTTATGCGAGGCAATGTCTGCTGCAGCGTGCTGTGTGTGTGGTGTGTGTGTTGTGTGGCGAAGCTGGTGTGGTACGTGCTGTGTGCTGTGCTGCGATGCCACGCCATACCTCCGTCACATCATAACAGTACACCACACAATAATAAACTAAGGCCTAATCTAGACAGTTCCCCGTATCGGTGACATAATATCGATAGTATGCAAGCAGTCGTACGACTTACGAGTGCAATGCGCGGTACCATCGCTACTCAGATCTCCCGTGGTCCTGAGAGCTGAGAGCGCACGGGGGACAGACCTCCCCACCTGGAGCCGAAAGGCGCTCTTGGGCGGACAAGCTCAGCCGCTGCCACATACCCCCTTAGTGCACCTGTACGTGTACCAGCGCTCTAGCATCTACCGGTTGTTCTTACAGGGATACAATCACCTGTTTGCATGAACCCTGCGGTATGCAAGGCGTGTGCTTCCTTCTCGATGGTATCGACGCCAACATGAAGTTAACCCCTGTAGAAACGTCAACGTTGTTACGGCGAAGCACCACGTAGGATTTCGCCTCCCTCCCGATGATGAACATGATGAGAGCGTAATCACTCCAGAAGGTAACGAACACCCTCAAAATCATGCCCAAGGCACCCACCCGCCGAATGTTACACGGGTTTCGAACCCGGTTTTCTCCAACACAAGGGGGGCACACGCAACGGACGCTGCCTCGATAGGGGTACCAATTTTTCAGGATATTCACGGGCCAGGTCGCCTGTGGCGGGTCGGATCGGATCAGGGCGATCGGGCTCGGCCCATGATATTTGAAAAGCCTCTTGACCCGACTCGACCCGACCCGTGAGAAACCGAAGAACACCCGACGCGACCCGGCTCGACCCGCGAGTTTTTGAAAACCTCATGACCCGTGAAAAGCCTTGCAACTTTTGGCCAAACCGTTTCTGGGCGGGTGAGTCTCCTGGACCGAGGAGCTTTACTATATCATATCGCTGGGATAGAGCTCCTCAAGCGATAAGACCCAGGAAAAAAGCAGATGCACCTCTACGTAGTATGCGTCAATGTAAACGAAAATATTGGTGTCGAAAAAATCTCGCCGAGAGGTTTCCATAGGCCCATCGCTCGGCGTTAGCGCCCCCCGCGTTGTTGAGAAATTCGAAATTCAGCTAGTATCGAACGCCATTGCAAGGAAACCTGGGTGGCATGTATTTGCTGGGAGCGTAAGCAAGACCCGTCGAAGATCTCGGGCTCACATCCACCCGTGCAGGCCGCCGGACGGTGGTGACGGCAGGGCGGCCAATGATCACGGGGCACCAGAGGTTGGAGAGCACGCACCCGAAGAAGTCACACTAAGACACACCTCATGACATGAGACAAGGCGCCAAATCGCTGAGAGGGCGGAGAAGGCCCGTAGATCATGGAGAACCCTTCGTAGAGGCCGGCCTCGACGCCTCGCACTAAAGCGTGCGGCGCCGCGCGAGCGGATCCGAGACACCTGCCGGCGCTGCCGAGGTGGGAACGCGCCGCGGCGAAAAAGCCGAAAGCTGTCGGTGGCTTGAGAGATCCGTGGAAATCGATCAGCGTCAGCTATGCCTGAGTGCTGGTATGCTGTATCTGGTAGGTATACTTACAGTCTGGGGTTCGGGGACACGAAGCCTGTTCGCTTTGGTTATACCCTGGTAGGCGTGTCTGGGTAGTTACCCGGGTATCCCCAGAGTACCATTCTAAACACGCTATATTGTATTATTCCGTTGAAATTCCCGTGTATCACACCGGCTATGGCTCCGTGCATGTGTCCGTTTCTACACCTGATGAAGGCGACATTTTTCGCCGGCTGGTTATGATTCTGTCTTAATACGAGTCTAGCTCAGTTCCGGTTCCTCTGAACCTTTCTCTCTAACGTTCTCTCTCTCCCTCCCCCCCCGCCTCCCCTCTATCGCCCTCTCTCCCTCCCTCGCCCCCCCCCCCTCCTCTTCTCTCTCCCTCTCTCCCCCTTCCCCCCCCCCCCTCCTCTTCTCTCTCCCCCTCTCCCCCTCTCCCCCTCTCCCCTTCCTCTCTTTGTCTATCATATCACTGTTTTTCCTGTCATGTCCTGTTCGGAAAAAAAGACGACGTATTAGCGGAGCACCTCAAGACTGGGGACGTTTTACTGTTCAACCGAAAGTGGACGGAAATGCTGGTGAGCTGATTCTTCTCTCGCCCCTCCTTCCTTCTGCTGACTCCGCCGTTTACGCCGATCCATATATAATATACAGCTTGCAAAGATGAGTTTCGACGAAATCTTCGATCTCACAGCTGGAGTGTATTTTCATTTTTTATAATAATATACAAATTAAAAAACACTCCAGCTGTGAGATCGAATATTTTGTCGAAACTCATCTTTTCAAGCTATGTGTGATATGTATCTCCCATCCCCTATCCTCTATACGCCGATCGGACAGATGATGGCCGCAACATGCTAAACACGAAGGGGATAAGATAGGCAATAGCAACATATATATCGGTATGGAAAAAAAGTATTGAGTGTCCCTAGTGTTGAAGCTGTCGCTGTTGGGAGTAGAAACGGCGCAATGACCTCGAAAGGGATACGTGGTCAATGGGCAAATGACTAATAAGGCTAACAGCAAAGGAGTACGCCCCCCTCTCCCCCCTTTCCCTTACCCTCTACCCGCCTCCCCCTTGCTACGCCGTTTCTAGGGCCGATCGCGTCACTGCAAGCGTGCCTGACTCCTACTCCCTATGTATACGTCACACGCACCCTATCCTTCCTATGTATCGTATCGTATCGTGTCGTATCGTGTCTTGTATCTTGCCGTATCGTATCGTATCGTATCGCATCTCATGGCTTCGCATCGTATCCTGTCGAATCGAATCGAGTCGACTCGTATCGTGACGTATCGCATTGTGTTGGATCGGGTCGGATCAGATCAAACCTTGTCGCAGTGTACCGTAAGGTATATGGTATGGTATCGGACCGTCACGGAAACTACAGCAGTAGCAGCAGTGGCACTGGTCTTACGATATTTTTTAGCGATGTTTTCTGCTGAATCTCGGAGCCGCTCACTTGCGAGCCCCCTTCCCTCCCCTCTCCGCCGACAACGCCAATCTCTCGTGGTCTGTTTATTTGCTCTGCTTTGTTTTTCTGTCTGTCTGTTTGTTTGTTTGTTTTTGTTTTCGCTCTTGGTACAATTCTCAACAACAAAAATAAAAAAAATAAAAAACGGGGAAAAAAAAGAACAGCCCGCAGGAGCGGCCTTAAGCGCCATCAAGAAGAAGGCCTTCGGCACCCGTTTTGACCACGCCGGTATCGTCGTCTCAGATCGATTCGGCACGCCGCACGTGGCCGAGGTAACTTATACGGGGGTTAAGCTGAGGCGTTACGATGAGCGGATACTCCGATCGAGGTCAGTCAGATATACAGTAGATATATATATGTGTGTAGAGGTATGGCTGTAGGTTTGGTTTGGTTTGATTTGGTTTGGGTTGGTTTGGTTTGGGTTGGGTTGGGTTGGGTTGGGTTGGGTTGGTTTAGTTTTGTTTGGTTTGGTTTTGGTTTGGTTTGGTTTGGATTGGTTTGGTTTGGTTTGGTTTGGTTTGGTTTGGTTTGGTTTGGTTTGGTTTGGTTTGGTTTGGTTTGGTTTGGTTTGGTTTGGTTTGGTGTAGTTTGGTTTGGTTTGGTTTGGTTTGGTTTGGGACGCGTGCTGCGATAGAGGGGCTCCATTTTTGTTCTCTTATACGGTTCATCAATTTGTAAGGTTCATCAATTTGGGAGCTCAAGACCTCTCCAAAAAACTGATCTTAGGATGAAAATATAACTGCTACGAGGATGATACCAGATGAAAACTCCCATGGCCTAGATACACGACGAAGAATCGCCACAAATAAACACGTCCAATTTCCGACGATTTGGGGTTAAGAAGCCCCGTTGTTCAGAAAACGTTTCAGACGAAAACTGCTACCTCTGTCGTAGCACGCGTCTTGGTTTGGTTTGGTTTGGTTTGGTTTGGTTTGGTTTGGTTTGGTTTGGTTTGGTTTGGTTTGGTTTGGTTTGGTTTGGTTTGGTTTGGTTTTGTTGGAATCGGTTGGCTGATTGGACTGTTTCTTTGATGTGTGTCCAAGGGGAGCCGCCGACCTATATCCTTAATGAGGACACACACCCAGTAATACGCGCGGTCGGAGTGTCACACACAGCTTGCGAAGATGAGTTTCGACGAAATCTTCGATCTCACAGCTGGAGTGTATTTTATTTTTGTTATATGCTTCGAAGTATACTTTTATTCGGTGCTTGGTTGGTCTGTTCGTTTGTTTGTTGTTTGGGTTGTGAGTGAATTTGATTAAGTTTCGTTGGTGGATTGATTTCTTGATCGATTGGTTGGTTGATTGGTTGATTGATTGATTGGTTTTGTTCGATTGGTTAACTGGTTTGCATCATGGTTCATTGCAGGCGTAATGTCCTTTATTAGTGATTGATTAGGTTTTGGCTCATGACAAATCACTAAAATCGGGCGACCGGTGTATTACGCAGCTTGCAAAGGTGAGTATCGATCCTAAGTTTGTCGAACTCACAGCTGACGACGTTGTTAGAATAGTTTTATCAAATGATTTGATTGGCTCACGAACTGACTGACCATTGGCTGGTTGCTTAATGACGATGTACTCCATTATTTGCCATTTTCCTTGGTTTATTTGTTACTAAGTGTTTGATTTGTTGATTACTTGATTGGTCTAACGGGTTGCGGGATTTTAATTGATTTATTGATTGAGCAGGTGCGATGAGATCCTTCTCGTCCCCGTGAACGTGGAGTGCAGCGAGGTGACCAGAGCGGCCGTGGAGCGACATGCCAAGGGCCTCACCTTTAGGTGCACACAGGTTTTCCTCCTTTTGGGGGGGCATGTTTCGGTAGGGGCGCACCGAAATTTCCTGGGTGCACAGAAATTTTGTCATAAAATACGCGTACCTACTCACTACCCACCCACCCACCCACCCACGTATCCACCCTCCCTCCCACCCACCCACCCACCCACCCACCTTCCCAGCCACCCATCCGTCCACCCACCCACCCACCCACTCACCTACCGACCCACCCACGCACCCACCCACCCACCCACCCATCCACCTTCCCACCCACCCATCCATCCACCCACCCACCCATCCACCCACCCACCCATCCACCCACCCACCCACCCACCCACCCACCAACCCATCCGCCCAACAACCCACACGCGCACTCACCCACCTACCCACAGTAGCTCAACCGTGTTCATACCTCAAAAACATATCAGACAAAGCACAAAATAAAAGACTAAAGGATTTTTTAGGTGGCCCGCACATTAGTTTTAGGAAATCCACAACGCCTGGCGACGCCGCGCTCTGGGCGTAGTAGCCTTATAGCCTGGGTTGGGTTGGGGTTGGGTTGCGGTTGGGTTGGGGTTGTGTTGGGGTTGTGTTGGTGTTGGGTTGGTGTTGGGTTGGTGTTGGGTTGGGGTTGGGTTGGGGTTGGGTTGGGGTTGGGTTGGGGTTGGGTTGGGGTTGGGTTGGGGTTGGGTTGGGTTGGGGTTAAGTTGGGGTTGGGTTGGTTCGACGCCCGCCCGTGATTTTTAACACTCTAACGTCCTAAAACACAAAATCTCTCAAGAATCGTATTGTCGTTTAAACTTAATGTAGAATGTTTTGCATGACACGACCTGTACAGCCACTTCCTCACCCACCTCACCACCCACCCACCCACCCACCCAGTGACCGCCCCTCCCCCATAACCCCCCTAAAAATCTACATGTAACATTTGGCCTCGGCTGTCACCGATGCTGTGAATCATATATGTATATTGGGGTTGGCGTTGGTTGGCAACCGATGCTGTGAATCATATATGTATATTGGGGTTGGCGTTGGTTGGCAACGACGCTGTAAAGCACGCCAGTCACCGCGTGAGCTAGACAACCAGGGTACCGTTTTTTTCTTTCTTTTTTTTTTTGCGGTCACCATGGTGGTTATTGTTCGTCGTGCCCGAGTGGTTAGGGGAAAGGATTGGAAACCCATTGTGATTTCACGCGCAGATTCGAGTCCTGCCGACGACGCCATGTATAATATGATTAAGGGGCTGTTACAGACACAGGCCACCCTTTGCAGGTTAAGGTTTCTGTACTAGGCAGGTTCCACGTCGGTCACTCACTTGTACTAGACAAGCTCTTGTATTAGTTCCACACACGCCACGGACGAACCGAATAGCGTTCAATTCCGCGAGGCAAAAGCATCATTCCCTTTTTCCTGTACGCACATGCCTTTCTGAAGGCATGTGAAACCCTTTTATATCCAGCCGTATCCCGTATCTTACGCCTTGTTAGGCGCCCAGGGGAATACCATATCATTGCCGAGTTAGATAATATTGTGCGGGGTGGAGAACCCTAACTCCGCACAAAGGGAATGATCCCATTACGTAGTGTGAATATGGTAAGGCACCCACGAGGCAGTGACATAGTAATACCCATTGCTGTCTCTGGAATGACCACACCAGCAAAGTATAACTCATTGGCACTGTCACCTATAAGCAAGAAAAGTAGGCACAAGGTGCCGAAAGTCCGTCTTACGAGCGGTTCTTGGAAGGGTGCAGCTCACCCTTCATGCGACTCGCCGAACACCTCACGGCGCTTCGCGCTTGGTGCAAGCAATGTCTGCCTGGTTGGTGAAAATCCGACGCGCTCCGTCCCGGCATACTATGGATGCGAGGGTCTATGGTCATACGACTACGGCCATGCACAAACTGAGTACACCCCCCCCCACCCACAACCAACCTCCACCCCCCCCCCCCCTCCTAGAGAGCCCATCGCAAACACGTGGTTGAACCTCTTAGGCGTTCTTATACTCAAGACCGCCACGGGGGAAGAGTGGGATAAGACCCCCACCCAGCCCCCCACTGACCCCACCGTATTCAACCCAACCCAACCCAACCCAACGCAACACCCCCGCCCGCCCGCCCGCCTCCGCCGCCCCCCCCTCGCAGAGAACCGATCGCAAACACGCTGTGGTTGGAACTCCTAGGTGCTCTCAAACTCGCAACCACCAAGGTGGAAGAGTGGGATAAACCCCCTAAGTACGTTTCGGAGCCCCCAATTATTGGCAAGATTGTTCCTGCCAGCTCAGCAGTGCAGCTGGTCATGTCCTGCCTTGATATGGCAGGGGCAGTAGATGGAGAGCAGGTAGCGAAATGGAAGTACCCCCTTGCGTTAACGCCTGCTGATTTGGAGTCGGGCGAGATGCCGCTCAAGGACGGGGTTTCGTTCGGAAAGCACTACGTTGTGCGCATTAAAGAGTAAGAACTACCTGGTACGAGGCTTTATTTTTTATTTATTTGTTAGGGGGAGTGTTTTTTGGCAGGGGCTGAGTGGGGGATGGAGGCGGTGGAGGGGGTGTGTCGGGGGGGGCGGGGTGGGTCGTCCCGGCCGGCGCGGCGGTGCAGTTGGTCATGTCCGATCGCGATATGGCAAGGGCTGTTGATGGGGAGCAGATAGCTATAAGTGGAAGTGCCCCGTTGCGTTACCCCTTGCTGATCTGGAGTCTGGCGAGGTGCCGCCGTAGGGAGGGGGTTTCGTTCGGAAAGGACCATGTTGCTCGCATTAAGGAATACTACAGAGGTCTTATACAGGAAGAGTGACGGGGGGGGGAGTATTGCATTGTTTTGGACGGGGTGGGGGGGAGGTGGGGAGAGGGGGTGGGTGGAAAAACTCGCTTACGTTGAACCCTGCTGATCGGAGTCGGGCGAGGTGCTGCCTAACGACGGCGTTTCGTGCGGAAAGCACTACTGGTACGGTGTGCGCATTCAGGAGTATTAGTACTTTGTTTCGGGGGGAGGGAGGCGTGGGGGGGGGTGATAGGTGTGTGTGGGGGAGGGGGGTAGGAGGTCTGAGGGGAGGGGGAGAGGTGGGGCGGTAGGAAGTACCCGATTACGTTGACCCCGACCGAACTAGAACCGGGCGAGGTGTGGCTTGACGAGGCTTCGTCCTGAACGCACTTGGTTGTTTGCTTGAAGGATTGAGGAAGAGACGTTAGTTTTGCAGTGAGTGCTTTTGTTGACGAGGGAGATGGAGGGAGTGGGACGGGGGGAGGGGCGGTGAACTGTGGCGTTTTGTTGAGCGACTTGGTCGATTTGCGCGAGTGAATGTTGTCCGCTTGCTGTGCACGAAAGGACTCTTCGCTTTTTTTCCATAATGCTATTTACTTTCATTCCCGTCGATTTTTTTTTTTTCCATCGATTTTTCTCGTTGCTTATTCGCGTGTCGCGTTTTTAGATGGTGGCCTTTTGATCAGTGTTTCGCGTTCTCACCGAGCGTGGAATTTTCGCTCAGGCGTTATTATCGAAGTGTTTGTTCCCGCCACCCCTCGAAGATCGTGCCGAAACAGTTGATAGTGGGAGGAAGAAGGAAGGCTACTTACTTGTGTTGGTCGGGAGGGGGAAATGGATAACGCACGCCTTTGCCTCGCCTCCTCTGGTGCGTGCCGGGTCATCTATCAGCGGAATTGGAACTCACCCCAGGTGTATTGAGCAAAACAATCATAAATGTGCTCTCAACAAGATGGACTGCTGTGCGAGGGTTTATAACGGCGAATCGATGGGACCTAGGTGTTAGTATGAACACCGGCAGACGAGACAAAACATGTTTGGTTTGGAAGGCATGTGTAGCGTATGCCAGGAGGGGGGGTCAATCCGACGCAATTAATTGCTGGACGCCTGCGACCGTGAAGGGATAAATCCCCAAAACCTTCCGCCTCCAATCTCCCACCTCACAACAGCAGCAGCGGTTTCGTACGTGCTTTCATCAGACACCCACCAATTAGTCCCCTGCACTCTGCTGTATACGCTTTGCTTTTGTGCTACCCGCCGTGTCCTTCTCTCTCTCCTGAATAACAGCTCACCTCGGCCAATTCGCTCTCTCATACCAGAATATCCCCCAATAAATATCTATCTGCCCAACCTATTGAGACCCATGCCCGCTCCACAACCCCCAGATTTCTTACGTTTGAACGTACACATTTTTCGCGGGTTTCTCACTTCCAAGTGTGTCCGGTCGTCCCGGTTGTCCAGTGGATACCCTCGAAAACCACTAGGTACACATTTTTCGCACGTTTCTCACTTCCAAGTGTGTCCGGTCGTTCCGGTTGTCCAGTGGTTACCCTCGAAAACCACTAGGTACACATTTTTCGCACGTTTCTCACTTCCAAGTATGTCCGGTCGTTCCGGTTGTCCCGTGGTTACCCTCAAAAACCACTACCACTTTGTCCAGGTATATTAGCTACATCGGGATATCCATAAATATAAGCTACATTTGTCACGTTAGGGTTAGTAGTGATGCCGACTATTGAAAAAGAGGCATTATTACGTATTCCTATCACGAAGAGAGGACGAAAAAAAAAAAAGTGAATTAACAGGGAATGGGCGGCTACCATCCCCGGTTTTGTCTTGTGGTATTATTAATGGCGGTGGTGCTTGAGTTCGATTCCCACCGTGGTGACATTTTGAATTTATTTGAAAAAAATGCAAAAAAAAGGATGAAAATGCTGAGAGCGCCTGTTTTGGTCCTTGAGTTCGATTCCCACCGGTCTGTGGTGAAATTTTCCAACATATTTGCGAAAAATGCACAGAAAGGATCAACTGCTGAGAGCGCCTAGCAGCGTCGGTAGGCACAAAGCGGCCCGAGTCGACCCGAGGAAAAAAAATGCTGAATTATTCTCGCGATAAAAATGAAGGCACGTACCGTAGTGGTGAGGGGGGAGGAGCGCCCCCGCTATGTGGCCCTGGATCTGAGTTACTACTGGGAGGGAGCGCGAGACAAGTGCGAGGAAAATAAATGTGGGATGAATAAAAAAATAAAATAAAGCAAGGTGACGCGCGCTTCGATACTGTAGTAACTTTCTCCCCAAATTTGAACCCTACCGTACGTAGCCGTTGGCAGCAGAAGCAGTATCCAAACAGAACGTTCCAAATCTTCGCAGTATTAATAGTAGACGCGTGTTGCTGTCCAAAGATAGATGAAAAAAAGGCAGGGGAGCGCTGCACCCGTATTATTCGTGAAGCGCGACCTGGTCAAGTTTAAATCTTGCTCAAATCAGCCAGACCCAAGTCGACCTATATACCAACCCTTGAGGGAGGGGGGGGGGGCGTCGGTAGTCAGGGGCGATCGCGGGCTCCGCCGCGTGTCTCGGTGACGTTCAAAAACGAAAAAAAAACTGGTCGGCCCGAAAAGCGAGCAGAGCGTTCGTTCCCCAATCAGGCCATTGCGTTGCACGAATGCGAATGCAGCGCCGCGCTTCTGTTAGGCGCTTGGAGTGTTCGTCAGAAATAGACGAATGCCAGATAGCCGGGCCTAGTAGATCAATGGCGGGTTGCGTAAGCGCGCCCCTTGCATTTTGCTCGGTACATTACGGGTCCCCCAATAAAGCGGTATCCCTACATGATGAGGCGGTATACCGTTTTATGGCGGTCAAAATCGCCCGGCGCAACTGGAAAATTGTACGCATAACCTGGAACGAACAAGGCGGCTTCCCCCATTAGGCGGTCATGTCGCTCTGGCATACCACCGACCGGCTTACTGGGGGACCCCTACTGTATAATATAGGAAATTGTACAAGGGTTTCATCACGAAGCATGACATCAATTTTTTACCAGGTATTTTGAAAGAAAAATTCTCAAACTCACGATGTGTGACAGCTATCACGATTCGCTAAAATGTCACATTTTTTATCAGCTTGATGGCTTTTCTTTTCGTTGGTTAGGTATAACCTTTAGTATAAGCAGCATTAAGACACGTGCTACGACAGAGGTATCACTTTTCGTCTGAAATATTTTCTGAATGACGGTGTGTGTGTGTGTGTGTGTGTGTTCTTCACATTAAACCGTTCTTTACTCGTCGACATCCAGCACACCCAGTGTCCGTACTGATTCTTCACCCTAGAAAGATCAGCTCTGTGGTCACAAGCTACGACACAGAGATAATGCATCGTAATGCATTCGACAACGCAATGTCATGCCCTAGTACTGGGTACGACAGGCACAACATACATACGTCAGCAACAGAAATACATTGGAAGAGAGAAATACGAAAAACGGTGGGGCTCCTTAACTCAAAATCGTCGGAAATACGTCATTTTTTTGCGTGATTCTCGTTGGATACCTAGGCCATGGGATTGCTCATCTAGTAGCAGTTTTTGTTTTTCTTCATCAGTTTTAGGGAGAGGTCTTAATTTCCTCGAGTAGGAAACCTCAGAAAAAACGTGGTGCACTCCTATCGTAGCACGCGTCTTAATAGTATTAGTACTTCACCCACTCACACACCAACACAGACATGTATTTCTTGATCGATAGCAAGAAAGACACCACTCATTGCTTGCTATCGAAACAGCACACACAGTAACGAAATAAGCCGAACGAGCCAAACGTATCGACCGTCGGAAAACAGCAAGAACAAAAAGTAACCCATGTGCGTGCATCCATCCCCCCCATCCCCTCGAAAAAAAAAAAAAAAAAACACCAGCAACACCTACCTGGTCTTACATGTTGTACACCCAAAGTAACATAATTTCGCTCTAAGTCGCGCAACGCTATTATCCCATCACGCAATCGGCGAACCACCGCTATCAAACCCTCAACGAGAAAAATACAACAAGCCCAACCAAAAGTACATGATGCGCAATGCGCCGAGAGAGGACCCCCCCCCCCCCCCTCCGGCCCTACTGCGCCCCCCCTTGCCCACCCCTGCCTCTCCTCCCGCCCCGTCTTCTACCGCGAGCGAGGCTAGCTACCCCGCAAGGGGTACCAACAAGGCTAGTCCGCGAGACTACTTCGCTACTGGCCCGTTACGCTGGCCCAATACGCTAGCGAGCAGCGCTAGTCCGTGACTCTAGCGCGCAAACCTCGTCAGCAACGCCAGTTTCCGAGCCTGAGAAAAACCCCAAGTCCCCAACGCAAAACCCCAAGTCCCCAACGCAGGCCAGCAACGCTAGTCTGCAAGGCTAGCGCGCAAGGCTAGTTGCCAGCACTAGTGCCGTTCGCTGGCCCGCAACGGTTCAGTTTCCGCAACGCAAGAACGCCACGCTAGCCCTTATTGCTAGGTACGCTAAAAAAACGGCGCTATTCTCGCGCGCAGGGCTGCACTAGCACGCAGCACCAGCAGCACGACAGAAAGCGCATTACCCTAATCTCGCAGCGCTACGTTATCACGTTCACGTTATCGTAGCACGGAGCGTTAGCACAGAACGCTAGCACGCAGCGCACTAAGCGCGTCACCCCCACCTCCCAGCCCTACGCTATCACAGCAAGCGGTGCTATAGCACGAAGCGCTAGAGAGTGGCATTAGCACGCAGCACTTGCAAGCATTTAGCACGCGGCGACAAGCGTGTCAATCTCATCCCAGCGCTACGCTTGCACGCCGCGTTAGCGTGGTACGCAAGCACACAGCTGAGTCTACTCTAAGCCCGTTGCCCTCGTCTCCCTCGAACCAAACCAAAACGACCTAGAAAAAGAACCGACGTTTTCCCGCCTCCTCCCCAATATACAACCAACCCCGGCCCTTCGATATTGCGCAAGTAAAGCCCCCGGGCTGTGGCGGCGTTCACTACAACAACAACAAAAACGAAACTCTCGTCTTAGGTGAAAAAAAACCAGAATTTTTACTTTTTAATGTTTCAAACTGCTACGCTGCCGACGCTACTACTATACAATCTACTCCTATTTCTTCTGACGCGCCACCCGCCTTCGCCAACGGGGCACGCCGGTGCCTCTCCTCACCCCCCCTCCCTACAATCGAATTCCACTCGCGGCTGGGGCGAAAAAAAAAGGCCAAAACCAGAGTAGCAAGTGCCAAGTGACTGAACCCAGAGTTGCAAAGACTTAAGGGTGACAGCCGTCAAAGGTCGGGGATAGCATAACGTCTGCACCCCTGCGCTATCTCCAACCCACCCACCCACCCACCCACCCACCCACCCACCCACGATTTGTGCCCTAGCCTACAGCTGCTGCGACCCAATACCGAAAAAGCAAAAAAGAGGCATGGCCAGATATCGAGCGCAAAGTAGACACACTCATTCGCGAATCGTCGCCGCCCTCCCAGCTCGATATCTAACCGTTAATCGTGGAATCGTTCTCATGCACGGATACGCGAAAACCATACCCTGCATGCACCCCGCCCCGCCAAGCGCTTGGTGCAATGCCTGCCTGGTCGGCGAAAATTCGAGCTGCTCGATCCCGTGTTGCAGAGGTGCGAGAAGGTCTGAAGTTAGCCTACGGCCATGCATCATGTAAGTACCCCCCCTCCCCCTCCCCGCCCCTCCCCCACCTCCGTTTATAGAGCGTGCTAACAACAGCACCGTCTACACCATTTACCTCATGCAAAAATGACCCTATAGCAAATCCAAGTATTCCGCTCCAAAAATATGGGTGCAAAGGGCGTTGAACCCTTAATGATGCAGCACTCCCGTTCTGGAAAAAAAAAAACGCTTGAAAATACTGTCGAATATGTTTAGCAACGGTACAAAAGTGATAACGGACGCCACACCGACCGTGCTATATATAACCCCATGGCCTCTAGGAGATGCAGCCGTTGGACGATGGGCAATACAGACGTTAAACGATCGGCGACAGAAACACGTAAGATACTAGAGCGAAGAGCCGCAACGTGGAGGGGGGGGGGGGGGGGGGCGCAGAAAGGGGTTGCGGGGAGGCCCCGAGCTACGCCGACGGCCATAACGCGACCATGCTTACAAAAAAAACACGATCGACACCCCCACCTGCTCCCTATCACCGTCACCCCAAACTACAAACCTAAAAAAAACACACACAGTTATGTTTCGAACGCGAAGAGGCAGCCCCAATCCAATCCAGCCCCGATCTAGTCCAACCTCATGTGGATGCGGCGGCGGGGAGGAATGGCACCAACAACCCCTGAAACAAACCCAGCCAACAAGAGGCGGCGAAAAGTGGGGGGGCGGGGGGCGGGGGGGGAGCGCCAACACCCCGTAAAAAAATCCGTCCTCTTCTTCATCTACCATCTACAACGAATGAGGCAACGCCCATCTATCAAGTACACGTTCAAGAACCAAAACAAGCTCAACCCCACGCCACGCCACACCACAGGAAGTCACACGGCATCATAGTCAAGCGTATACCACACGCAGTCAGACGACATCATGTCAGAGCACACCACACGACATCATGTCAGCGCACAACGCAACATCATGTCAGCGCACACCACAAACCACGTCCGCGATCAAACCGGATTGCGTGGATGATTCACCTGCCCTCCCTCCTATACAGCTGCGCGCTCGTCACCACGCGACGTTGACGGTAGAACCGGCAGCAGCAGCGGCGGCGGCGGTAGCGGCGCCCCTCCATACGACGAAGGGTCAAGTAGCGGGGGCAAGGCGGCGACAGGCACGCCCGCGGCATCCAAGCAGCTGTCGGACAGCCGGGGCGATGATGACGATAAACGAGACGGCGATAACGGTGATGGCGACGAGGGTGAAGAAAAAAGCGATGTCGACGGTGAAAAGAAAGGCGACGACGCCTTCACAGCCGCCGCCGCCGCCGCCAACGCTATCCCCGCCGCCTCCGCCGCCGCTTCCGCTGCAGCCGCTGCCGTCGATACTTTTGCCGCGGCCGCCGCCGCGGCCGCCACCGCGGCCGCCGCTGCTTTTGCCGCTTTCTCCGCTTCTGCCGCAGTCCCTACTTTTGCTTCCGCCACTGCTGGTGCTGTTGCTACTGAAGCTGCCTGTTCAGCTGCTGCTGCTGCGTTTGTTGCCACTGCGGAAGAAGACGGAGTCGACGAGGACGAGGGGGTGGACTCGCAGCGAAGCACCTCCTGCACGTACCGCTGCAGCGACCGGCGGTACTCCGTCATGTCCCCCTGCGTCGTCCACGCGTCTACATCTTCCCTCATCTGCCCCTGCCCGCACTTCTCCGCGTAAAGTAACGCCGCCACGCCGCAGTCAAACCCCGTAGTTTGCTGCTGCCGCGTGATCGCCGAGTACGCACGAAACGCCCACCCCCCGTCCGACGCCGCCTGCTGGCTCGCCGCCTTCCTCTTTCCCGAACCACCACCACCCCTAACCCCGCCCCAGCCACCGCCTCCACTCCCGCCTCGGGAAGACCCCGGCCCCGACCTACCCGGGCTGCGCGGTTCCCCCGACCCTAACGGCCACACGGCGTCAAGCCAACGGTAAACCTCCTTCGGGATGCACCGGAACCCAGTCCCTCGGGAGGATGACGACGAGGCACCCCCAGAAGAGCCGGTAGAGCCCCCCTGCCGCCGGGGGGGCTTGCCCATGGGCTCGAACAGCTGCAGCTCCGGGACCGGGTCATGCTCCACGCGGAGCAGGTTCCAGTGGACGTTGTTCACGTGGGTCAGGAATATCACCGGCCGTTTCTCCGGGTACACGATAGGCCGGCCTAGGATGTCCCTGAAGACCATGCCCTGATCAGCGAGAGCCGCAGTTGCCGCGGCAGCGGTAGCTGCCGCGGAGGCGCCGCCTCCGGCACCACCATCACCCCCCTCCGCGGAACAAGCAGAAGCAGAAAACGGCGAAGACGACGAGGAAGAAATCGAAGAGGGAGAACTCGAAGAGGAAGAGGAAGAGGAAGAGCTAGAAGCGTAGCGCGGACGACAAGGAGCTGCCTCTGCGAGGCCCCACCCGTTAAGACACAAGACGGCAAAGTCGATCGGCATGAAGTGAACACGGGGGTACGTCCGAGCAAACTTAGCCATCACCACGTCGATAAACCCAGAGCTCAGCCAATTCTTCGCGTCCACCACATCCCCTTCCCACAGCCCGAGCATGCTAGCGGCAGCCGCGGCCCCAGCACCATCCCCGCCCCCCCACGCACCACCACCACCCAACCGATCCTCGGGGCGAACATCATTCAGGCAAGTTTCGAACACGGGAGGAGGGGCCGCCCAGCGGGAGGGCATTTTCGACTTCGCTAAGCGCAACGTGACCACATTGCGCCGCTTTTTGGTTTTCGGCTCCTCCCCTTCCCCGTGCCCTTCCCCTGACTCCCCCCTGCCACCGCCACCATCGTCCCTCTCCCAGGACGCTTTCTTCTTCAACGGGAGAACGCCGCCGCCTGAGACCGAGCAACGCCCGCATCCCTCCACGTCCACGACATCCACCCCGTCCGCTGACGTTGTCGCCGCGGCAGCTGGCAGCGGAGCAGAGCAAGAAGAGCTCCCGTCTGAGCTACCGCTCGCGGCCGACCCCGGCGCCTGCACAGGGTCGCTGCAGTACTCGCTGTCGGTATCCGTACCGCTGGCCGATACGCTCGCCGACGCACCCGCCGCCAATCCCCCCAACTGCACCTCTTCCCCGTCTTCCACCGCCGCCGCCGCCGCCGCGGCTCCGGCTCTTGCGCCCTGCGGCCGGCGCCATGGTAGGGTCGCTCGCGAAGACACCAACGAGGGGCACGTGTACGATGAGTCACTATCACTCCCGCTTCCGGTTCCGCTCCCGCTCGCGCTTCCGCTGGTGCTGCAGCTCAGGCTGCTATCGGTGACAGAGGAGCCCACTCGGCCGCGGCGATGGCGGCGGCTGCCCCCGCCACTCTCGCCCTCGTCCCCACCCTCCCCCCCAACCACACCTTCCCCTCCCACGCCCCCGCTTTCGTCCTCCTCACCTCCCTCCCCGCTCCCGCTCCCATCCTCCCCACCCTCCTCCCCGGTCTCGCTTCCACCGTTTCCACCATCGTAGCTGCCAGCATCCTCTTGGTCCTCCACCTCCATTCTTCCTTTGAGCAGGTCGGGTATCGGGGGCCACGTCGGGCCACTTTCGTAAGCAGGCAGATTTTTCGCCGCCGCCGCTAACCCCGAAGAAGCTGCCGTCACGGCCCGCTGACGCTTCCTGCCCCCCCTCCCCCCCCGACCCGGAGCCGACACCCCGCCCCCACTACCACCAACGCCACCACCACCTTCATCCCCACTAGCACCACCCCCTGCAGGGGCGGTGGCTAGCCCCTCCATCTTGATCGCTGCTGCTGCTGCTGCTCCTGCCGCGGTGCCCCTGCCTCTAGCTGCTGCTGCCGACAGCGCTGCGTCTGTCTCGGCCGAGGAGAGGCCAAGCCGTACCCGGGCGTGGATGTCCACCTGCCTGCGATTCTTGCCAGCGGTGTTGTTCCAGGACGCCACGGACTCAGGGGAGGGGTCGAAGCGCGCGACCTGCTTCCTCGAACGCGGCATGATGGTGTTTGGTGGGGGGGGGTGGTGGGTGGTGGCGGTGGTGTGGCGCTATAGGGCCGTTTTCGTTTTCTCAAGAGAGGAATCTTAAGAAGGGGGCGTGTTTTTGACGAGATGTCTTCGAGGGGGAGGAAGGCGGGAGTCAAAGAAAGAAAAGAAGGAGGGATAACGGAGCGGGGGAGGGGGGGGTGCGGGGGGGGGTGAGCTGCAACTTTGACATGGCCAGAGGAGGGCGGGGGGAAGGGGGGGGGGGAGAAGCTAACGCTGTCCGAACGATAAGTTTTCTTCAAGACACTATCAGGTGGCCTGTGGTACACATGAATGATACTGGTACTGCTGCTTTGTAGCTTGTACTACAACAGTATGATAACTGGTACTGCTGCTTTGTAGCTTGTACTACAGTAAGTATGATACGCATCAGGCACAAGTGGTATGAGAAACGAGTCCTTTTACCTTCGATATCGACCATGTTTAATACACGCGTGACATGCACGGCTCACCCCTGTGGTCTACTGCTGTTCTCGAATGCTATCATACTATCGATATAATTGGTTCTGGGGTTCGAATCCCACGTGGGTCGGAGCTTTAAGTAGTGCCCTATTAGCACCGCACTACCGACACGGGGACAAAACACTTGGAGTTAGAGCAGAAAAAGTTGGAAATGGGTCAAAAGCGCAAAATTAAAAAATTATTCAGGAATCCGCCGGCGACAGCACCTATGATATCATAGCAGCGTGTGTAGACAAAGTTCGATGCGAGTCGACCAAGAAAGGGCCGGAGTCTTTCACGATGAAGATGAAGGCAAGTACTGCAGTGGCGAGGGGGAAGGAAGCCTGTTTGGCGACCCTGGATCTGACTTACGTCCATTAGTAGGAAAGGAGCAAGAAAGTGCAAAGATAAGGAGATGGCTTTACCGGTCTTACCACCCCATAAATAGCTCCAGAGTGACTGGAGCCTGTCCTGTGACGACGGACTTGATTACGCGAGTTAATGTGAGAAAAACAACAGAACAGATAAGACCATTGTTTATGGCACCCCGATGTAGGCCATAGATCTTGATCTATACAATATTCGCCAACAGTAAGATTTGTGTACATTGCATGTGGGGGCGAATGTTGGTTCTGACAATTTCCAAGATCGGAAAATTCACCGAAAAGAGGTATTTCGTCCCGATCTCAGGCTGAGATCGGGACAAGGTATTTCTTTCCAGATGTTGTTTCGAGGTTAGGCCGCAAATTTGCCCCCGCGCGCACACACGCACAGAACAGCAGAAATTCGCGAAGATGCGGCAGCCCCCCTGGGCCATTTGCCGAGCAGCTGCCGCCTGACCCTCGCGCCCCTCGATCGCCATGGTCTGTAGGGTGTTGTGGCGCTGCGGCGCGTTTGTGTGTGTTTCGGTTTTTCGAAATCGTACGACCACCCCTCTGAAAAATGCCAACGAATATATTGAACATTGCTGTTAGCTTCTGCATCTAGACTCGTTTTTACCATACACACCGCTGTCAGGAAATCTTCCGTCGGCATCTTGATCTGTACGCGGCGAAACGAATGTGAGGACCATCTGTGAACTGGATCCGGATACCATATATATGAACAATGGCTTAAAGTACAAAAAAAAACTGGTAAGCTTTATAGAGGTTTTAGGCGTTTTTTTTCGTGTGTTTTTTTGTTACTTCGCAGATTTCTGACAGGCGTAGGATCCAACCCTTTTAATAACCCTACCCTAACCTCGACCCTAACCCAATGCTAAGGCTACAGCAGGTACGACCCTTCGAGCGATTTTGGATCGTCCAACTGATATCTGAAAAAAATGGGCGCACCACCTCGAAAATCCGTCACACTTTTGGTACTTTATCTGGTATGTTTGGGGTCGAGAACGCGGTCAAGTCTACTTCAAGGTGGTAGTTCGGATGGGCAAAAAAAGAAGTAAACTACCTGTACTTCGTAGACAAGTTCAAGTTTAAAGCTATTATATTATACGACGACTCAATCAGTATGACAAATTATAAATTCGTGGTGAACTATGCACAGAGAGCAGTGTATGATACCACGTCCTGATACGCACGTACGAGGCTCAACGGCCTGCCAAATAATACGCACACGTACACAAGAGTACCACAGGTACCAGGTATCGAACAGGTGCAGCAGTATCGTTTTATACGTGCTTCTTCGGTTTGATAGCATGCTTTTAGATCCTGTCGTGTACTCCAAGCTCTCCAGCTTGGAAATAGCTCTGTCGTAATGCCGGGTCATATGATAGCGTCAGCGAATCCGGGTACGGGCAGGAGGGGACGAGAGGCGAGAGCGAGCTCCATCAGATTGTCCGACGAGCAGCGGAGGTATTTCGTGCGGTGGAGACATGACGGCCTGGTACAACATACAAGTACGTAGCAGTACCAGAGTACTGTACCTGGTAATAATCGACAAATTTTATTATACCAGATTCAGTATGTACCAGTAACGATGTGATCTCATATGATAGGATGTGCGACACGTGTTTTTGGAACTCTATTTTTGTACTACTCGAACAACCAACCGCAGAAAAAAATCAACTACTTGTACCAAAAGGGTGCTTGCTAGACAAAAAAATGTCAGAAAACACAACATACCACGTCCGTGAACGTCAACATAAGAGCCGTTTCGTATCAATGTTTATATTTCAACGGTCTTTATAATTAAGTCCAAATTCGTAGTAAAAAAAGTGTGCTATGATATATATTTGTGCCACCTGCCTCCTCTGTCGTATGATACGGCTATCTGCTACCATGCGTTTTGGAGAATTGTACCATAATTAATGTAGATAAAAATAGGAACGGAGGAGTCGTACGTACCTGTGGTGCCAAGGAGCGAAAAAATCCCGGTGAAGTATTTTTTTCTGCGTTTTTCAAAGTCAAACAAAGTATGAAGGGGGGGGGAAGGGGGCATCGAAAGCAACAACGGCTCATTTATGTATTGGGCAATACGTCCCGTGAACATCGCGAGGCACATAGGCATGGGGAACACAGGGTCCGCACGTGCCGAATGATTGAAGCACTAGAAGATCGTCGAGCAATTCAGTATGCTATTGATGCTTACGCGACGCACTACAAGGAGTACACTCGACAAGCAAGAGCCCGTTGTACATAGGACAGACATCAACTAACTCCTAAAATAACTCCAGGAACGAAAAAACACAACAAAAAAGGACAAAAAAACAGAAAAACAAAAACGCTGACTTTGACCATCCAAGAACTAAGCCGGACCATTTCCCTTCTCACCTAGCTGCGATCGCGCCCGCACGTAGAGCAAGGGTGTGGATGGATGTATTTCGTCCCGTGATCCGTCCCGAGCCAAGCGAAGCTTCGCACGTGTCTGTGTCTCGTCGCTCGAAACGGGACTTCGGCGACAAACAAGAACGAACCCCTGGTGGGCGTTTCGCCCTGGGAGTGGTAATCTGAATAGTTTCGCCGAATTCGACCCACCGCCCCGCGCGCCCTCGCGCCGCGGACGACCGAAGCTGGGGGGAGATCTCTTGAGCTAAGGATAGGCCCTTCCTAGGGTGGTGTCCAACAAGATCGAGTGCAGGACGAAAGTGGAATGTGTCCGCGGGGAGGCCAGTCCAACCCTATTTTTTAGGGAGAAAAACACACCCACACCCACACCCAAGAAAGCAAAAAGCAACCGGAATACCTTGCCGTTGTACCGGCTCTACTAGCCAAGGGTTTAGTTATTACTTGGATGGGATTATGCTTGCGGGGTTTTAGTTCAAGATTTCGTCGGGAATATCTCTGTTTCTGCTGCCCAACACACGGCCTGCAGCATGGCAGGGCCCACGCACGCTGCGCTTCTGGGAGCTATTCTCTGGGCATCTCCCGCAAAGGCGTTCCATGGCTCTCCTGCGGTGCCCCACCTCAGTTACCGGAGGTACAGCCACAGCAGTACACGTAGTTTTCTTGCTCCAAAAATTAGTTCGCAAAGTTCAAATTTGTTCAAAATTCGTATACTGGAAACAAGTGATATTTGAAGGTTGCGCCGCATGTCGAACGCGTGCGTTGAGGTTCTGACACACTGCACGATGGTGTGGGCAGCACGTGCGACAGCTACGCACGGCTGGCTAATTCGAAAGCCATGAACCTATTGACCTGGCAGGTTGGCTTGCGTAGAAAGGCGTCTTTCATGACGCAACCAATCGACGTAGAACGTTTTCGTGCTTCCCAAACTCACAGCTGACGTTTTTCTTTTTCTTTTCTAAAATATACCACACGTAGCACCACGTGTGAAGACTAATTCAGGGTCATGACTACGTACTGATACTCGTCGAGCAGTGCGAGTCATCAGCCATCTCAGTCAGCGCTCGCTTCGTAGTCAGCGCCAAAGGAATCAGAGACAGCATTTTTCCCCCTTACAGGCGGCAAATTCGAATTTGTTTTGGCTGACACGACACTGCTAGGTCTTCTTGTGGAACCCTCGGCCCGACACCCTTGACAGAACGCGTTTTCGCTTTTGCTTGACATGTCTCCATTGGTCAGACAGCAGCAGCAGCAGTCACTGAAAATCAGGGCTTTTCACGGGTAATGATGCGACCCGGGCGGGCCGAATCAGGAGGTTTCTAAACTCTTGCGGGTCGAGTCCAGTCGGGTCGGGTCTGGTCAGAATTTGTCGAATATCACGGGTCAGGTCAGGGCATGTTGGGTCGCTACTCGCGAGTTTTACCCGGCTTGCTAATATCCGTCACGGGTACGAGTATATCACTTCAAACTCGAGCCAAGTATTTGGGCTCTGGGTACCCGGGTACCCGGGTACTCGTTGGATTACGTTCGAAACCCCGGGCATGGCAATTTACCACCCCCTGAGCCACGTCCCATGGGTACTATTTCGTACGGTATTCTTCAAGGGGTATCCCTTTTTCAAATGAAAATGCTGCCTCATGCCTCACTCCTGGCCGTGAGCTGTTCGAGTAGCACTTCATTCTCGCCGAGATTAGGGCCCCGGGTACCCGGATACCCGGTTTAAACGGGTACCTGAGCACTCCTTAGATGACATTCGTAATCCCGGGCATGGCAACTTGCAACTTATCATCCGCTAAATCATGTCCTCTGGGTACTATTTCGTACGGTATTCTCCGGGAAACCCTTTTCCAAAGTAAAATTATGTCTCGTGACTCTCGCCTCTCGCCTCACCCGCCTGTGCTTTAAACCCATAAACACATACATATCTACGATGCTTTTGCATCGAGTAGTCTGTTTTACTGGTGTATGAAACCCATTGCTTGTGGCAGGGTTTTCATGCCGAATCTTGTGCCCTTTACGTTACAACAACTCTCTTGAGAGTTTATTCGTAGTAGCTAGTTCGTAGCAAATTGTAAGGACCGAACTTGATGAGACATAATGTCGTGGGTACTCGGGTACCCGGCTGTTAGACGGGCACCCGTCTGCTAGCCGGGTACTCGGGCACCCGGGTACCCGCCCAACGTAGTCGTAAATACTCGCGAGTACCCGGGTATTTCCCCCCCGAAACTAGCGGGTACCCGTTTAAGACGGGTACTCGTCAGGTAACACCTCTATTGACATCACACGTATCCTATACCAGGTACCTGGTACCTGGTACTCTGTAGATCATACCTGGCATCGCCACTATTATCAATACGTAGCGTGCAAGCGTCATATCGCTACGCGGAACAGATGGGGTACGCCCTAAATCCCAGAGCCTTCACCACTACAGCAGTACCGGACACCTGGGATCAGAGAATAGATGGTGACCTAGACTGGGTGTTTTGTTTGGGAGAGTGCGCTCTGCTATGGTCCACACACATCAACTTTCCAGCTTCTGGACAAGCCATGGTCACAGGTGTCGTCCCTTCATCCCCCCGGTTTCTTCCTTCGATTTTTGTCGCGCATAGGGTTCAGCAATCCCACTTCTCGTCGATTCTTCATCGAGTGTTGCTGACTCACGCTCTCGCGCTTTCCGCAAATCAATTTGTGCACAAGAAAAACGATTTTATACGAGTATGCACTCGGGGGGATTGGAACTCACGAAACTGAACTATATCATACCAGGCTCGAGGATAACCCGATACGCCACCGTGGCGACCGGTTATATGGTATTGCCCTGTGAGCCTTGAAAAACAAAGGGTCCAGGATGTGGGTACGGTATAAAGAGGTTTCACATGCCTTGATTGAAGGCACGTACGTGTAGGGAGAAGAAGATGATGCAATTGCTTCTTGGATTTGCAGCGCGTTTAGGGCTCACAGTTTTATCCGTGGCTAGTGAGATTTTACTACAAGAACTTCTCTATACATAAGTGAGTGGCCAACGTGGAACTTGCCCATCAATAGCAGAGAGACCTGCAACGGGGTGGTCTGTGTCTGTTACCAGCGCCCTATCTTGTATTACATGGCGTCGACGGCAGGACATTCTCTCTTCGTAGTTTTTCCTCGACCAGGGCGCTATCTTGTTTATAATGTTTCTACACTAACTTCGGTATGCGTATGGTAGACCCTAGCCTTTGCGGTACGCTTTAAAAAATGCCGCAACGCCCTCTACCAGCAATGCGTTCTTAAGCCCCTCCCTGTTCTAACTCCAGGTGATTTGTCCCCAAAAACGAGTTTCCAGTTGTACGGGCGGTAAGGGCGGTTTGGGGCCTTGAAAATCGCCTTAAAGCCGTTAGTTGGGTCCAAACGTAACGCCGTTATATAGACCGTAAACCCCATGAACAGGGGAGAGGTTTGGCCATTTCACGAAGGAAATTGCTCGCTCTCTGTGGGCCAAAAGCGCGTTTCGAATCCATCGCCCTTGTCCACAACGTTGGAGAATTCCCGCCACCTAGAGATCTTGGTTGGGCGCGATTTGGTACTCGCCTTAAAGGGAAGTTGAGCAAGTGGGTCCGCAACAAACACTCCACTCTAATTCCAAGTAAGTCCTACCAGAACGTGGGGCACAAACCTTGAACCATGCCTTATCTTTGATTACGCGCCTTCGTGTAGACCTTAGCCGTATGCCTTAACACCATCTGGGGCGTGCCTTAAATGCTGCGGCCTGGTGTACGGTGCCCGCGTTTCTTAGATTCCTGTAAATTTCGGCCGGCCTTTGCCCTATTTCTTATTGTGACATTATGGAAGGTCTTGCACTGTTGTAGCACTCTGTTGTAGCTGCTTTTTTTCGCTCTTGCTGCTGTTGCCTTGTTGTTGATTATCTCACGCTACCGAAGAGCAATGCTAACATTGATGTGCCACATTGCGATACAGTGGGTACCCCTTAAGAGCGCCAAGGATAGTAGCATTCGGGACTTGAGAGCGATCAAATCGGCCTGTCCCGCCTATACTAAAAGCTACATATTTCCCACTACAGATAAGAGCAATGTGTAGTTGAGAGCGCTTGTTTCGGCTTGTCACGGGCGCTCTTAAATCGGGTTACCCACTGTATAGTAATCTAGCCCGTGGTCACCAGAAGTTATAAGGGAAACAACAAAAAAACGTGAGTCGGGGTACTCTGTACCAGGATAAAATAGCCGATCCCATCACCTGCTGTTGTACGGACACAAAAAACGAGACACATGTGACGTCCGACAAAAAAAAATTACCAGGTTCATGAACAGTGGAGCTTTGAGTCGGCAGAATGTCACGACCTATGGCTAATCGGTAGGTGCCGCTAGCCGACTAACTGACTTTTGTCGGCAATTCAGCTGGCGAAAGCCAGCTGATATCCAACCGGCTTGCTGGTTTAGATCAGGCGAGCGAAGCAGGCCTAATAAGCCTCCCCTGGCCGGGGGACGCGCCGAAAGGAAAAAATGCGTCCCAAATTGAACAATCCTTCCTCCGAGTATGGAAACCCATGAAATCGAATGGGCGGCACTTCCGGGAAACGACTAACTATTAGTCGGACTATTAACTAGTTGGTGACTTAAGTCGTGCCGAGTCACAGCTTTGATGATTGATCAACATACTTGGCCAATGACCTGGGGATGGAGCATTGATGATGAATAGGATTTGTAATAGCTGAGAATGATAATATGTGGAGAAATGAAATAGGGAAACGGTTGGGAAAATCATAGGAGAGATACTGCTGCTTTACGGAAAGAAATTCGATTCTATCGTATCGGAACGGCATCTACGCTACAATGTCGGAGGGCAATAATAAAAATCGTAATAGTTATACTACTACCACCACTACTACTACTACTACTACTACTACTACTACTACTACTACTACTAATAATAATAATAATAATAATAATAATAATAATAATAATAATAATAATAATAATAATAATAATAATAATAATAATAATAATAATAATGATAATAATAATAATAAAAATAATGATAATAATAATATCAACATCTTCTTTACTACTGAATGTCACGAGCGTGTAACTCCCGAAATATATACGACGATAGCTAGGCAGGCTACAGCCGAAAACAACATCCGCGTCTGCACTTTTGCTGCAGCTTGTGACAAGCTACGGCGTTGCTGCCTGGAGTTCTGTCGGTACACATCGCTGCCATTGCCGGACCCGCCTTGTACTCGTACAGCCACCCCGTTCAAACTGCTGCCCGTACGGCAGCATCTCTGAACAACGAAAGCGAGACATGTTTTTCTGTCGTGTGAAGTGTTGCCCGAAGTAACTGCAACAAAAAAAATATTTCTACACGGATTCCAAGCAAACTGCAAACAAAATCCCTCACTAATTCCAAGTAAATTCCCCCCAAAACCGTGGATGCAGTTTTTGAAAGAGTTAAGGCACAAGCAGTGAAAAATAAACAGGCGTATATATCGTACGTACTTTATATCGTGGTGAAATAGCGTTTTTTCGCACGCATGGCGCTCCGCTGAAAACAACGGAAGATCCATATCTGTCTGTTTCTGCGCCATCACTACCTACGCACGGCAGCTGACCGTGTATCCCCCCCTCCCTTAACATATACATATGATAGTTGGCTTCGGTTGGCACCGACGCTGTAAAACGATATATGTATATTGGGGTTGGCGTTGGTTGGCAACGACGCTGTAAAACATGCCAATCACTGCGTGGGCTAGACAACCAGGGTACCGTTTGTTTGTTTTGTTTGTTTTTGGCGGTCACCATGATGGATACCGAGTCAGATCATATTGTGCGGGGTGGAGCACCCTAACTCCGCGCAATGGGAATGCTTGCATCACGTACGAAGTGCGAAAATGGTAAGGCACCTACGAGGCAGTTACATAGTGATATCCATTGCTGTCTTTGGAATGACCACACCAGAAAACAAGGTAACTCATTGGTGTGGCGCTGTCATTCATAAGCAAGAGAGTAGGCAGAAGGTGCCGAAGTCCGTCTTTCGAGCGCTTCTTGGAAGGATGCAGTTCACCCTTCATGCGACTCGCCGAACACCTCACGGCGCTTCGCGCAGGGTGCAAGCAATGTCTGCCTGGTTGGTGAAAGCCCGACGTGCTCCGTCCCGGCACAGTAGGGATGCGAGGGTCTATGGTCATACGACTACGGCCATGCACAAATTGAGTACCTCCCCACCCCCGTTCTCCCTTAAATCTCATTCGCCCGGGGGTGTCCTATCTGAGAGTCCCAACTTCTGCATCACCCACATGCGGTCGTCCGAGAAATCCCTCCTCTGCTGTATCTACACAACGAATTAGACCCCGACAAACTACAAGCAAATAAATCAAACGTCACGTTTCCCCTGGCATAACTATTACTTAAGATTAATGTACACCTACGTGCAGCTGCGAGACGGAAGATTTCGTCGAAGCTCATGTTTTGCAAGCTGATGTGTGTGATACTCCCATCGCGCGTGCTGATGTGTGTGTCCTCATTAAGGGCATAGGCCAGCGACTCCCCTTAGAACCACTGTACTAGCAGCTCGTACGAGGGTCAACAGGTTGAGGGTATTATATGCTACCAGGTACCTGGTACCAAAGATGCCAGGAGATTGTACAATCACCCTGTGGGGGGCGGAACGAATAAAAAAATGTTTTCTTTTGCTCTCCTGGACTGACACCAAACTACTACCTGGTAGGTTTTAGCGTGGAATATACTCGGCGACGCATGCTTCAGGCGGAAAAAAAGCCTTTTTTTTTCCCTGGAATGACACCAAACTACTAGGTTTTAGTGTGGAATACACTCGGCGACGCATGCTTCAGGCGGAAAAATGCCTTTTTTTTTCCTGGACTGACACCAAACTACTAGGTTTTAGTGTGGAATACACTCGGCGACGCATGCTTCAGGCGGAAAAAATGCCTTTTTGTTTCGTGGACTGACACCAAACTACTAGGTTTTAGTGTGGATATACTCGGCGACGCATGCTTCAGGCGGAAAAATGCCTTCATTTCCAGGCCTGACACCAAACTACTAGGTTTTAGTGTGGAAATATACTCGGCGACGCATGCTTCAGGCGGAAAAAGGGCCTTAATTTTCCTGGCCTGACACCAAACTACTAGGTTTTAGTGTGGAAATATACTCGGCGACGCATGCTTCAGGCGGAGAAAGTGCCTTAATTTTCCTGGCCTGACACCAAACTACTACGTTTTAGTGTGGAAATATACTCGGCGACGCATGCTTCGGGCGGAAAAAGTGCCTTAATTTTCCTGGCCTGACACGAAACTACTAGGTTTTAGTGTGGAAATATACTCGGCGACGCATGCTTCGGGCGGAGAAAGTGCCTTAATTTCCCTGGCCTGACACGAAACTACTACGTTTTAGTGTGGAAATATACTCGGCGACGCATGCTTCAGGCGGAAAAAGTGCCTTAATTTTCCTGGCCTGACACGAAACTACTAGGTTTCAGTGTGGACTATACTCGGCGAAGCATGCTTCGGGCGGAAAAAGTGCCTTAATTTCCCTGGCCTGACACGAAACTACTACGTTTTAGTGTGGAATATACTCGGCGACGCATGCTTCGGGCGGAAAAAGGGCCTTGATTTTCCTGGCCTGACACCAAACAACTAGGTTTTAGTGTGGAATATACTCGGCGACGCGTGCTTCAGGCGGAGAAAGGCCTTAATTTTCCTGACCTGACACGAAACTACTAGGTTTTAGTGTGGAATATACTCGGCGACGCATGCTTGGGCGGAAAAAGTGCCTTAATCTTCCTTGCCTGACACCAAACTACTAGGTTTTAGTGTGGACTATACTCGGCGACGCATGCTTCAGGCGGAAAAAATCGCCTTGATTTTCCTGGTCTAATATCAAACTACTACGTTTTAGTGTGGAATATATTCGGCGACGCATGCTTCGGGGCGAAAAAGTGCCTTAATTTTCCTGGCCTGACAATAAACTACTAGGTTTTAGTGTGGAATGTACTCGGCGACGCATGCTTCAGGGCGAAAAAGTGCCTTAATTTTCCTTGCCTGACACCAAACTACTAGGTTTTAGCGTGCAATATACTCGGCGACGCATGAATCAGGCGGAAAAGGGCCTTAATTTTCCTGGCCTGACACGAAACTACTAGGTTTTAGTGTGGAATATACCCGGTGACGAATGCTACGATAGAAGTAGCAAACTTGGGCCAACCAATTTCTGACTATCAGGGCTTTTCAATCGAGGAAGGGCTTCGTACTGCAGTGCCGCTCGAGTGCCGTTTGTGTTTTCGTGACATTGTCTGATATGATATGATAATGTTTGATTTGAAGTATTGTTTGGTATGATATGTTGTTTAATTTTGACATGTCGTTTGATTTGATGTGTTTGATGTGATACATTGTTTGACACGATATATTGTTTGATATGAAGTATTGCTTGATGTGATATACTGTTTGATGTGATATATTATTGTTTGATATGATATGTTGTTTGATGTGATACATTGTTTGATTTGGTATGTTGTTTGATGTGATATATTGTTTGATGTGGTATATTGTATGATGTGATATATTGTTTAATATGATATGTTGTTTGATGTGATATACTGTTTTATATCATATGTTGTTTGATATGGTGTATTGTTTGATGTGATGTGTTGTTTGACGTGATATATTGTTTGGTGTCATACATTGGTTCATGCAATATATTGTTTCATGTCATATATTGTTTGATGTGATTTGTTGTTTGATGTGATATATTGTTTAATCGTGATGTGTCGCTTGACGTGATATATTGTTTGATTTTGATATATTGTGTGATACGATATGTTGTTCGATATGATACATTGTTTGGCATGATATATTGTTTGATATTTTGGTATCCTGATCGTTTTTTTTGCCTTAAAAGGCACATAGCTCCTCAACCTCGGAACCTCCAAAAAATAGGTTGTGCACCTCTACCTGTAGCATGTGCCCGGCCCTACACCAAAGACGTTAGGAGACGGCCAGCCAGGGAAAAACGTCCAGCGGTCAAGGATGTCAAAATAGATCATTCCTCACTAAAACCTAGTACTTGCCGTCAGCCAAGGTAAAAATTATTAGAAAATTGCCGTCTGTCACGGGCCCAAAGTGCCGTCTCCTGACGTATTTGACCTACACCCTTGACAGCGCACGCTTCCCCTTTGCTTGACATGCCTCCTTACCTCTTCGCCTTGTATCTGGTACCCGGTGCCTGGTGCTCGCACATGGTGTTGGTTAGCTCGTCCGCGCTTCGCACAGCGTCGATAGCAGCATCCACGCCGGACAGCTCCGGCGACACCGTTGCCTCGGAGACGGAGGATAAGAGCAAGATGAAGAACAAGAAGGTGGTCGTGGTCGGCGGTGGTTGGGCCGGCTTCGGCGCTGCTAAGGCGCTGACCGAGGCTGGACCTTACGACGTAACCTTGCTGGATGCGAACCCGAACCCGGGGGGGCTGTCGGCGGGGTGGCGCACGGCGAGCGGTCGATCGGTCGAGGCTGGTGAGACACTAGGATAGGGTGCAGGGGGGGGGGGGGGGGGGGAGGGGGGGAGGGAGGGGGGCACGGGGGGGGAAGGGATATTCCCGGGAGGCCTGCGGCGTGGTGCACGCTGAGCGACCGATCGGTCGAGGTTGACGATGCACCACGGATGACGTAGAGAGAAGGAGGAGGGTGCTGGGCAGGAGAGGAGAAGGGGGAGGCGAGGGGGGACGGGGCTGGGGGCCTGTCAGTGGGGTGGCGCACGGCGAGCGGCCTATCGGTCGAGGCTGATGAGGGACACTACGGATTATGCCACGGATGGCGTATCATAGAGAGAAACGGGGGGGTGTCGGGGAGAAGGGGCTGGCAGGCGTTTGTGTGGAGGGGGGGTATTCGTTTCATACATAGCGGCCGTTGTAGGAAAATAGACCCTCGCATCCGTACAATGCTGGGACGGAGCACGTCCGGCTTTCATCGACCAGGTAGGCATCGCGCGCACTAAGCGCGAAGCGCCGCCAGGTGATCGGCGACTCGCACGAAGGGCGAACTGCATCCCACTAAGAACTGCTTGTGAGGCGGACATCGGCACATCGCGCGTACTCTCTTGCGTATACATGACGTTCGAACTAGTTTAAATATATACCAGGTATATGGTATGGTCACTCCCAGAGATAGCAATGGGTATACTATGTAATTGCCTCGAAGGGGGTGGGGGTTATTGAGCGACCAGGTCCTTAGAGAGGGTGTAATGGGGGGCGAGCCTCGGTGGCAGATGTCGGTGCATGAAGGCGAATATTCGGGTTCTCGCTTGCGAGTGGTGGCGCCATTGCTCCACTTGTGGGACGTTTTGTTCGATCCGCCCTAACGCGCGGAGAAGCTGTGTCCTGTGCTCTTGCTCGCGTTCTATATTCCCCGCCCTGCGTGTCATGTGTCGCGTGTCGCGTGTTGGGTGATGGGTGTTCCATGTTGCGTGTGGCGTGTTTTATTTCTGCATGTTGCGTGTGGCGTCTTTCGTGTGGCGTGTGGCGTGTTGCGTGCTGCATGTTTTGCGTTGCGCGTTGCGATATTGTGAATATTTCAAAAGGTTTATGGTGCCCTACCCCATCGTCTACGGCCAGGTCTGTACTATTTTTAACACGGAGGGGTGTAGTAATCAGGACACACGATATACACTAAAACCCGTTCAGGGTGGTGGCTGGTCGTCCTTTCTGGTTTTCCCAATTAATTGTGGTATACAATCCCCGCTTTACACGGGCCGTATTTGGTCCCCAAATCTACAAAGGTCGGAAATTCGTTTTGTTTATGAGAAAAACATTCGTTGAAATACTTAAAAGCGGTGGGGTTGTTCATTTGAGCAGCGCTTTTTTTTTTTTTTCTTTTTCCCAAGTTTTTGGAGAGGTATATTGTAACTCTTCAAGCGAAGAACTCTGCAGGGAAGAAAAGTGGTGCAAGGAAAGTGGTGCACCCTCCATATATAATAGCATGCGTCTACATAGTCATGCAACAGAAATTATAGGAAAACCATAAATGAAAAATTCAGACGATTTTGGGCTAAGGAATCCCCCGTCACTCGGGGAATATTTCGGAAAAGAAAAAGGTACAATCTCTACCGTAGCACGTGCCCGCTCTTGCGTCCTGCACCTCTTACGCCTTGCTACCTTTTTCGCGTGCTTTGGTGCTCCGTGTTGCGTGTCCAACTGTCGCGTCTTGCGGGTTTCGCGCGTTTCATGGTTCGTGTTGTGAAGGCATCAAGGGGTTCTGGTGGTCCTACCCCAACATTTACGACCTCGTAGAGAGGCAGCTAAACATCGACAACCCGTTCACGGACTGGACTCGGAGCAGCTTTTTCTCCCCCCACGGCTTACAGGTAGTGACTTTCTTTTCTGTAGTTTTTTTCTGACGCCGACTTAGGGTAGAATCTTCCGCGAAGTGTTGCTAGTTTCGGTTTAAAGGTAGCGGCTATTTTTCTCGAGTATTTTTTTTTTTTATTCCACGAACTGTTATCATTGTCGGGTGACCTTTTTTTTTTATCTGTAGTTTTTTTTTTTCTTGCGTCGACTCGGGGCCGTTCTTAACGAAGACATTATTATGGTATTTTCCGAAAGTTTCGGTTTTCCCGGAAATATTTTTGGGAATTAACTTTTAGGTACGCGGGTGTAGAGGACCCGGCAGCCGCACCGCTCGAGCTGTGCCACCACTCGCGAGCGCACAAGACTGAGCAGGGTCGTTCCCAAGGTCATTGGCAAGTCATGATTAATCGAAGAAGGCGCAGTGAGCGCCAGAGCTCTCGCCGTCGAGTCGACAAAGTGACCGCACCGAGGCGGCCGACGGAACGAGCTCGCTGACGGCAGTAGCTGAGACTTTTGTCACGTTGGGCATCGTAGCGCGACGAGTTGATGATGGATTCCACTCTCCAAGGCACCGACACCTGCCTACGAATAAGGCCGACTACTCCAGTGGGACAACCACGCGGGTGACTTCCGCGAGCGTTGCCGCCGTCGTGACGGTTCTGTGCCGGGTGGATGATTGTTCTACGAGCCAACTGAAGCTCGTACTCGTCAAGATTCAACCTTGGCAGATTTCGGTAAAATGCCGAAATTCATTTAATCAAAAACTGAAGTGCTGTACGTATCGCTAAGAACGACCTTTAGGATAGAATTTTCCTTGAAGTGTTTTTGTTTTTCAGGATTTTTTAAGCCTTGTTATTGGTCGAGGTGTATCGGTCAGGAGGTACATCGTGGTTATAAGGGCAGGGCTCGAGAGTTGTTGTTGTTGTTGTTGTTGTTGTTGTTGTTGTTGTTGTTGTTGTTGTTGTTGTTGTTGTTGTTGTTGTTGTTGTTGTTGTTGTTGTTGTTGTTGTTGTTGTTGTTGTTGTTGTTGTTGTTGTTGTTGTTGTTGTTGTTGTTGTTGTTGTTGTTGTTGTTGTTGTTGTTGTTGTTGTTGTTGTTGTTGTTGTTGTTGTTGTTGTTGTTGTTGTTGTTGTTGTTGTTGTTGTTGTTGTTGTTGTTGTTGTTGTTGTTGTTGTTGTTGTTGTTGTTGTTGTTGTTGTTGTGGTTGTTGTTGTTGTTGTTGTTGTTGTTGTTGTTGTTGTTGTTGTTGTTGTTGTTGTTGTTGTTGTTGTTGTTGTTGTGGTTGTTGTTGTTGTTGTTGTTGTTGTTGTTGTTGTTGTTGTTGTTGTTGTTGTTGTTGTTGTTGTTGTTGTTGTTGTTGTTGTTGTTGTTGTTGTTGTTGTTGTTGTTGTTGTTGTTGTTGTTGTTGTTGTTGTTGTTGTTGTTGTTGTTGTTGTTGTGGTTGTTGTTGTTGTCGTTGTTGGCCCCCGCTAGTGTTTCGAACCACGTGTCGGGGGGGGTACATTTTACCTGCAGCTAGATTTGCTACTTTTGCAGCGCTTGCTACGAAATAGGCATGGAATACCGCCGGTGTAGCAAGACGGGACAGTATGGACCTAACGACCGACTACTGCTCTCCAGGGATGCCTCTGGTTCTGTACCGGTCACTCACACGAGGTTTGCTTGGATGTTGTATCTCTTGCATATATTGCTCGCTGTTCGCCCAAGGTTCTCTGGCCGAAGGGGGGGCGGAGCCGTTCGTTCAGGTAGGCGATAACGCCTGCCAGGTAAAAAGGGAACATGAGCTATAAATCGTAACGCCGCAAGCGGGGGAAAGGGGGATACCATAACACTTAGCAATATCTTGACCGTTTTTTTTCGTGATTGATTGGGCTCCCCAATTCAGGGAACGCCTACGCAAATCATGGAAACACCGTTACGTTTTGCAATATAACGCGGCGTGTACCTAGCGTTAAGGCGCGACCTCGAAAGGCCTGCAATTATCTGATCTGATGGGTAATCTTGGCCGTTTTCGTATGATATGCTGGCGTTGTCTATTAGGGGCAGTCAGGAAATGAAACCAAGGCATGCGCCTCGGCTCTCAGTTGCTATCCGAGGCTCTGTGGAAATTATCAAGCTGCTTCTCTATTACGACTAAGAAATTGAGTACTCACCGAGGACCTGCTCAACAGGCAGATACCTGCATGGGACACTCTTGAGTCCCCACCCGAATAACTTAATAAATGGCGTCGTCGGCAGGACACGAACCTGCGCGTGAGGTCACAATGGGTTTCCAATCCACCTCGGGTGTGGAATCGTTTTTCGGGTCTGAGCGTTCGTTTCCCCCCCCTCCCATAAAAGTCGATCTTTTTTTGGTTGCCGTGAAGGCATAGCGCTCCTTGACTGAGGGACCTTAGAGTTACACCAACCATTTTTTTTTCTTTTTTTCCTTTTGAGGGGGGTGGCTTGATAAAACAGCAATGGTTGGAATTACCTCACCCGAAAACTGATTTATGAATAGTGTACACTAAACCGAAAGTGCAACTTGGTTAACAAGACTTCCATGGCCTAGGTACACCAAAAAAAAAAAAAAAAAACGAGCGGTAAATATTGCGGAACAAGAATGGAAATTTCCCGACGACTTTGGGGTTGAGGAGAACCATCAGTCGTAATTTTTTTTTCGCCAGAATGCGGTATACCTTAATGTCCTATCGTAGCACGTGCGCCCTCGGAAATAATTAGGCGCACCCCTCCTGCACTGCTCGTCGCGTATGTCAGCAGGCAGTGAAACAGTTACCTCGTCGCTACATTTGTAGGCCGTGGGCACGAGGCGGGCGGGCTCCATTAGTTTCTGGAGAAGAAAGAACAAAAAAAATAGCAGGTGAAAAAGAGTACAAAATATTACCAACGTGAAATCGGGTCCAGAAAACTCGTGAAGTTTAAAGCGAGCGGTGGCGGCGTCCCCTCCCTCCCTCCCCCCCGTCCCTCCCTTCCTCCATCCGTCGACGAAGGAGCTTCCCTGCCCCCTCCCCACGTCCCCGCCCCCCTCGTCCAACACCTCCTCCCAGCTTCGTAGGATTCGAGGGTCTATAGTCTAAAGATTACTCCCAAGCATGAAATGAGTACCCTTGCCCCCCAGCCGCGGCCGCCACCGCGTTTACATGAAACGCTAGCGCTACATTATCTAGGTGGAGGTTCTGATCCTCATCCGGGAGCTACCCTTCCCCCTTGGGCCTGTCCTCGCACACCCAAAATCTCTTCAACCCCTCTCGCTGGCCAACCCCGAAATATAAAACCCCATAACTAGTACCAAGTGAATTATCTCCAAAAACGTTGGTGCAATTATTCTCTAAAGAGGTAAACAACCCCCCCCCCCGTCCGCCTCGCTTGTATTGAAACTCAACGCTGATACGTCGTGGAGGCTCTGGTTGTCCACCGCGAGCGCAAGTACCCCTCCCCCCTAGACCTTGTTTTGCACATTCCAAAGCTTCTTGTCTCCCTCTCGCTGGCCGACCACAAAAAAGAAATCCCACACGAACTCCACGTAAATTGCTTCTCAAAACGTGGGATCAATCCCATCTAAAGAGATACACAATCCCCCCCCCCGCCCCCCCCCGCCCCCTCTCAACCGTCCGCCGCGCTTGTACGAAACCCAACGCTGACATGTTCAGGTGGAGGCTCCGGTTCTCAACCGCGAGCGCAAGTACCCCTCCCCCCTGGGGCTGTTCTTGCACACTCAAAAGCTGTTCACATCCCTCCCGCTAGCAGATCGTGCGTCCATGATACCTCTGCTGTACGCAATCGTCGACTTTGAGCGTGACGAGGGGACCTACCGCGAGTACGACAAGATGACGGCAAGGGAGCTCTTCCGACGGTTTGGGGTGTCGAAGAGGTGTGGAGGCGGGGCGTGGGGCGGGACTACGGGGGGGGGGGGGGGGGGGGGGGGGGAGTGGTTGTGGTGATGGTGGTGTTTTTCAGACTTCAAAACATACTTGGTATCAGGCACCAGGTATATATTACCGGATGGTGTACCAGCACTATTATGAAGAAAGAAACGACGCGTGCTACGGTAGAGGTGCACCACTTTTTTTCTAGTACTACCCCTCAATTTGAGAGCTCAATGATGACCTCTGCCCCAAAAAACTGATATTTGGAGAAAAATAAACCTGCTTTATCGCGGATGAAAAATTCCATATGGTCCTAGGTGTACGGCGGGGAATCATGAAAAACATGTTGCGTGTTTTCCGACGATAGAATTAGTAGCTTAATGAGCCCCGTCATTCAGAAAGTGATTTCGCCAAAAAAAGGTATACCTTTGTCGTGGCACAAGTCGTCCCCCATATTTCTTTTTCCAGGCAAAAAAAAAGAAAAAACGACCCCTCGCTTGGGACGCAGTCTTAGCCTAGACTGGGTTCGGGTTTCAAGGTTAGCGATAGGGTCGGGCTGGGTCGACGCCACCTCGTGATTTATGAATTATAGTAAAAAAACACACAAAAAAACTAAGAAAAAAAAACACCCAACAAACGGTACGTATCCACGGTATTGTTTTTGGCTCCGTGCGCTATCCGACATACCTTGTGAGCCAGCCACGACTGGCGAGCGGACGCGCGCAGGATGTACTTGGACTTCTTGAGTTCTTGAACCCTATGTTGCTGCCGAGGCTGTTTGCTCCACCCCACGAGGCTCGGCGACTCTGTGCGCGGGACTCCGCCTTAGGCTAGGTTTAAGGTTTGGGCTAGCGTCATAGGGTTTGTGTTCGGGTTCGGATTCGTGTTCGGGTTGGGGACGCGTGCTACCATAGAGGCGCACCGCTTTTTTACTGAGGTGTCCTCAATTTGGGAGCCTAAGACACCCTCCCAAGGACCAATTTTGTGAATTAAATAAATAAAAACTGCCACCGCGGATGAAAAACTCCCGTCGATCGCATCTAGAGGTACACAGCGAGAACCATGCAAAAAAAAAGTTCAATTTTCCGACGATTTTTGGGGTTAAGGAGCCCTTTAAGTGACTTTGCCAAAATGCGGTATACCTTTAATACCTCTATCGTAGCATGAGTCGGGGTTGGATGGACGCCCTCTCACGGTTGCCAAAATAATGGATTTTTTTTTCCGGAAACATCAAGGTTAAGTCGGGGGGGATTACCCAATTCTCGCTGCCGTTTTTCAGCCACTCGCACGAGTGACTCCGTGCCTTAACCCCTTCACAACTGGAACCCCTTTTTGGGGACACTTTTACTTCAATTTAGTATAGGGAGGGATTTGGGGGCTCTAAAGGGGTTAAGGGCCAAAAAATGGCCTTAGACGCGTTTCGTTTTTTGGCGTTTTCACTGTCGTGTTTGAGCCACTCGCACGAGTGACTCTGTACCTTAAGGGCCAAAAAATGGCCTTAGACGCGTTTCGTTTTTTGGCGTTCTCCCTGCCGTTTTTGAGCCACTCGCACGAGTGACTCCGTATCTTCAAGGGCCCAAAAATGAGGTCAGACTTTTCTTTTTTTTTTGCGCAGCGTAGCTTGCAATTCTGGACATCGCGGATCGATACCCGCAAAACTTGAAACGGAGCGCGACCGCAGAGGAGCAGGGGGGGGGGTCACTCTCGCGCACGAGCGACCCCGAGCCACTGCTTAACGAAAAAAAAAAAAAAAACGAAAGTGACGCCCCTACCGTATCATAAGTAAAAATCGTTACATTTTGCTAACCTTTAGCTGGTACTGTACCCCATTTTTTGCGGATGCGCGCGCAACCAGCCTCTACGAAGAGGTTTTCTAACGCCTATCTTGCTGGTGGGGCGGTTTTCCCCCCCGAGGCGTTCTCTGCCGGGGTCGTGAAACAAGCATGCTATCGCTTTTCGTTCGTCCCCTCCCCAAAAATGTGCTCGTTGTAGCGCTCGAAAAAAGCCCCATTTTTATGCTGCTTTTTTTTGTTCTTGTAGAAAGCACCAATTATGCCAATACAATTGCTATCATCAAAAGGCCAAATTATGCCAATACGTATAGCTACTTTCATCAAAGGCCCAATTGTGCCAACATAATTGCTATAATTGCATACCAGGCACGGAGTACGAACCTAACTCGGACACGCGCACGCACGCACGCACGCACGCAACCACGCACGCAGGCTGTACGAGGAATTCCTGAAGCCTATATTGTTGGTGGGACTGTTTGCCCCCCCGGAGAAGCTCTCTGCTGGGGTCGTCCTCGGCATGCTCTACTTCTACGTGCTCGGCCACCAGCCTGACTTCGACGTCCGGTGAGAGCTAATATAAGGTAACGTCCTGCCGATGACGCACATTTATGATAAGATTCGGGCACTGTTTACAGACCTCTTGCACGCCTCTCTTGCTATTACTAGGCAGGTTTCATGTTGGTCACTCGCTTGTATTAGAGAAGAACCTGTTTGAATCCCGCAGGCCACATATAGAGCTAAGCGCTAAACGCGCTTGCAGATCCATAAAGCAACAGCAGCATCATCCCGTTTTTTCCCTTCACGCACGTGCCTTCAAAGGCATGTGAAACCCTGTTTATACCATTTCCGTGTCCTACAGACCCTGTACCTTGTTATGTCTCCCAGGGAAATACCATAACCGAGCCCCAAAAATGTCACACTCGAAAAATATATGAAAAGCACCAAAAACGGAATTCTAATATATTGGGCAGTTCCTCTCGCCATTGTTGACAAAAAAAAGGTGCTACGATAGAGGTGTTAAGGTATACCTTTTTTTGGCGAAAACGTTTTCTGAATGACGAATAGAGGTGTTAAGGTATACCTTTTTTTGGCGAAACCTTTTTCTGAATGACGGATAGAGGTGTTAAGGTGTACCTTGTTTTGGCGAAAACGTTTTCTGAATGACGGAGCTTGCTAACCCGAGATCGTCGGATTGTCCTTCTGTTTTTTTGCAACACTTATAACTCCTTGTACAAGTATTCCTGTTATAACGTCGTGATAGAGTCTGTTCGTCGGGTGGACCCTTTGGCCGTCCGTGACGCGTGCTACGATAGAGGTGTACCTATTTTTGGCGAAAATAGTTTCTGAATGACGTGGCTCCTTCACCCAAAAATTGTCGGAAAAAAACTCGACATTTTTTCTCTTTTTGACGTGATTCTTCGTCGTGTACCTAGGCCATGGGATTTTCTCATCCGGTAGAAATATAGCAGTGTTTGTATTTTTCTCCTAAAATCAGTTTTTTGAGAGACGTCTTAAGCTCCCAAATTGAAAAACCTTAGAGGAAAAAAAGTGGTGCGCCTCTACCGTGGTACGCGTCCTTTCAGTTTTACCCGTAACGTTTTTGTTTTTTCTTGAAATCAGTTTTTTGAGGGAGGTCTTGAGCTCCACATTGATGAACCTTGAAGGGAAAAAAGTGGTGCGCCTCTACCGTGGTACGCGTCCTTTCAGTTTACCCGTCAAGTTTTTTTTTTTTTTTTCTTGTGAGGTATGGAGCTCCTGCAGTGGGGAGCTGTCGCAGAGAAACAAATATGGCGAATGTCGACCGTGGCGTTACGTGCAACAGGGAGCTGCTCTCCCTTCGCCAGGAAACGTAACGCAGTAACAACAGTAACAAATCATTTGTGTTCCCTTCCCTCGCCTCGGTAACGTGAACGCCTTCTTTGGAAAAAAAGGTGGTGCACGGGGTCCGTCACCGAGAAGCTTTTCGCGCCCCTGGTCGACAGGATTAAGGTAAATGATGGTGGTGGCGGCGGCGACGGCGGCGGCGGTGGTGGTGGTGGTGGTGGTGATGGAGGAGGTAGGGGTGGTTGTGGTGGCGGTGGTGGTGGTGGCAGTGGTGGTGGTTGGTGGTGGTGGTGGTGGTGGTGGTGGTGGTGGTGGTGATGGTGGTGGTGGTGGTGGTGGCGGTGGTGGTGGTGGTGGTGGTGGTGGTGGTGGTGGTGGTGGTGGTGGTGGTGGTGGTGGTGGTGGTGGTGGTGGTGGTGGTGGAGGTTGTGGTGGTGGTGGTGGTGCTTGGCTTTGAAGGATATTTAGACCTTGGCCCTGCTTCGACAACATGTTTGCAATGTTTTGAGCTAGCTTTGCAATGTTCTGAGCTAGCTTTGATCGCTAACTCTAAGCCTAACCCTAACCCCTACCGCCTGGGGGGGCTTCTCGGGAAGAAAAGGTCAATGGTTGTGATCCACCTCTCCCTCTTGCGCGTTCAATCTGGAATACCTTAGTGTCTATCAACAACAGGCAGGCCGGACGCAGTCGAAAACAGTCTGAAATGAGCGCCGGCGGTTCGCGCTGCCGCCGTGCATGGTCTCGCATGGAGCCATCCCACGGTAAGGTTGCAGCAGAAAGTCCCTGAGGTCCTCACATGAGGAACTCAATATCTCACCCGAAAAATGACTTCGAAGGCATTCGTTCGCACAACCCGACCAAGCTTTTATGCCTTATTGCTAAAAAACAATGTGCTCGTGAAATCACTTGACTAGTGACTAACCGCTAGTTCCCCACATGAAGAACTCAATCGTCCAGGGACTTTCTTGGCGCAAAAAGTGCAACCCCTGCTTACTGTGGGATGACTCCATGGTCTTGTCAAGCCCGAGAATTCCCTTCTCGGTGGCCCACCATAGTCACCCTCCTCTCCCTTCCCTTCCCCTCCCCTCCCCTCCTCCCCTCCTCTCCTCCCCTCCCCTCCCCTCCCCTCTCGTCATCCCCCTCCCCCCCCCCCCCCGTCCCCTCCCCGCCCTTCCCTTCCCTCCCCTTCCCTCCCATCCTTGCCTCGCCGCGTGGAATGAACTACGCTGCTTGCACAGGGGAACGGTGGCGATATTCAAGGAGGCATGTTTGTAACCGACGTAACGGTCGATCCCGACCAACAGGTGTGGTCCCGCTGCTCTGCAATTTGTGCGTTCGCTTCATTTCTTGTCTGGTGTACAATTTGCTTCTTGCCTAATGTTTTTCCTGAGGTGCTGTTCCTCTCCAGATTGATTGGGGCATGTCTCGTGTGGCCGCGGTCGAGGTTTCGGCGATGCGTTCAGGTGGCAACAACAACAACAACAACAACAACAACAACAACAACAACAACAACATCAACAACAGCAACAGAGACGACAACAACAAGGCTCTTCTTCCCTCTTCCCACTACAGTATGCGCCTCCACTATTATCGCGAGAAGACTTCAGCCTTTTCTTCCGTGGTCGATTCGCATCGAATTGCGCCTACCCATGCCGCTAGGCACTCTCAGTATTTGGCTCCTTTGCTGTGTTTTTTTTTCCAAATTTGCTCTATAGTCCGACCCACGTGGGACATGGACTACAGGACCAACTAAATTTTTGGGTGAGATGTGTAGGACGCCACAAATGGGGATACTCAGAAAAAAAAGGACCCCTCTGCCATAACTCATGCCTTAAACAGCTGAACACAGACAAAGTATAAGTACATTCATGTAAATAAAGGTAAATAGAAGTACACACATGTTCGTTCACGTTAGACAAGAAAAAAAAAATCCCCGGCCAATGTCCACGCCGTTTCTTCGATTCACAGAGCGTGATTTTTTTTTTTCACGACTTCTATGTGCCCTTGCAAAGATCTCACCCGATGTGTGTGTGTTTTTTGGTCGCCTGATTTCTCGTTTGTCAAGATTTTTCGGAAAGTGTGGACCACCTGAGCCCATTTTGTTTCGGCAAAGAAAAAAAATAACCCCCCTCCCCCCCCCCCCCCCCCGCGGGTCAGGCCTCGGGATGGGCATGTAGAACACGTGTGCAAAATTTCAGGGTCTTTCTCTCGAAAACGGCGTGGGCGTTTGGACTTTTGTGCGTAAAAATGAGTAACATACGTTAGTTCCTTCAAACGAGTTGGTTTTAATCTGGGATCACGTTTCTTCGCCAGATTTTGCTTGAAGTTGAAACACAGGCAGGTCAGATCTTCGGTTTTTTGGGCGAAAATTTGTACAGACATGCCTTGGAGTACGTCCAACCGGATCGTGCAAAATGCGGCGCCATTTTGTCTTTCGCCCCTGCTGGGAAAACGCCTGAATATTTATTGCAAGAGTTGAAGGCCTGTTTTTAGTCGATACGAGTTTCGCTCCTAGAGACAGCCCGAGGCGGTCAAAAGCAAATTTGGTCGATACGAGTTTCGCTCCTAGAGGCAGCCCGAGGCGGTCCAATACAAAAATGGCCATGTCACCCTCTTCCACTACGAAGTCATGGGTGTCACTATGATACTAGTTATTCATTCTTTGACTCGATATTGCGAGCGGTATTCGTGGGGGAGAGTTTTTTTCTTTTGTTTCTTGAACAATCCTGTACCAGGTCCCAGATACATTATGGTATATTTAGTCATATTTATCCCCGCCACGGCTTGGGGTGTAACCCTACCTCCACGTTTTGTTTTGCGAGCGATTTGATCGATCCGAAGAACGTCCCTCAGTTAGTTGGCCATGCACGACGGCTGACCTTATTTATTTTTCATGCATGGCAATGCTCTACAAAACTAAACGAGCTGCTGCGTTGCGTGTTTCGTGCTGCTGCCTCGCATTTTTTTGTGTGCCGTGACCGTGACCAGGTGACATCCGTTCTGGCGAGAAACAAGGACGGCGAGACCGTCGCGTTCGAAGCGGACGCGGTGGTGATGTGCGTCAGCGTGCAGGTGATTCGCTGGCCGAAACACCTCCGGCATGTTCCTCTTGCTCCACCCTCCTCATACTACGAACTGGGAACGTGTCTCAAGACCTTGCGTACACGCTTTCCTCCCGTGTGCGTTATAACTAGTATGGCTGACACGTGCTACGATAGAGGAATACCCCTTTTTGGCTCTTGCTCCTGGATGACGGGACTTTCACTACCCCTCAACAAGTGGAAACCCGTTTTTAGAGGGAAAATTACTTGAAACTAGCATGGGGAGAGATTTTGGAGGCTCTAGTTGTGGGAATTGTCGTTGTTGTTTTTTCGATCCGTTTTTTTTGTATACTTAGGCCGTATGGGTTTGTCCATCAGCTTGCGCTTTCAGTTTTACTCCAATTCAGTTTTTGTGGGTGAGGTTCAGAGCTCCTCAAGCCAAGAACCCTGCATGCCAAAAAAGGGTGTGCCTTTATCGTAGCATGTGTCGGCTGCCGTTTTTATAGTTGTGGAAGTTCCCCCCCCCCCCCCCCCCCCCGCGCCTCGCCGGCAAAAGGTGCCGAAGTCCGTCTTACGAGCGGTTCTTGAAAGGATGCAGTTCACCCTTTCATGCGACTCGCCAAACACCTCACGGCGCTTCGCGCTTGGTGCAAGCAATGTCTGCCTGGTTGGTGAAAACCCAACATGCTCCGTCCCGGCATAGTAGGGATGCGAGGATCTATGGTCATACAACTACGGCCGTCCACAAACTGAGTACCCCCCCCCCCCCCCCCCCCTCGTCGTACTCCCCCTCTTCGACGAACCTGTTTGATTGCGCGGGCGCGCGAGCGCTCAGCCAGCGATACGGTAGAGGTACTCCATTTTTTTCTAGGGTTCTAGCGTAAGGAGCTCTATACCCTCACCCCCAAACCGACTTTTGAGTAAACTGTACCGACTCGCGACCGCGGGCCCGGTGGTATCAGCTCAGAGTACTTCCCCTCGTAGGCTCGGAATGCGTGCGTTTGTCCACAATGCAATAGTTCGTTCGTTGTCACACGGGGAAGTGCCATGCCATCGGCCATGGACCTTCCCATCCATCTCTCACGAGCTTACAAGAAACGCCAACAGCGACAGTGGAACTCCCTGACAAATTGTATCCAACCATTCTATGTACGGTAAAACGCCCAATGATACGACCACAGCGGTTCAAAACTGAACGTGCAACCCGATCAAACACATCCATGGCTAGCCTAGGCATACGATAAACATGTAATGCGAAACAAAAGTTGCATTCCATTTCCGAGGATTTCGGGTGAAGAAACCCCGTCGTTCGGGAAAAAAATAGCCAAAAAATGGTATAGTTCTTTCGTGGAAGGCGTCACTCGCAACCACGGAGGTCAACCCAACCTTTCCCCGCTACCGTGACTTTCCGTGCGCTGCTCTCCTAACGCTTTGTCTGTCTGTCGTCGGCGCTTCGCAGGGCGTGAAGAAACTGCTGTCTTCGTGCGTAGGGCTGGGTAGGGCGAGGCCTGACCTGCGGAAGTCGATGTCTCTGGAGAGTGTGGATGTCATGGCCACCCGTCTTTGGTTCGACCGAAAGGTGCGAGACACGGCGTCCCCCCCCCCCCCCCCCCCCCTCTATATGACCCCCCCCCCCCCCATACCCCCGCCTCCTTTTTTTCCACGTCCGCTCTATTTCATTATTGCCTCGCTCTCCCGCTCGATGTTTCCGGAAAACGGTGATGCCATTCCCCCCCGGCTGCAGTCGGACCACAAGGGGGCGAAGCAAAGCGGCGACCCCCCGTCCCCGTCCCCCCGCTCACACCCCTCCTTTTATTGCAAATCCCCCCCCGCTTGATCGTCCATTGTCTCTCTCCCCCTCCTCTCTCTCGTTTTTTTTGTAGCGTTGACTTTCCCTCCTTGTATCGTCTCCCTCGGGTGCGGACCTTGTTTATTGCCACCCGCCTTTGGTTTTGAGCGCCAGATGTAAGACACGTCGGTTATCCCTTCCCCCCCGGTGCCGCGCCCAGCTTGTTCGAGAAGGTCACTGAGGGTTAAAAATTTTTCGGGTTGAGCTAGAGGGTGAAAGTGGTGATGGAAAAAATTTTGCGTGTGTGTGCCTACGCTTGTGGGTTAGCGCAGGTGACCGTGAAAAATCCGTCAAACGTGATAGCCGGGTTTGAAGACTCGGTCGGCGGCACTTTCTTCCACCTCAACGACATGCAGGTGTGTGTGTTTACGCTGGTATCCATTATGCCAGCAATTAATTGGGCATGATTAGCTTGTATATGTATGTTACAGTAGCTATTTGTTTAGCATACTTAGCTAATACCGGTATCGATTATGCTACTACTGTAGTGACTATTTTGGCACAATCGGGCGTCTGTTGAGAGCATAGCCCGGCTTCGAAGACTCAGTTGGCGGCACGTTCTTCCACGTCAACGACATGCAGGTGTCCACGTCAACGACATGCAGGTGTGTGTGTTTACAGTCTAGCACTATGCATCCTCTATGCCAGCGATTATTTGGGCATGTTTGGCTTGTATGCGTGCTTTTTGTTCTGGGCATAATTAGCTTATAGCGGTATCGATTATGTGAGTAGTTAGTTGGGCATAAATGGGCGTTTTTCGGGAGCATTCGAGGACTCAGTAGGGGTTGCTTGTTTTTGGGTTCACTAAGGTTTCTTTACCTGTTACTGGTTGACCTTCTCGAGTGTGAAACTATCGTCTACCATGGAAATACTACCACTGCACTCCTAGTTATTGCAGGGACTAGGGCATAGAGACGTCGGCCGTGTTGCGCGAACGACCTGGCTTAGCATTTCAACTTCAAGATGCCACATGTTCCTGCTCTGTACTTGTCGTGAACTTCACGGGGGATAACTTCCAGTACCACCGGGACACGTTTCTGCTGACCAAAACACGCGATGCTCCTGAGGATGGGCAGAGGGGGGCGGGGGTCGAAGACGATGCGTGCCCCGACAAGGGTGCACCTAAAGGTACTTTGAATAAGGCCACGGCAGCAACGGCAGTAACGGCTCTAACGATAGGGTTGCAGTGGTTGGATTAACTAATAATGCACCCTTCCGATTGACCTCCTTAAGTCAGGAACTACCGGTTCGTCATTAGTCAAGTAATTTCACGACTGTACATATTGGATTGACTAATAATGTACCTGTCCGATTGAGCTCCTCATGTGAGGAACTACCAGGTACCGGTTAGTCAAGTAATTGAACGACTCTGCATATTGTTTAAGGATGTTTACTAAGGGAGCATAGAAGTGTTTATTGGTAGGATTGTGCGAACGAATGCCTTCGAAGTCATTTCTCGGGTGAGATATTGAGCTCCTCCTCATGTTAGAACCTCAGGGACTTGTTAGAATATGGTGCACCCTCCACTACCGTGGGATGGCTCTAACGGTAGGGATTGCAGTTGTTGGATTAACTAATAATGCACCCTTCCGATTGACCTCCTCAAGTCAGGAACTGCCGGTAATTTCACGACTGTGCATATTGTTTGAGGATATTTAGTAAGGCATAAAAGTGTTTTTTGATGGGGCTGTGCGAACGAATGCCTTCGACGTCTTTTTTTGGGTGAGATATTGAGCTCCTCCTCATGTTAGGACCTCAAGGACTGCTCTGATGCTGCACCCTCCCCTAGCGTCGGATGGCTCTAATGGTAGGGGTTGCAGTTGTTGGATTCACTAATAATCTATCGGTTGAGCTCCTCAAATGAGGAACGGCCGGTCAGTCATTAGTCAAGTAATTTCACGAATACACGTTGTTTTAGGACTAAGGCATACTTCGAAGTAGACGCTTGGTCGGTTGGTGCGAACGAATACCTTCGAAGTCCATCTTTCGGGTGATAATGGTGAGATATCGAGGCTAGCTTCTCATGTTAGGAGCTCGGAAAATTCTTAAAAACTTCCGCTGCATCCCCGCCGTGGGATTTGAGTCAGGTGTATCTTTTTCGTACGCTTGTATCCATTATGCAAAGCAATTATTTTGGCATAGTTGGGGCGTATATAAAGGCATAGCACAGACGGGATTTTTGTACGGCTTTTCACGGTTCATGACGCGGCCCGCGGGTCTGCTCAGGACGCTTGAAATAATCGCGGTTCGAGTCGGGGAGGGTCGGGACGGTTTTGAACTCTCACGGGTCGGATCGGGCCTCTTTGTAAGCGTCATGGGTCGAGTCACCCGGATCCGATCAGACCCCCGAGACTTGCTGACCTGACCCGTGAAAAGCAGTGGATTTTTGTTCTTGAGCGCCACGAGTATATCTGAGGGGAAACCCCTGGTGGCATGTTTTGTATCAGGGTATTACTTTATGTTCCTTACCCGGTGATAGCCGGAGTTGAAGACTCGGTCGGCGGCACTTTCTTCCGGCTAACGCCATGTAGTGCTTTTTATACATTTTTTGGGCGGAGGCATGAATTGCTTCAGCTATGATATATGCGTGTACCACTTTTAGTTTGCTTGTTTTTTTCCCTGCCGTATTCTCCCACTCCAACAACAACAACAACAACAACAACAGCAACAACAACAACAACAACAGCAACGACAACAACAACAACAACAACAACAACAACAACAACAACAACAGCAAAGTTGGTGCACACATGCTATGATAGTAGACGTGCACCAACCATTGTTTTTTTTCCCTGCAAGGTTCTTGGCTTGAGGAGTTCTATACCCCACCCAAAAAACTGATTTTGAGGAAAACGGAAGTGCATCCCGACGAAAAAATCTTGAGGCCTGGGTAAAAATGACATTCCAGCGATAATGGGTTCAGGTGACCCAAAATCGAGAAACCAAGAAACAAATGCCAAAAAGGGTTCCCTCTATCGTAGAAGGCGTCTGCGCAGATATAAACAGTTTTTTTTTCTAGGGCGCTGGGTGCTGGCTGTGGACCTCTCGGCCAATTAATTCCGCTCTCCTGGGAGCCAATACCAAACCTACGGTATTGAAAAAAACGTGAAGATTGCACTTCAGCTGATATATCACAATTTTTAATCAAAGCTCATCTTTGCAAGTTGCGTGTGATACTTCGATCGCGCGTATTACGGGGTGTGTATACGGTAATTAAAAAAACTGAATTGCACTACGGCGATCTCGTCGTTTAAACTCGTATTTGCAAGCTGCGAGTGATGCCTTGATCGCGTGTGTTACGGGGAGTGTAATGCAATATATACTTGGTAGTCTTTCTTGGGTGGCAAGCGGTGTAGTCGGTTTTTCCAGGCGGGGGTAGTAAGACGTATGCACCAGTATGGACCTGGCACATCGTAGGCTGACTCCCGATTTCGCTTTTATATGTTTCTGGTGGAGGCATGAATTGCGTCAGCTGTGGTATATGTGTGTAACACCTTTGGTGTGTTTGTGTTTTTTCCAATGAGATATTCCTCAGCTCCAGAGTGACCGGAGCCTGTCCTGTGACCACGGACTTGATTATGGGAGTTAATGTGAGAACAACGACAATAACGGTATTATACATCATTTAATTACACTGCAGCTGGGAGATTGAAGACTTTTGTCGAACTCATCTTTGCAAGCTGTGTGTGATACTCCGATCTCACGTATTACTGTGTGTGTCCTCATCAAGGATGTGTAGATCGTCGACTCCCTTTATAGCTATCAATAGCTTGTAACGGGGTCAACAGGGGGGCGTTAATCAACCTATGCACGGGAACTATAAAACCCGTTTTTGAGGGGGGTCAGCTTGGCGATGATAACTATTCTGTTAAACGAAAAAAAAAAAAACATTTGAGCGGGACAAAACCTGACGGTCGTGGAACGCACCAGCTTAATTGTTTATATATTAATAGTCGTATGACCGGTGAGGGGAGGGCCTTTTTTGTTATGTTTTACTAGCATACAAAGGTTCCTTTTCTGGATGTGGCCGTTTGGACTCCCGAGGGGTGTTACGAGCTGAAACGGGGGGGGAACCAACGAAACGTTCTCGAAAAGAGAACAAAAAATAGCCACGGCGCAAGCAACCCAGAGTAACCCCACAAGTACCTGGTAACACCGACCAGCCCAGACGAGTTACTTCACAGCAGGGGTCCCCCGATCAAGCGGTATCCCGATGTAAGGCGGTATACCGTTATATGGCGGTCAAAATCGCCTGGCGCGACTGCGGATTTGTACGCATAACCTGGAACGAATAAGGCGACTTTCCCCATAAGGCGGTCATGTTGCTCTTGCACACCCCCGACCGGCTCACTGGCGAGCGTAGGTCACTCACGCGAGTGGCTCTGTCTGCACCTCGCTCAAGCACGGACCCGAGACTGTTGTGTTGACCACAGCGTAGCGACAACGTTCATGTACGGCGGTGCATAATGTCGCCGAACCGGGAAGCAAGAAAATCTGATAACAGAATGGACATCACTAAGCGGCAGCCCTAAAATAATACCAGGTACGAAACAATGCCGCAAGCGTTTGGTGGACCTACCCCGTTATGTGTTGTTTCGCCCGCCCCCCTTTCCCGCCGTGCCCACTCTCCGTGCGTGCCTTAAACGGCCTGTGGCTTTTGTACTGCCTGCGAGATCGAGGGCAGCGTGGTGGCGGCTGCGTCAAAAAACAAACCGCGTTGGTTATACCCAGTGTCCCCCTTATCTCCACTGTTCCCCCCACTCCCCTGTACGCTATCTAACATACTTCCGTGTTTCATCCGGCCCTCCTTCCCTCCGTGCACACTATTCGCTCACGCCCTGCGACCTGCGGCTTGCGGGCTACGGCGCGCGCACAGGACGAGTTCCGCGAGAGCGAGGGCAGTGTGGTGGCGGCCGATTTCTACCACGCCTCGGAGCTTTTGCCGTTGTCTGATGAGGAAATCGTGGAGCGCGTCCATCAGACCTACCTTTCCACATGCGTCCCCGAGTTCAGGTATACACAGAGTGCCTGTTCATATACACGAGTCTCAATCGAATGGTGGCACATATCGATGCTCGTAATCTCCCGATATAAAGACATTTTTTTGAGTCTCGGTGGTAGGATACGATGTCGAGGCTCGTTATCTCCCGATATAAAGACATTCTTTTTCGCGGAAGGAATGGTACTCCTCGGGTGCCATACGCAATCCCATATTATAAGAACTACTCCACCCCCATTTAATAGATATATAATTGTTAGCCTCGGTTGGCGCCGACGCTGTGAAACATTGTAGGTATATTGGGGTTGGCGTTGGTTGGCACTGACGCTGTAAAACATGCCAGTCACTGCGGGAGCTAGATTTAACCAGGGTACCGTTTTTTTTTGGGCGCTCACCATAATGGTTATCGAGTTAGATCATATTTTGCGGGGTGGAGAACCCTAACTCCGCGCAATGGGAATGGTCGCATCACGTAGTGTCAATGTGGTAAGGCACCCACGAGGCAGTTACACAGAAATACCCATTGCTGTCTCTGGAGTGGCCACACCAGGAAACAATGTATAACTCGTTGGCGCCGTCATCCATAAGCAAGAAAGTAGGCTCAAGGTGCCGAAGTCCGTCTTACGAGCGGTTCTCGGATAGATGCAGTTCACCCTTCACGCCGAACACCTCACGGCGCTTCGCGCTTGGTGCAAGCAATGTCTGCCTGGTTGGTGAAAACCCGACGTGTTCCGTCCCGGCATTGCAGGGATGCGAGGGTCTATGGTCATACGACTACGGCCATGCACAAGCTGAGTACCCCCCCCCCCCCCGCCCCCCCCCCCGCCCCCCCCGCCTCCTGAGTCATCCCGCGCTAGGGGTGCAGCAGATTCTAAGAAATTTCTGAGCTCCTCTGTAACATGAAGAGCTCAATATCTCACCCACCCGAAACAAGACGTCGAAAAGACATTCATTCGCGCAACCCAACCAACAATTCTATGCGTGACTGGAAGTTACAAACTTGAGGAGCTCAACCGGTGAGAGGTATACCTATTTTTGGCTAAAAAAAGTGCAACCCTCTACCATGGGATGACTCTCGTCCGCTTCCTCCCCTCCCCCCCCCCCCCCATCATTTCGCTCTCGGTCTACCGCCCATACTTGTCCAGAGAGTGCAAGGTGATTGATAGCTGGGTGGGAAGGTTTCCGCAGGCGGTAACGTGTTTCAGCCCGGGGTCATACGACAATCGTCCCCGCCAGGCGCTGGACGGGTCCAACATTTTCGTCGCCGGCGACTGGGTGAAGGGGGTCGACCACGGGGCGAATGGGCTGAGCCAGGTCTGTTGCGGAAAAACATCCATCCATCGATCGACCTTATGTCGAATATATATATACACATTTTTTTGTGTGTGTTTCGTTGTTTGCTTGTTGTCAAGAATAAACAGGAGAATCGGGGGGGGGGGGGGGGAAGAGCTTTTTCCCTCTACCTGTAAAGCAGGATTTTTTCAGAGAGAAAATATGAACAGGACCGCTTGGCGATGTATTTTTAGGAGTAGTCAACGCTTAAACATTTCTCATTCGTATATATATGTTTTTTTGTGTCATACCAGGTATATCAGAAAAAATCCAAGAATGATCAGAGAGATATAAACAGGAAATCTTGGCAACGTTTTTTCAGGAGTAGCCAACGCTTGACGTTTCTCTTTCATATATACTATTGTGTCACACCAGGTATTACCAGAAAAATATCCAAGCACAGGAAAACCAGGAGAACTTGAAACTAACACATCTTTGATAGTGCTGGCCTTATATTGGCTTCGATTTTGCGTTTTATGGTGGTATTTCTGCGGCCATTGGTCGATGGGCGAATCGCTTTTTCCAGCTTCTTGTTATATAAGTCGATGCAGATCGACAAACGCGGCGGGAATGGTTGACAATCCACTCCGCGATAAAAAACAAATGAAGAAACGTACCGTAGTGCGGGGGAGAAGGGGACGGCATGTTTGACCACATGGTCTGTCCACAGGATGGGGTGCAACAGCGAGCATTTTTTTATACCCAAACCCAAACCCGATAAAAAAATGTAAAAACAAACCGTGCGAAGTGGTTGACGCCTCCGCCCCCCCCCCCCCTCCCTCCCCCCCCCCCTCATTGAAGCTGCCATCCATATGCATGTCCGCCTTACGAGCGATTCTTGAAAGGATGCAGTTCACCCTTCATGCGACTCGCCGAACACCTCGCGGTGCTCAGCGCTTGGTACAATCAATGTCTGCCTGTTCGGTGAAAACTCGACGTGCTCCGTCCCGGCATAGTAGGAATGCGAGGGTCTATGGTCATACGACTACGGCCATGCATGAATATCAAGTACAACCCCCCGCTCTCGTTGCCGTCACGCCTCCTCCCTTTTCCTTCCGCCGGCGATTTTTGGCGACAGGAGAGGGCGTACGTGACGGGGCTAACAGCGGCAAATCATGCGATGGATGCTTTGCCAGGGGACCGGGGCCGAAGAGCGGATGTCCTCCAGACGGAGCCAGACGAGCCGCAGGTTCGAAGCAAGCATCGACCGTGTTGCAGTGGGTACCCCGGTTCAAAAGCGCCCCGTGACGAGCCGAAACATGCTCTCTTAATTACAAAGCGCTCTTATCTGTAGTGGGAAACGTATAGCTCTTAGTATAGGCGGGACATGCCGAGTTGATCGCTCTTAACTCTCGAATGCTCTTAACTCGGGTTGCTCTTAAATCAGGGTACCCACTGCAGCCACCCCCCTGTCGGCACGGCGAAAAGGAAATAATTGTCGAGAATAATTGCCGATTGAAGAACAGCATTGGCCTTATGAAGAACAGCATTGGCCTTATTCGTATAGAAACCCGGTACTGCTGGGACAGCGGATGATATCTGTTAGTGTACCGGTACTGCATGCACCTGCATGGAGTTATACAGGGCTCGAAATCGCTTTTTTTGTAGCACAGGCCCCAGTCATAGAGCAACCCGGTACTGCCAGGTTAGAAGATGATACCCAACAGTGTACCGGGACTGCGTAAAACTGCTTGGAGTTATACAATGCTCGAAAGCGTTTTTTTTTTTTGTTGAAAACGATGTCCGACCTCACCACCGCACCATTCGGCTCGATGTCCGACATCACCGCCGTACCATACCGCTCGCCGTGCCTTTTTAATCTCTTGTCTCTGCTTTTCCGCGCCTGTACTACCATTCTTTTCCCGTTCCCTCCTGGCTTTTTTTCTTCGGTTTCGGGAAAACTTCAGGTTGCGGCGGGAAAGCTGGCCAATAAGACGGTTAGGCGCACTCTGAAGCAGTTGGGACTGCCCGATCCGATCCTAGACTTCACTGTGTTTCCGAGCTTTTTCCCATGAGGCGTTTTTTTCTCTCTTTCGTCAGGCGCTCACACGGTTTTGGTATTCGGCGGGAGAGGGAAGGGCGAAGGGCGGGGACGGGGGCAGTTCCGATCAAACGTTTTGCGTTCTTGCGTTGGCCACTCGAACGGTTTGGTCTGGTTTGGCTTGGATTGGTTAAGAGCAGTAGGCTGGACGTTAGCTGGACGTCGGAGGAGTAGGCTGGACGTTGGAGGGGGGAGCGGCAGGGAGGGACTTCTCCCCAGATGGAGCGCTCTTATCTCGCAGTTGGTCGCTAGAAGGGTTTAGTTTGTCTTGGCGCACTGGGTGGGAGGGAGAAGAGGGGGAAGGGGACCCCCCTGTGGTTAGAGCTTGAACCATGCCCGAGAGCACACCGCCGTCCCATCTTCGTCTGCGCCCGCAATTTGATCTGCCCGCGGTAGAGGGGAGAAGCAGCACTAGCAGCATGCGGGAGGGAGAACGTGGGGCGGGGGAGGGAAGAAGCCCCCCTGGCGATAAATTTGGACCATGGTGCAGGGCGCACCGCCGTGGTCTTATAAGGAGTCACCCCACGGTACGGGATGCATTGTTTTAGCCAAGAAAAGGTATACCTGACCGGTTGAGCTCCTCAAGTGTGAAACTATAGCTTAATATGACAATTTTACGAATGGTGCATAGAAAGGTTGGTCGGGTTGCCCGAACGAACGTCTCCGAGGTCATGCTTCGGGTGAGATGTTGAGCTGTACATGCTAAGAGCTCAGAAATTTCTCAGAAACTTCTGCTTCACCCCTAGCACGGGAGGACTAAGCCTGCGCGCATGCTTTGAACTGCCTGCTGTTGGGGAGTGCAGAAGTAGCAGCAGGAGCAGCATCAGCAGCTCTCTAGCGCCCGATCGCGGCGTTTTCCAGTTGTCTGTGATGCTTCCCAATCCACCCTTGATTTTCGTGCCCCCTGCTTCAGTACGGTCGGCCCTAATCCGCTAGTCTGCGGTAATAAAACTTCCCCGCCCAAAAAGTACATCACCTCATACATAGCACCCACGCTTCCAATCGCTGACTGAGTATGGAGAGAGGCATCGGCTTAGATGACGCAGGGGGGGGGGTGTATTCGTCGCATCATGCATGGCCGTAGACGGTGGGACCATGGACCCTCGTATGCCTGGGCGGGGGAGGGGGGGGGCTTCCCATAATGTTTTCGTGAATAACTATTGTGCGAGGAGTTTTAATTTTCAAGATGGTCTCCGACGAACGAAGGACGAGCCCCGCGCGCTTTCCCCAGATCTTCTTCCTTTCCCCGTCTCACCGGCCTTGACCGCCACATGCCTTGTATCTCTCTACTCGTAGGATGAAGAATCAAGATGGACACTGGGTGTGCCGATACATGCCGTTGGCTCGAAAATATCGGGACACAGTAGGGGTCCCAATAAGGCGGTCTAAATAAGGTGGCATCGCGATGCAAGGCGGTCAAAGTCGGTAGGAGGGACGCGTGCTACGATAGAGGTATTGAGGTATACCCCCTACAGTCTGAAACGGTTTCTGAATGGCGGGGGCTCCTTAACCCAAAATCGTCGGAAATACCAATACGCCCCATTTATTCTTGCGTGATTCTCCGTCGTGTATCTAGGCCCTGGGATTTGTCCATCCGGTACGAGTAGTAGCTTTTGCTTTTTTCTCCCAGATCAGTTTTTGGGAGAGTGTGTTAAGCTCTCAAACTGAGGAACCTCAGGAAAAAAGTGGTGCATCTCTCTATCGTAGCACGCATCTGGCGCGGCTGGGGGGAATTTGCGCTCATAACCCGGAACGAATAAGGCGTCTTCCCCCATTAAGACGGCCATCTTGCTCTGGCACACCACCGCTTTTTTCTTTTTTTTTTTTTTGGGGGGGGGGTACTGTGTAAGGTGAACATAACATAACATTATAGTTGTTTTTTTCGTCGGACGTGTGCTTCGATAAAGGTAGCGCTTTTTGCGGTAGCAGTTTTTTTGTCTGAATTACCGGGGCTCCTTAACCCCAAATCGTCGGAATTTTGGGGGTTTTCAGGGGTCAGATCACCTCTTGCGGGTCGGATGGTGTCAGCGTGACCCGGCTCGACCCGCGATATTCGAAAGCTTCCTGACCCCTCCCAACCCGTGAGATTTCGAACACCTTCTGCCCCGACCCGACTCGACCCACGAGTTTTCTTTAACCTCCTGAGCCGACCCGCCGGCCGGCCGGATCTTGACCCGTGGCAGAAGCCCTGGCAATTTCATTTCTGTTTTGCAATAATTTCCATAATTTTATACCTGTTTTATAGTTCGTTTTTTTGTTCATTGGGGTAGTGTTTATTTTCATTCCTGTTTCGCAATATTTTTCATCATTTGATTCCTGCTTCATAGTTCGTTTTGATTGTTCATCGGGGGTAGTTTTTATTTTCATTCCTGTTTTGCAATAATTTTCATCATTTGTTCCTATTTTATTGTTCGTTTTGATTGTTCATCGGGTTAGTGTTTTATTTTCCCTCAAAAATCAGTTTTGGGGGGAGAAGGATGAGAGCTCCTCAATGGGGTTATGAGCCTCGGCAAAAAACATCGTGCACCTCTTCCGTGGGCAGGCGTTCTTGGTGAAGGATGGAATGCTGTTGTTTTTGTTTACCGCCAGTTTCATGCACTCTCCCCAGCTCAACTCGCACGAGGTTTTGCTCGCATTTAGGAGTCATTCCACGACGCGCACTACGATAGAGGTATTAAGGTATACCGTTTTTTGGCAAAATCACATTCTGAATGACGGGGCTCCTTAACCCAAAATCCTCGGGAATAGGCCATTCTTTTTTGGCGTGATTCTCGTTGTGTACCTGTAGGCCATGGGATTTTTCATCCGGTCTAGAATGTTTTTTGTGTTCTCCGCAAATCAGTTTTTTCGGAGAATGTCTTAAGCTCCCAAAATTGAGGAAACCTCAGAGAAAAAAGTGGTGCGCCTCTATCGTAGCACGCCTCCCACGGTGGGGGTTGCACGTTTTGGGGCCTAATGGTGTTTCTTACCTCTTAACAGGTTGGGCTCCTTAAGCGATGAACTACCGGTTAGGCTGACAATTTTACGAGCACACTTGTTTTAGGACTACGTAGCGCGTAAAAGAGTTGGTCGGAATTGCGCGAACGCACGCCCTTCCAAGTCACGTTTCGGGTGATGTATTATTGAGCTCCTCTTGGTAGCTCAGAAAATTCTTGGAATCTGCTGCACCCCCTAGCGCGGGATGGCTCCTCAGCGGCCTTCTGGGTGTGCGGACGTACGATCTTTCTAAGGTTGACAATCAAGAGCTCAATCGAAAACGCGTACGCGCGTGAGGCACATGCAAGCATAAAAACAACGAAACGGCGATGATATGACTACGGCACTGAGTTCGCTGCCTGTACGTCATCTATTAAGTACGCGTTGTCTAGGGAATTGTGGTGGACTGCTAGTCCCATTGCGGTAATCTGCGGAATCTCTTGAGGTTTCTATTTCTGATGGTCGTGCATTTGTGGCTGGCAACGTGTTTTCTACCTGCAGTAGAAGTACTAGATCCTGTTTTGTGGCTTGCTCCGCCGCCCGAACAACCAGCCGTCAAATCCTGTTAACTCACAGCCCTACTGGTGGTGGTGAATATCGAGAAACTCGAAAAGCGCAAAGCCGTACTGGTGGTGGTGAATATTGAGAAACCCGGAAAGCGCACAAGCAGCCACCCGCGAAAGTGGCGCCGAGTCGCTGAAAACCGCCGTCCTAGAAGTGACCGCCTCCCCCCCACAACCCCCCCTAAAATCTATATGTAATAGTTGGCCTCGGTTGGCACCGACGCTGTAAAACAATGTACGTATACTGGGGTCGGCGTTGGTTGGCAATGACGCTGTAAAACATGCCAATCACTGCGGGAGCTAGTCAACCAGGGTACCGTTTTTTTTTTTTTGGCGGTCATCATAATGGTTATCGAGTAAGATAATATTGGGCAAGGCGGGGAACCCTAACTCCGCACAAGGGGAATGATCGCATCGCGTAGTGTGAAAATGGCAAGGCACCCACGAGGCAGTAACAAAGTCAATACCTATTGCTGACTCTGGAATGGCCACACCAGAAAACAAAGTATAACATTGGCGCTGCCATCCATAAGCAAGAAAGTAGGCACAAGGTGCCGTAGTCTGTCTTACGAGCGGTTCTTGGAAGTATGCAGTTCACGCTTCATGCGACTCGCCGAACACCTCACGGTGCTTCTCGCTTGGTGCAAGCAATGTCTGCCTGGTTGGTGAAAACCTGACGTGCTCCGTCCCGGCATACTAGGGGTGCGAGGGTCTATGGCCATACGACTACGGCCATGCACAAGCTGACCACCTCCCCACCCCCTCCCCCCCTACGGTAGCTTGGTCGTTACGGGCAGTCATCCTACGCTAGGTGTACAGCAGATTCTAAGAATTTTTTGAGCTCCTAACGTGGGGAGCTCAACGTCTCACCCGAAGCATGGCTTGGGAAGCATTCAATCGCGCAACCCGACAAACACTTCTATGCGTTATAATAGTTCAAAAGCAACTATACTCGTACAATTGTTCGTCTAATCGGTGGTTACTCCCTTGAGGAACTAAACCAGCCAGAAATGCTGTGCTGGGCGCAAAAAAATCAACCTCTACCGCGGGGTGACTCGTCTAGTGGAACCATGTCGTCACAGCCGCCCTCGGCATCGGTCCGGTCACGGGCAGCACCTCGTGCTCCACGGCGCCGCTAAAAAACACCACCGCGCGCCCTGCGCGAGGCGACACATCGATGAACTCTTCCTCTAGCCCACTCGTCGAACCGCCAGCCGAGAGGTGCACGCCATCGCCGCCGCCGTTACCGCCGCCGCCACTGCCGCCGCCGCCGACATCACCCACCCCTACCTCTTGGCCATCGCCTACCTCCGCCTCCAGATCGGCGAACGTGAAGGTGACCTTACCACCCTGAACCTTCCCGCCGTCGTCTGCGCCGCCAGCCGTGGACGGGGGGTACAACCTAAGAACGCCTCCGTCTGACGGTTCCCAGGGGCTTCCGGCGCCCCGGAGGTAGCATATTGCCGTTACCCTGCGGAAGCTCACGCTCCCTCCGATGACGCGCTCTTCGTCACCGTCGCCGCCGGTACCACCACCGCCCCTATCATCACCATCGACACCGTTACCGCCACTGCCACCGCTATCGCCGCCACTGCCACCGCCATCACCGGCGCCACCACCGGCACCACCACCGCCGCCGCCATTGCCTCCACTACCGCCACCACCCTTACCGTCGCCGCTGAGGTCGTCACCGTCGATCCCCTCTCCCCTCCGCTCTTCCCCCTCCTCTTCAGGGATTTCCTCGTCGTAGGTATCGATTTCTTCTTCGTATTCTTCTCCGTCGTCGGGGAAGGCGTCGCGGTGACGCTCGTATCGTGCACGTATACCCGCCGGGTACACGGCCAACTGCACGGGTGATGGGGAGGCAAACGCACAGGCAGCAGGGCAGCGGCGTTGGTGATGGCGGTAGCGGTGTTGTTGTTGGTGGGGGTGTTGGCTGTTGAGGTGGTGGTGGTGGTAGTGGTGATGGTGGTGAAGGTGATGGTGGCGGGTGTGGCGGGAGGGATGTGTAGTTGTACTTGCCATTTTCTAGTAGAAACAACTATATGGCGTGAGTGTATTAGGGGTGTTGGGTGGCCGGATTTTTCGTGTGAACTTGAGGTAAACATTACGACAGCGCAAGACGCGCATGAGGGGGGGGACGTGTGTGTGGTTGGTGTAATCTTCGTCAAGCATGGCCGCCAGATCATAGACGTTGGGGGGTGGGACTCAAACAACACTACAAGAGAGTGATTGTAATTGCATTGGTTGGTTGATCGATAGTTGACTTGTTGATTGATTGGTGGAGTTCCCTATTCTTCTGTGTGATATCGATGAAAAAGATGTGAACAGATAACCAAGAGTCGGGGATAACACGCAAAACATATTCCCAAAAACACGTTATCGAGGGGGAGAGAGAGTGGACGGAAGGGAGGGAGGGAGGGAGGGACGGGAAGGGATTGTGCGCCGGGCAACAGCACCAGCACTCAGCCACGACGACAACCTCACCTGGTGCTCCACGCGACCTCGAAGGCGGATCATGCGCCCCAGGTCCTCGCCAAGCCTTCCCAGGACAGCAAGCGTCCGTCCAATGGCCCCCACTCCCATCGTGGCTGTCCCTTCCCCTCTATCTCCGTTACCCCCGATACCCTTGCCGCCCGCCGCAGCACTGTCCTCGCCGACGTGGAGATGCGCCGGGACGGCCGAAATCGCTTCCTCGCGCTCTCGGGTGACGAACGCGGTTAGGTCGTCTCGAACCGACCTAACGTAGCCCGTCACTACGTTTGACCCCCCCCCCTCTTCCTTTTCTCCCTCGTCAATACCGCCTTCCGTGTTGTCCTTGTCGCCACCACCACCACCACCACCGTGGGCAGGGACTAATGAACCCGAGGACGCCCTCGCAGTGGCCTGAAATGAAACATAATAGTTATATGCGTCAGTGCGCAGAACGATTCATAGACTGAAGTCGCCGCCTCGACAAAATCAAGGGGAATCATATATTTTCGAAGAGTAAAAACGCGCGACCGGAGCATCGCGCTATCTTCAAATATGAGAATCAACCCTTAAATTGATCGAACTCACAGCTGACGTATTTTAAACATTTTTTTGAAACATGTGACGGAAGAGAAAATTGTGTTGCCCTCGCGGTACACCCTAGCCACGACGCGCACTGCCGGTTCTCGCGTTTCCGCTTCAGCCCCTTGCTACTCCCCCTTACAAGCTACCTCAACGTGTCTAAAACGTGTGTTCTTCCTGAGTTTTTGGGCAGTATCACAAGCTCTGGCCCCACCCCGCGACGCGTGCTACGATAGACATGCACCACGTTTTTTTCTGAGATTCCTCACTTTAGAAGGTTAAGACATGTCTTTCTTGACCCAAAAAGAACTGATTTTGGAGAAAAATAAAACCGCTATGATCCCGGATGAAAAATACCATGTCTTAGGTATACAACGAGAATCATGCGAACAAAAATGGCCTATTTCCGACGATTTGGGGTTAAGGAGCCCCGTCATTCAGAAAACGTTTCAGACGAAAACTGCTGCCTTTATCGTAGCACGTGCCCCACCCCACTCCCACCTCCTCGTACGCCTCCGCCACCAATTCCCTAGGTGCCACTTCATCCACTACGACGAAGCCGCGTTGACGGAGAGACAAGCGCTGCTCAGCCGTAAGCACCCGCCAGGGGCCACCACGTTGATCACCGCCATCGTCGTCCTCGGCTGCGCGTAACAGCCTTTGGCATACTGACAACGGCGGTTCCATCTGTCGGGGGTGGGGTGGAGGGGATGGTTGGGTATGGATGAACAGGGGGGAAGGGACCGGACGGGGGGACGGGGCGGGATGGGCTGTTGTGAATGCAAGGACGGCGGGGGGCCGGAGGGGGGGGGGGGGGCGTACTCAGTTCATGCATGGCGGTAGTCACGTGTCCCGCATGTAGACCCTTTCATCCTTACAATGCCGGGACAGAACACGCCGGGGTCGGGGGCGGGGGGCGGAGCTGTCGTGAACGGTGAATCGAAGCGTTGGGGGGGTAGAGGGGAGGAGGGGGGATGTACTCATATTCATGCATAGCTGTAGCCTTAAGACCATTGACCTATCGCAGCCCTACCAAGCCGAGACGGAGCACGTCGGGTTTTTACCGATCAGGCAGGCATTGCGTGTGCACCAAGAGGGGAGGGCGTGGGGATGTGCTCTTGTGAATGGAAGGATAGGGAGGGTGGGGGGGTCGGGGTGCGGTGAGCTCTAGTGGACGAACAAACGCGGCGGCTCCAACGCAAAGGGTGGAAGGTCGTTGAGTGTCGGTGGAGGGAGGGGAGGAGGGGAGGGGAGGGGGAGGGGGGGGGGGGGGGGGTGACCTCTTGTGAAAGGAAGGATGGGGGAGGAGGGAGGAGGTGGGTTCTTTTGACCGAAATGATGGGGGGAGGGCGGTGAGCTCTTGAGAATGGAGGTTGACGGAGGGGTGGGGGGGAGGGGGCGAGCTCTTGTGACTGGCACGATAGGGACACTGAACCCCCTATCCGCAGCTTTGTCTCGAGCAGGAGCCCCATCTGGCTTGCCTGCCTTGCTGGCACGCTGGCGTCGGTTCGGATGCTTTTCTTGCCCATTCCCCCATTGGAATCGGGTTTACTCCAGCAGGTGACGCGTGCTACGCTAGAGGTGCACCACTTTTTTTCTAATACTACCCCTCATTTTGGGAGCTTAAGACCTCCCCCAAAAACTGATCTTGGAGAAAACAAAAAACTGCAACCGGACGAAAAAACCCGATGGACTAGGTGATCAACGAGAAACATTGAAAAAAAAAACTGACGAAATTCCGACAAATTTGGGTCAAGGAGCCCTGCCCTTCAGAAAACATTTCGAACGAAAAGTGCTACCTCTATCGTAGCACGCGGCGGTACCTTAACGCATTTTTCAAGAAACTGGTGGCTGCCTGTGCGGCTGAGCCTCGATTTTCTGCTGTTGAACCTCGATTTGGGTCGACGTAGGATCAGGGGGCTCGGAGGGCCCCGGCGGCGGCTACCTTTTATCAGGGCTTTCAACGGGTCATGGCCCGACCCGCCGATCGCGTCGGGAGGTTCTCTAAATCTCGCGGGTCGGGTGGGGTCGGGTCAGGAGGTGCTTCAAACCTCGCGGGATGGGTCGGGAAGGGTCGGGGTAGGAGGTTGTCAAACCTCGAGAGTCGGGACGGGTTACCCTTGCTTCGCCTGACTCGTGAAAACCCATGCTTTTTATACCCGGAGTGAGTTTGGAGGGGTAGGGGTGGGAGCACGGTATCATGTGCAATTTGGCGAGTGCATTGGTTCATCAATGAAACGTCCCGAAATATCAGCAGTTCACCGATGAAAGGGTTTCTCGCTGACCCCGGATGGGTAGGCCTCTGAAGATGCTGTGGACCTAGCTTGCCGCGGATCTGCACGCTGCCCGGGGCGAGAACGGTCCGACCCCGGGAGGGCGGTTTTTCCCGCGCTCCGCTGGCCGAGATGGGCATCGGGGCGCGTTCTTTCGGCGGAGACATGTAGGGCTGCTGTGTGGGGCGGGGCGGGCTTGGTGCAGGCGTGCGGTCGCTGGGGACCGGGTGGGAGTACGTGGTACGATGCCACTTTTTTGCTGTGTGTTGTTCGTGGTTTATTGTGGTGGCGAGTCGGTCTGTTGGTGCTTGCTTGCTTGCTAGGGTGGTGGCTTATTCCTGCCGATTCTTGCCACGAAACACGTTGAACCATTAGGGGGGTGGCTGATGCTCCCTGCGGTTTACGAACGTCTCGGTTCTCGTTTTCCTAGAAGTTTACCAAGCGTCCTGATCTCACCCCAGCCAAACCCTAGGGTCGGCCACAGAAAATCGAGTGTCGGCCACTCATCCTAATAAAAAATGGCCATGTACCTCCAAACCCGAAGAACGCGGAGTCAGGGAGACGGGACTTCGCACAGGCGCCGGTAGAGGGGGGGGAACCGAGCGGAGGGCGAGGAGGGGGACAAAGAATGTCTACGCATCGCTCTAACCTCATTTTGTTTTGGTTTTGTAAGGCCCTGCAGCTCGGCACGCCAAATGTCAGAACGCGACTCTATACGCTGAACCTGACATACGCGGCCTCGGCAAGAGGGTGTTTCGCGCGGGCGCCGGTGGAGAGGGGGGCAAGCGGGAGGCGAGGAAGGGAACAGCATAATACTTGCGCATCGAATCTTTATAGTCCCAGCGTGCTGTTTTGAGACCCCTGCAGCTCTGAGGGAGCATTAATGTGCGAGAGTGAAGCTACGTTGCATCCGAAGAACGCGGCGTCGGTGAAGGGATGTTTCCCGCGGGCTCCGGTGGAAAGGGGAGCAAGCGGGAGGGGAAGACGAGGACAACATGTTTTTTTTGCCAATCGCTCTACGTAACCCCAGTACCTTTTTTTTTTACGACCCCTGCAGCTCCGCACGCCAGTAACGCCAGAGATCGAATGTGCGTCGAATCCGAACATCGCGGAGTGCGGGGGGGGGGGGGCTATGATCTAGAGGCGTGGACGACCACGCGGCTCGGGGCCAGATGCAGATCCATCCATGAAACCAGGGGATGTACCCGGGATGTCCCCTGGCCACCACAGGGTTTCGTCCGGGCGCCGGTGGAGAGGGGAGTGAGCGGGAGGAGGGTGAGAAGGGGGAAACATTTGCATATCGCCCAGCCCCAGTACGTTTTGTTTTAAAGTCCCTTGCAACTCGGCAGGGAGATGGTATATTTTCTGCAAACACCCGCCGCCCCCTGTCCGACACATTTGTAGACCATGTGGACGCATAAGGGAAGATAATTCAAGGTAGGAAAAACGCCGGGCTAACTACGTACTGTTTCTTCCTAGATGTGCAGAATGTCTATGACACAGTATGGAGGAATGGGTTGTGGGAAAATATGTGGGAAATTGGGATCAGAGGAAAGATGTGGAGAATGATGAAAAATATGACGGAATGTGCGAGAAGTGCTGTGATGCTGGACGGGGAAATATCCAAAAATGTTGATATTTCACAAGGAGTTGCACAGGGATGTACACTATCACCCAATTTAGTCAACGCATATATTAATGACATGATAGTAGCAGTCGAAGTAGCACAGCGGAGAATGATGAAAAATATGACGGAATGTGCGAGAAGAGCTGTGATGCTGGACGGGGAAATATCCAAAAATGTTGATACTTTACAAGGAGTTGGACAGGGATGTACACTATCACCCAATTTATTCAACGTATATTAATGACATGATAGTAGCAGTCGAAGTAGCATAGCAAGGAGTGATGATGGGGGAAGATACGGTGTCGGGGTTGATCTTTGCGGATGATTTCGTGGGGACATCAGAAACACCCGAAGGATTGCAGAACAGGTAGAGAAAGCACTAGAAGAGTACACCAGGAAATTGAGAGTGACAGCGAACGTGAAAGAATGCGCAGTAGTAGTATGTAACGAAGATAAGGTGAACCCGGTAAACTTCAAATGGAAGTGGGGAGAAGAAGAACTACCGATCGTAGACCAATATACGTACCTTGGCGTGGCGATCTCAAAGGACTGCTTTTGGGATGCACACATAGCGACAGTAATAGGAAAGGGTAAATCGCAAGTAGGCAAGACGGATGCGATCCTACCAGACCCGCACATTGACACGAGGATTAAAATATGTATTCTGATTAACGTGTTTGTACCAAAGTTAGAGTATGCAGGAGAAGTATGGGAAGGGAACGCGAAGTTCGTAAAACAATTGGTAACAGTGCAGATGACAGCAGGTAAAAAGATGCTAGGATGACCAAGTACGACGAGTAATACAGTATTAAGAGCAGAACTAGGAATGCACCCACTTGAAACAAATAGAGACGCGAGAAAGTTGAAATGACAATATAACATAAAAAAATATGCCAGAAAAGAAGTTGCCAGCCAAAGTTGATAATGCTGTACACGGGAGAACATAACGAAAGGGCGAGCTGGAACAAGATGGGATAACGCAGTCGAGAAGATATGGAAGGATATAGGGGGAGACCAACAAGAGGTTCTGTCTGCAGAGAAGTTTGGCGGGTACAAGACAGAAGTAAAAGAAATAATAGAGAAAGGGAAAGGCAAGCCCTAAGAACTAAGATGAAAGAGTAGAAACACTCAGATGTACGGGGGGTTGAGGGAAGATGTCGGCATGAAAACGTATCCGCACGGCCCAATGGACTACGCGAAAAAGCTAAAACTGCGATTTCGTGTAGGGACGTGGACTTACCAGAAAGAAGAGATATACCAGTAGTCGGGAGGAGGAGGACGTGGCTACAAATATGTGCCCGTGTGGCACAACAATAGAGAGTAGGACTCACATCGTAGGAGAATGTGAAGTACACAAAGAGGAACGGGATGCGTTAGAGGAGGAGGTGACGAAATTTGACGTATGTGACATGGAAGAGTTTGGTAGACTAGAGAGTAGCGAGAAAATGATCGCTATGCTAGGAGATAGATCGTGGCCGCAGACGGCGAAGCAGGACGGGGATAGGATAAGCAAACACTTTCTATGTAGTATATGGAAGAAGCGCAATGAGCGCTCAAATGTTGGACGTGTCTTTATTAGAAGTGGGAACAGTGCTCCGCCTCGAAAGGGATGCGTGGTCGATGATCAAATGACTTTAAGGTCAGCAACAAATGAGTACGCCCCCCCCCCCCCCCCCCCCTGCCCGACACATTCACAACCCTGCGTTACAACGTCTCATATTTAATTAATTCATACTAATTCGAGACGCTCATTGTTTTTCGTCGTCGAAGCAGCCGATATGGACATCGTGTTACCCCCTGTTTGCTTTCGTGTTACAACTCCTGCAACCCGGAACCCTTATATTAGAGGGCGAAACCTGTGCTGAACCGGAACAACGCGGTGTGAGCGTGAGGGGGCTTCTTCGCGTAGACGCTGGAAGAGGGGAGCGAGTGTGAGGAGAGCTGGGAGGTGGGCGGGACGTTTGTACATCGCTCTAGCCGCCGTATGCATTTTTGGTCTTTTTGCTCGCCTTTTATCTTTTCCTAAAACTCAAATGTGTTTTTGGTTGGTACCAGGTACATGAGAGGGGGCACGCTGTTTTTTTCGTCAATGGTGACGGGTTCGCCTCGTTGGGTCCGTCTACCGTCGAAGACGATTTCGCACAGATACCATGGGGACGAGGGCACGGGACTTTTTTAATCGTACCAGGTATATGACACGTCAATTGCGACGCATGCCGTGCGGCCGGTCGAGCGCGAACCAAGTGATTCACAGACCCAAGCGTAAAGGTTCGACACGGAATTTGTTAGCAGGTTTCGAACAAATCACGATCTAATTCATAGCCCGACGTTATTCGTTCAACATAAGAAGCGGCTGATTTATTGTTGACGTTAACATACACACCATAACATCTACCACCTAGGGCATCTCTCGGCAGTAACATGTACGGAAGAGTTAGGGCAGACAATCAACCATAGTGTCCAGCCCTCGTTAAGCCGTGTACCCCACCACTGCCCGAACCACACTCATGTTTTCGCCAACCATGACGTCACCACCTGAACATCGCTACATATATCGTCTCCCGGACGCACAACAAAAAGTTGAACATGTGAGCTACCTACATCCCTTATACTTCGAAGTACATTAAAAAAACGGACGACTTCCGTTTGTGTTCCTCTATTCTGTTCTCCATTTTTTCTTATATCTTGTTCTTGTTTATTTTTCTTTCAGCGCTTGTGATCACCTACTTTTTTTGGCGCGCTTGATGCAGGACGAACATAACACCACCACCATACGCCGAAAACCAAGAATCACCACCACCACCAACAATAAACACACACTTTTGCCTGCTCTTTCCTGTTTACTCCCATTACCACACGAACACACTTGCTTGCGGCCGAGGTTTTACCTCGTCTCCACCTCGAGATCGTGGCTAAGCTTCACCTTAACCCCCTCCCCCCGCGCGCCGTTCGGTACTTGTCATGCACCAAACCCCGCACGTGGCGACCTACAACAGCACACATGCTGCGGCATACCACTCTGGGTGGAAATGTAAGGACCGGCTGATTTTCATATGAACGCCCCAACGGTCCCTACATATTCGCCCAGAGTGGCCTAACGTCGTGAACGCCCGCTGTGTGCTCCAGCAGTACATTCATGCCAGCACCCGTTATATCCCCGCAGGGTCCACACCCATCAATCAACGCAGGAAACCCGGGGACGGACCCGGGGTGTTCCCTGGCGACTACAGGTGGAGGAGATGTATGTTTTTTTCTCAGCTTCCTTCACCCTTCTTTAGGGCTGCCAAACTGCCAAAAACGGATCCCAGCCTAATTTTAAGTTGTTTACAGCAGCGTACCCAGTTGAAGACCACTCCGTGACTAAAACCAATTTAGGTGGTCTTCTCTCTACTACGGTCTTATATTTTACCTCTGCAAAAAATGATCTCACACTAATCCCAAGTAAAACAACTTTCCTGACAAGCCGATTCACCTGGTTTTATCTCCACTTTGGTTTCAAACCGGATGGTATTACAATGGGTAAACCACTGTATCTCCAAAAAAAACGTGGGTGCCGTTCTACCGAGTAAAACATACTATTAATAGTGAGACTTCAGAGGGAAAAGTTGACGCAAACTGACGATTTCGGCGTCCGCCAGACTGCTGGCTAGCGAATTATAACATGGCGTCGGAACGACAACAAAGCAAAGACTCGTCGAACGGCACGGGCGCAGCATGATCTTACTCGCTCGGCTGCGCGCTCACGCTATCGGGTGGCTGTCCAAAATATCGCAATTGTCGTTTTTGCTGGTCGCTATACTATAATCAAGTTCCAAAAGGGTTTGAAAAAATTCTGCCGCCAAAATGATCCCGCCCCTGTTTTTCAATTATTTGAGTGTTTGCGATTCGCAACCTCTCTTGGGTTGGAAAAAAAAGCAAAAAATAGTATTCAAACCGAAGAATGTCAAAACCCCAAAAAGCCAACCAATTAACCCACGAAAGAGCTAGGCTAGAAAAAAAAAATGGCATAGAGGAATATGTACTTTTTAACCATTTTTATTTATTTTTATCTTTTGTGGGTTGGGCTGGCCTTGGAATGGTGACGTTGGGCGGTCTCAATACTGCTGCAACACTTCGCCGACGCTCTAACTCGTATCTAGCTTGGGATCAATGATGCCTCTCTGCTGTGATGAGCCGGAGACTCCCACCCAGGGCTGATATACCCCCGCGTTGATTCGATGGTAATCACCGCGGTGCTTCGTTTTCAGGCTTTTCTCCCACCCCGGGGACCGCCTTCTTCCGCCCCCGGGTTTTCGCTCCAAGATTACTATAACAATATGTTTTCCTGCCCAGCTCCTACCCAACCAAAGGTGGTGCATTCGCAAACACCCTACTTGTCCCCTAAAAAAAGCGGGTGCAGGCGCGTCTAGAGGGGTTGGTGCATCGCAAACACACTACTCGCCTCCGCCAAAAACGCGGCTGCAGGCGGGTCTACAAGGGCTAACACGCTGACAGGTTCTTATACAAATTATACCTCACCCAGGCAACGATTCTAATGAGCAACAAAACGAACGCGCAACTCAGCCAACAACGCCAAACAAAACGAATACCTGGCACAGATGTACCATGCACAGGGTTGCAAAATATGTTGGGTAGAGGTCCCCGGCCGGGGAGCCCCTGCCAACGTAATACAGATTTGGGCCCAACAGCAGTACCTCCTTTGCCCTGGTACGGCTCCTCGCATCACGTCACACATAGGACAGACCACGAGCAAGGTGATCTGTATCCAATTGTTACCGTCATGAGATTTGGTACAAGAGGAAAACCACACAGACCCCACCTGGCAAACAGGTTAGCAAGAGCCGTGTCATATACAGATAATAGCCGGACAATACTACATCTAGATCGTGCAGGTCACATAAACCAGGCAAGTGAATGGCTGCCTCAAAATATTTAACATCATGAAAAGCAAAATCAGACATGTGCGTGCGCAAGAGCTGTATGATACAGATCACCCCTGAGCACCCCTATAAATAAATAGATCGTGCACATCACATAGATCAGGCATATAGCTGCCCCGAATAATCTAGCTATGACAAAAAACAACAACAGATTCGTTCGTGTCATACAGGTTCCACCAGAACACCATCCAGATCGTGCAGATCACAAAACCAGGCAAGAAACTGCCCCGAAAGCTCAATATCGTGCAGATCACCTAAATCAGGCAAGTAGCTGCCCCAAAATAATCTAAACCATGAGAAAAAAAACAGACATGTGCGTAAGAGCCGTGCCATACACAGATGATTCCATCCCGACAGCGATGTATCTAGATCGCAAGTAACTGTCTTGGTATATCTAAATCGTGCCATATAATAAATCATCGTGTCATACAGAATCCACCGGAACAATATCATCTAGATTGTGGAGATAACAAAAATCAGGCAAGCAGCTGCCCAGAACAGATCTAAATGGCGAACAACAAATCAGACATGGTGCGCAAGAGCTGAACCATACAGATTCCACCCGGACAAGACTGTCTGGATCTTGCCGATCACACAAACTAGGCAAGGAGCTACCCCGAACTACCTAGATAGTGAAAAAAGGATCTGTGTAACACAGATCTCGCCCAGGCAACATGATCTAGATCTAGCACATTGCATAAACCAGGAATCTAGCTGTCCCGAAATATCCACACTGCCAAAATGAAAAACCAGGCAAACAGCTGCCCCGAAACATCTATCTACATCATGAAACATAAAATCAGACATGTGCGCAAGAGCCGTGCCACAAAGATCACACCCGGACAACACTATTTAGATTGTGTAGATCATATAAACCAGGCAAGCAAAAGAATTGCCCCAAATGAGCTAGACAATGAAATATATAAACAAGCAAGTAATTGCCGCGAACATCTAGATCATTAAATCGGGTATCTACTCTGAATGGGTGGGCCATCACGTGCCGACACCGCTCGCTCCTCGTCCGTGTGCCCCGTCGGCGCCAACGATGTAGCTCCAATTTACTAGGACAGTTTTCCTAGACCGTGCAGATGGCATAGACCAGGCAAGTAGGTGCTCCGAAAGATCTAGATCATGTCATGGGGGGATCTATGTGATCTGTTCGATGTCTGCGTCAGTTTTCAACTTCCGGCATCGCTCGTCCGTGTCCTCGTAGGCGCAAAACGACACAGGTTCCACTCGGACAACACTCCTTAGATCGTGCAGAACAGGTAAAATCAGGCGTGGAGCTTCCACAAAAAATCCTGATGACGAAACAAGAATCTGACCTGTCTGATAAATGTCTGCTCAAGTGCGGCACCACGTGCCGACACCGCTTGCCCGTTGTCCCCGTCAGCTCAAACGGTACGCAATCCACACCGACAACACTAACTCCATCGTGCGGATCACAAAAAAACCAGGGATGTAGCTTTCCCCGAAAGACCTACTCGTCTAAGCAAGGGATCCAAATCTATGTGAAACTATGCTCATCACGTGCCGACACCAATCCTCGCCCGCGTCCCGGTCGGTGCAAACGCAGAAAAACTCTGAATAAACGCGTTTCCCAAGGGTAACTTATCCACATCGTCGTACGCCTGGTCTCTCCCCCGCTTCCCCAGACTACTAAGCTCTGTGCTACCTCTATCCGCCAGCCCGTTACGACAGTGCTCCGAACCGGCAGGAGGGCTCGCAAGCTTGCAGCCCACAAGCCGCATCACCGCACCGACAGCGGTCCCTGCCAGATGCTGGCTCCCCGACCCGCCCACCCGAAAAGACTGCATCGTGTAGCGCGTTTCCGCAAGCCCAGCTAGCCGAGCGTGCACTTGCAGGCTAGCCGTCATCTGCGCCTCGGTGACCGATAACCGACACCGACCCCCGTCCGCCTTCACCGCGGGAAAAATGTGCCCGACCGACATATCCCACTGAGCCTCCGACGCCGCCGTGGTGTACTCCCACATCGCCCTGATCGGGCAGGTCTCCGGACAATCCTCGTCCTGCCGGACCACCACCGCTTGTGACGATGCTCGCAACAGCTTCCCGAACTGAAAGTTAAACACCAACCCCTTGTGGTCTGGTAACCGCAGCAGCTCAGTTCCCAACGTTCGAGCAAGGTCAAGGCCTCGCTTCATCGTGTGAAACGCGACACAGAATACCGCGATGTCTCGGGTTACCGCGATGCGCTCCGACGCCGTGGAGCATTGCTTGGCGCGCCGCCGCATGTCCCTCACGAGCTCTTTCAGCTGGGGCGACAGCATCGGCGGCGGACCCGGCTTTACCAAAACGCCTCCCAGCACACCTCCTTGGCGCTGCTCCTCAGACGCATGTTTCAGGTAAAAGCGCACAATCGGGCTCGCCACAGGGTTCCCGTGCTGCTTCGCGGGGCACCACTCCTCCACCTTCCCTAACTCCTCGCTTATCGTCCATTTAAGCTTCGACAAAAAGTCTTTATCCAGGGACTCTGCGGAGTACCGCCTAGTGCAGCTTTCTCCCCCTTCCCCACCACCGCCTCCAGTACACCGCCCACCGTCTGCGGAGCCGATCGCGGGGCATGACTTCGCGTGCACGACCACCGTTCCCTGTCCCTGCGTGTCCAGCCAGCACAACCACGCGAACACATCCAAGTCTAACGCGTCCTTCCACCCCCGCCGGTCGTCCGAGTACTGCCGCAGGAAAGCGTCGAACCCTTCCGTAACCCGACGCTCGCGCCGACGCCCAACACTGTCACTAAACGCGTCCAAAACCGCCACCGCCCGGGCCGTAATAACATCGCGGTCAATTACCACAGGCCCCGCTAACGGGTCGACGGGCGAGACCGGAACAGCCGGCGGTTCTCGATCAGCGCTTCGCTGAGTCCCGCAAAAATTGCAAAACTTGTACGTCCCACAATTTTCGGCGTTGCAAACCTCGCACTGTACGTACGGGACACGGTCAGGAGCTCGAGCGGCTGTCCCGCCCGGGGCGCCGTCGTGCCCTCCCCCTTCCCGTTTGTCTCTCTGCTGTGTACGCGCGCAAAATAGACAACGGCAGCGAGGGGTGGGAGGGGGGGGGTGGGTAAGGGCGGGGAGGTAAAAGGTGGGTGCGAGCCGCTTGAATTGATTTATCGCGCTGAACACTTCGCCTCCATCCGCACACACCCCACCCTCCCTCGCGGGCAAACACCACGCTATGCAACAAATAGAACATAGTAGTCTATAGCTGCAGCCAGGACCCAGCGCAGACCGAGGCTAGCGTCGAGTGGGCGCCCCATTCTCACTGTCTTTGAGTTGAGGCCGTTCGCGGGAGTGGCTAGTATGGTACAGCGGGTACCCCGATTAAAGAGCGCCCAGGATGAAGAACATTCGGGACTTAACGCCTTTACCACTGGAAACCCGTTTTGGGTAAAATCACTTGGAATTAGTATAGGGGCTCTGAAGGGGTTTAAGAGCGGTCATATCGGCTTGTTCCGCCGATACTAAAAGCTATGTATTTTTCCCACTTCAGATACGAGCAATGTTGTCGTAGCTTCTAGTTAAGAGCGCTTGCTTCGGCTCGCCACCGGGCGCTCTTAAATCGGGGTACCCACCTTACATGCACTGCAAAATCAAAGAAAGGCATTAAATAACATGCCCTTGGGTTGGGGTATCTAGAGCAACAGTTGTGTGGCGATTCATACCGCCAAACCGAAACGCCCCGAACGCCTCTCGCGCGGCGAACACCTTTGAGCCGCGCTGAAAACTCGTTGCCTTAAGAGTGAGCCCCTGACCGTAGCCTTCATCCGCAGCACGGGTTTAGTAACCGATGTCAACTTCTGTGCTTTGGTGGTTGGCGGACAACTCGAAGGGCTCCCTATTTATTTCTCGGTGGCGTCAAAATTAGAAACTCGCATTTTGCTAAGACAAAATTGTAGCGGTCGATGCAAAAATAACTCAAGTTCGTTACGGTATCTTTAAAACCGAAAACTAAAAAATCGGCACGTTATTTTCGAAATCCGAAAGGTGAAATCGATACAAAATCGATACAAAATCGATACGGCGTGCTGATAAGAAAACAAATTCAAATTGATTCGATACCGATGACCCGAAAAACATAACCGATACGATTTTGACAACCGCAAAATCCAATCGGTATGACACCGATATCCCCAAGCAAACTTACCGATACGGTGTCAACATCACAGACTGCCACATTGTGGGGGCCAACTGCAGCAGATCCGCAGCCTCCCTTGCCGCTAAATAGGGTTATGTTGATACGTCTACGGTGCGTACCCCGGTTTAAGAGCACCCGAGTTAACCCCTTTACAGCTGGAAACCCCTTTTTGGGGACACAACTACTTGGAACTAGTATAGGGAGGGGTTTAGGGGCTCTAAAGGGGTTGGCAGCATTCGGGAGTTACTAGCGGCCAACTCAACATGTTTCGCCACACTGAACGCTACATATTTCCCACAACAGACAAGATCGCTTTGTAGCTAAGAGCGCATGTTTCGGCTCGTCGCGGGGGGGCTCTTAAATCACGGTACCCACTGTATCATACGTGCCTGGGTCGTCTATATGGTGGCGCTCCGTGCCGGACACACGTGCTCCCGGTGGAAAAACCCTGCGGCCGGTCAAAACAGGCCATAATAACAGAGGTCTCGGCCAATCAAAACAGATGCGGCTGTGCAGGAGAATAATTCACCATCGCGCTTTGGAACTCCAGGGGGGAAAACCTCACGAAAAACGATGACGACTAGAGTCATCCCACGTTACTAACGGTACTAACGGTAGGGGTTGCAGTCGTTGGATTAACTAATAATGTACCGATTGAGCTCCTCAAGTGAGGAACTACCGGTTAGTCGTTGGCCACAGCAATTTCACGAGAACATTTATTCTTAGTACTAAGGCATAGAAAGCTTGGTCGGGTTGTGCGTGAACGAATGCCTTCGAAGTCATTTTTCGGGTGAGATACTGAGAGGCTAGCTCCTCCTGTTAGGAGCTCAGAAAATTCTTGGAATCTGCTGCACCCTTCTACCGTGGGATGTCTCATCACAGCCTCATTACAGCATAGGCGACACTCAGCAGCCGGGGCTGCTGAGATAAGGGGTGCCGCCGATTTGCAAAAATATAGAGATGCACGAGCGGAGCACATTGTTTTGGACCTCGCGTTCATTGCGGATGGAATTGCACGGCCAGACCGCCTTGCTCTGTGTGCAATGTGTATCTGCGTCTCGAAGTTTTGTGACCACACAGCTCGCCTCTCTAGGAGGCCTCGGCGCGGACACTGGGGGTGCTGCATGTAGATGGGTGGGTGGAAATATCTGTTTCGTGTGAAGAACACACAGAGCACGACGACACTCGTACCGCCGCACGCTCCATTCCTGGATAGTTGATAACAACGCACGGTATATATATGTCGCTAGTCGTGGGACCGTGGTGGGTCTGAGGCAGAACTTGTCCTTCATGCGAGTGTCGGCGAGGACATGCGCCGAGGTGGTGTTGGTGTTGTCAGTGACAGCGATGGTGTTGGCGTCGGTGTTGGTAGTGATGGAGGTTGTGTTGGAAAGTGTTTTCACGGGTCAGGTCGAGTCACGGTAACCCGGCCCGACCCGCGAGACTTGAAACCTTCTGACGTGAACCGACCCGTCCCGTGAGATTTCAAACACCTCTTGACCCGACCCCACTCGACCCGTGATATTTTGAGATCCTTCTGGCCCGACACGTGGGTCGGGTCCTGACCCGTGAAAATACCTACATACTATTGGGTATTGGCGATGGTGGTCTCGGTGTTGATGGCGATGACGAGGGTGCCTTGGTGTCCGTGTTGGTGACGCCGTTAGTGTTGGGGTATGTGGTGTAGGCGTCGATGTTGGTGTCGGTATTGTTGGTGGTGTTATTTTCGTTGGCGTCGGTGTTGGTGACTGGCGTTAGAGGTGACATTGGAGTTGGTGGTGGGGACAGGGAAAAAATCTCGCGGGCACGCATCGAGAGTCAACCTCCATAGAGCGTTCATTTTGCGTCAACCGGGGAAAAGACCCCCATAGCCCAGAGTCTCCGTGCAACGAAGCTGTGCAATACAAGCATGCTATCAACAGACCACCACCGCTGCGGAAGGCTCTAGGCGGGAAAAAGCGTTTTCTCCCTAACGTGGCGCACGAAGGCAGGCATCAAATTACAAAACATCGAGCACATCGACAATGTTCCAACCGTATGCCAGGTGCAAGGTATGCAACATAACATAATACTCGCAAGGAGGTAAAAAAGGGGGGGGGGGTAAAGGGGTAAGAACTACCGCAAACGTTAACATCGTTGTTGGAAGGCCCCAGCTACGAGCATGGCCATTCATATTCTGAAGCATAGGAAAAATATAATGAGTACGATACTTAGCTGTTTACGCAGAAGAAGGGGCGAGTCTGGTTTTCAGTGCCCTGCCTAGGCAGTGCTGAGCGCAGCAGAACAAAAGGAAACAGTGCTTATTCGATCGTGCCAGCTTCACGTGCACGGTCGAACGACCACAGCAGACTGACACGAGCGGGCGGTACGCCAGCGGTTGATAGATCTATGTAGAGGCTAGGACTGTAGTTGCGTTTATCTCCGGCCCACCCGCCCCTTCTTCTCTCAAAGGTGGCTCGAAGTGAGCGGCTAGACATACAAGGTGGGTGCTGCACCGTCGTACGGTCGTACACGAATATGGTAACATTTGTCCAATTGAGTTACTTCGACACACGACGCGTATGAACATACGTGGAAGTGTGATGAGCTTAACTTTTATTTGTATTTTTCCCCATCCGCCGGAGGATAAAAAACGAAAAAGAAAAAGAAAAGAACACGAATATTTAACAATCTTGTGGGTAGTGTACTGCGCAGTTGAGGAACGCTGTCGGTCACAAACATTTTGGCCCAAAAGCGCTACCCCCGTCGTAGCACCCCTCAGCACTATCTACTCAAGCAATGCTGAAACACTGACAGTATCGCAGTACCTACTGCCCCCTGCCCCCGGTACGGTATGCATATTTCTACCTGCTATTAGTTTTTCTATTATACTCTGCGGAAGCGTCGTTCGATGTGTGTACGGTGTTAATCAAGTTTTTGCCCTCTTCAAGTCTGACAATGGGCAAAAAAAGCTGTGAAGGTACATTGCTGACGACGTGGGATGGGGGTCGACATTTTTTCAGGTGTGGATATGAGGCCCCTGTCAAGCTACGGTATCGATCTGTCTACAAGAAAGTGTACGTTAAAAAAGTTAGCCTAGTCTAAAACAGAAGACTGCATGCAACCTATATAATCGGCGGCCTTCTATAGGACCTTGTAAGAAATCTACTGTACTCCCTTCTTGCTCAGCCAGAAAAATATGCCAGCCTAGAGCTGTATTTCCGGATTCTTGTGAGAGGGTCGATACCACCGTACCTGGTACGTGCTATACACGACCTGATTTCCGTGTCTATGAAGACTTATGTTGTGCCTGCTGCTTGGTAACAAAGAGGAGTCCAGTGCAGTTCGGACTACATCATTATCAGTACGGACTGCTGGCCAAGACAGCAGCAGTGCAAAGACATCGTTGCTGTTGAGAAGTGCTAGGATAACGATTGGTCGAAAAGGCACGCGAGTACAAGGGGTGTCGTTCCAGATGTTGAATATACTGGTCGCCCCGGTGGCGTATCAGGTTATCCTCGAGCCTGGTATAGGTCAGTTTCGTGAGTTCGAGCCCCGCCGAGTGCATATTCGTATAAATTCGTTGGGACTTTTTCTTGTGCACAAATTGACTTGAGGAAAGCGCGAGAGCGTGAGTTAGCAACACTCGATGAAAAATCGACGAGCAGTGGGATTGCTGAACCCTATGCGCGATGAAGATTGAAGGCAAGGACCGGGGGGGAGAGGGGACGACACCTGTGACCACGGCTTGTCCAGAAGCTGGAAAGTAGAAGTGCAACGAAAAAAAATAAAAAATACATCAACGCGTGCCAATCATATGTTTGCCCAACGAATTGACGCTTGGACCTTCTAAATAGACAAGTCATTGGAACTCGTATCATAGCCTCAAAGGCACATAGAAGCCTGCCTACTGTACTCATATGATAGCTCAGTGTTAGTAACCTAGCTTAGAGTCTAGCCCTTGAGTTGCGCCAGGTTGTGCCGAAGAAGCAGCGGTACACCCAACAGAGGCTGTGTAAACCAACAGAGTGCCAGGAGCCGGGTACCTGGTCGATTGTACCCTCCTTCTCTCCTTACATGGCGCGTGCTCTTCCGAACCAATTGACCCGTGCAACCATAGAAGGCGTTTGCTCCAGCAAGAATCTTACGAACGATCTAAAAATAATCGTACACACCGGCAATTTTTCAAAGTCTGAAACATTAGCCCGATCGCGCTTGTACTCATCCCATTGGCCGGGCCCTCCGGATGGATTGGTATTGGCTACGTGTGACAGTACTGCAGTTAGATATACGTAACGGCATCAAGCAGCAGCAGAAACACAAGCGGTAGTTGGACCGCATTTTTAACGAGAACAGAGTGCCGCACAGCCGCGTAGAAGTGTGCGTATACTCCTGGTTACTCACGGATTCGTGGTGCTGTTGTTGTTACTGTGGCCTACTTGGTACGTTGTACAATCAGCCAGTATCTGTTTACAACAACATAGCACCCTCCTTTTCTACCTAAATGATGGCGTACATCCAAACGAATTGACCCGTAGATCGAATCTTACGAACGGTCCAGACAGAACGTTCTGCAGGAGTGCTTGTCGCGAGCTCGTTCCCGGACCAACAACAGTACGAACGAATATCTCCCCTAGCAGCGAGCATCTCCGCAAGAGTCGCCCACACTAGGTCAATTAGAGGTCGCCGCGCTCGGCGGCCGCATGTGTCCGCGAGACTGCGCGCGTGGGAGCAGATCCAGCGAAGGCCACGGAACTCGACCCTCGGAGAGCGCTCGATGATTCGGGTTTCCCCCACGCGGTCGAGGTTCAACGGAACTCGCTTTAAGGGACACATGAAATTATAATTTTTTCCGATGTCCGATCGGCTATTGGCTGTCACGAAGGATCGTATTTACGTGTATATCCCCAAGGCCGTACGTAGTTATTACTATTTTTGAGTATTTTGCCAAATTCTTACTTATCGTTGTCTTCTTCTTGAGCGGGCTCGGTTGGTACATCCCTGGCCTCTCAAGATCTCCCGCTTGAACATCGCCTCCTTCTAATACTTGCGGAACGGTCCAGCTTTCTTTTTTTCTCTTTCATCTCTTTTTTTTTAGTTGCGTGAAGCATCATCATACCTGATCCCAGCTGAGCTGAGCTTGGCTCATCAGCTGAGCTGAGCTCAGCAGCACACCGCAGAGCTAGCTGAGCATCGCCGCTGAGCCGTGCGGTGCCGTGCCGTGCGGGACTGTGCGGTGCTGTACTGTACCGTGCTACGTGCTTCGTGGTACTCTTTCGTACATGCCAGATATCATTCCAAGTATCATACCAGGTACCGGTACCACTACACCAGGTTTGTACGCACTACATTGTTGAATCACAAAAAATGCACTCCCAGCTCAGTTCAGCCCAACTATAGCTCAGCAGCGCAGCGCAGCACCGAGCGGTGCCATGCCTTGCCATGCGGTGCTATGCCATGCTGCGCTGCGCTGTGCTTTCTAACATCCAGCATACGGTGTCATGCGAAGTACTTGGCAGTACCATGTACCGGCATGCGCGCGAGTGTACTAATATCTACGTTTTCTTCATCTGTTGTCCTCTTTCCGTCATATTCATGTCCCCCCCCCCCCGCAAATCACACCCGTACTGCCGATCAGAACGTGGCATCGCCAACGAGCACACGGCACAGCGCGCTGGGCAATCCGCTCCACACAAGTAGCTCTTGGCATTATCAAATCGCTATCAATGGTTGCGCCAAATCTGCCCCCTTCACATTTACTTGTATTGTTCCTTGCGCGGGCGTAGCGAGCGGGCGCAGCGCCCGCGGAGCGGGGCCCTCTCAAACAATAAAGACATGACAGCAGTCGGGACGTGAAGGATACGCAATTACACGAGGCATACTCTGTACCTGGCCTGGTATAGACCAAACCTACTGGTGGGAAAACAACAACATATGGCAGGTTCCGGGGGAAAACCAGGGCAGTCTTCGGAGAAGATAGGAAACATGGCCCTGGAATCCTGGATGTCGGTCTTGACACTCGGACTTCCCTCAATCGAGGGAAAGGAAGAGTCCGATGCCGATCCCCCGGTCGCGCACCAGCTCGGACGGCTGTGCTGCGGCTAGGTGCTCTCAACGAGACAAGGCAGACAGACAAAGCACCGGTTGGTACACACGCCGCGGCTCGACATCATCGGCGTCAATGGATTCCGAATTCCAAGATGATCATTTCGAAAAGAAAGAAAACACACCGCACAAACAGCAGTAGATCATCGTGTAGTTAGTTTTTACCTGGTCCAACATCCGCAGCATTTCTTCTTCGTCCATGACCACTTCCTCTTCCTCTTCCTCTTCTTCTTCCTCCTCCTCTTGCTCTTTCTGCTCCTGCTCCTCTTCCTTCACTGCTTTGAAGTCGTGCTGGCCACCACAGACGCGGCGTGCAGTACCTTTCTCATGCCGTTGCTGGACGTCTTTCTTGGGTCCACCATCTTCCGCCACTGGTGCAAGCGGTGTCGATCCTTGCGGAAGACCTTCTTGTCTTGCATGCGTCGCCACACCACCGTCTGCCATAGCGGTATCCTTCGGGAGAGGGTTCGTCGCGGGCCCTGGCAACTTCGCGAGACCTATCATAAGCTCTCTGCTCTCTGCTCTCTGCTCTGAGCACACCCCTAGTACACACCCCCGGGCGTGATATCCTTTTTTCGGGGAGTTCAAATGGTTGGAAGGCATATTTAAACCGGGCATGTTGTCGTCTACGTATCTAGTGGGAGGGTAGTGTGTGGGCAGTGTGTCCTGCTAGTAGCAGTGGGTCAGCGGTAGCAACCATGAGCTCTGGGAAAGGTCCAGGAAGGTGAGAAGATAGGAAGCAGCCAGTCCTTGTCTCCTATGCACCCTCTCCGCCGTCTGTTTGGGTGCCATCTATCGCAGCTGAAGAAGAAGCTGCCTCTTGGCTGGCGCAACAGGGCATCTCTATAATAGGAGACTCACCGACAGAAACAGTAGCAGAAGCAGCAACAGCAACAGCAACAGAAGCAGCAGAAGTGCAGCAGTAGTACCACCGTAGTACCTCGATACTCGCACTGGCTGAAGGGTCTATGATTGTATCGCAGAGTATTCACTGCTATGTGTACCAGGCAGACTTTTACGATACATATCAGGTTCAAACCAGCCGACACATGACGAGTCGACAGTCGGTCGAGTACAGCCTGCTCCGTGCGGCGTGGGCGTGCGGCCAACCTCTCGACCAAGCACTGCAGCCTTTAAAAGCAATTGCAGGTGACTGTTACACTGCCGACGCAACGCTGCTACTGTCAATTCTTAGCGTTCTGTTTCGTAGGAGGAGTCCTGCACTGTACTAGTCAGCGTCCTCCCTGGTGCTGTCGTTGCACTGGCGGCGGGGCGGCGGTTCCTGCGGACTACAGACCTAGTCTATACGGCGAGCGCAACCGCACACCAATGCAGCAGTATAACGGTCCTGCCAGAAGAAATAGCTCCACAAGCAACCCAGCCTGACGTTTCCCTGGAAATAAGCAACTCGAGCATGCTTGTACAACGTTAGTGTGGGTTGCATTTTTTCTCAGGTAAGAGATTTACGTAGCTTGGGCCAGCATCCCGTTTTCTTATCATGAAAACGGTATATCCTGGTTTCTTCATACCGGTATGGAAAAGGTACCTCGGGTATAACATCGGCCGTCGACGCATACTCAACCATCTGATGCCTGGTTTGTCCTTTTTCTCGAGTATGATATCTACGTACATAGCCTGCGCCATTATCCCGTTTTATCATGAAAAAGGTATATCCAGGTTTCTTGATACCGGTATCAAAAAATTATCTGGTATGATAACATCAGCCGTTGACGCATAGTCAGCTACTTGGTACTGTACCTGGTGGCTGGCCGAAGAAATAGGGATGGCGTAAGAAGGCCGGGTTTTCATGTCGGGAACTCGGGTGTTCACACTACTACTAATAATATTAAAATGCGTCTGTGTAAAACCTCGGGACTTTCTTACTTTCTGTATAACTGCTCCGTGTCTTGTTTTTTTCTCTATTTTGTTTCCCAGCCTGTCTTTTTTGGTGTTCAGTTCTCAAATCTCTCCCTTCCTCTGCCCACAAGACGCTGCGGGTGTTCCACTATTTCGTTCGTTTTTTTTTCAACACATTGCGACCTCGCCCCCCCCCTATCCTTCCTGTCCCCCACACCCCCAACCCCGTCTTCGCCGCGTCATGTGGCGGGTTCCATCAACCATTGCGACATTCCTTTTTCGTGTTTTCAACGGCATCTCGTCCCCCCCCTCCACCTTTCCTCCTGCTGGGGTTGGCGTCAGTTGGCAACGACTCTGTAAAGGACGCGTCTCGCTACGTGTGCTAGACAAGACTCACCTTTGGGGTGTTATTGCCTTTGTTCTTCTCTTTTTGATGTTTTGGCGGTACTCGAAATGCGCAGTGTCGATCGAGTTGGATTATATCTCCGCGCAAGGGGGATGATGTCACGTAGTGTGAATATGGTAATGCACCCACGAGGCAGGTACATAAATATCCCCGTTGCTGTCTCTTCAAGTGGCCACGCCAGAGAAACAACAAATTTATTCGAAGCTTTCATCCATATGCAAGAAGGTACGCACAAGGTGCGGAAGGCCTCATTAGTGGTTCTTAGGACGATGCAGCTCACCCTTCTTGCGACCTGCCGAACACCTCACGACGCTTCGGGCTTGGTGCACGCGATGTTTGCCTGGTCGGCAAAATCCCGACATGCTCCGTCTCGGCATTGGAGCCATGCGAGTGTATAGGGTCTTGAGACTACGGCTATGCATGAAATGAGTCCCCCCCCCCCCTTCCCCGGCCTCCTCTTCCTCAGGTTGCCACCCCTTCATCTTCGCCGTGTCATGTGGCGTATTTAATCAACAACCCCCGACCCCTCTTTTCCTTCCCCCCGCGTTCCTCAAATCCATTTTCGCCGCGTTTTATGCCTCTTTGTATCAACCATTGCGACAGCGAACCGACCAAGCCGAAGTTCCGACCGAAACCCCAAGCGAGAAAGAAGCCCGCGCCCCCACCGCCTCCGTCAGGTTGAGAACATCTTATGTTGTTGTTGTTGTTGTTGTTGTTGTTGTTGTTGTTGTTGTTGTTGTTGTTGTTGTTGTTGTTGTTGTTGTTGTTGTTGTTGTTGTTGTTGTTGTTGTTGTTGCTGTTGTTGTTGCTGTTTGTCTTGCTTCGAAAGCGAAGGGGGGAGGGGAAGGAGAAGGATAGCGGCTGTTGTTGTCCCGGCACGTGCCCATTGAAAACCACCCGGAAGCGCAAATCCAAGGCCATCGCAACCGTTTCACAAATGCCGGAGCGATTTATCCAAACCGGCGATGTTGCCACGAGCTGCCGCGAGCTGCTACTGGCTGCCTCCTCTCCTTCTCGGGTAGATGGCGTCTGTACGCCGGAACTACCAGCTTGCCCATCTTCGACGTACTTACGTGACTACGAGCCGCTAACCCCCCCCTCCCGCTTAAACGCCCGTTCCCGCTTGCTCGTTTTGCAATTTTCAGCTACTGACTACCGAGCAGCGGCAGCTAACTACCGTTCGGGGGGTGGTGGCGGCGCGCCTGGGAGGGGTGGGGGAGGGGGTTGGGGGGCGGGGGGGCGGGGGCACGAAGGCAAGAGAGGGGGGAGGGGGGGTTTGTTTTTGGATTCAATGGCGGTTACTAGTTGTGGAGGGTTACACACACCTTCCGATGTGTTTCAAAGGATCATAGTTAACAGTTCGGAGACGTGGAGCGTCGAGGCTTTCTCTACTGGGTTTGTTGCTGTTCACAGTTGGGTGATACGTCGAACAGATCGTATAGATCCCCATTTCACGATCTAGCCCTTTCGGGACAGATAGGTCTCTCATCTAACTTTTTTTTTCAACTGCCCGGACGTTTTGAAGGGCAATATACTTGGGATTTTGGGTCTGGACTGATTTTTTTCAGCTGTATAAAGGTTAGCATGATCTGCAAGATCTAGATCGTGTTTGCCTGGTGGGATCTGTATACCACCGCCCGTGCGCACAAGTAGACCGGGTGAGATATGTAGGATGCGGCTCTTGTGCAGCATATCATGACCGCAGATGTATGATCTAGACGATCTAGATCGTGCCTTGTCAGCTGTGTGAGTTTTTCGGGGTCGGGGCTAGGCACGCGGGTGAACAAGGAGGCTCCCTTTTGGGGGAAGCTCGGACCAGTTGTAACTGTAGCGTGAGGGCTTGTTTTTTATAGTGTCGTCGATGTTGCTGGTTTTGGTGGTGTTGGTGTTGGCGTTGGTGGTGTTGGCGTTGGTGGTGTTGGCGTTGGTGGTGTTGGCGTTGGTGGTGTTGGCGTTGGTGGTGTTGGCGTTGGTGTAAGTGTTGGTGTTGGTGTTGGTGTTGGTGTTGGTGTTGGTGTTGGTGTTGGTGTTGGTATTGGTGTTGGTGTTGGTGTTGGTGTTGGTGTTGGTGTTGGTGGTGTTGTTGGTGTTGTTGGTGGTGTTGCTGGTGTGATTGACCTCGTCGTCGATGGTGTTGTCGTTGGTGCTGCTATTCTTGGTAATTGCTGCTGGTTTTGTTGCCGTTGTGATGGTTGTCTTTGTTTATTGTGGAGGTTGCTGATATTTTTCGTTGTATAAGTTAGCTGCTATGGTTTTTCTTTTGTCGTCGCTAGCTGTTGTTGTCGTCGCCATTGTTGCCGCTTCTATCTGTGTTGTAAGGGCTTTGGTGTTTATGCACCCCCTTCTCCACGACGCGCTAAGAACCTCGAACCGTTTTCGTCGTATTCTATCATTCTCCAGGGAGAAGCCAGCGTCCATGGCAGGGCTACAATTCGAGCAGAGGCGGTGGACGAGATGGGCCGGGGGGACGTGGGCGGCACGGGGGAAGGGGGCGGGGGAGGGGACGGGGCGGTTTCGTCCCCGTGGGTCAGGTGAGTTATTTTTGGCAACTACGCACCGGACTGCTTTTTTTGTATACCTGGCATATCAGTTTCTTACCAGGTACATACTCTTCTACCTCATCCCCCCCCCCCCCCCCCTCTCTTTCCCTTCCTCTGTTTTTCCCTGTGCCTCTCTGTCTCTTTGTCTGTCCCTCTTCCCTCTTTTTTTGTCTGTCTTTCTCTCCCCGTCTTCCTTCCTCTCTCTCTGTCTTTTTCTCTTTCTCTCCCTGTCTTCTTTCTCTGTCGTTCTCCCTCTCATGGCATCTGCTACGATAAGAATGCACTGATTTTGTCGGAGGCTCCTCGTTTTTCATGATCTGTACAGCATGCCTCACCCAAAACTGACTTTTGCCCTACAGGCGTTTAGCCGAAAAATGGGACTAACTATTGCTTAGAGTTTGTGTGTGGTTATTTTTATTTTCTAATTTGTTCGCGAGAATTCAGCACGAATGATCAACCCGACGATTGCTGGATTTTTGACAGTCCCGCCGTTTGGCCAATCAGAGGCACCCAGAGATGCGGTGCGATCACTCTCGGATGTACGGCGCGTGGTGCGCTTGTCCTGTGCTGGTGCTGCTGCCGCTGTGGTCACACACGGCAGCAACTTGGTGCGAGGGATACAGCAGCAGCCCGTCCCACGAGCAGAGCCTGCTGCCGCACATCGACTTAGAAGACGTGTCTACTCGGGGGAACAAGCTCGCCAAAAGAGAGACTTCGTAGGCTCGCGCAAGGAAGCGTACAACAAAATGTGTGCTTTGGGGTGCCGCCGCCCGCTACGCTCGCGCACGGAAGAATACAACTAGATATGAAGGGGACAGAAAGAAGAGGCCCCTAATTTTGATGCATGTAGCGACTTGATAATGCCAAGAGCGATAATGCCAAGAGCTACTTGCGCAGAGTTGATTGCCCTGTGCTGTGTGCTGTTTTTGTTGGCGATGTCACGTTCTGATCGGCAGCACCGGCGTAATTTGCTAGAAAAGAAGAACGAAAATACCGTGGAGGGCAATCAATGAACAAGAATTCCAAGAGGATTATTTGTGGTGTGGGTCACAGGTACGCACGTGCATACCGGTACCTGGTGCCTGGTACCTTGCATGATACCCGGTATTGCTGTATGTGCGAAAGAGAGCACAGCGCAGCACGCAACACCGCAGGGCACCGCACGGCACCGCGGCGTTGCGCTGCGCTGCTGAGCTAGCTGAGTTGAGCTGAGCTGGGAGTGCATTTTTGTGATGTAGTATGTGCATATTTGGTGTGCGGGTACCTGGTGTAATACTTCGTGTTTGTGATTTAAACATTTTCGTTTGCACGGCCCGCCCCTCCGTGTGCTTGTTTTTTTCTACTGCAGGATTTCTTCGTGGGGGGGGGGGGGGAGCGGTCCCACCGCCTACATGCCGTCAGGAATTCAGAGCGGGGGGGGCGGCGGGGGAGGCGGAGGCGGAGGCGGGGGAGGGGGGGGGGGTGGGGGCGGGGGGAGAGGCGGCGGTGGCGGTGACACTTCCGAGTCGGAAGGTGCGAGGGGGTGCTGGTGGAGGCACGGGGAGGGGCGAGGCGTGGGGATGTTGTTTTTGTCTGCGTACCGCTGTAGGGGTGGATAGATGCAACGATGTGGCTGAGTTGGTTGCCTGATTGTTTTATTGTTGTTGGTGTTGTTTTTGCTGTGTTGGTTGGTTGATTGATACATATATTGTTGGTTGTTGGCTGATTGGTCGTTTTTAGAGTGGTTCGTTGGTTGATTCTTGGTTAATTGGATAGAGGTTTGATTGGTAAACGGTTACTGGGTTGGGTGTGATTCGTTATGTTGTTGGTTTGGCGGCTGGTTGACTCGTTGACTGGTTGGTTAGGTTATTGATTGATTGGTTGATTGATTGATTGATTGATTGATTGATTGATTGATTGATTGATTGGTTGGTTGGTTGACTGATTGATCGATCGACATCGATGATATGATTGCCCCCCCCTCCCCCCCCCATTCTTCCTCTAAACCAACAACAGAGGAAGTAGACCGCAAACGCCAGACCAAGGCGAAGAACACTTCTTCAGGGGAGGCGAAGGGGGACAGGGGAAAGGGGAAGGGGAAAAACGCCGGAGGGGAAGGAGCGGGCCAAGGGAGCGACGATGATATGTTCGGGGTTGGCGAGGGCCTGACGAAGGGGGGAGCTAAAGGGGAAGGGGAGGAGGAGGAGGAGGCGGAGGGAGGGGACGGTGATGTGTTTAGTCTGATGGGCGTGCCTGACGCGGGCGGGCGGAAGCCGAGGTCGTCGAAGCTTCCGGGGATGAGGGTGAGCGTACGCCCCCCTGCTTTGGTGGAGGAAAGGCCTGTCTAGTCGGTGAAAATCCGACGTGCTCCGCGCCGGCATTGTAGTGATGTGAGAGTCTATGGTCTTGAGGGCTACAGCCATGCATGTTATGATTACCCCCGCCCTTCCCTCTGAAACGCCACCCGTGACAAATGCGTCAGCATAGTGCGGAAGTCCGCCTTACACGCGGTTTTTGGCAGCAGCTGCCCCTGCATGCGAGGAGTCGCTGAACACTTCACGGCCCTTCGCGCTTGGGGCTTGTACTTTGGGCCTGGTGGTCGAAAACCCGGGGTGTGTTTCGTCCCCGTTTTGTAGGGATTCGAGGGTGTCATAAGGTCGGAAGACTATGACCATACATGAAGATGAGTACCCCCCCCTCTCCTTCCTCCCCTCTCCTCCCCGCCCCTCACCAGTTCCCCCCCCCCCTCCCCTCCCCCCACGCGCCATAGGTTACCGGCAACGTGATGAACGAGGAAGATGGACTGCGACCTGTGGCCCTCCCTGTAACGGCGACAGCGCAAGTGCCCGGTAGTCGCCTCTTCGCCCAAGGGAATGTGAGGGGATTGTTTGGATAAGGGCGATATTATAGGCGGATGAGGGCAGCTTATTGTTGACGTTGGTGGTGCTGTTGCTGATGGTGGTGGTGGACGGGAGGCGGCGGTTGAGGCGGTGGTGGTGGCGGTGGTGGTGGCGGTGGCGGTGGCGGTGGTGGTGGCGGCGGTGGCGGCGGTTGAGGCGGTGGCGGTGGCGGTGGTGGTGGCGGCGGTGGTGGCGGTGGTGGTGGCGGTGGTGGTGGCGGCGGTGGCGGCGGTGGTGGCGGCGGTGGTGGTGATGGGGCGGGTGCTGCGATCGAGGTAGCACGTTTTGGCTGACACTTTTTCTCTTGACCCTTTAAGCACCGCAGTTCCGACATGGAGACAAAACACTTGAAGTTAGACTAGGATCATTTTTAGGAGTTGGAAATGGGTTGAAAAAAAAAGCGCTCCTTAACTCGAAACCGTCGGGAACAAAACAAACAGCGATTTTTTTGCAAAATGTTTTGTTGTTGACCTTCTACGCCAGGGAGCGAGCGTTCATTGGCGACATTTTTTCTTGTTTTCTTTAACTTTGTTTTGGGGTTAAGAAAGGTACAGAGATCTCAACTGAGGAGGTTTGGAAAATGGTGCGCCTCTACCGTTGCGTGCGTCGTGGCGTGGTGGAGTCATCCCACCGTAGGGGTTGCAGTTGTTGGATTAACTGTTCATGTATCGGTTGAGCTCCCCAAATGAGGAACTAGCGGTTAGTCTTGACATTTTTATGAGCATGTTTTTTTTCAGGACTGGCGCACATGGATTTGTTGGTCGGGTTGCGCTATTGAATGCCTTCGAAGTCATGCTTCGGGTGATATATTGAGCTCATGTACGGAGCTCAGAAACGTCCGCTGCACGCCTACGTTAGGATCACTCGGTGGTGGTGGTGTTGGTAGTGTTGGTGGTGTTGGTGTTGGTGTTGGTGTTGCGATTGTTGTTGTTGTTGCTGTTGTTGGTGCTGTTTGTTATTGTTGTTGTTGTTGTTGTTTTGTCTACTCCGTGTCCACAAGGCAGGCTGAAATATTCTGGAGGGTGATTAAAGTAAATAAATACCTGGTACCAGATAACTGCGTGAATTCCATTTTTACAGTTTTGTAGAGTCGCAAAGCGAAACATACTATGCTTGTGCACTAGAAATGTGCAAAAGTGCACCGATAAAACAGTAAGCGCTGTGTGTAATATTATGTACGTCGCGCTGCTGTACGGCTTTCAAGAGCAGAAATGTTGTACAGCACAAATCCAGCGACATTCGTTTTAGTTGTGCTTTCCCAAGGACGACGGACCCCCCCGCCCCCCCGCCCCGTAAAATGTACATATAATAGCTGGCCTCGGTTGGCACCGACGCTGTAAAACATGATTTTTAAATTGGGGTTGGCGTTGGTTGGCAACGGCGCTGTAACGCATGCCATTCACCGCGTGAGCTAGACAACCAGGGTACCTTTTGTTTTTTTGGTGGTCACCATGATGGTTACCGAGTTAGATCGTATTGTGCGGGGTGGACAACCCCAACTCCGCACAATGGGAATGCTTGCATCACGTAGTGTGAAAATGGTAAGGTACCCACGAGGCAGTTACATAGTGATATCCATTGCTGTCTCTGGAGTGGTCACACCAGAAAACAATGTATAACTCATTGGCGCTGTCACCCATAAGCAAGAAAGTAGGCACAAGGTGCCGAAGTCCGTCTTACGAGCGGTTCTTGGAAGGATGGAGTTCACCCTTCATGCGACTCGCCGAACACCTCACGGCGCCTCGAACTTGGTGCAAGCAATGTCTGCCTCGTCGGTGAAAATCCGACGTGCACAGTTTCGGCGTTGCAGGGATGCGAGGGTCTATGGCATTCAGACGACTACGGCCATGCACAATGTGATAACCTCCTCCCCCTACCGTACCCACCCGCGATTCTTCCCTCCTGGCTCCCGAATTAACGCATGGCTACCAGAACCAAGAAGATTTGACGGAGGAGGAAGACAGCAGCCTCTTCTTTGTGCAGCTGCCGACAAAGCTCCCTCGCCCATTACCGGCCTTCCAGCGGGGAAAGGATTCGCCTCCCGTAGATCGAAAGGGTAAAGGGAAAGCAGCAGGTGCGTGTGTGTGGGTGGGTCGCTATCTCTTCCGCCAGCGTCAGGCGAAAGTGTTCCCCCTTCCCCCAACCCCTATACCTCCTTTCGTACCTCCGCCTGATCCCCCATCCGAACCCCGCCCTACCCCTCGTCCGACCCCCACCACCTCCGCAACCCCCCCCGGCTCCCAAAACCTCAGCCCTACTCCCAGTTCTACCCAGACTGTTACTGCCCTATCCCCGCCTCACCTTGACCCCGACTCCTACTCCTACCTCGACCCGTACGCCCCCGCCCCCCCGAACCCTGTGCGCCGTCGAGAAATACGACGCTTACCGTCTCGTCTGGCCATGAACAAGTCGATTTGTGGTCGGGAAAAGTGATACCTGCCGTCCATTCGCGTCGTGAAAAATGAGGTCATTGTACTTTACCGTCTGTCCCATCCCGTTGACGTTTTGTTACACCCGCTGTCCCGTGTCGTACCGTCCCACCCAGCCGATCATGTATGTTCCCGCGTTTTTGCCGTCATATCCAGTCTTCATTGTCCCCCCTGCCGAACACTCCCGTCCCATCCCGGCTAGATCATTATTCACTGATAAGCCTTGCAACACGTATAGCATATGCTAAAGGCTGTGCAGAGTCTTGTTTGCACACCCGGTGTGCAGTTAACGCCCCCCGCCCCCCATGTCTTCCCATCCCATCCCATCCTATCCCACCCCACCCCATCGCATCGCATCCCATCCCATCCCATCCCAGCCCATCCCATCCCATCCCATCCCATCCCATTCCATCCCATCCCATCCCATCCCATCCCATCCCATCCCATGCCATCTCTCGTTCTAAAGCTGGGGGCCTCGCAGTGAATGAGAGACCGGCGACTCCTACCACACGCCTACCGCTACGCCCACCCTCGTCCCCGCTACCCACCCTCCACACTGCCCCCCGCCCCCGTAACCCCCCCCCCCCCATCCCAACCCCCCGCCCCCATCCCTTCTTCCTGGTACCTCCCCCGCCGCCCCGTCCCTCCGCTTCATTTTCTCAAGCTAGAGGCTACGCAGTGAACAATGCGATATCCGTAACCCATAACGACCCCCCCCGTCCCTTTCTCGGCGAACCTCGTCCTATACCCCCTGTTCATATAGCTGGGGGCTTCGCAGTAAAGGAAGAGGTGGGCGAATCCGCGGCATCTACGACACCAGCAGCAGCAGCGGGTGGTAAAGGAAAGAGCGCGGCCGAGGCTGCGGGTTTGCCCCCAGATGATATGGCTTTTGATCAGGGGCTCCGTCGTATGCGCCCCGGCAAGATTGGCAAGGTGGGCAGGGAATTAGGAAAGGAGCACGTGGGTAGGAGGAGGGAGGTGGGGAGGAGGCATCGACGCACCGACGCACACCACGTAATATTCGTCCATGTAGAGACGGGCACGTGTTCGGGAGAAGGCCTGTCTAGGGCAAACTATCAGAACGTCAGAGCATCACATGCATGCCCTCAAGGTCTGAGTACCTTGTGTTTCGTAAAAAATAGGGTGGGGGGATGAGGAGAGGGGGGAGGGGTGACGGGGGGAGGGAGGGCAGGAAGTATTTCCCATGTCGGAAATATCATTATCTAGACAATCCAGATTATGTTCGGCCTCTGCAGGCGAAGATGGACATGCTCTACGTTGGAGCTACAGTAGATCACACAGATCCCTGCAGGTAAGCGTGCGACAGATCGCACAGACCATTCGTAAGAGACAATCTGTAGTTGACCAGGGGACGGCGTGTGCAAACAGCACCACGGAACGCGCGTACCATGGCTACCCCTGTTCATGTGAGATCATCGGCGGGCGAAGGAGCCTCCACGCGCAGCTACCACATCACACGCAAGACAATGCACACCCCTTGGGCGATTTTCAGAACCGATTATTTGCATATTTAGCAAAATTGAAATACTTTGTAGCTTTGAGATCGAAGAATTTCGCCGAAACTCATCTATGCAAGCTGTGTGTAATACTCCGATCGCGCGTATTGCTGTGTGTGCCCTCATGAAGGATAGAGGTCGGCGACTCCCCTTAGAACCAGCTTGTACCGGGTTCAACAGAGTGATGCTAGTCTATCATTGCGCGGAAAATATAAAACCCGTTATTGAGGGGGAAGAAATCTGACGGCTGTGGAATACACCAGTTTATCATGTATATCCTGCAAAATGGAACACCTTCAACGAAAACGGCGGCTCTGGAAATATATACTACAGTAGCACTAGGGGGAGTCGCCGACCAATACCCGTCATGAAGATGTGTGCAAACGCCCCGCAACAACGCGCGCGATCGGAGGTTTGCTATACCTGGTATGCTTTTTTGTATATCTAGGTCGTGGGATGGTTTGTCATCGGGAAGCTCTATCCTTTTTTTGTCAAAGTTGGTCTTCGGGTGGGGCAGCAGAGCTCCTGAAGTCACCGCCCTCAGAAGACAAAAGTAAAAACCGGTACGCGTTCTACGATAAAGGTAGCATTTTTGTTTGAAAAGGTTTGTGAAAGACGGGGGCTCCGTAACCCAAAAATGTCGGATTTTTTTTTTTTTTTTTTGCATGGTTTTAGTTGTTTGTCTAGGCCATACCTGGTAGGACTTTTCTGCCAGGAGCAGTTTTGTTTTTCGCCAAATCGTTTTTTGGGAGAGGTCTTAAGCTCCCAAAATTTAGGAACATAAGAAGACGAGTGCTACGATAGAGGTATCACGTTTTTCGTCTGAAAATGTTTCTGAAAGACGGGGCTCCTTAATCCAGAATCGTCTTAAATAGGCCATTTTTTTTGCACGATTCTCGTTGCGTATGTACCCAGGCCAGATTTTTGGGAGAGGCCTTAAGCTCCTAGATCGAGGAACCTTGAAGAAAATAAGCGGTGAACGTCTACGGTAGCACGCGTCAGGGTGGTCCTCTACCGTAGCATGCGTCCGCCGTCAAACACCACGCTCACTACGCCAGCTACAGTAGGCTACCAGGATACCGTTTTTTTTTTTGTTTCTTTCTCGTTTTGGTTTTGGCGGTTCCCGATGGTGACTGAGTTAGATCGTACCTGTGAAAAGTGGAAAATCTTGAATCCGCGCGAGGGGGATGATTTTGCTTAGTGTGTACCAGGTACCTCTTATACGGCAAGGCGTCCACGAGGCAGTTACATAGTGCCCCCATTGCTGTCTCTGGAAATGGTTACACCGGAAAACGACCCACTTCATCCGAAGCGGTCATCCGATGTGCAAGGAAGCACGCACAAGGTGCCGCACTCTGCCTTACAATTGGTTCTTAGTGGGATGCAGCTCACCCTTCATCGACTATTAATAGCCGAATACCTCACTCGCGCTTCGCGCTTGCTGTAAGCAATGTCTGCCTGGTCGGTGAAAACCCGACGCACTCCATCCCGGTATTGTAGCAATGCGAGGGTCTATGGCCATACGACTACGGCCATGCACAAACTGAGTACCTCCCCGGGGATGATATCGGATGATATCGCAGTGTGCATATGGTAAGGCACCCACGAGGCAGTTGGGTAGTATCCTCATCGCTGTGTTTGGAGTCGCCACACCTGAAAACAAATACATTGATTCGAAGCCGTCATCCGATATGCAAGAACGCACAAGGCGCGGAATTCCGCCTAACATGTCATGCTTTAGTAGGATGCAGCTCGCCCTTCATGCGACTCGCCGAACACCTCGCGGTGCTGCGCGCTTGGTGCACGCGGTGTGTGCCTGGTTCGTGAGAAACGTGCTCCGTCTCGGCATTGTAAGGACGCGAGGATCAATGGTCTTAAGACTACAGCTATACATTAAACGAATACCCCCCCCTAGAACGCCTCCCATTAAAACCATACATGGTATAAATATATGTTTGAAACGGTGCCCTCGCTCATGTGCGTGCGTGCGTGCATTCTCCCCCCCGTGTAACAAACATCAGACAGTTCGCCCCCGCCCTCGTCTCCCTAGTCCTGACCCTAACTCTCCCATGGTATTGCGACTACGACTGTGCATGAAATGAGTCCTCCCCCCGTCCCCCGTCCCCGTCGTGTGCGTGCGTGTCCATTCTCCCTTCCTCCCGTGCCGAAAAATTGGACAGCTGTACGTGCACCAGTCTGGGAAATCGCGGCTGGTGATCGGCGGCGTGAGCTTCGTGGTTCATCCTGGTTTGCCGGTTTCGTTCGTGGAGAAGGGTGTCAGTATCGACGCGGGCAGTAGCAAGAGCTTCTGCTCCTTTGGGCAGGTGAGGGGTTAGAGTCGTCCCCCGCTAGGGGGTGCAGCAGATTCTAAGATTTTTCTGAGCTCCTGACAGGAGGAGGTCAATATCTCGCCATCATCACCCGAAACATGACTCCGATGACATGCGTTCGAGCAGCCCGACCAACATTTCTATGCGCTATTAACAGTACTCGTGATACTTAGTACTAAAACAACCATACTCGTGAAATGATCATGCTGACCGATAGTTGCTCACTTGAGATGCTCAACCGGTAAGAGGGCAGAAACGTTCGACCCCTAAAGCGCAACGCCTGCCGTGGGATGACCCCTTACGTTTATTTCCATTCTGCTGTGAAGGGCATTCTCCATCGATGTTGCGCTCGTTTTGCCCTAAAAACGGTTATAGCTTTCCATAGCTATTTACACACCTGGTATATAGTTATGGTCCTATAAGCCCCAATTATCAGCCGCTTGTGCTACATTTAAGCCCTTGAAAGCAACCAGTTAGACTGGCTAATAGTTGCTAGCTATAGTGGATACCCCGAAACATAACCTTACGAAGGCGAGGTTCCCATCTCAACGGTGAAGTTTCCGCAAACTAGCAAGGCGTGTGTGGGAAGGGGGTGTGGAAGGTTGGCGGTTGGAGAAGGGTGTCAGTACTGACGCGGGCAACATTAAGAGCTTCTGCTCGTTTGGACATGTGGGGGTTAGGGTTATTAAGATAATGTTCATCTGAGTGACGAGGCTTTCCACTAATCTAGTGAGGCGTGTTTAGGTACGGGAGGTTGGGGGGTGAAGGATGTAAGTTAAGAAATAAATGAAGTATATACCCAATGCAAACCCTTTGCTACCTAAAACATGTATGCTACACTAATTCCGAATCAGTTGTCCCAGTAAACTTAGGTGCAACTGTAACCACGTTAACTTTTTCTGGGAAAAGCATCATACTGGTCCGGGTGGTTCTGCGCTACAACGAAACGGCCTTAACGTGTTCGCCAAATGTATAAACTTGCAGTTATTGTGGGCTTTGGGCCGAGGGTGACCCCTGCCAGCGAGGAAAGAAACTCGCGGCATCCCTACCACGGTAAAGGCAGTTCGGCGCTGAACGCAGCAGAAGAAGATCCGCTTCTGTAAACGCGCAAACCGAGCAGTGATGCCCCGCCCCCCTCCTCCCCCTCCCTCCCTACCTTCCCAACATTTGGCGAAAGTGTCAACCACGCGTACTTTGCTGGAGACCAATTTGATCGAGTAACTTTTTCGATGGCTCAACAGTGAGCTACCCTCCATGGCCTCCCTTCCGTGCCCCCTCCCCCAACAACCTGTTCTCGTGCACCCTGTACAGGTTACGAAACGAGCTGTATGCACGCCGGACTTCGAGCAGCTCTATCGCCGGGCGGACGAGATCAGCGCCGGCGGACGGGAAGGCTTTGCAGGAGGCCTCCCTGTCGCGGAGTTCGAGGTTGACGGGGGGGGAGCGGGGCCGGTTAAAATGGAAGAGGATTGAAGATTGATTCGGCACTTAACCCCGTTTAGAGTCTCAAAATCACACCTATACTAGTTCCAAGTAAGTTGTCCCCACAAACGGGTTTCCAGGTGTAAATGCGTTAACCCCTCTACTGTTTGACCGCGCCCTCGTGTTTTGGGCCATAACACTTGCACTCAGTATAGGGGACGTTTTTCAGTAGGAAAATGGGCTAGCCTTGTAGACCTGAAAAAGACATACCACGCTAACTCCCAAGTTTGTTTTGGGAGAGGTTTGAAGCAGGCCTTCGTGTCGCGGGTATCGGCGTTGGCGGTGGCGGGGCGGGGGCGAGAGGCGGTACTGGTTAAGGTGGAGGCGGCCTAAGGACTGACTCTTTTTGTCCAAGCCAACAGAAGTTGGAAATCGCGAAAACCCTAATGGTTGATGCTTTGTCGGACTCGAGACATGACTCGAGACAGGCGTATTTTCTTATTTGTGCTGGTGGTGGTTGTGTTATTACATTAACGCTTCATCGGAATTAACAAGTCCGCGGTGTCAGGACATGCTGTCACTCTGGAATGAAAGACTAATGCAGGAGGAACAAACGGAAACAAATCAAAGCGACGCAGATGCCATGGCTGAAGCAAGAGGGGGACACCAGCCAAAGAAAATGAGCGCCATCAGAAAGCAGCGCACTTTTTATCGCCCACGTGAATCGATTTTCGACCGCAGTGGAAGAATGAGGAGCATGGCAGAACTAAGGCAGTAGTCAAGCTCGTAAAAAAATCGCCTTTAGCGGGCGGATGATGATACATGGCATTCTTGTTTCGTTCTGCTGCACAGGTTTTATTGAAGGTCGACAAACGCGTATCATACGAGTAATGGAGTACAGATATACAGTTCCAACTCCTCCGCGTTTGTTATACAGCTTACCAGATACCGGATCGTTTATGACTGCACTGTTCGACACACGACGCGTATGAAAATACGTGGAAGTGTGGTGAGCAAAAGCTTTTTTTTTTCCACATCCGCCGGAGGATAAAAAAAAAAAGACTGCACGACTGTTCAGAAGACCATTAGTCTACTTTATCACGGTATCTTATTGCCAGGTATGCAACAGAGTGGATTAACACTCCTGCAGCACTATTGTACCAGGTGTCGCTTTTCTGGGAAGGAATATGCGGAAGAGCGTGATCCTTGACTTAGCAACCTGGTGGGATATATCGAGGGGTTTGCGCTCTGATGAAAGGGTATCCTGAAACGAAACATGGGTTGAATTTGTGTCATACCGACGTCAGATGGGCGTCGAGTCAACTGTCTGGCATACGATGGCTTTATGGGCAGGACTTTCGATGGAATATCTGATGGTCTATCAATAGTGGGGTAGATTCGCTGTTTCTACGGTCTGAAGTGACATTCCGGGTTACCCCCACCTGGGACCTTACACGCCTTGGTTTCGAGTGGAAAGAAAACTCGTGCTACGACAGAGGTAGCACCGTTAATCTGAAAATGTTTCTGAATGACGGAGCTCCTCAAATCAAAATCGGCGAAAGTAGGTCATTATTTTTTTACGGATTATCGTTGTACACCTAGGCCATGGGATGGTCCATCCGGTATCAGTTGTATTACATTTCCAAATCAATTTCGTGCAGTTGTCTTAAGCTCCAAAGGTGAGGGACCCAGGCTACGGTAGGGGGGTCCCCTTTTGGGCCTTTCATTTCAGTGGCTAGGGGTCACTCGCGCGAGTAACCCCTTTGTTTCTATGCAATCTTACGTTTTCTTTATGTTTTACATTGACAAAATCAATCCGCAATGCAAAGGTGATCTAAGCTGCGGCAAACCAAGTTCCTAAACCATCTTCATCCGTAGGGTACAGAGCTACTCGTGCGAGTGGCTCAAACACACCAGTGAAAATGGGGGTACCCCCCCTACCGTAGCCTTGGTCGAGGCACCCCGGAAAAAAAAGTGGTGCATGTCTATCGTAGAACGCGTCAGAAATAACCCCACTGATGCGTTCATCTAGTGTATGACCGAGCCGGGGTCGCTCTCCGTGCCATGGTAGAAAATGGCAGTAGGAGTACGGGGCATGGGCTATGTATTTGTGGTGCGTAGGAAGAGTTGGTAGGTATGATGCATGATTAGTCTAATCCTGCTGAAGCCTGAATCGCCCTGTGGCGATCAACGATGAGTTGAGGGGCTATGATGGTCGACTTTTTCCTTTGAATTTGTATGCTGATCCTTTTGCGGGAGAATTTCTATCCTGAGTTTGGTGCACATCTCCGCTAACGACTGACGACAGTAAGGGATTCTTCAACGGCCAGGAAATTCAGAGTATAACCGCGACGAGGACGACGCGCGATGCCATGAATAAACGTGACTTACAATGTGCCATACTGCTTTCTCCGTTGAGGATTGCGTGGATTCTAATATTGTGACGCAGGAAATCATACTTTCTCCGTATAGGACGAAGATAAAGCCACAGGACCAGGTCTGCAGGTCGTTGGGAGGTTTGGAGTAGCTGTAGGGATGTCAGAATTTAGGAAGAACATGTTGGCTTTTGACGATTTGTGGCCCCACTTCAGAGTAGAGGAGTAATGTCTCAGCTGATTTAAGACCTTCTGCCCCCCGATGACTACTAAGACGCTTCTCTGGTGTCTCGCAGTTGAGTCACAGGGAAATTGGAGGGACATGGACTGAAAACAGGTCTGGGTTTTAGGGATGATCAGTGTTGAAGATTTGTTGATAAGATACTTCAGAAGGCAGACTTTATATTACTGCTTGTGAGCTTTGGAGACGTTTTTTCTGCCTTTCTTTGTCTCGCACCAGGTATAACGTTTTTTTTTTTCGAGAACATGTTTGGAGTTTGGATGCGTTTAGGTGTGCAGCCAGCCGGGAGGTACCGAATACGACGGTGTACATCACCCTATACGTTGTATACCACACCCCCTGCTCTCCATCACAGGGGTACGTTTCATATAACACCCCCTGCGGTGTCATGCCTCATACTCACTATGACACCCCACTAATACCAGCTGGGGGACACTTGGGTGACACCGTAATGTGAGCAGAGACGTGAGAAAGCACGCAGTATCTACCTGCAGGTGTGCAAGCGTACCACGATATGTAGAGACCAGCAACATGGAGGTGGAGGACGTGCAATGTCCTTGCAAACTCGTGGCCAATCGCAGTGGGCTACACTCTTCGGCGGCGCCGGCGGCTGCTGCTACCACGACTGCTAGTTTCAACTAACCACGACGTTGGTGACCAGTGTATGATTCCCAACAACTATTCGCATAATTTACTCAACTTGAACGTTGACCATGTGTGTTGAGTGTCATCACTAACGCTTTTGGAATTTGATTAGTTTCGACTCGAAAACAGATACTTGGTCGAGCGGTCAGTATGCTGTTTTGATCAATATATCTTTGACTTGAGGTTGGTCAACAACCTACCAGTATGTACTGGACTACACCAATGTAATGGGCGCGACGGTCTCGAATACGGGGCCTTTAGGCTAAGAGCAAGTGATGTGAACTTTTTGAGCCTTTTCCCCGGATTTCTCGCCGAGTTCAGCGAGCACGATCGCGAGACTTCGCAGATGACGGTACGCGCCGTGTGTAGAGCCACCGCCGCGATCGCGTGGCAGTTGGGATTCTGGGACGGAAGTTTTTAACCGCGGTAATACCTGTGCGCACAAAACACGGCGGGTAATCCATTGTGCATTAGAAACGATAACCGTCAGAGGGATAGCCAAAACAGAAACTAAACCACAAAGGGCTAGAATTGACTCGTTTTACCTTGAATAAATGATACTCAATGTTGTCATGCGGTATCAATTTCGAAGCAGGGGAGATGTTGTGGATTGTTCTTGGACATGATGCAGCAACGACGATGGTTGACGATGAAGGGAGTACAACTGTAGATTGGCTCTTTTTTGGTGGGAAATTTATAGCGGGATATCCCGGGTTTGGCCGCACTTTCCATGGTGATGGATTTCTCGACCCCGCGCTCTACCTCACTACGTTTTTGGTGTCTACGTGGATGCATGCCCGACGAGGGCGCATATCTTGTATATGTCAAACCACTTGGGAATCGACAGAGAACCCCTATCCGCACGACTGGAAAGCCCGCTAGGTTCCGAAGACGTGAAAAAAAGGGCATGAATGATTTGCGATCGGCCAACGAACTTAATCTATAGTCTACATTTAATAAAAATGTAAAATACGCTTCATTCAGCTGTGAGATCGACCAAAACAAAACTTGATCAAAACTCAGCTTCGGGAGCTGCATGTGATACTTCCATCGCGCGTGTTACGGGGTGTGTATACCCTCGTCAAGGATAGAGGTAGGTGTCACCCCTGCTAATAATGCCAGCGGCAACAGGACTAAGACGTTCAGCTTTGTTCTTGCACGGAAACTGTATAACCTGCATTGAGGGGGACGAAACCAGACATCTGTGGAATTCAGTATATGCATAGTCTACAACAAATAATTGTTATAGTGTGAGATTACTTTTGGAGTGGGCTACTTGGGTCTACCGGGTTTTGTACGCAAGTTCCTGTATATGTGGCAGGCCAGCAGAGGTCCAGCCCAGGCCTGATGCTGGGTTGTTAGTAGTGCTGCGGTGGACGTCGATCGCTACTGTTCCGAAGTGATTACATTTCTGCTCTTGATATAAATATTAATGCGAAAGCACACTCACACACCTGTATTGATAGAAGGAGGGCCGACGAGTGATATCTGGTGTTCTGCATCAGGCGCCGGGCGGTGCACACTTGATCTTAAGGCTCTTCGAACGCCCATCTCACACACTGCAAGGGATTACACAAACTAAAGCTTGGATCCAAAACGCCAGACCCCTGCACTCCCTACAGATGGAAGCTCTTGCGCTAAAACATGATGATCAAAGGTGCGCGTTGCCGTATTGCCGATTGTTTTCGCTGTTTCCAGATGGCCTCCATATATATTTCTGGGTGGAGCACCCCGCAGGCCACAAATTAGCTCACCTGTAAAAAGGTGTTGAGAAAGGCGGAATCTATATCGTAAAAAGCACGGGACGACTTCCTCCATGATTTAAGAAAGCTGTTACGAATGTTGATCGGGACTACGTACAACAGGTAACAAATTCCCGGATGGGTCGATTCCTCCGAAGCGTCGACGTGTTAATACGGGCATCACTAAAGACGTGAGCCGTACATGGCCATCCGTTTTCTCGGGACACTCACGCTACTTCGTGGGGCCAGCCACTGAGTGCTTGATATATTGAAAAAAATGAAATTTATAAATGGTCAGCCGATTCCGATCCACCAACGATCGCAGAAAGGATTCGTTGGATCGCTGGATCTCGATTAGCCAGCGATCGTTAACGTAGATCGTTGGATGTTGACCGGCAACAAATGAGTCGTCGGATCGTTGGGCAATTATCAGCCAATTATCGTAGAGCAGGAACATTGGATTCTGATCCGCTAATGATCGTAAAAAGGGACAGTTTGATCGTTGAATTATTGTTGTCCGAGTATCGCACAAAGGGGTATTCGGATCGTGGACATCGATTGGCAACCGACTGCAGAAAGGGTAGCGTTAATTTCCGATCGTTGAACGAACTTATGAATAGGTCGTTGGATTTACCTACCATTCCAATCCGCCAACGATCGCAAAAACGATTGTTGGATCGCTAGATTCCGAATAGTCAACGGTAGTCCACAGGTATTATTATAGTTGGATTCCGATCGGCCAACGATCGTGAAGGAAGAGATCGGGTAATTTGGCATACTATCGCTAAATAACCATTGTTTGATTGTAGCGTGCAACGATAGAAGTGTACGAATATTCACGCCCTGTACAAATACAATATTTGCTATTTTTCTGGCAGGCAAATACTCTCTGGAAAACCTGCGCAAATATTTGTCTGGAAGCAAATACTTTCTTGAGAAGCTGCGCAAATATTTGTCTGGAAGCAAATACTTTCTTGAGAAGCTGCGTAAATATTTGTCTGCAGGCAAATACTTTTTTGAGAACCTGTGCAAATATTTGTCTGGCAGGCAAATACTCTCTGGAAAACCTGCGCAAATATTTGTCTGGAAGCAAATACTTTTTTGAGAAGCTGCGCAAATATTTGTGTGCAGGCAAATACTCTCTTGAGAACCTGTGCAAATATTTCTCTGGCAGGCAAATACTCGCTTGAGAAGCTGCGCAAATATTTGTCTGGAGGCAAATACTGCCCTGAGACAAATACACGCAACTATTATTTGTATTTGTTATGGATATTTGTACAGGGTGTGGAGTATTTTCTGGGCCCTCTCACTCGAGGTGGTATTTCCACGACGCAAGCGCGGACCGTAAGAAAAAGTAAAGTGCCACCCGACAAACATCCCCAGGGCCTAGGTATTTTTAAAGACGTCAATGTAACCGACAACTAACTGATATTCCAACGGTGTTGGGTGGTTCTTCAGTTAAGGGCTCCCTTCACTCAGATATAATATGCTCTGGACAAAAAGTGTTACCGAGAACGTTGGTCGTATGACCACAACCTCTGTACACGCTTCACTGCCGAATCAAAGCGTTCTACGTTCAAATGTACAGCTGCTGCAAAAATAGCCATACAGCTCCGAGCATCCCTGCGCGTGATAACAGGGGGACATCACCTCCAAAATCCACGATGAAGCAAGCATGCCCCACACTACCTAATATTTCGATGGGTATAACTCTGACCGCCACTCGAGCAGGATCCAGTGCTTTCTGTCCATATTATTTCCAAACGCAACACGAAACCGGCTAACCTGCAGTCGCGAAACGTTGACTATTCCCACACGCCAAACGTGGATGCACTGCATACTTGAATATCGAACGTGTTGTGATTATAGCGACACAAGGTAGCGACATTATTAATAACAGTCTCTCACTGAGGGACGGTTTCTTCTTCTCTGGATGGTCGCCTTTCAACCTGTAGACACAGGGATTCAAGCCAGAAACGATAGAGATTCGGCTGTGACATATTTAGATGCCACACGCTCACTCCACCGCCCGGCATTGAACAGAGCTTCCTTCAGCCAAGAGTACCTGGAAAAATGCTCTCAAGAATCAACACACTAAACGACAGTTCGGCATTGCTGGCAAGCCGTGAGAGTATGGCCTGGCGTCGTATACAGACTGCGCCACAAAGAGAAAACAACACAACAGCACAGTTCGCACGGAACTGCCAACGCCGCCGTCCGTACAGAAACAAGTCATCCCTACATTCATGCTGTTAAACGTGACGTCCCACTCGCTCAAAGGGATTCAAAACCACAGCGTTGTCGATCCACCATATGTGGAAATATAGTTATCTTGCTTGGGAGACACCAAAAAAAAACCTAAACAGTAAACTTGCGAGACGTTCGCATACAGGTGAGCCACTTCAACCCCTCCCTCATCCCCCTCCCCCACGTGGAACCATCTACAACAACAATGCCAAACGCCACTGAATGGCGAATTCGAAACCGGGCTCATTCCATTGGGTGGTCGGTGGTCACGCCCCACACCGTCTTTCCCCCCAGGCGAACTTCCACTCCATCATCGACCACATGCAGCTTGTAGTCGTTGCTCTTCCTCTTCCGTCTCAACCGATTCCTCCACTCGTGCTTGTGCGGGCCGGATCGTGACAAAACCGTTATCCCGTCGATCGTTACCTCCTGTGCAAATGTTCGGGGGGGGGGTTATATATGCAAGACGAATAGGGTGCAAATGAGGCAGACGCTCCAATTGGAGACGTGGCGATCAACACGCTTGAAGTAACGAGTTCGTCTGTCCAAGCTTTATTGATCAAACCCTACTCCCAGAAACCGCTGCAGGTCTGTAACCCCGCGCATATTGATATGAAACCCGTCAGGTTGGCTCTGTGAATGGTCACAATATACTTACGGACTTCGTGCTGAGCGTTTTCTTTACGTAGGTACACTCACAAAGAATGTATCAGTACGAGGACAACGTCCCGCCACTGTCGGCGCTACGACAGCCGCACGTTTGACGGCAACCACGAGAAGTCGCGCTGAGTTTGGTGGTGGCCTCGTGATAATCACTGGTACAGCGTGCGTTAAAACGATATTTGCAATACTACCGCTACTTGCTCAAAACACCGAAACACCCGCTCTCACGACTCACCAGGCGTCCCCTGTTGTCCAGTGTGATAACCACCCTCCAAAGGTGTACCCTTGCGAGTTCCACATCCTGGTGGTCCCGCCTCCGCCAGGGAAGCCACCCCATAGAACCCCCCGTACCCCCTGCGATTACCTTGGACGGCCCATCCCGCATCTGTTGTTGCAGTGCTTTTCTGGCTTGGAGGATTCGCTTAAGTTTACCTCCGTTGGAAGCTAGCAGCAACGTCGAGTGAACCCGTCGGCAGTCGTCGCTGGGTGCAACAGCCGACGACTTTCCCAACAACCTGGCGAAAATAACGCAACCGTTGCTGGCGGGCCATATCATGGACTTGCCAGTCCGCGACTGAAGCTTCCCGTCCAGCTGCTCACCCACGTTAAGCGAGGCCTTCGGGCCTAGCCCCAAGGGGAGGCTGGCGGGGAGGGTAGGACTGAGGCTGTGGCCGGCGGGTCTGGGGCTGGAGTTGGAGCTCGGACTGGGGCTGGGGCTCGTGCTGGGACTAACGCCGGGCCTGCGTCCGTTGAGGCAGATGTAGTACGTCCGGCGCGTGGGCTCGGGGGGGGCGGTCCAGCGGTATGGGCTTGGGCTTGAGTCGCGGATGGGTTTGAAGAGTGGGTCGCTTGGCCGAGGGTGGATGCTTGGTCGCCAAAGTAGCCAACTAACGAGGAAGCGACTAATAGAAAAGAAGGAGTTGTCGTAGGGGAGGCAAGGTTTCGTGACGCTATATGGGCCGTCTGGGAGGGGACCGGGGCTGTGGCCGCGCGGATTGAAGGCAAGCGTAAATGTGGCCTCGTTAGGGTAAGGGTTGGGGCTGAATATGCCGCGGTATGGGCTGGTGCGGGGGCTTGGATTGAGGCCGTTGAGGCCGATGACAAAGGTCCGTCGTTTGCGGCTGGGGGTGATCTGGCCGTCGGAGTTGACGTGGTTGGCGTCGGGGCTGGGGCCCGTGCTGAAACCGTGGGCGTCGGGGATGTCGGTGTGATCCTGGTGGGAGTTGGTGTTAGCGTGGTCCAATTGGCTGTCATCCTCGTCGATGTCGGTTGTGCCGGTGAACGCACAATCGATTTCGGTGGGAGGGGGGAGCGACCGTCCTCCTGTGCTATCAGAGTAGCGAGTCAAGACGAAAAAACCTCCCAATGTTTCGTCGTCGCCAATTTCGACAGAAGGAGGAGACGGATACGATGAGGAAAGGGGGGAGGAAGTAGAAATGTCATGGATGGTGGGGGAGGAAATACTGCCAGGCGCAGGGTTTAGTCTGGCGTGGTAGGCTGCCATCGAAGCCTTGATTGTGGGCCCTAGCTCGGCCTTCTCTCCGTGGTTCTCGTCCTGTGAGTTGGAGAAATGCACACACAAAGAAAGGTAGACAGCAAGGGCGTACGAGTGAGCCTTCCTGTGTTGGATATGTGGCCATATTTAATCGTGGGCGAGAAACATGGCACAGCAAGCGAAACAAGGTCAAGTTCGTTAATCTACATGTTGTTCGGGGATTAGTTCTAGGTGCAATAGTCAATTTTACAGCTCAATCGTAAGCTATACCTTTCTTGCTCGACTTGTGGTACTCTAAAGTTTGCGAATTGGGCATCAAGATCCCGATTGTGTTTAGAGAATGTTTACGTATGCTGTGAATGGCTCGGTTCGGTTTACCCATTAACGATCACCATGTATGCGCATCCCGCGGGCATATTGGGCTTGCTTAGGTTGCTGTTTTTGCTCGGGAAACTGCTCAGCTCATTTGTTGTATACGTGTACCTGATGCTGGAAAAGTACGTCGTAATGGTAAATGTAAAGGTCGAAGAGGCTGCTAGTAGCTCCGGCCTTTTCGTAGGCCCGCGAATCTATAGTTCAACAATAGTAAGGGGTCATGGGTAAAACTTGCACAAACGGAAAACTGAAGACTGATTCTGTAATAGCCCCTCTAAAAAAAGCGGCGACTTTCTTTAACGAACGTTTCATGGCTGCTTGACACGAGGAAGGATACTATGAAAACATATCTTCGTATAGTTTCTCGATTGCAACGGACTATTGAACGACGACGTCGGGGTGGCAAGGGCACCGTATTTGAGGAGATACGACCGGGAGCTGGTTTTAAAACCAGCGATTTCGTTACAGAAACGTTAGGGGGGCTACCGTTGAACGACTCTGAAACAGGCTGGTCTAGGAATGGAACGTGTAAAGATGTAAAGCAACACCCAAACACGGCACAACATGTACAGAAATAGCTGCGGACCGCACCCTGTGGTTCACGTTCCGACCGTACCGTAGCATCAATGGCACGTACCTGGTACATTGCATGCGGTACGGTTAGCGAGAATGATACACCTGTATACGATGCCCCAATGTCGCGACGAACGTTACCGGCAACATAAGAATATCGTAAACTCGTTTTTGTTGCCACTGATACCACGGGAGAGCGCTGATCTGCCGCTGATGAACGTTCTCGCTGAAGGGGAAGCACTAGTTTAATTATATCCTTGGCTTGTGCCTTCCGTTGACATATCTGTGAAAAAAATCAGGTATGCAATCCAGATAGAGCGTACGTGTAGCTGCTGCTTTTTGTGTCAACAGGTCAAACTCTCACCAGAGTATCAACCCCTTAGGCTACCATATATTTCAACTTGTGGTACCCTTGGGGCTTTCGAGTGCTCAGCGGTTTCAGCTCTTGGCACCGATAGAACTAGCCAGGACTCCGCCTCTTCGGCTCCTGGTATCCTTGGGACGGGCGAGGAATTAGACACTTCTCCTGGTGGCCTCGGCACTTGGGCCTGGGTCATCCACAATGACTGGTACTGCCGAGTCATCGGCTGGGTCCCGTGCAATGGCATTGTTACCCGTGGCGCTCTTTGGATTGTGAGGATTCGCATGACGCGGTCCACTGCTATTGCACTATTCTTCAGCCGAGTAGCGGTTTCAACAGTACCGAGAACGGAGTATAATAGTGCACAGAGCACGTAATAATAGTACAGCAGTACGTCTGCAGCCCAGGCGGGTTTTTGACGCATTGGACGGTGGTGATCATTGTGCATGCGTACGAGGAGATACTACCAGGTACAGGGTTTAGCGACGACTAACCGCATCAAAAGCAGGAATAATGGTAGAATCACGACGTACCCATTGGGTATATATGTTCCGCCGCCGGTTATCATGAAAACATCGGACCGGATGGGGCCTCCTGCCCCGGCTGGGCTCCCACCATCATTGGTCCCTGGCCTGGTGTCGACTGGGCTCATCTACACCCTCAACTGGAGTATATCGTATCCAAATATAGTTGTCGGCGATCACGCGGTGAACTATTTCCGAGTGCCAGCAACAGTAGTGGCAACACGACTAGTTATAAAGATCCATGTCACAGCTGTACGATACAGAGTATTGGTTTATAAGAGGTACTGCACTCCAAAAAAGGGGTACCCTCGGTGTTCTCAACATGCTCGTGACAACCCAAGCCAAAAAAAGATACAACACACCCACGGGCCGATGCTGATCATTTTCATTTTGTTTTCCTTCGAGTCATCAATTTTGCTCTCCAGCTCAACCCGCATCGGTTTCAACGTCAGCGATCTTCTCGTCAAGCGGTGATCGTAGGTGTCTTCCCTTCTCCCCCGCGGTGTTGGGCATCCTCGTGACGAATGTATTCGGTTTATTCCAGTAGTGCGGTCATAATGAAGGTATGCTGTCAAAACGATAATCTGTCACAAACATCCAAAAAGGTACAAGGCATCATGACACAATATTAAGGTAGGCACTGGTGACCAAGACGGTATCACGACATGGAGCAAGCGTATGCTGGGGTCGCTGTGCAGACACTTCACATCCCAGGGATTGGACAAAGTTACGCTATTGGAAGGGGCCACCACGATGGGACCGTCAGTCGTGAACAATTGTGACACTTTGGCCCCAACTTTCCGAGAGTGACATCCCCGTTTCTTGCACCTCGCCCTCACTCTCCTCCCCTGCTGCACCTCTGCACACTTCTTAGTTAGTCAAGCCTACCTGTCGGAAAGAACGCTGAAGCGAGTGCCTGTCTCAACTTCTAACCCCTATTTGTCGTGCGACCTAACTATCCGACATGCAGTGGCTGCTGTCCTCACATCCTACGAGAACGTGGTGCTACCTCACGGGCAATGGCGCAATCTTCGGTTGTTGTTTCTTTCCTCTGCTCTTTGCATCAGTCACAATCAGGACAAGCCAATATCAAGAGGTGGCGTGTGAACGTGGAACTGCTTCAAGCACTACCACTACCACTACCACTGCCGCTCGACGATGCTGGCTGTAGTCGGTCTAAACGCCGCTCACCTTTGGATCCTGGGTGGGATCTTCGCATACGATGCTCCTTAGGAAGGAAGCCGTGTCTGGAGCAGTCCAGTCTCTGGAGGCAAATTTGTGGCAGGACCTCACCACGGAAGGGACACCGCCAAACAGGCTCTGTGCGGACGCGCTGGTGCTGCCGTTGAAGACGGTCGTGGACAAGATCGAAGCTAAGACGAAATAAGTCTTCTTCATCGTGCCTAAAGAGCGATGCTGCCGCGATCAAACCGGGAAGAACCTTTGCCACAAGCCTTGTCGACTGGGAAGGGCACAGCTGCTGTGGGCTGGGCTGGGTGGAGGCTAACGGGCTGTGGGCTGTGGGCATGCACTGGAAAGATACAGCCAATCAAATTCGAGGAACATCAATTGACGTAAATGAAATTTCTTTTACATACCACATTTGTACTCCAACAAGCTTTACATTTACACCCAGAACGGTACAACGGACCAACCCACAATTACCTAAAGAAAGGGAGGATATCAAGCATCAAACATCACAGTTCCATACCATACTTATTGCGACAGCATCACATCAAAAGCAATGCTGTACAATACAATACAATACAATACAATACAAACAACATTGTTAGACTTTTAGTTGGAGGATTTCCATGATATATCTGACCAACAGTGTCTACTGTCAAGCTCCTCTGTCCTACAACAACAGCGAGTGGTGTACGTGTACCTTTTTCCCGAAGTCCCATGGGACACTTTGCCGGAGGCAATCGGCAACCATGCGTAAGCCATGGGCAACCGATGGGCAGCCCATGGGCATCCAAAGGGCAACCCATGGGCTATCATCATCAACCAATGGGCGTCCTATGGACGGGCATCCCTAGGGCTATCACCGCCAACCCATGTGAGGGAATGCCATGGGTAATCCATGTGCAGCCCGTGAGGAACCCATGGGCTATCACCACCAACTCATGGGGATATTCGTTGGCATTCCATGGGCCATTGCCACCAACAAGGGGCAGGTATCCCACCCATGGGCATTCCATGGTAACCCCATGGGCTAGGTGAAAATAACAGCGCCCAATGAAAGACAAACAACGTAGTTGCTCGTAGGTGCTCGCATCTACACTGTCTTTTTATTTTATATTTAGCATGAGGGACCCATGGGCACCCTGTACATACCCTGTACATATTCAACGGGTCGCCCATGGATTGGCCATGAGACCTTTTGGTTTGGGTAAGCCATTGATAAACCTTTTGCAAGTGGTCCAACTACTAATACCCCACTAATACCTAAAAAAATGGCGTCGTCGGCAAGACGATGGATTTTTTTCGGGTCGTGGGTTCAAATCTCACCATCCACAACTATAAACTTCTCCAGACTTTCCCCATGTCGAACTTGAAAAATGCTCTCCCCGGCATACCCAGGAAATGAAGCCGCTTGGATATTGACAGGCCCGCCCGCATATCCGGCCGACATGGTATCCCGCCGTTTCAGGGGGGGCAGCGTTATAAGGCTTAGTTTGGGTAAGCTACTGGTTAACCTTTCGCAAGTGGTCAAACGCACTAATACCCCACTAATACCTTAACAGCTCTCCGTGGTCCGGCCATAGCTAGTACTCTCGTGCAAAGCATTCAAAATAGGAGAACAAATATGTAGGGCTCACTAGCCTTTGTGTTGCATTCGAACCTGTGTTGGGATCTACTCTACCCCACGCGATGCTCACGGATTGCCTATGGGATGCCCATGGAATGCCCATGGAATTCCCATGGGTTGGTGGTGATGGTCCATGGGTGGCCCACGGGTTGGCCACGCGATGCACCTGGATTGCCCCTGGGAGGTTCTCGGGGTGTCCGTGGGATACCGTTGGGGTGCCCATGGGATGTCCAAACGTTTTGCTGGTACTAGACCACGGGTTCATTGGTCACCCACGGTTGACCCATGGGTCACCCACGGCCAGCATTTGGTTTCGCCCATCGATCATCCACGGATAGTCCATGTGTCACGCCCGGGATGGCCCATGCGCCACCCATGGTTAGCCCTTGTGTATCCCATGGATCACCAGCGGGTAGGGCATGGGTGACCACCGGTTAGCGCGTGAGTCACCCACGGCTAGCCCATGGGTTGCTCATGGGTCACTCATGGTCCCACAGCTATCCCATCTTGGGGCATCCGCGGATGACCTATGAGCTGTCCATGTGTGACACCCGTGGGCCACCCATGGGTTGCCCAAGGGTCGCCCACGGGTTGCCGACTACTTTGGTGTGTTAGGCCATGAGTCATCCATGGTCCGCCCATGCGTCATGCATAAGTTAGAGGTGGCGCGGCAATCCATGGTTGGGGACCTTGTTCATTTTTGGTTGTGGCGCGCGGGTCACCCATGAATCAATCATGACTTACAGGTGGTAGCCCATGGGTCGCCTATGGGTCACCCGCTGTCTGGAGGTTAGCCCAGAGCCATTCTATGGTAGCTCCCCCAACGTTTCTTTAACAAAATCGCCGGATTCAAAACCAGCTCCCTATCGTATCTCCTGAAATATGGTGTCCCTCGACACCTCGACGTCATCGATTGATCGACCTTTGCACGCAAGAAAATATATGGATACTTTGTTTTCAATAGTATCCTTCCTTGTATCGAGCAACCATGAAACGTCCGTTAATGAAAATCGCTGGTTTTCGGGGAGGGCTGTCGTAGAATCAGTCCCCATGAGTTCTGTACTCTTAGCCCATGGGTCACCCACATGGGTCACCCATGGCTGACTGATACACCATAGGTCCCCAACGGGGCACCCATGACTTAGTGGTCCTAGTCTACCGGTCCCCATGGGCCATTCACGGCCCCACGGTTAGGCTATGAGTCACCCATGTGCCATGGGTCACCCACGGATGTTCACTCATGGGTTTGTTGTGTTTTGCCCCATGCTTCACCCTTGTGTCACTCACGGTCCCACGGTGTGTCTGGTCAATGGTTCACCCACGGCTAGCGTATGGGTCAGCCATGGTTAGTCTATGGGTCGCCCAGGGTTCGTCCATGGGTCACCTATGCGTCGCTCATGGATCACCCGTGGGCCACCCATGACTTCGTGATACTACCCCATAGGCTACCCACGGGTAGCCCATGACTCGACCATGGGCTACCCACGGTACCACGGCTGGGCCTTCGGCCAATCGCGGATAGTCTGTGGGTCGCCCTTGGGTGTTCCATGGGAGTCCCATCGGTGGCCCATGGAAGGCGAAAATATAAGCTGGAAATATCGAAAAATAGCACATATCACGCAGTTGCAAAACACTGAGTGCAGTACAGTCGTTGTTCCGAATTAGTGCAGAGCCTTACCAGATAACACTACCGGCGCTAACGCGAGACCCCGAACTACCATTGAGTATTGCTGTACTCTGAAAGACCAGGTTGTGGCAAGTAAATTCCACCGCACTAACGCAGGGAGCCTCATAAATGGGTGCCGCATCAACACGGACCCACCGCTGCATCGACAATTCAATCGGTTGAATTCACAGCCCGAGTGTCCGGAATGATTTCGTAGAAATACAAGGGGTACCGAGCCATGCGTTCGACTGGCTAAACTTAGCGGTGAAATGGTGGCATATCTCCTTCCGTAGCCTGCGTCAGTGGTCGATGAGATGAAATATACTGTGAATGAGGTGGAGGGTGTAAGGGAGGAAGTTGAAAAGGTAAAGAGTTGGGACATGGAGACGGGAGATGATGAGGCGCAGGATGAGTGCTGCAGTCACCGCCGGCACCACCCCGTGCTCGGCTGCGTTCCCACAATGATGAAGGCGACGGGGGAAGGGGATCCTGGACGGCCAAGAGATTGCTCTGCGGTTTGGTTGTGAAACTGAATTATTAATACAAGTGTCATATCCATCGAGCTGCGTGGGAACGTGAGTTGCCCAGCCTAGTAACGTGGGGGAATGAGCTGGAATCGGCACGAGGTACCTGGTTACGGTGAAGGACGCCGAGAGGCACGGGCACTTGGCTGGTGAAGGCTACCCCCCGTTCTGACCACGATAAGACCCTCTGTTTTCGTTTTCGGTTTATATTTGTACTCGTTCTGAGTATAGCAGCGTAGCAATCGTAACTATTTGCTTTAATGCGAAGTAGAGGCACCTAGCACAAACAATTCTTCGTCCCATGTTCTTACCATGCTCTTCATGCGTATAATCGTGCGTAAAATACGCCGGAAGTAAAGAGAAGAAAATGAATTACCCATCTTGGAGAAATATGATGCTGTGTACGAATGATGACTGATGGCTGCCTTACGTAACGCTGGCTTATGGCGGTCGTATTTTCCAGGTATATATTATAAAAATTAAAATACACTCCAGCTGTGAGATCGAATATTTTGTCGAAACTCATGTTTGAAAGCTGTATGTGATACTCCGATCGCGCGTATTACGGGTTGTGTGTCCTCACTTAGGGTATAGGTCGGCGACTCCCCTTGCAACTACAGTGTAGCAATCAGGGTCAACAAGGTGATGTTAGGCAGTCTGTGCGCGGAAACTATAAAACCGTTTCTCAGGGGGACAAAATCTGACAGCTGCGGAAGGAAATGCATCAGTTTATCAAGTGAATACTGTAAGCCGAATAACCGGTGAGGGGAGGGCGGAGTTTTTAAGGACGTGGGGGCCTGGTTTTGATCTAAAGGGGGGAGGGAGGGGGGGAGGGGGGGGAGGGGACGGGTGGGGCAGGTCAATTTGTGCGTGGAAACTATAAATCCTTCTTGTGGGGGAGGGGGGGGGGATATGTGCCCAGGGAGGCGGGGGGCGGGGGGAGGGGGGTTCAGGTCGCATAGATATAGGGGTTTGCTATACGTGTGGTGCTAGTTCTAGGCGATGGTGCGGGTGGTGGGGAAGAAGGGGGCGTTAGGGGCGGGGGTGGGTGGGAATTGCAGCAGCGGCATGGACGGCTCTAAAACAATGACGAGGCGATATCCAGGGCGTGGAAGTGTTTATTACTCTGGCGGATTTCGATATTATTAGGTGGGGTTTTTAAGCAAGAGAAAGCGAGGAAAAAAAAGGGGGAAGGGGAAGGGTTTCCAAGAGGTTTAGGTCATATACAATATTTAAATACACTCCAGCTATGAGATCAAGGATTTGGTCGACACTGATCTTCGCAACATTGTGTGTGATTCTCCGATCGCGCGTGTTGATCACATATGTAGGGGCTTGCTATACGCGCGGTGCTGGGTCTAGGCGATCGTGCGGGGTGTGGGGAGGGAGGGGGCGTTGGAGGGGGGGAGGGGGGATGAATGAAAGCTACGTCATGGATGGCTGGAAATATAATGACGTGATATCAATTGCTTAGAAGTGTTTATTACTCTGGCTGATTTCGATTGTAAGTGGGGCGTTTGAACGAACTGGGCGGGGAACAAAAGGGAGGGCGGGGGCGGGGCGGAGGGCGGAGATGAGTTGGAGCTACGGCATGGATGGCTAGATTGATAATGAGATTATATCAGCTGGCTGGTAGTGTTTACTAATCTGGTAGATTTTGATTTCAGGTGGGGCGTTTGAACAAGAGGGATCGGGGGGCGGGGGCGGGGGGGCGAGCATTTCAATATGTGCGCGGAAACTATAGACCTAAACCCTTAAAGGGGACGAATGTGACGGTTGCAGCAAGAAGACGCCCCTTTATATCACCCGCCTGGTAATGTTTATTATTATGGAAGGTTTGATGTTACATGTAGTATGCAACCCAGTTCTTAGGTGTTGTAGTAAATAACGTGTTAAAAGCTTCATAATTTGTTACTGTATATGTATCGAAAGATAGAGTATTTCAATCGATAGGTACAACCATGTAGACACCATTATTTTCTGACATCGCTAATTATAAGAAAGAGATACATATTGTTAAATACAACAGGCGAGGTGGTGTGGTCATGCAATGTCACCGCCATTGAGAACGAAAGGGAGAAATGCGAATCGTTACGAGTGTTTTGAAAGGAACGCTTAGTGTACACGCGCTCAATTACGTTACTTCGTTAGTCACACTGCGTAAGGCATAGATTGGGAGGCGATCATGCAGACGGTATGTACGGAATACCTTACGTAATACTTCGAAGTAAGTTGGTAGTGCGGTTTACCGCAATTTTAACATATTTGTCTGTCGTACCCCCTTTTCACATTGTTATTGTCTCACATATACGATTTTACGCCTATGATTTTTGCCGTGCCGATGTGGGGCTCAGGGGTCGCCAACTCAAAGCACAGATATACATCTTACAAATAAATATACCAAGCGAGGTGACGTGGGCATGCGATGTCAGCACTATTGAACGCGAGGGTGACTTTACTTTGTTAGGCATGTGCTACTGCGTTTGGTAGAGGTTTTCAGGCGATCATGCAAACGGCCGGAGGCACGAAATACCCTGCGTAATAGGTTGGCAGTAGTGTGGTCTACCGCAGTGGTATATATACGGCAGTTTAGACCCTGTTTTTTTTGCAATCAACCACTTGATTCCCGACCGAGCAGGTCGGCGAGGTTTGGTTTCTGAGAATTTTTACGCGTTGGGTACGTTAGCAATGAATGGGTAGAATGATTTTTTGGGGCTGGTCGCACCGTTGCGCAGAAGAAGACGATTGACGGTGGTATTTATTTTATAGGAGTACAGTGTACTTCCGGGATAGCAAAATTTCAACCTCACGGAAACCCCACAACAGTAGTGCAACTATTTCCACCTGGAAATACACCGCGTGAATACGGAATAAGGCGGTAAATAGAGCATAACCCATTTATCACAAGACAATACGAAAGGTGCCCCTGCTAAAAGCCGAGGTGATGGAGACCCTGCTGTACGGGTGTGACTTGGACGCTCGGCCAGGAGCACTTCGCTGAGCTCTCAATGGCACACCACAACCTCCTCCAGACGACCATTGGCTTCAAACGCCGACAACGCACCGACCACACCTCATGTCGTACGCCAAGGCTCTCAAGAAGGCACAAGTGTGGAAGGATTCAGACGACCATCCGAAAATGACTCTTCCTCTTTGCGGGGACCATACAGTGGGCATCCAATGAGCGGCTGGCTAATCGCGTGACGTCCGAGACGATGGCTGGTGGGGAAAACCCGGGACCAGGCCTACCGAAAAATAACTGGGCACACCGCCTAGCAGACGACATGAGGGTATTCCAAGCCACCGAGAGGTCTACGGATAGCTCCCTTTTGCCGTTCGGAGTACAGGCGGTTTGATAATAATAGCTGAGGGCGGGTGAGAAGAGTGGGCCCACGCAGCATTCGACGCCATGAGCAGCGACAAGGGGACACCGGGGGGGAGGGGGGGGGGCAGCGGTACTGATATATAGCTGTCGACGAATGCAAGAACAGTGTGGCATGTCGTGTGGCAGTACCGGTTTGACTAATACGTGGAACGTGTGCTACTATATATAGCCGTGAACCCTACAGTACGGTATATTTTTGCGTTGTTCGTTTTCGTTAATAAGCCCAATCAATGGGGGGAGCGCGAAAGCGGCAGCAATGGCGCGTGTAGTCTTGCTTGTTTGTTTTGTCCTTTTTGCCTTGTTTCTCTGTTTGTTCTCTTATATTGGCTCCCCGCCGGCTTTATGCCGGTGTTTTCTTCCTCTTCTTCGTGGTGGTTCGGACGTGCAAGACTGCTATCTGTTATTCTTCAGCATGTATGTTTTTCCTGCAGCCATTCCGATCTTCTTGCATCACATTCTTCAAAACTCCTGTCGGCGTTCCCCCCCTCTTTTCGTGCTTTTTATATTATTATGTTGACTGATTGTACGATAGCCCTCCCCCAAAAACCAACGATTTTCTATAACGAACGTTTCACGGCTGCTCCACACGAGGAAGGGTGCCACGAGTTCTAAGAGCATCCTCAAATATTTTCTTGTTTGCGAAGGTCCATCGCACGATGACGTCGGGGTGGTGAGGGGCATTGCTCTTCAGTAAATACGGCCGGGAGCTGGTTTCCGGAGATTTCATTGAAGAAAAGTTGGGGGCTACCGTCGAACGACTCTGTTTCTTATCTTTACGGTCTGGCTTGTCAGTTGCTTTGTCGTGTTCTGGTACCCGGTACGATAGCATTTCACTTGTTGTACCTTGATTAATCATGAATTGCGAAGTGTGTGTGTTTTTTCTGTCTGTCTCTGACCACATAACGTGTATCTCTCTAGGATGAATAGTCAGCACGGACACTGGGTGTACTGATTGTGTGGGTGTTGTACTCACATTAAACAGTTCATTCTACCCAACGACATCAGTACGCCCAGGGTCCGTGCTGATTCCTCATCCTAGATGAATACAAATTCTGTGGTCACGGAGTGTGACACAGAGTAAACCAAACAGTCGCAATTCATCAAGGTAAAGCAAGTGAAGTGCTAGCGTACCGGGTACGAGAACATATTAAAACAAGCCAGGCCATGTAAAAAGAGAAACAAGGAAAAAAGAAAAATACAAACGACAGGTGTTCTGAAGAATGTGATGCAAGAAGAAGAGCGGAAAAAGTAGAAAAGGCTGCAAGCGCAACACCATACGTGCTGAAAAGGAACAACAGATACCTGTTGCACGGACAAAACAACAAGAAGATAACTTCTTCTGTTGTTGCATGGACAAACAACACAGAGAAGATAACTAAACTGTTGTTTAAAGGAGTAGTACTCCGAGTGGGGGATGCGTGGTGGGTCGGTGTTGGTAAGCGTGCTCCTCATGGGTCTCGGGGTCTTTGGTTGGTCTCTCCTCATGCCTCGCTGAATAGACTCAGAACCGTTTATGCATTGTTTCCCTGCATAGAATACTAGAAGACAGACAACATAACATGGCTGCAGGGTAGCGCAGGGTAGCGCAGGGTGTGTTTGTGTTCTTCACATTAAACCGTTCTTCTACTCGTCGACATCCAGCACACCCAGTGTCCGTACTGATTCTTCACCCTAGAAAGACCAGCTCTGTGGTCACAAGCTACGACACAGAGATAATGCATCGTAATGCATTCGACAACGCAATGTCATGCCCTAGTACTGGGTACGACAGGCACAACATACATACGTCAGCAACAGAAATACATTGGAAGAGAGAATACGAAATAAACAAAAACAAAAAACAAAAACAAAATAATAATAAGAAAACATATAAAACAAAGATAAAAATAAAACAAAAATGAAACAAACAAAATGAGGGGGAAATCGAAGAAACAACCCAACCGGAAAGGAGAGCCGAAGCTCGGAAAAGAAACATAATAAAAATAAAATAAAATAAAGTAAGGTAAAACCAAAATAAGATAATCCGAACACGAGCCAAAAACCAGGGTAGAGCAGGGTAGTGAGATGAAGGGCGTCATGCTAGTCCCATCATCGTCACCTACTTTACCGCCCATCTATGATGTTCTTGACGTGAATGTGACATGTAATATCACGTGGTTTCGCCTCAACCATGACATGTGTCATGCTTTCACATCGAATCTATAAACTATCCTTCTACGGAGGGCACTCCATTACATTTGGCCACCCTGAATAGTCGTAGATGCAGATCACCTAGCAATCAAAGGATGTCGACAAAACATTCAGAATTGGAAAGGAGATCGAAGATGCGGCTATTTGCAACAAGCGAAATGAGGCTACAGTTTCCCCCACACCTTGTAATATTGAGGCATACATGCTTCATTGCAAGATATACAACCCTATGATGGAGCTCACAACCGTGAGAGCTCGAGAAAGGGTAGGTACCTACGGTATACCAGTAGCAATCGGCCTACGAAAACACGAAGAGCGCGGTCACTGAGCGCAAGGATGCGAAGGGAGCCAAAGAGGAAGGTATAGACAGACGCGGAATCAATGTCAAAAGGCAAGAAGGGAACACGTGTCACGCTGTGAAAGCCAGACAATTTTATGGCCAGCACACGTGGTGTGCTTGTGTTCTTCGCACGAAACTGATAGTTATATTTTCGTATTGATGTTGTGCTTTCATTAATACCGTACGACGAGATTGTAGTTTGGCTGTGGGCAAAAATGGTTGATGACGCACGTGTTCTATGACAGAAAATTACATTACCTATGTAGCAAGGATGCGTATTTCCTCACCTCGAACCCAAAAATATCCGGGAAACAGTTTTTTTCAGCTTTTAATTTTCCTGACCTAATCCCTTGTTTTCTCTCATTCCAGGAAAAAAGGCGTCATTTGGGGGGGGACAATAATTATCATCTCCTGGTGGTCCATGAACCACGCTCGAATACACAATTCATCCAGGCCTCTTGACAGCCATTTTCAGTCATTTACACTCTTCACAGTGGCGTTAGGTAGAAAGAACGGTATCATGTGAAGACAACAACGACAGCAGTACGGCTGCGAAAGCAACTGAGTTAAATCGACACACGACGCGTATGAAAATACGCGGAAGTGTGGTGAGCTAAAGCTTTATTTTTCCCCATCCGCCGGAGGATAAAAAAAAAAAAAAAAAAAGACAGCAGTACGAAGTATTGGCAGGGCAGAATACGAGGGCCTGATTGAATATATCGGTTTTATTATTAATATTCGTAGTTGATGTTGCACTTGTTCATGCCCTCGATGTTTGTGTCCTGCAGTCGTCCATCGAATAGTATTGGAAAACCACTGCTTCTCTTTAGTGCTGGCAGTGATCTCTGATGTACGAATATACTGAGTACGTATTATTATGTTGCGAGGGAAATCAGCAATACGAAGTACAAAGCAGGACGCGAGCGGCCACAGCAGAGCGCTGCTGCGCAGTAGTAGTAGGCTTGTAGCGCTTGCGACCGTATCCGCGACTGTAAACCTAAACAAACATGGACGCCTCAACGAAATGCCAGCGCCCCAGCTGCATCTCCGCCGAGTTCACGCGTTCCATTTGAATATGACACCTCGCATAATTATAAAATTATTTTATTGTATTCCTTCCATGACCTCGTTCGCCATGACTCCTCTCGGTCACATGGTTGGGCGTGAAGGCAACCAGTGTATCACTAATCAAAGAATGCGGGCAGTGTTTCAAGTAGTGATCGGTACTGTTTCAGTTCAAACAGAGACATTTGTTGCACGAAATGCTTGCGCGCTCTACACTTGGGGTACCCGCTGTGCTCATACCGCACATCACAAATTATTATATATATATATAAGGGGAGTCGCCGACCTATATCCTTAATGAGGACACACAACTCGTAATGCGCGCGATCGGAGTATCACACACAGCTTGCAAAGATGAGTTTCGACGAAATCTTCGATCTCACAGCTGGAGTGTATTTTCATTTTTTATAATATATATGTATGTGTGGTCTTCGCAGCAGAACATCATATAGTCTACTTGTTGTGTACACAACATAATGGACAGCGCTACATTCCGAAATAGTCCCATATTAAAAACCAAACATCGAAGCCAACATCATCATCGGAGTCTAACAGCGTTGTTAGGCTTTGACCCAACAAGAAGATAATGAAATCGGGAATTTCTGCGAGTTAGGCAAACCTCGTATAATTTACACCGAAAGAGGCCATTATTCTCTGCGAATTCACCTCAAACTCGCACACATAGGTCACTAAAACCTATGCAAAGCAAATGCGAGAAAACGCGAAAAAAATACCGTTTTACGCAAGGAAGGGCGTACAACATAACAAATTCCGACACCACAGCCCCAAAAGTTTATTTTGAATCTCTCAGGGGGGGGGGGTACGAGACCCCCACCCCTCCCCCGAGCGTCCCCCAATTTCTTATATAAAACATCCACTTCACTCAAGCTCCTATATAAAACAACCCTGCACTAAATGCTATACACTTAATTAAGGGGGCACAGTTCAGGGGTGGGGTTACTGCAATCCACGTAGCCCCGGAGGTCGACATGATCACGGACTGCGACGCCCTGCGTGCCGCAGAAGAGACACAGAAAGAGAGAGAGTGGTCACGGTGATCATTGTCTCCGTGGCGGCGGGGGCTCTCTTACCGACCCCCTGCGATAAGACGGCATAGTAGTTAGAACGCGCCGGGGGAAAGCGAGCGGATGGCTCGGAGTTAGTTTGCTGCTGCGGGCACAACGTGGGCGACGGTTCAGGAAAGGACGAGGGCAAGGCCAAGACGTGGGTTGTAGAACCCAATGTACCGGGAAAGCTGCACCCCAGAAACATCCCACCTGTCCTCTCGTGCCCAAGTGGGACTCACAAGAAAGTGTCATTGCTTTAGGCCTGAAAGCAGCGTCGAAGAGCACGTCATCTACATACATCATAAGAGGCTGAACGCCACGATCATAGCCTTATGTAGGGCCTTTTACTAGGCAAACAGTATGTCGCTGCACCCAACGTGGCCTATTTTGCAACCCTGTAGATTTAGTGTGGAAGTACTCTATGTCCGACCACGTAAAAGGGCGTCATGCCACATCGTTGGCTCTTAGCGAAACAGATCCCAAGACTGTGAGATTTGAAGACATCTTTGACCTACGAAAGCGAAGCAGAAAAGACGGCGGCGGCGAAAAAGCTGCGAAAGGGCAAGGGTAAGGCTGTCAGAGCCCCCATAGTACGCTGTCAAGTCTCACAGCAGAAGGGTAAGGCTGTCAGCGGCCCCGTAGCACACAGTAGTAAGGTCTCACAGCAGAAGGGAGCGTCAGATGAGTCAGACGGGTCACACTCCGACGAGGCACTCAGACGATCGCCCAAGATTGTCGTAGACTTGTCGCAGAAGCATTGAGAAGCAAGCAACAAGCAAGCGCTTGAGAAGCAAGATATTTGTTTTTGGCTTTGAGGCAACTTGGGGGGCAGTTGAATCCAAGCGTCATACTTCCACAGGCATCGCCAGCCCATGATAGATTATTGCTCTTATCTATCTCAACCTATCTAATGGTATGTATTTCCCAACCTATGTATTGGTATGTACAACGTCCACGTGTATGAGTAAACCCAAGCACGCAAGCACAGCACACCGTCATAATTGAGACAAAATTGAGAGATGAATAAAAGCCAAGATATGCCCAGGCGACAAAAAATCAAAATTTTCTTCGGCCCTCGGGGTAATATGCGTGCTTATTAGGTCAAAGAACAAACAGACAGCGTTTTATTAATACAATAAGGGGGGTTCCATTCTATATGGAGGCGTTATTAGCCCGGGGACGGCGGACGCGACGAGTTTCTTCTGAAAAGTATTATCACCCCAAGCACTATTAATTTCAAGAAATTGCCGCTTCCGGAAACACGCATCCTTGCTATTTTATAAAAAATGAAAATACACTCGAGCTGTGAGATCGAATATTGTGTCAAAACTTATCTTTGCAAGCTGTGTGTGACACTCCGATCGCGCGTATCACGGGTTGTGTGTCCTCATTAAGGATATAGATCGGCGACTCCCCTTGCAACTACAGTGTAGCTTTTACCAGGGTCAGCAGGGTGGTGTTAGTCAGTCTGTGCGCGGAAACTATAAAACCCGTTTCTCAGGGGGACAAAATCTGACAGCTGTGGAAGGAAATGCATCCGTATATCAATTGAATCATGTAAGTCGAATAACCGGTGAGGGGAGAGCGGAGGTTTGAAGGACGTGGGGGGCTGGTTTTGATCAAAAGGGAGCGGGGGGGAAGGGTGGGGAGGGGGGGAGGACGGGCGGGGCAGCTCAATTTGTACGTGGAAACTATAGATCCTTCAAGAGGAAACATCTGACGGTTTTTGAAAAAAAAGCACCAGTTTATCATTGGGGGGGGGGGGGGGCAGCTCAATCTGTGCGTGGAAACAATACATTCTTTTAAGGGGATAAAGTGACGGTTTTGGAAATAATGCACCAGTCTATCATGTATATCCTGCAAGTCGTACAACCAGTGAGTAGAGGGCGGAGTGTTCAAGGGGGTGGGGGTGGGGTGGGGTGGGGGGGTGGGAGGGTGGGGGGTGGGGGATGGGGGGGGGGGAGGGAAGGGCTTTAGGTGGTATAGATGTAGGGGTTTGCTATACGTGTGGTGCTAGGTCTAGGTCTAGGCGATCGTGCGGGTGGTGGGGAAGGAGGGGGCGTTGGAGGGGAGGGGGGTTGGGGGGGGGGGGGAGAATGAAAACTACGTCATGGATGGTTAGAAAGACATGACGTGATATCAACTGCGTAGAGATGTTTATTACTCTGGCCGATTTCGATTGTAAGTGGGGCGTTTGAACAAACTGGGCGGAAAAAAAAAACGGAACGGGGGGGGGGGGGAGGAGGGCGGAAATGAGTTGGAGCTACGGCATGGATGGCTAGGAAGATAATGAGATGATACAGCTGGCTGCTAGTGTTTACTAATCTGGTAAATTTTTATTTTAGGTAGGGCGTTTGAACACGAGGGATCGGTGGAGGGGGGCCGGGGGGGCGGGCGGGACATTTCAATATGTGCGCGGAAACTATAAATCCTTGAAGGCGACAAATCTGACGATTGTAGCAAGAACACATCCCTTCATATCACCTGCCTGGTAATGTTTTCACTATTCTCGTAGAAGGTTTGATGTTAGAGATGCAGCATGCAACCCAGTGTTTAGGTGTAACTGTGCGGATTGTTTGATGTTGAAGGAATGTGGTTGTGGGACTGTCGTGCTACTGCAGTACCTTGGTAGTAAAATCATGCCGACCTTACTTTATTGAGCTGGTGGCCGTCTTACAAGGAAGGTTGAGTGCAAAATTACCGGGTTCATGTTGGACTTTGGGATTTTGGACTTTGGGTTTAGGATTTCGAACTTAGGATTTCATCACTCGGAATTTAGATACTTGTTTTAGAAATCAGAATCTTAGCTCTTAGATCTTAGATTTTGGGCGATTGGTTCTGGATACTGTCCATGGATCGTGACGTTTGGGTTTTGGAGTCACGTACCCGGGGGGAGAAGGCAAGACACCTGTGACCACGGATTGTGTAGAAGATCGCTGAGGGCGGCTGAGTTGAGCTGGAAAGTAAACGTAAAATATACGTGGGCTACATGGTAGCTAGGTATCGGGATGGAGGATTAGTTCTGGCCTATATAACCGTTCATTTTCTACCGAGTTAACTTCTCGCTGTACCTCGGGAAGGAGCAAAAATATGTACGTGACGCATTCATGTACCTGTTGATCATCCGCCACCCCACTTATGTCCGTGTAATTGACAAGCCCTGCACGCTTCAGAGGGCAAGGAACAGATAAGTGTTTGAACAGATCATTCACGGAACGTAGAAGCCTCGAACCCCGGTGCTTTCTTACAGCTCACGTCTGAAGTTTCTAGATACACTGCTGTCACCACATTTGATCGAGTGCACCACGAGTTTCATCACGCGCTGTGCGATCTATTGCAATTGTACCGCCACCGTCACAAACAATACCATCCGGTTGTATATTGATATTCAAAACCGGATGCCGTAGGCGATACCGAGATACGGGTGGTGCTTTCCCGTGCACCGAACAGCCTTCCGAGGCTGAAAAAACGTGTAGCTCCAAAGACTCCCTGCCTGCAGTCCTACACGTGAAAGACACATTACCGACCCTCCGTTCAACAAGCTCACAATGATTGATATCAATATAACGCAAGTAGTGGAAGTTTGATGTTCAGGTTCGTTTGGAACGTTGGTCGTATGACCACAACCTCTGTACACGCTTCACTGCCGAATCAAAGCGTTCTACGTTCAAATGTACAGCTGCTGCAAAAATAGCCATACAGCTCCGAGCATCCCTGCGCGTGATAAAAGGGGGACATCACCGCCAAAATCCACGATGAAGCAAGCATGCCCCACACTACCTAATATTTCGATGGGTATAACTCTGACCGCCACTCGAGCAGGATCCAGTGTTTTCTTTCCATATTATTTCCAAACGCAACACGAAACCGGCTAACCTGCAGTCGCGAAACGTCGACTATTCCCACACGCCAAACGTGGATGCACTGCATACTTGAACATCGAACGTGTTGTGGTTATAGCGACACAAGGTAGCGACATTATTAATAACAGTCTCTCACTGAGGGACGGTTTCTTCTTCTCTGGATGGTCGCCTTTCAACCTGTAGACACGAGGATTTTAGCCAGAAACGATAGAGATTCGGCTGTACCTTATTTAGAAGCCACACGCTCACTCCACGGCCCGGCATTGAACAGAGCTTCCTTCAGCCAAGAGTACCTGGAAAAATGCTCTCAAGAATCAACACACTAAACGACAGTTCGGCATTGCTGGCAAGCCGTGAGAGTATGGCCTGGCGTCGTATACAGACTGCGCCACAAAGAGAAAACAACACAACAGCATAGTTCGTACGGAACTGCCAATGCCGCCGTCCGTATAGAAACAAGTCATCCCTACATTCATGCTGTTAAAGGTGACGTCCCATCCGCTCGAAGAGATTCAAAACCACAGCGTTGTCGATCCACCATATGTGGAAATATTGTTATCTTGTATGGGAGACACCAATGAACAACCTACACAGTAAACTTGCGGGACGTCGCATACAGGTGCGCCACTTCAACCCCTCCCCCATCCCCCTCCCCCACGGGCGGAACCGTCTACAACAACAATGCCAAACGCCACTGAATGGCAAATTCGAAACCGGGCTCATTCCATTGGGTGGTCGGTGGTCACGCCCCACACCGTCTTCCCCCCCAGGCGAACTTCCACTCCATCATCGACCACATGCAGCTTGTAGTCGTTGCTCTTCCTCTTCCGTCTCAACCGATTCCTCCACTCGTGCTTGTGCGGGCCGGATCGTGACAAAACCGTTATCCCGTCGATCGTTACCTCCTGTGCAAATGTTCGGGGGGGGGGTTATATATGCAAGACGAATAGGGTGCAAATGAGGCAGACGCTCCAATTGGAGACGTGGCGATCAACACGCTTGAAGTAACGAGTTCGTCTGTCCAAGGTTTATTAATCAAACCCTACTCCCAGAAACCGCTGCAGGTCTGTAACCCCGCGCATATTGATATGAAACCCGTCAGGTTGGCTCTGTGAATGGTCACAATATACTTACGGAGTTCGTGCTGAGCGTTTTCTTTACGTAGGTACACGCACAAAGAATGTATCAGTACGAGGACAACGTCCCGCCACTGTCGGCGCTACGACAGCCGCACGTTTGACGGCAACCACGAGAAGTCGCGCTGAGTTTGGTGGTGGCCTCGTGATAATCACTGGTACAGCGTGCGTTAAAACGATATTTGCAATACTATCGCTACTTGCTCAAAACACCGAAACACCCGCTCTCACGACTCACCAGGCGTCCCCTGTTGTCCAGTGTGATAACCACCCTCCCCAGGTGTACCCTTGCGAGTTCCACATCCTGGTGGTCCCGCCTCCGCCAGGGAAGCCACCCCATAGAACCCCCCGTACCCCCTGCGATTACTTTGGACGGCCCATCCCGCATCTGTTGTTGCAGTTCTTTTCTGGCTTGGAGGATTCGCTTAAGCTTACCTCCGTTGGAAGCTAGCAGCAACGTCGAGTGAACCCGTCGGCAGTCGTCGCTGGGTGCAACAGCCGACGACTTTCCCAACAACCTGGCGAAAATAACGCAACCGTTGCTGGCGGGCCATATCATGGACTTGCCAGTCCGCGACCGAAGCTTCCCGTCCAGCTGCTCACCCACGTTAAGCGAGGCCTTCGGGCCTAGCCCCAGGGGGAGGCTGGCGGGGAGGGTAGGACTGAGGCTGTGGCCGGCGGGGCTGGGGCTGGAGTTGGAGCTCGGACTGGGGCTGGGCCTCGTGCTGGGACTAACGCCGGGCCTGCGTCCGTTGAGGCAGATGTAGTACGTCCGGCGCGTGGGCTCGGGGGGGGCGGTCCAGCGGTATGGGCTTGGGCTTGAGTCGCGGATGGGTTTGAAGAGTGGGTCGCTTGGCCGAGGGTGGATGCTTGGTCGCCAAAGTAGCCAAGTAATGAGGAACCGAGTGATAGAAAAGAAGGAGTTGTCGTAGGGGAGGCAAGGTTTCGTGACGCTATATGGGCCGTCTGGGAGGGGACCGGGGCTGTGGCCGCGCGGATTGAAGGCAAGCGTAAATGTGGCCTCGTTGGGGTAAGGGTTGGGGCTGAATATGCCGCGGTATGGGCTGGTGCGGGGGCTTGGATTGAGGCCGTTGAGGCCGATGACAAAGGTCCGTCGTTTGCGGCTGGGGGTGATCTGGCCGTCGGTGTTGACGTGGTTGGCGTCGGGGCTGGGGCCCGTGCTGAAACCGTGGGCGTCGGGGATGTCGGTGTGATCCTGGTGGGAGTTGGTGTTAGCGTGGTCCAATTGGCTGTCATCCTCGTCGATGTCGGTTGTGCCGGTGAACGCACAATCGATTTCGGTGGGAGGGGGGAGCGACCGTCCTCCTGTGCTATCAGAGTAGCGAGTCAAGACGAAAAAACCTCCCAATGTTTCGTCGTCGCCACTTTCGACAGAAGGAGGAGACGGGTACGATGAGGAAAGGGGGGAGGAAGTAGAAATGTCGTGGATGGTGGGGGAGGAAATACTGCCAGGCGCAGGGTTTAGTCTGGCGTGGTAGGCTGCCATCGAAGCCTTGATTGTGGGCCCTAGCTCGGCCTTCTCTCCGTGGTTCTCGTCCTGTGAGTTGGAGAAATGCACACACAAAGAAAGGTAGACAGCAAGGGCGTACGAGTGAGCCTTCCTGTGTTGGATATGTGGCCATATTTAATCGTGGGCGAGAAACATGGCACAGCAAGCGAAACAAGGTCAAGTTCGTTAATCTACATGTTGTTCGGGGATTAGTTCTAGGTACAATAGTCAATTTTACAGCTCAATCGTAAGCTATACCTTTCTTGCTCGACTTGTGGTACTCTAAAGTTTGCGAATTGGGCATCAAGATCCCGATTGTGTTTAGAGAATGTTTACGTATGCTGTGAATGGCTCGGTTCGGTTTACCCATTAACGATCACCATGTATGTGCATCCCGCGGGCATATTGGGCTTGCTTAGGTTGCTGTTTTTGCTCGGGAAACGGCTCAGCTCATTTGTTGTATACATGTACCTGATGCTGGAAGAGTACGTCGTAATGGTAAATGTAAAGGTCGAAGAGGCTGCTAGTAGCTTCGGCCTTTTCATAGGCCCGCGAATCTATAGTTCAACAATAGTAAGGGGTCATGGGTAAAACTTGCACAAACGGAAAACTGAAGACTGATTCTGTAATAGCCCCTCTAAAAAAACCGGCGACTTTCTTTAACGAACGTTTCATGGCTGCTTGACACGAGGAAGGATACTATGAAAACATATCTTCATATAGTTTCTCGATTGCAACGGACTATTGAACGACGACGTCGGGGTGGCAAGGGCATCGTATTTGAGGAGATACGACCGGGAGCTGGTTTTAAAACCAGCGATTTCGTTACAGAAACGTTAGGGGGGCTACCGTTGAACGACTCTGAAACAGGCTGGTCTAGGAATGGAACGTGTAAAGATGTAAAGCAACACCCAAACACGGCACAACATGTACAGAAATAACTGCGGACCGCACCCTGTGGTTCACGTTCCGACCGTACCGTAGCATCACCGTGTCCACTTGCACGATAACGAATATAGTTGCGACACATATTTACGTGTTTCGACACCATACAAGAACTTTGCGCACGGTTGTAAAGAGGGTTCGAACCGACTTCTGGTGCGTAAACGACGTAGCCCGTTTCATATAATAGGCGCTTAGTGTATAGTACGTACTGTAGTGCCACGTCTACGCATGCAGCATGTTCATTTGATAGTTATCTCGAATGCACCATTGTGGACAAAAATGCGTGGCCCGATGGGATATTCTACCTTGCATTTATTCCCCGAGTAGCAGTTCATGTGCGTGTACGAACAGCAGTACACACAACATTACCATTATGTGCGGTAACAACTCGTATTTCAGTTTTGTTCGGCGATGAGATGGAATATTTATCAATGGCACGTACCTGGTACATTGCATGCGGTACGGTTAGCGAGAATGATACACCTGTATACGATGCCCCAATGTCGCGACGAACGTTACCGGCAACATAAGAATATCGTAAACTCGTTTTTGTTGCCACTGATACCACGGGAGAGCGCTGATCTGCCGCTGATGAACGTTCTCGCTGAAGGGGAAGCACTAGTTTAATTATATCCTTGACTTGTGCCTTCCGTTGACATATCTGTGAAAAAAATCAGGTATGCAATCCAGATAGAGCGTGCGTGTAGCTGCTGCTTTTTCTGTCAACAGGTCAAACTCTAACCAGAGTATCAACCCCTTAGGGTACCATATATTTCAACTTGTGGTACCCTTGGGGCTTTCGAGTGCTCAGCGGTTTCAGCTCTTGGCACCGATAGAACTAGCCAGGACTCCGCCTCTTCGGCTCCTGGTATCCTTGGGACGGGCGAGGAATTAAAAACTTCTCCTCCTGGTGGCCTCGGCACTTGGGCCTGGGTCATCCACAATGACTGGTACTGCCGAGTCATCGGCTGGGTCCCGTGCAATGGCATTGTTACCCGTGGCGCTCTTTGGATTGTAAGGATTCGCATGACGCGGTCCACTGCTATTGCACTATTCTTCAGCCGAGTAGCGGTTTCAACAGTACCGAGAACGGAGTATAATAGTGCACAGAGCACGTAATAATAGTACAGCAGTACGTCTGCAGCCCAGGCGGGTTTTTGACGCATTGGACGGTGGTGATCATTGTGCATGCGTACGAGGAGATACTACCAGGTACAGGGTTTAGCGACGACTAACCGCATCAAAAACAGGAATAATGGTAGAATCACGACGTACCCATTGGGTATATATGTTCCGCCGCCGGTTATCATGAAAACATCGGACCGGATGGGGCCTCCTGCCCCGGCTGGGCTCCCACCATCATTGGTCCCTGGCCTGGTGTGGACTGGTCTCATCTACACCCTCAACTGGAGTATATCGTATCCAAATATAGTTGTCGGCGAGCACGCGGTGAACTATTTCCGAGTGCCAGCAACAGTGGCAACACGACTAGTTATAAAGATCCATGTCACAGCTGTACGATACAGAGTATTGGTTTATAAGAGGTACTGCACTCCAAAAAAGGGGTACCCTCGGTGTTCTCAACATGCTCGTGACAACCCAAGCCAAAAAAAGATACAACACACCCACGGGCCGATGCTGATCATTTTCATTTTGTTTTCCTTCGAGTCATCAATTTTGCTCTCCAGCTCAACCCGCATCGGTTTCAACGTCAGCGATCTTCTCGTCAAGCGGTGATCGTAGGTGTCTTCCCTTCTCCCTCGCGGTGTTGGGCATCCTCGTGACGAATGTATTCGGTTTATTCCAGTAGTGCGGTCATAATAAAGGTATGCTGTCAAAACGATAATCTGTCACAAACATCCAAAAAGGTACAAGGCATCATGACACAATATTAAGGTAGGCACTGGTGACCAAGACGGTATCACGGCATGGAGCAAGCGTATACTGGGGTCGCTGTGCAGACACTTCACATCCCAGGGATTGGACAAAGTTACGCTGTTGGAAGGGGCCACCACGATGGGACCGTCAGTCGTGAACAATTGTGACACTTTGGCCCCAACTTTCCGAGAGTGACATCCCCGTTTCTTGCACCTCGCCCTCACTCTCCTCCCTGCTGCACCTCTGCACACTTCTTAGTTAGTCAAGCCTACCTGTCGGAAAAAACGCTGAAGCGAGTGCCTGTCTCAACTTCTAACCCCTATTTGTCGTGCGACCTAACTATCCGACATGCAGTGGCTGCTGTCCTCACATCCTACGAGAACGTGGTGCTACCTCACGGGCAATGGCGTAATCTTCGGTTGTTGTTTCTTTCCTCTGCTCTTTGCATCAGTCACAATCAGGACAAGCCAATATCAAGAGGTGGCGTGTGAACGTGGAACTGCTTCAAGCACTACCACTACCACTACCACTGCCGCTCAACGATGCTGGCTGTAGTCGGTCTAAACGCCGCTCACCTTTGGATCCTGGTTGGGATCTTCGCATACGATGCTCCTTAGGAAGGAAGCCGTGTCTGGAGCAGTCCAGTCTCTGGAGGCAAATTTGTGGCAGGACCTCACCACGGAAGGGACACCGCCAAACAGGCTCTGTGCGGACGCGCTGGTGATGCCGTTGAAGACGGTCGTGGACAAGATCGAAGCTAAGACGAAATAAGTCTTCTTCATCTTGCCTAAAGAGCGATGCTGCCGCGATCAAACCGGGAAGAACCTTTGCCACAAGCCTTGTCGACTGGGAAGGGCACAGCTGCTGTGGGCTGGGCTGGGTGGAGGCTAACGGGCTGTGGGCTGTGGGCATGCACTGGAAAGATACAGCCAATCAAATTCGAGGAACATCAATTGACGTAAATGAAATTTCTTTTACATACCACATTTGTACTCCAACAAGCTTTACATTTACACCCAGAACGGTACAACGGACCAACCCACAATTACCTAAAGAAAGGGAGGATATCAAGCATCAAACATCACAGTTCCATACCATACTTATTGCGACAGCATCACATCAAAAGCAATGCTGTACAATACAATACAATACAATACAATACAATACAATACAAACAACATTGTTAGACTTTTAGTTGGAGGATTTCCATGATATATCTGACCAACAATGTCTACTGTCAAGCTCCTTTGTCCTACAACAACAGCGAGTGGTGTACGTGTACCTTTTTCCCGAAGTCCCATGGGACACTTTGCCGGAGGCAATCGGCAACCATGCGTAAGCCATGGGCAACCGATGGGCAGCCCATGGGCATCCAAAGGGCAACCCATGGGCTATCATCATCAACCAATGGGCGTCCTATGGACGGGCATCCCTAGGGCTATCACCGCCAACCCATGTGAGGGAATGCCATGGGTAATCCATGTGCAGCCCGTGAGGAACCCATGGGCTATCACCACCAACTCACGGGGATATTCGTTGGCATTCCATGGGCCATTGCCACCAACAAGGGGCAGGTATCCCACCCATGGGCATTCCATGGTAACCCCATGGGCTAGGTGAAAATAACAGCGCCCAATGAAAGACAAACAACGTAGTTGCTCGTAGGTGCTCGCATCTACACTGTCTTTTTATTTTATATTTAGCATGAGGGACCCATGGGCACCCTGTACATACCCTGTACATATTCAATGGGTCGCCCATGGATTGGCCATGAGACCTTTTGGTTTGGGTAAGCCATTGATAAACCTTTTGCAAGTGGTCCAACTACTAATACCCCACTAATACCTAAAAAAATGGCGTCGTCGGCAAGACGATGGGTTTTTTTTCGGGTCGTGGGTTCAAAACCCACCATCCACAATTAGAAACCTCTCCAGACTTTCCCCATGTCGAGCTTGAAAAATGCTCTCCCCGGCATACCCAGGAAAATGAAACCGCTTGGATATTGACAGGTCCGCCCGTGTATCCGACCGACCTGGTATCCCGCCGTTTCAGGGGGGGCAGCGTTATAAGGCTCACTTTGGGTAAGCTATTGGTTAACCTTTCGCAAGTGGTCAAACGCACTAATACCCCACTAATACCTTAACAGCTCTCCGTGGTCCGGCCATAGATAGTACTCTCGTGCAAAGCATTCAAAATAGGAGAACAAATATGTAGGGCCCACTAGCCTTTGTATTGCATTCGAACCTGTGTTGGGATCTACTCTACCCCATGGGATGCTCACGGGTTGCCTATGGGATGCCCATGGAATGCCCATGGAATTCCCATGGGTTGGTGGTGATGGTCCATGGGTGGCCCACGGGTTGGCCACGCGATGCACCTGGATTGCCCCTGGGAGGTTCTCGGGGTGTCCGTGCGATACCATTGGGGTGCCCATGGGATGTCCAAACGTTTTGCTGGTACTAGACCACGGGTTCATTGGTCACCCACGGTTGACCCATGGGTCACCCACGGCCAGCATTTGGTTTCGTCCATCGATCATCCACGGATAGTCCATGTGTCACGCCCGGGATGGCCCATGCGCCACCCATGGTTAGCCCTCGTGTCTCCCATGGGTCACCCACGGGTAGGGCATTTGTGACCACCGGTTAGCGCGTGAGTCACCCACGGCTAGCCCATGGGTTTCTCATGGGTCACCCTTGGTCCCACAGCTATCCCATCTTAGGGCATCCGCGGATGACCTATGGGTTGTCCATGTGTGACACCCGTGGGCCACCCATGGGTTGCCCATGGGTCGCCCACGGGTTGTCGACTACTTTGGTGTGTTAGGCCATGAGTCATCCATGGTCCGCCCATGCGTCATGCATAAGTTAGAGGTGGCGCGGCAATCCATGGTGGGGGGCCTCGTTCATTTTTGGTTGTAGCGCGCGGGTCACCCATGCATCGATCATGACTTGCAGGTGGTAGCCCATGGGTCGCCTATTGGTCACCCGCTGTCTGACGGTTAGCCCAGAGTCATTCTACGGTAGCCCCCCCAACTTTTTTTTGTGAAGAAATCGGTCAAAACCAGCTCCCAGTCGTACCTCCTGAAATACGGTGTCCCTCGACACCTCGACGTCATCGATTGATCGACCTTTGCACGAAAGAAAATACATGGATACTTTGTTTTCAATAGTATCCTTCCTTGTATCGAGCAGCCATGAAACGTCCGTTAAAGAAAATCGCTGGTTTTCGGGGGGGGTTGTCGTAGAATCAGTCCCCATGAGTTTTGTACTCTTAGCCCATGGGTCGCCCACATGGGTCACCCATGGCTGACTGATACACCATAGGTCCCCAACGGGGCACCCATGACTTAGTGGTCCTAGGCTACCGGTCCCCATGGACCATTCACGGCCCCACGGTTAGCCTATGAGTCACCCATGTCCCATGGGTCACCCACGGATGTTCACTCTGTGTTTTTCCCATGCTTCACCCTTGTTTCACTCACGGTCCCACGGTGTGTCTGGTCAATAGTTCACCCACGGTTAGCCTATGGGTCAGCCATGGTTAGTCTCTGGGCCGCCCAGGGTTCGTCCATGGGTCACCTATGCGTCGCTCATGGATCACCCGTGGGCCACCCATGACTTCGTGATGCTACCCCATAGGCTACCCTCGGGTAGCCCATGACTCGACCATGGGCTACTCACGGTACCACGGCTGAGCCTTCGGCTAATCACGGATAGTCTGTGGGTCGCATTTGGGTGTTCCATGTGAATCCCATCGGTGGCCCATGGAAGGCGAAAATATAAGCTGGAAATATCGAAAAATAACACATATCACGCAGTTGCAAAACACTGAGTACAGTCGTTGTTCCTCATTAGTGCAGAGCCTTGCCAGATAACACTACCGACGCTGACGCGAGACCCCGAACTACCACGGAGTGTTGCTGTACTCTGCAAGACCAGGTTGTGGCAAGTAAATTCCACCGCACGAAAGCAGGGAGCCTCACAAATAGGTGCCGCATCAACACGGACCCACCGCTGCTTCGATAATTCAATCGGTTGAATTCACGGCCCGAGTGCCGGGAATGATTTCGTAGAAACACAAGGGGTACCGAGCCATGCGTTCGACTGGCTAAACTTAGCGGTGAAGTGGTGGCATATCTCCTTCCGTAGCCTGCGTCAGTGGTCGATGAGATGAAATATACTGTGAATGAGGTGGAGGGTGTAAGGGAGGAAGTTGAAAAGGTGAAGAGTTGGGACATGGAGACGGGAGATGATGAGGCGCAGGAGGAGTGCTGCAGTCACCGCCGGCACCACCCCGTGCTCGGCTGCGTTCCCAAAATGATGAAGGCGACCGGGGGAGGGGATCCCGGAGGGCCAAGAGATTGCTCTGCGGTTTGGTTGTGAAACTGAATTATTAATACAAGTGTCATATCCATCGAGCTGCGTGGGAACGTGGGTTGCCCAGCCTAGTAACGTGGGGGAATGGGCTGGAATCGGCACGAGGTACCTGGTTACGGTGAAGGACGCCGAGAGGCACGGGCACTTGGCTGGTGAAGTCTACCCCCCGTTCTGACCACGATAAGACCCTCTGTTTTCGTTTTCGGTTTATATTTGTACTCGTTCTGAGTATAGCAGCGTAGCAATCGTAACTATTTGCTTTAATGCGAAGTAGAGGCACCTAGCACAAACGATTCTTCGTCCCATGTTCTTACCATGCTCTTCATGCGTATAATCGTGCATAAAATACGCCGGAAGTAAAGAGAAGAAAACGAATTACCTATCTTGGAAAAATATGGTGCTGTGTACGAATGATGACTGATGGCTGCCTCACGTAACGCTGGCTTATGGCGGTCGTATTTTCCAGGTATATATTATAAAAATTATGATACACTCCAGCTGTGAGATCGAATATTTTGTCGAAACTCATGTTTGAAAGCTGTATGTGATACTCCGATCGCGCGTATCACGGGTTGTGTGTCCTCACTTAGGGTATAGGTCGGCGACTCCCCTTGAAACTACAGTGTAGCAATCAGGGTCAACAAGGTGATGTTAGGCAGTCTGTGCGCGGAAACTATAAAACCGTTTCTCAGGGGGACAAAATCTGACAGCTGCGGAAGGAAATGCATCAGTTTATCAAGTGAATACTGTAAGCCGAATAACCGGTGAGGGGAGGGCGGATTTTTTAAGGACGTGGGGGCCTGGTTTTGATCAAAAGGGGGGAGGGAGGGGGGGAGGGGGGGGGAGGGGACGGGTGGGGCAGGTCAATTTGTGCGTGGAAACTATAAATCCTTCTTGTGGGGGAGGGGGGGGGGATATGTGCCCAGGGAGGCGGGGGGCGGGGGGAGGGGGGTTCAGGTCGCATAGATGGAGGGGTTTGCTATACATGTGGTGCTAGGTCTAGGCGATGGTGCGGGTGGTGGGGAAGGATGGGGCGTTAGGGGCGGGGGTGGGTGGGAATTGCAGCAGCGGCATGGACGGCTCTAAAACAATGACGAGGCGATATCCAGGGCGTGGAAGTGTTCATTACTCTGGTGGATTTCGATATTATTAGGTGGGGTGTTTAAGCAAGAGAAAGCGAGGAAAAAAAGGGGGAAGGGGGAAGGGTTTCCAAGAGGTTTAGGTCATATACAATATTTAAATTCACTCCAGCTATGAGATCAAGGATTTGGTCGACACTGATCTTTGCAACATTGTGTGTGATTCTCCGATCGCGCGTGTTAATCACATATGTAGGGGCTTGCTATACGCGCGGTGCTGGGTCTAGGCGATCGTGCGGGGTGTGGGGAGGGAGGGGGCGTTGGAGGGGGGGAGGGGGGATGAATGAAAGCTACGTCATGGATGGCTAGAAATAGAATGACGTGATATCAATTGCTTAGAAGTGTTTATTACTCTGGTTGATTTCGATTGTAAGTGGGGCGTTTGAACGAACTGGGCGGGGAACAAAAGGGAGGGCGAGGGCGGGGCGGAGGGCGGAGATGAGTTGGAGCTACGGCATGGATGGCTAGATTGATAATGAGATTATATCCGCTGGCTGGTAGTGTTTACTACTCTGGCAGATTTTGATTTCAGTTGGTTGGGGCGTTTGAACAAGAGGGATCGGGGGGCGGGGGCGGGGGGGCGAGCATTTCAATATGTGCGCGGAAACTATAGACCTAAACCCTTAAAGGGGACGAATGTGACGGTTGCAGCAAGAAGACACCCCTTTATATCACCCGCCTGGTAATGTTTATTATTATGGAAGGTTTGATGTTACATGTAGTATGCAACCCATTTCCTAGGTGTAGTAAATAACGTGTTAAAAGCTTCATTATTTGTTACTGTACATGTATCGAAAGATAGAGTATTTCAATCGATAGGTACAATCATGTAGACACCATTATTTTCTGACATCGCTAATTATAAGAAAGAGATACATATTGTTAAATACAACAGCCGAGGTGGTGTGGTCATGCAATGTCACCGCCATTGAGAACGAGAGGGAGAAATGCGAATCGTTATTGTTTTGAAAGGAACGCTTAGTGTACACGCGCTCAATTACGTTACTTCGTTAGTCATACTGCGTAAGGCATAGATTGGGAGGCGATCATGCAGACGGTATGCACGGAATACCTTACGTAATACTTCGAAGTAAGTTGGTAGTGCGGTTTACCGCAATTTTAACATATTTGTCTGTCGTACCCCCTTTTCACATTGTCATTGTCTCACATATACGATTTTACGCCTATGATTTTTGCCGTGCCGATGTGGGGCTCAGGGGTCGCCAACTCAAAACACAGATATACATCTTACAAATAAATACACCAAGCGAGGTGACGTGGGCATGCGATGTCACCACTATTGAACGCGAGGGTGACTTTACTTTGTTAGGCATGTGCTACTGCGTTTGGTAGAGGTTTTCAGGCGATCATGCACACGGCCGGAGGCACGAAATACCCTGCGTAATAGGTTGGTAGTGTGGTCTACCGCAGTGGTATATATACAGCAGTTTAGGCCCTGGTTTATTGTCAATCAACCACTTGATTCCCGACCGAACAGGTCGGCGAGGTTTGGTTTCTGAGAATTTTTACGCGTTGGGTACGATACCAATGAATGGTTAGAATTTGGGGGGGGGGGCTGGTCGTACCGTTGCGCAGAAGACGATTGACGGTAGTATTTATTTTATAGGAGTACAGTGTACTTCCGAGATGGCAGACTTCAACCTCACGGAAACTCCACAACAGTAGTGCAACAATTTCCAACTGGAAATACACCGCGAGAATACGGAATAAGTAGGTAAATAGAGCATAACCCATTTATCACAAGACAATACGAAAGGTGCCCCTGCTAAAAGCCGAGGTGATGGAGACCCTGCTGTACGGGTGTGACTTGGACGCTCGGCCAGGAGCACTTCGCTGAGCTCCCAACGGCACACCACAACCTCCTCCAGATGACCATTGGCTTCAAACGCCGACAACGCACCGACCACACCTCATGTCGTACGCCAAGGCTCTCAAGAAGGCACAAGTGTGGAAGGATTCAGACGACCATCCGAAAAAGACTCTTCCTCTTTGCGGAGACCATACAGTGGGCATCCAATGAGCGGCTGGCCAATCGCGTGACGTCCGAGACGATGGCTGGTGGGGAAAACCCGGGACCGGGCCTACCGAAAAATAACTGGGCACACCGCCTAGCAGACGACATCAGGGTATTCCAAGCCACCGAGAGGTCTACGGATAGCCCCCTTTTGCCGTTCGGAGTACAGACGGTGTAATAATAATAGCTGAGGGCGGGTGAGAAGAGTGGGCCCACGCAGCAGTCGACGCCATGAGCAGCGACAAGGGGACACCGGGGGGGAGCGGGGGGGGCAGCCGTACTGATATAGCTGTCGACGAATGCAAGAACAGTATGGCATGTCGTAGTACCGGTTTGACTAATACGTGGAACGTGTGCTACTATATATAGCCGTGAACCCTACAGTACGGTAGATTTTTGCATTGTTCGTTTTCGTTAACAAGCTCAATGGGGGAAGCGCGAAAGCGGCAGCAATGACGCGTGTTGTCTTGCTTCTTTGTTGTTCTTTTTGCCTTGTTTCTCTGTTCATCCTCATATATATATTCGTTAATAAGCCCAATCAATGGGGGGAGCGCGAAAGCGGCAGCAATGGCGCGTGTAGTCTTGCTTGTTTGTTTTGTCCTTTTTGCCTTGTTTCTCTGTTTGTTCTCTTATATTGCCTCCCCGCCGGCTTTATGCCGGTGTTTTCTTCCTCTTCTTCGTGTTGATTCGGACCTGCAAGACTGCTATCTGTTATTCTTCAGCATGTATGTATGTTTTTCTTGCAGCCATTCTGATCTTCTTGCATCACATTCTTCAGAACTCCTGTCGGCTTTCCCCCCCTCTTTTCGTGCTTTTTATATAATTATGTTGACTGATTCTACGATGGCCCTCCCCCAAAAACCAACGATTTTCTATAACGAACGTTTCACGGCTGCTCCACACGAGGAAGGGTGCCACGAGTTCTTCAGTAAATACGGCCGGGAGCTGGTTTCCGGCGATTTCATTGAAGAAAAGTTGGGGGCTACCGTCGAACGACTCTGTTTCTTATCTTTACGGTCTGGCTTGTCAGTTGCTTTGCTGTGTTCTCGTACCCGGTACGCTAGCATTTCACTTGTTTTATCTTGATTAATCATGAATTGCTAAACGTGTTTTTTTTGTTTTTTCTGTCTCAGTCTGTGACCACAGAAGAACGTGTATATATCCAGGGGATGAATAGTCAGCACGGACACTGGGTGTACTGATGTGTGTGTTTTACATTAATTAAACAGTCATTCTACCCAACGACATCATCACGCCCAGAGTCCGTGCTGATTCCTCATCCTAGAAAAATACAAATTATGTGGTCACGGACTGTGACACAGAGTAAGCCAAACACTCGCAATTCATCAAGGTAAAGCGAGTGAAGTGCTAGCGTACCGGGTACGAGAACATAATAAAACAAGCCAGGCCATGAAAAAAGAGAAACAAGAAGACAGGAAAAAAAACTAGTGACAGGTGTTCTGAAGAATGTGATGCAAGAAAAAGAGCGGAAATAATGGGAAAGGCTGCAAGCGGAACACCATACGTGCTGAAGAGGAACAGCAGATACCTGTTGCACGGACAAAACAACAACAAGAATAAGATAACTTCTTCTGTTGTTTCACGGACATACACAACACGAAGAAGATAACTGTTGTTTTACGGACACAAAAATACGAAGGCGGGGAAGAAGATGCCGGCATATCGCCGGTGGGGAAGGGAATAAGGAAGCAAACCAGAAGAAAGAAAAGAAAAGAAAAGAAAAAAGGATAAAGGACGACAGCAAGTCATTACCGTTCCTTTCGCGCTACTCCCGTTGAACTCAACGAAAACAAACAAAGAAGAAACTACCACTCGCTGTAGAAGGTTCAGGGCTAGAAAACTAACAAAGAAAGTACCACTCGCTGTAAAAGGTTCAGGGTTAGAGTAGCACACGCTCCGGTGATGTCGTTGGGTAAAAAGAACGGTTTAAAGGAGTAGTACTCCGAGTGGGGAATGCGTGGTGGGTCGGTGTTGGGAAGAATGCTCCTCATAGGTTCCGGGGTGTTTGGTTGGTCTCTCCTCATGCCTCGCTGGATAGACTAAAGCTTTCATGCATTTTTTCCCTGCTAAATAGAATACGTAAAAGACAGACATAGCAGGGCTGCAGGGCAGCGCAGGGTAGCGCAGGATAGAACAGGGTAGTGAGATAGATGATGGGCGTCCTGCTTGTCCCATCATCGTCACCTACATTACCGCCCATCTATGATGGCCTTGACGTGAATGTGACATGTAATATCACGTGGTCTTCCCTCAACCATGACATAAGTCATGGTTTCACGTCGAATCTATAAACTATCCTTCTAAGGAGGGCACTCCATTACATTATAGGCGACCCTGAATAGTCGTAGATAGATGCAGATCACCTGGCAATCAAAGGATGTCAACAAAACATCCAGAATTGGAAAGGGGATCGTAGATGCGGCTATTCGAAACAAACGAAATGAGGCTATAGATTCCCCCACACCTCGCAATATTGAGGATTATATGCCCCATTGCAAGATTTACAACCCTATGATGGAGCTCACAACCGTGAGAGCTCGAGAAAGGGTAAGTACCTACGGTATACCAGTAGCAATCGGCCTACAACAACGAAGGGCGCGGCCACTAAGCGCAAGGATGCAAAGGGAGCCAAATACGAAGGTATAGACGCGGAAACAATGCCAGAAGGGAAGAAGGGAACACGTGTCACGCCGTGAAGACCAGACAATTCCATGGCCAGCACACATGCATGGTGGTGGGAAGTGTGCTTGTGTTCTTCGCACGAAACTGATATTCATACTGTCATATTGATGTTGTGCTATCGTACGAGGTTGTAGTTTGGCTGTGGGTAATAATGGTTGATGACTCAGGTTGTTCTATGACAGAAGATGATATTAATTATTGCCGATTTAGCAAGAAGAATGCGTATTTCCTCAGCTCAAACCCAAAAATTTCCATTAAACAAGTTTCTTTTACGAAGCTTTCCCCAAAATATCCCTTTTTTCCTCTCATTCAAGGAAAAAAGGCGTCATTTGGGGGGGGGCAGCAGTAATTATCATTCTCCTGGTGGTGGTCCATGAACCACATTAAGCTCGAATATACGATTCATCCAGGCCTCTTGACAGCCATTTTCAGCCATTTACACTCCACACAGCAGTCTCGTTGGGTAGAAAGAACGGTATCATGTGAAGACAACAACAACAGCAGCAGTACGAAGTAGTGGCAGGGCAGAATAAGAGGGCCTGAGTGAATTTATCGGTTTTATTAGTTGATGTTTCACTTGTTCATGCCCTCGATGGTTGTGTCCTGCAGTCGTCCATCGATTACTATTGGAAAACCACTGCTACTCTTTAGTGCTGGCAGTGATCTCTGATGTACGAATGTACTTATTATTATGTTGCGAGGGAAATCAGCAATAATACGAAGTACAAAGCAGGACGCGAGCGGCCACAGCAGTGCGCTGATGCGCAGTAGTAGTAGGTTTGTAGCGATTGCGACCGCATCCGCGACTGTAAACATAAACAAACATGGACGCCTCAGCGAAATCTCAACGCCCCAGCTCGATTCCACCGAGCTCACGCGTCCCATTTGAATGTGACACCTCGCATAATGATACAAATTAATTATCTCATTGTATTCCTTCCATGACTTCGTTCGCCATGACTCCTCTCGGTCACGTGGGTTACTCGCTGTGCTCATAACGCATTGTTGTGTTCGCAGCAGAACATCATACACATGTGTACACAACATGGTCTAATGAATTGACAGCGCTACATTCCGAAATAGTTCCATCTTAAAAACCAAACATCGAAGGCAACATCATAATCGGAGCCCAACAGCGTTGTTAGGCTTTGACTCAACAAGAAAATGAAATCGGGAATTTCTGCGGGTTAGGCAAAACTCGCAAAATTTACACCAAAAAAGGGCATTATTCTCCGCGAAATCGCCTCAAACTCGCATAGATAGGTCACTAAAACCTATACAAAACAATTGTGAGAAAACGCGAACAAAATACCGTTTTGAGCAAGGGCGCACAACATAACAAATTCCGACAACACAGCCCCAAAAGGTTTTTTGGGTCCATCAGGTGGGGGGAGTACGAGACCCCCACCCCTCCCCCCAACGCCGCCCAGCTTTTTATATACAACCTCCACTTCACTCAAGCTCCTATATAAAACAACCCTGCACTAAATCCTATACACTTAAGGGGGCACAGTTCAGGGGTGGGGTTACTGCAATCCACGTAGCCCCTGAGGTCGACGTGGTCACGGACTGCGACGCCCTGCGTGCCGCAGAAGAGACACAGAAAGAGAGGGAGAGTGGTCACGGTGATCACTGTCTCTGTGGCGGGGGGAGCTCTCTTACCGGCCCCCTTCGATAAGACAGCATAGTAGTTAGAACCGGCCAGGGGAAAGCGAGCGGATGGCTCGGAGTTGATTTGCTACTGCGGGCACAACGTGGGCGACGGTTCAGGAAAGGGGGCAAGGCCAAGACGTGGGTTGTAGAACCCAATGTACCGGGAAAGCTGCACCTCAGAAACATTCCACCTGTCCTCTCGTGCCCAAGTGGGACTCACAAGAATGTGTCATTACTTTAGACCTGAAAGCGGCGTCGAAGAGCACGTCATCTACATATATCATGGCGTACATCATAAGAGGCTGAAGGCCACGATCATAGCTTTATGTAGCGCCTTTTACGAGGCAAACTGTATGTTGCTGCACCAACGCACCCCTGAAGCGCCTATTTTACAACCCTGTAGAGTGAGTGTGGAAGTACTCCATGTCCGACCACGTGGAAGAGAGGCATGCCACATCGTTGGGTCTTAGCGAAACAGATCCCAAGGCTGTGAGATTCGAAGACCTCTTTGACCTACGAAAGCGAAGCAGAAAAGACGGCCGTGGCGAAAAACCTGCGAAAGAAAGGGCAAGGGTAAGGCTGCCAGAGCCCCCATAGTACGCCGGCAAGTCTCACAGCGGAAGGGTAAGGCTGTCAGCGCCCCCGTAGCACACGGTAGTAAGGTCTCACAGCAGAAGGGAGGGTCAGATGAGTCAGGCGAGTCACACTCCGACGAGTCACTCAGACGATCGCCCAGGATTGTCGTAGACTTGTCGCAGAAGCATTGAGAAGCAAGCAACAAGCAAGCGCTTGGAAAGCAAGATATTTGTTTTTGGTTCTGAGGCAACTTGGGGGGCAGTTGTCTCCGAGCATCATACTTCCACAGGCATCGCCAGCCCATGATAGATTATTGCTCTTATCTATCTCAACCTATCTAATGGTATGTATTTCCCAACCTATGTATTGGTATGTACAACGTCCACGTGTATGAGTAAACCCAAGCACGCAAGCACAGCACAGCGTTTGCATTGAGACAAAATTGAGAGATGAATAAAAGGTAAGAAATGCCCAGGCGACAAAAAAAAAAACTTTTTCTTCGGCCCTCGGCGTAGTGTGGTGTGCGGGGTAACTTTCCATGTATGTATGTGCGCCCTTGTATTAAGCGAACAGAAATGCGTGCTTACTAGGTCAAAGGTCAAAGCACAAACAAACCAGCGTTTTATTAATACAAGAAGGGGGGTTCCATTATATATGGAGGCGTTATTAGTCTGGGGATAGGGGACGCGAGGAATTTCCTCTGAAAAGCACCATCACCCCAAGTCCTATTCATTTCAGGTAATTGCCGCTACCGGGAAACACGCATCCTTGCTATTTTATAACGTGGTTCTAACGACGCCAGCAGTGAGTTCGACGAATTTAGAATTGATGCTCATGTTTGCAAGCTGCATACTATATCGATCGCCCGTCTTCACTAAATTTCATAAATTAAAACCTAATATAAGATTATATTGCGTTGTTGTGTTACCTATCATGCATAACAACAGCATACCAATAAGTATGTGGACATTTATTTGTATGTATTTATTGCCTGGTGATTTATCTTATTATGTGCACCGCGTGCTCTTATTGATGACCGAAAAGCAAATATGTTCCGCTTCAGCAGAGCTATACATGAGGTGCTCACAAAGATACACGTTCTGTACACAAAAAGCACTAACAATTGCTATATAACGTCGGTGAGGGAGAATCTTGATTGACTGAATTTTCCACAGAACCGCATGGGGCAGCCAGCCTCGATCTGCGTCCCTACTTTTTTTCACCCTGGGCAAGGTGCTGCTCGTTGGTGCTTTGCGTGCTCGATGTTTAGTCCGGGCTCACTCTTCAGCGCACGGTATGATTCTGTTTTGATGAGAGATTTTGTCTTGGTCAGAAACCTAAAAGCCCACCGAATGGTTGAATGCACGGAGATATTTATTCCCGAAAATATTCCAAGCAGAATATCTAATTTCCACAACACTTCAGTGAATATTATATTATATTATAAAAATTAAAATACACTCCAGCTGTGAGATCGAAGATTTCGTCGAAACTCATCTTTGCAAGCTGTGTGTGATACTCCGATCGCGCGCATTACGAGTTGTGTGTCCTCATTAAGGATATAGGTCGGCGACTCCCCTTACAGCTACAGTGTAGCTATCAGGGTCAACAGGATGATTTTAGTCAGTCTGTGCGCGGAAACTATAAAACCCGTTTCTGAGGGGGACAAAATCTGACAGCTGTGAAGGGAAAGGGGGGGCCTGGTTTAGATCAAAAGCGAGCGGGTTTGGAGGGGGGCGGGGGGGGGGGGGGGGGGGGAAGGGGCAATTTGTGCATGTAAGCTATAAATCCTTTCGAGGGGATAAATCTGACGGTTTTGGCACCAGTATATTATTGAGGCCGGGGGGGGGGGGGGGGGGGGGGGCAGCTCGATATGTGCCTGGAAACTATACATTATTTCGAGGGGATAAATGTGACATTTTTGGAAATAATACATCAGTTTATCGTGTATATCCTGGGGTAAGTCGTACAATCAGTGAGTAAAGAGAGGGTGGAGTGTTCGAGGGGGTGGGGTTGGGATGGGTTGGGGGGGGAGGGTGGGGGGTGGGGGCGGGGGCGGGGGGCGGGGGGGGGGGGGAAGGGCTTTAGGTGAGGGGTTTGTTATACGTGTGGTGCTAGGTCTAGGCGAAGGTGCGGGTGATGGGGAAGAATTATATATATTATATATATAATATCACGATTCAGCTAATGGCTCCCACATCTTGATTAATGAATGCATCCGGTTCATGCGAGGTTAAAAAGAATCATTTTTTGATATTTGTTGGCCTCTCTCGCCCAATAGTCCATTTCACGACTTGAAACCACGCAAGTGAATTCATTACGTGCACTTTACGAATGCAATGACGCGTTGCTCGTTACTTATATATATATAATATCACGATTCAGCTAATGGCTCCCACATCTTGATTAATGAATGCATCCGGTTCATGCGAGGTTAAAAAAAATCATTTTTTGATATTTGTTGGCCTCTCTCGCCCAATAGTCCATTTCACGACTTGAAACCACGCAAGTGCATTCATCACGTGCACTTTACGAATGCAATGACGCGTTGCTCGTTACATGCCACCGACATGAACACCTTCAAAAGTAGACCTCAGCCGCTGTGGTGCTGCCCAACATCCTCGGCACCACTCTGTATCTCTGTACTCGTTGTGCATGCTTCGACGCGCATGGACGTGACATTACACAACACAAACACCGCCACCCTATTTATGCATTCCATTTCACGACTTGAAACCACGCAAGTGCATTCATCACGTGCACTTTATGGCACCTACGAATGCAATGACGCGTTGCTCGTTACATGCCACCGACATGAACACCTTCAAAAGTAGACCTCAGCCGCTGTGGTGCTGCCCAACATCCTCGGCACCACTCTGTATCTCTGTACTCGTTGTGCATGCTTCGACGCGCATGGACGTGACATTACACAACACAAACACCGCCACCCTATTTATGCATTCATCAAACGTCGTCACAACATGTCAAGTAGTTACGATTGGCCATGCCCACTGCAGATTACAGCATTGAGATGCCCCATGCCCGCTGCCGCATACGAGCAAATATGCGGATTTTCTGCAGACAACCTCGCCAATCAAAATTCCGCCGCATATTATGTTTACCCGCATCTACACTACGCATCTACGCATCTACATTTCCGCCGCAATCATACGCGGCACCCCGCCAAACCTCTACTGCCCATTCCGATGCCGTCAACACGACAATACTCGAAAGCTCAACAGAACCGACGCAACGAACAAAGGCGACTTCGACGCGCGAGGAGGAACGAAACACTCAATTGTCGCAGAAATTCACGTGATGGAAGGAGCGGCGAGGGCGCCCGTCCAACATCAACATACAGTAGGGGTCCCGGTTTAGCGGTCCCTAGTGCCAAAGAGCGAAATAACCGCTAAACCGGGACCGCCCGGTAAACCGGTTTAGCAGTTAATAACCGCTATTCTGGGTCCCAATTTAGCGGTTTACAACCGCTAAACCGGGTAAAAGCCCATATACTGGGAATGAAAGTAGCGTTGCCATTGCGATCAAAACTAGATAGCGTCATATGTGGCTGCTGAATATAGCAGTACAGCATGATTGCCGCGGGACCAGTAGTACGAATACAGCAGCGGTAGTGCGGGATAGACATTAAAACTTAGGTGAAACGTATCAAGCATCGCGAAGAGAACCACCACCTGTGTGTACCCGCATCCGGGTAACATACTGTACGTGCACATAACACCTGCTGGAACCCCCCTTCTACTGCTGTACGCTCCTGCTCGTCTTGCTACAAACCGCAGCGTGTGCCCCGGAGTTTGGACTTGAAACACTCTAAGGAAACACAAAACAAAAAAAGTGTGGTGTACTCGTACTTCACACTTCGTACTCTACAGGAACCTCGGAGAGTACTGCTGTACACTCGACTACGTCTGAGAAAACATGGCGCGGATATCCGTCTGCCTTGCTGGCCTAGAGGCATGCGCTGCGAGAAAGGACATCTTCGCCTTGCGAAGATAGCACCCTGCCTCTGATATACCACACGACTCTGCGTACTGCTCTAGCTGCCCAAAAAGCGACGAGATTTCCGAGTACGGCGGTGGCGCCATCAAGGAAACTTCTTCCGGACTCTCGAACCCCTCGTCTATCTCGTCTTCAGAAGGACCTTTGTCCTTGCCGCAGGTGTCGTTCACCACGTTTCCAGAGCAAGACTGGCAAATGCGGTTCATCTCGTTTCCGTCAGGATCCTCTACCTCGCCGCAAGCGCCGTGCAGGCGGCCTCCACACTCACCGCGACACAGATGCCCATCGGTTGCACCCGGTGTCATGTGCGGAAACTTGCAGAATTCTAACGCCGCGCACGGCATGGTTCTGAACGGGCAGCTGCGAACCGCAGTGGGTAGGCCGTTTGTATACTGCTGTGAAAGTGTGTGTGAGTGCCGGCGAGGTTTGCAGCAGAAAGTGACCCGTCGTTCCCCGGGGTATGTACACAACCGCTATTCCAGCCGAAATGACCCCAAACAACCGCTAAACCGGTAGCAATCCGATTTAGCGGTTGTACAACCGCTAAAGCGGGGTACCGCGGTGTCAGCAGAATTTTGAACCGCTAAATTGGGTCCAACCGCTAAACAGGGAACCGCTAAACCGGGACCCCTACTGTACGTGCGTAGTCCTAACGTGTCCACCTCCATATCTCAGTTCTGGGAATTACCCCCGCTTCGTCCAGAAGACAACGAAGGACAAAGAGCATTTACGCTGGATGACACACCTTATTCATACATCATTGTTGCTAACAACATACATTTGTCTCCCTCTCAATCTTCATCGTGCTCAGATTACGAAAGTATACTTCTTGGCTGCGCCCAAACCCACAGAAGGAGACGTGTGGTATTTATGGCTGCTGTTGAAGCGTGGAGGATGTACCCCAAGAAGCTTTCTGGAAGCAAGAACACGTGCATGAGACCATGAGACAGTGAGGTTCAGATGGAGCGACAGTGAATCATCTTCGTCGCTTTCTTCTTCACCGGGTTCACCGTCATCTTGCTCTCTTCACCATTGATTTTTATCACGGAGCTATTACACTTACTCCGTTACATAAACAACAGTGCGGCGTCACCGATGTCTCTTTCCGAGTCATTCATCCGCCTGCCCATCCTGCGTACTTTCCATTGATATTTCATCTAAAATTATACTGATTACACATTCATCGCCCCTGATACGGCCACCGCGTTTCAATTCAGTCATGCCCAAAGTCGCGGGGATGTATCATCGATGCCACTTTCTCCTTTAATAGACATAACCTGCATCTTCCTCTCTATTTCCCGCACTTCTCATCCTCAATTCATTGATTGACCTTCTTCGGGCGTATCTCCGGGTGGCCGTCCCGCCGCCTACGGCGGGCGGCCACCTTACCCTAGTTCGATTAACTCTTCGATGGGGTCAGATTCTGGATTGCTGAAAAAGTGCTAGCGCAAGTTACTCCCTATGGAACATTCGGTGTAACACTGCTGCTGTTGTATGATAAAACAACTTTACTTTAAAGCCAGTCAGGGTTGGTTTTGATGGGTTAGAGCGATGCTTTGCCGAACGTACAATGGTTCTCTATCTTGTCTTTTTGTGTGTTTTGTTCACATTATCTGACCTTCACAATTATCTACGTCCAGCATAACTAGCAACCGCCGTGTCGATGCTTCCTAGAGAGACTAGCTCTGCCATTAGATATTTTGCCATTTCCTTGATGAACTACCTGATTACACGCAAGTGTTAAGATACGGCCTCGAAAGGCCTGTAGGTATCCGAATTTGAGATCATTTGGATGGGTTTCGTATGATAAGGTTGGCGGTTTATATTCGGGGAAGTTAGGAATTAGATCGGAGGCACGCGCCTCCGATCTCAGAAGCTATCCCGGGCTCTGGTGGAAACGAATAAAGCTACATCTCTACGAAGGAACGAAAGTGAGTACTCTCCGAGGACCTGCTCAATTGGCAGACCTGCAGGGGACACTCTGTGTCCTCCACCTTTAATTTAACATGTGGCGTTGACGGCAGGACAGAAAAAAAAAAACAGCCATCGTCCAGACAAGTTATAACTCCGCCGCGAGCCCGACGGCCGCGGCCGGCTCCGTCAGCCACCCATCGCACCAAAACAGTCAGAATTTAACCTAGGTGTAGTGTAGGGGTGGAAGCACAGTGAAGGGTCGCCCAACGCACCGAAAATAATGCTTTGGGTGGGCTTCCTCTAAGCCCGTATGAGGTAAATACCACCATCCTCAGCGTGGGACGACTCGTCAACGTCCTCCCGCAGCAAAGGTGTATGCTGGTCGATGGGCTCTGTCAACGAGCGACAAGACGACTGGGACTTGCATCTGCCCCACGTAGAATTAACACAAGGGCCTGTGCTCCTGTGCCTGTTAGTCACGGCTAGTTTCAAACAACCACGACGTTCGTGACCAGTGTATGATTCCCAACAAATATTCGCATAATTTACTCAACTTGAACGTTGACTATTATGTGTGTTGAGTGTCATCACTAACACTTTTTGAATTTGATTATTTTCGACTTGAAAACAGATACTTGGTCGAGCGGTCAGTATGCTGTTTTGATCAATATATCTTTGACTTGAGATTAGTCAACAACCTACCAGTATGTACTGGACTACACCAATATAGTGGCCGTGACGGTCTCGAATACGGGGCCTTTAGGCCATGAGCAAGTGATGTGAACTTTTTGAGACTTCTCCCCAGGCTTCTCGCCGAGTTCAGCGAGCACGATCGCGAGACTTCGCAGATGACGGTACGCGCCGTGTGTAGAGCCACCGTCGCGATCGTGTGGCAGTTATTATTCTGGGACGGAAGTTATTAACCGCGGTAATACCTCTGCGCACAAAACACGGCGGGTAATCCATTGTGCATAACAATCGATAACCGTCTGAGGGATAGCCAAAACAGAACTTAAACCGCAAAGGGCTTGATTGACTCGTTTCACCTTTCTTTGAGTAAATGATACTCAATGTTGTCATGCGGTATCAATTTTGAAGCAGGGGAGATCTTGTGGATTGTTCTTGGACATGATGCAGCAACGACGATGGTTGACGATAAAGGGAGTACAACAGCAGTGGATTGGACCTTTTTTGGTGGGAAATTCGTAGCGCGATATCCCGGGTTTGGCTGCATTTTCCATGGTAATGGATTCCTCGACCGCGAGCTATACCTCACTACAGTACGTTTTTGGTGTCTACATGGATGCATGCCCGACGAGGGCGCAAATTGTATGAGTTAAATCACTTGGCCTTCGATAGGGAACCTCCGCTACCTCCCTATCCGCACAACTAGAAAGCCCGCTAGGCTCCGAGGATATAAAAACAAAAGGACATGGTTGATTTGCGATCGGTTCACGAACGTTTTGAAATAAATGAAAAATACGCTTTATTCAGCTGTGAGATCGGCCAAAACAAAACTTGGTCAAAACTCAGCTTTGTGGGCTGCACGTGATACTTCCATCGCGAGTGTTACGGGGTGTGTATACCCTTGTCAAGGTTAGAGGTAGGTGGCACGCCTGCTCATGCCAGGGTCAACAGGACCAACACATTCAGCTTTGTTCTGCACGGAAACTGTATATCCCGCATTGACGGGGACGAAACCAGACATCTATGGAATTCAGTATATGCATACAACAAATAGTTGTGATAGTGTGAGATACCTTTTGGAGTGGGCTACTTGGGTCTACCGGGTTTTGTACGCAAGTTCCTGTATATTTATGTGGCAGGCCAGCAGAGGTCCAGCTCAGGCCTGATGCTCGGGTTGTTAGTGCTGCGGTGGACGTCGATCGCTACTGCTCCGAAGTGATCTCTCTTCTGCTCTTGATATAATGCAAAAGCGCACTCACACACCTGTATTGATCGAATGAGGACCGACGAGTGAGAACTGGTGTTCTGCATCAGGCGCCGGGCGGTGCACACTTGACCCTAAGGCTCTTCGAACGCCCATCTCACACACCACAAGGGATTACACAAACTAAAGCTTGGATCCAACACGCCAGACCCTTGCACATCCTACAGATGGAAGCTCGTGGGCTAAAACATAATGATCAAAGGTGCGCGTTGCCGTGTCGTAGATTGCTTCCAGACAGCCACCATATATATTTCTGGGTAGAGCACCCGCAGGCCACAAACTAGCTCACCTGTAAAAAGGTGTTGAGAAGGGCGGAATCCATATCGTAAGAAACACGGAACGACTTCCTCCATGATTTAAGAAAGCTGTTACGAATGTTAATCGGGACTATGTACAACAGGTAACAAATCCCCGGATGGGTCGATTCCTCCGAAGCGTCGACTTGTTCAGACGGGCATCACTAAAGACGTGAGCCGTACATGGCCATCAGGTTTCTCGGGACACTCAGACTACCTCGTGGGGCGAGCCACTGAGTGCTTGGTATATAGAAAACTACTGGAGTATACATATGGTCAGCCGACTCCGATCCACCAACGATCGCAGATAGGAATTGTTGGATCGCTGGATCTCGAATAGCAAGCGATCGTTAACGTAGATGGTTGGATGTTGACCGGCACCAAATGAGTCGTTGGATCTTTGGGCAATTATCAGCCGATTATCGTAGATAGATCAGGATTATTGGATTCTGATCCACCAATGATCGTAAAAAGGGACAGTTTGATCGTTGAATTCTTATCGACCAAGTGTCGCACAAAGGGGTAAGGTTATTGGTGGGGACACAGAGTGCCCCGTGCAGGTTCAGTTGATTAGGTCCTCGGAGAGTACTCACTTTCTAAGCCTTCGTTGAGACGTAGCTTTATTCCACCAGAGCCCCGGATAGCTTCTGAGATTGGACGCTCGTGCCTCCGATCTATTTCCTAATATTCCCGAGAATAAAAACGCCAACCTTATCATACGAAACCCATCCAAATGATATCCAATTCGGATAATTACAGGCCTTTCGAGGCCGTATCTTAACACTAGCCCACCCTGATGAGTCGCATATGCAGAAATATGGGAGATTCGTGGAAACTCCGGTTTTACGAACTAGACCATGAGTCGAAGATGCGGCTCCTCTAAACCCAACCCTACACCTCTAACGGCCTAGCTATGGAGCCAGCAACACGCGATGGGAAGCAACCGTGGACATCGATCCGCAACCGACTGCAGAAAGGGTAACGTTAATTTCTGATCGGCCAACGAACTTTTGAATAGATCGTTGGATCTACCTACCATTCCAATCCCCCAACGATCGCAAAAACGGTTTCTGGAAATAGCCAACGGTAGTCCACAGGTATAGTTAGATTCCGATCGGCCAACGATCGTTAAGGAAGGGGTGGTGAAATTTGACAAACTATCGCTAAATAGTCATTGTTGGACTGTTGCGTGCAGAGATAGAAGTGCACGAATATTTTCTGGCCCCTCTCACTCGAGGAGTTATTTCCACGACGCAAGCGCTGACCGTAAGAAAAAGTAAAGTGCCACCCGACAAACATCCCCAGGGCCTAGGTATTTAATAGACGTCAATGTAACCGACAACTAACTGTTATTCCAACGGTGTTGCGTGGTTCTTCAGTTAAGGGCTCCCTTCACTCAGATATAATATGCTCTGGACAAAAAGTGCTCTTATTAATACCGCGATACCCTTATCGTCGTAGCACGCCTGTTTTGGCGAGTTCCGATCGGCCAACGACCGTACAGCAGCGATCGGTGGATCGTTGGATTCCGATCGGTCAGTCAACGATCGTTGAAAACGTGGATAATTGAATTGTTGGATTTTGACCGGCCGGCCGACATATTCTGCAACGAGTGGTTATTGGAATCCGATGGGCCAACGATGTCAACACAAGGATGGTAGGATTTTGATTGGCGGACCATCTGGGCTACTTTGACGTTGGGTCGTTGGAGTCCGATCGGCCAGAGACAGCAGTAAAGAAGGCGTCGCTGGATCTGATCGGCCATCGATTGTCATGAAGGATCGTTGTATTGCTGGATTCCGATTCGTAAACGGTGGTAAAAAGGGGTCGTTGGATGCCAAACGGTAAGCGATCGTATAACAGGATCGTCAGATCCTTCGATTCCGATCAGCCAGCGAACGTATAAATGGGGTACTTGGATCGATGAATCCCGACCGGCCGACGATCGAAGAACCGGATAGATAAATTCCGGTCGACCAACGAGCGACACAAACATATAGTTGCGTGGTTAGGTTCCGATCTGCCTACGATCGATCGTGAAAGAAGATCGCTGGATTCTGATCGGTCGACGATCGTTAAAAGGGATCGGTGGATGAGTGGTTCCGATTGGCCAACACTCGTAAGCATGGTCGAGCCTACAAAGGCGCTCTGGGGCGTTCATGCTGTGCCTGAGGTGCATGGAAGAAAAACAACTGCGGGCTTCTAGACGCTTTCCCGTGGACGATATACTCGCACGAAGAAGACGAAAACTGAACAAGTAGTTGCTGTAAACTAGTAGAGTAGTCTGTGGCTGACCACGGAAGATGACCAGAACGGAGGTTTCACTCAAAGACTTATCATTACCGTCGGTGTGGTTCTACGGTAGCCCCCCCAACTTTTCTTTAACGAAATCGCCGGTTTTGAAACCAGCTTCTCGCCGTATCTCCTGAAATACGATGTCCCTCGACACCCTGACGTCATCGTTCGATAGTCCACCGCAAACAAAATAATATATGCAGATACTCTTTTCATAGCATCCTTTCTTGTGTCAAGCAGCAATGGAACGTTCGTTAAAGAAAACCGCTGGTTTTGGGGGGGGCTATCGTAGAATCAGTCGTCGCCACCACATTACGAACACTGTTGTGCTTAGGAGTCAGATTATCTCTGTATATATCATGTCGCCCAAACGTTGCACATGCCCAGATATACATGTCCATTATAATTTTTTTCAATTTTTTCTTTCAAAGCACCTGTAAAAGTATTGGGCGGGGACACAGAGTGACCCCTGCAGTTCTGCCAATTGAGCAGGTCCTCGGAGAGTACTTACTTTCTTAGTCTTCGTAGTCGTAGCTTTATTCGATTCCACCAGAGCCCCGGATGGCTTCTGAGATCGGAGGCACGTGCCTCCGATCTATTTCCTGACTATCCCGAGTATATAAACGCCAACCTTATCATACGAAAACCATCCAAATTATCTTAAATACGAATAGTTACAGATATTTCGAGGCCGTATCTTAACACTAGCCCACCCTGATGATCCGCATATGCAGAAATATGGGAGATTTGGGGAAACTCCGGTTCTACGAAATATACCATGAGTCGAAGATGCGGCTCCTCAAAACCCACTTCTACACCTCTAAAGGCCTGGCTATGGAGACAGGAAAACGCACTGACGAAGATATCGAGCAGGCGAAGACCGTTGCTCGGGAGACATCTACGGTAGGGGAGAAGGCGCAACAAGCCTTCGCCCAATCAGTTGCGTCGGCTGCGGCAGGAGTTACCGCGGCCTCCTCTCCTTCGATGCGCCCGCACGGTGTCGCATCCTAACGACCACGACCCCGGGACGCCGCTTGTTTCAATGGCAGCGTCGCGTGCATGGCGCCTGCACCGAGGGTAGAGTTGTCCCCAGCGTTGGCGACCGCGGTGGTGAAAACGGCCTCCGCCCTCCTCACGTCAGAGAGGCTGGCGTCGGGGCAAGTAGACGCCCTTTCAGTGGAAGCGGCCTGGACTCGCATGGATCGTACGCCCTATGCCGGACAGACGAGAGCCGCCCGGACCCTTGCCCTTCAATCGCGAGGGTACCACCAGGATCAGGGCCAGGTAGCCTGTCACAACGATACCACATACACGTCGGATCACCATGGTGGTATTCCGCGCCGTATCTTAACCCACTCCCTTGCCGGCGTCGGAAACAGCTCAATTTCCCACAAATGGCATTCCAGCTCGGCCCCTCCATGCTTTTAGGCCGATATTTTGGAAGGTAGGAGATTTTTGCTGTGGGCCCGGGGCGTTTCGCTTCTTGTTGTATATATGCCTGGGCGTTTACCCCGCCTTTGGGCGGGTTTTACTTAAAGTGACTCCGTGGGGCGTTCACGATGAAAGGGCATTAACCAGAGCTGTTACAGTATGGTACTACAATAGTCGGCCCTCCTTCAGGGATAATAATGTGTCTGGGAGAGTTCCCTAATTATATACCGCCGTGACTTCTTGGATTTGGCACATACATGTGGGTCATTGGGGGAACATATGACTTGTTTTCTATATATATATGTGCATATGTACACGAGACGCTTTTCATCAGGGAGAATACTATTCATTGGCCCAGTAGATACCTGGGGTCTCGTAATCAGTGTTGCGTCCACTATAAAGGACCTGCTGCGTTAAAGTGGAAAAAAAAGGTGCACAGGAGCTTCAGGTTCCTTATATACCGTTTTTCTTGTTGACATATCAGTTGAAAAGGGCTACTTAGAATGTACGTATCTTCTGAACCAAAACATCAACCAACGTGGAAATTAAAACGTAGGGGAACCAAACAAAGTACGAAGCTCGAAGCTCAAGATTGGGTGAGCGGAGAAAACAAGAGCAAGACGTCCCACGTGGACACTTTCGAAAAACCCGAGCTTCTGCAACTACACCATACCATCGCCAAAGGCCCAGTGGCTCGAGACCTTCAGACGTCGCACGTCCATGCGCCTCTCGCCGAAGATCTCACTAGGGATCCTGTTCGAGGCGCAAGCATCACCTGTCGATTACCCCTCGTAGTGGCAGCCGTGACCGGTTTGCGCCGGCTAGCTTTCTCGTCTCTTAAGCGCGTCGTGATCGTCGATAACGATTCTATTGTTATGTACGGCGCCGGCTAGAGGCGTCGCAGCGCGCGACTTGATTGGATCTGTCACAGCGCTCCTTTCACGCGAGGAGGAAGAGGGTGCCGTATTCAACAAACACCTATTATATCGACCGTAGACGTAACGTTGCCTTCGATGCGACTACCTGTTTGGTTTGCGTGTGCGCAAGGAGGATATGATTTTATTCTGTGGTATTCGATCTCGGGCGCTCCGGGGATCATCTGTACCTTTTAAGGAAGACGCTCGAGTTTCTGGTCTTGGTTGACAGCCCCAACGATCTCCTCCGTCAAAGCGCCTCCAATTGGCATAACAGCACTGACAGAGAGGTTGCAGCCGCTGTGGCCCCGAGACGAAGGGCGAGGTGAGTACATTTCGAGAGTCTGTGCTGTTCGTACTGCAATATTTTCCCTTAGTTGTTCACGCCAGGATCTGGACACCATACACAACACCAGAATACCAGATACCAGCACACCAGCTGGTGTTGTTACTGTAGCAGTAGTGCGAATCAGAGCAGTGAGGTCCCATGTTCGTTGTCGGGAAAAAAAATCAAACAAAAATTAGCGTCGTTGTATTTACAGTAATGTTCGTGACATATTATTTCGTTCTTGATGTCCTGACCTCCTTGTTACTTTTTCTGTTTTTCGTTGCTTGTTGCTTGTGCTGCATTGTTCGTAACCATCTCGCTTGGCGATGCACATTCAAGCGTTGCAAGCATTGTTGCTGTGCTTGCGATGTGCAATCCTACCTTGTCGGTTGTGACCACACAGCTTTTGTTCTATACAGTCTAGGATGAAAAATCATCGCGGAGATTTTGATTGTTGCGGACGTCGATGGTTGTTTTTTGTTTTTTTGTTTTGCTCATCCCACCTATAATCGTCGCCTTTTTCTCCCCTCTTTCTCCCTCCCTAGACATAACCGAGACACGGGGTCACTAAGCAAGCTCCTTTCCCTCCTCCCCACTACGGTACGCAGGCCTTCGTTTTTTATCGCGAAAATATTTCAGTCCTTTCTTGCCTCGTCGACTCGCATCGGATTGCGCGATGGGTAGAAATACCTATTAGCTGTGATCAATTCAAACATGTATTCTATACTCGTAAAACACCTCATAAATTGAAATTACACTCTGAGATTCAATGGTGGAAGACAGCCCGTGCGTGTTTCCTTCACATTTATTATTATCAACCGTTCCTTCTGCCCAACGACATCAACACAGTGTCCGTGCTGGTTCCTCATCCTACTGTAGAGAGATACGTGCGAAGAAGAAAAATCAGTAACTTAGCGCGTTGCAGTTGACGCTAAGGATCCGGCAAGAGACGCGAGAGCAGTACCACGTCAGCAGGAAGGTCACACATCAAACACATCAATAACTTAAAGACAAAGGAGCCAGTTGATGTGGGAAAGCTAAAAGGAATCCAGACTCCGTATTTTGGGTAAGAAAAAATAACCCAACATAACCTAATTGCCGATAGGAGATAAGATCATAGGTGTGCGGTCCAGTGTCAGGCAGTGAAGGCCAGGGGATGTAGTTGGACTTTTTTTTTTTTTTTCATCCTCCGGCGGATGGGGAAAAATAAAGCTTTAGCTCACCACACTTCCGCGTATTTTCATACGCGTCGTGTGTCGATTTAGCTCAGTTGCTTTCGCAGCCCAACGCAACTGGCGCACCCTTCGGGTCCCATTAGTAGTTGGACTATTACACGTGGCAGCGGATGTGACCGACAGGGATTTGAGCAACGGCGGGGTCTTTCAACACGCTTCCCTTCCCTCCTTGTGATCTTCAATGGCCCATATACTTCGGCAGGGGTGCACCTACGTTTTCCGAGGGGCCTCATGTGGTCGTTGGAGGATATCGCGTTACCTCACCACACTACACTTTGAGAAATAACTAATGCACACCGAGACGAGCAGACCGATCTGTCCTAGATATACGGAGTATATCCATGAACGCGCGTAGACGACATTTTAACGATGCGCTTGTAGCACGGTTGAGCCACACGATGTTTCCCGCTGAAGGACTCCTCAACTCAGGAGCTATTAATACCCAATATTTCACTAAGCTATATATGTGGAACATGAGCTGTGCTAAAACACCATTATATTTTGTTTAGAGCATTCCTAGAATGTGGGAATATTTGTCGAGATATAATATATGCAACTTCCAAGGCAGCCTCAACAGCAAATGGTCGACACCAGGCAATGGCTGTCAAGTGATACGTACGGTGTTCGAATCCGGAGAACACTCGTTGAGTTAAGTAACATCGAGGGGCGCTCGATCCTCCTCCCACGCGGCCTTCGGGATGCTGGTCTGATCACCGTCGCATGTTGTATTCCCAATCGTTTACGTAATGACTTTACAAACCGGATGTATCGAGTGCCTAATTGGATGCACTTTTTGGCCGTGCCCACATCCCGCCCGTGCGATGCCCTTGCGAGCGGTACGACATCATTGGACTGTTCAGTATTGGACCATAGCCCCTTTTCGCTCTCACTTAACCATCAAGCCCTCCTCGCTCACGATATGTGTTATATTTCGCCTTGTTCTGGTCTTGTTTAACGCCTCTACCAGAACAAAATCACAATTTGGCGCTTCGACGCAGAGTCTGTTCGACGATGCTCCGGTTATGGAGAGGTGTTGCAACGACTTCGGCTAGGGGGACCCGAACGTTTCAGGTACGGTGACAAGTCTTTGCAGACGTTTACCGCGATCAACTAACGACGAGCGGTGTTTGTTTGCGTTCGGGTAGAAGTACATGCCCCTTTCCGTATACGTGCAGTCGGTCGATTGTTTGGTCGAGCCTGTCGCAGAGTCCCGACATCTGCTGAGATGGGGGTAATACATGTTGGACAACCTTACATTGCCTGAAGCGCAGAGTAACTACCCAAATTCGTTGGAATGCCCATGCATGCATATGACGCATGCTACGATAGAGTTAGCACTTTCTCCTGAAATGTTTTGTGAATGACGGGGCTACTTAACCCCGAATCGTTGGAAATAGACTATTGTTTTTTGCATGATTCTCATTGTTTACCTACGCCATGGGGTTTTCATCCGGCGGCAGTTTTTTTTTTCTCCGAACCAGTTCTGGGGAGAGGTCTTAAGCTCCCGAGTTAAGGAACTTCAGAAAAAAACGGTGCACCTCTATCGTATGGAGATGCCTAAGAGAGGAACCTCGGGAACACGATGTGCACCCCTACCGTAGCAACCGTGGTGGCACGTCTACCTCCACGACGTATAGGTCATGGCACGTAATACGATAGAGGTAACATTTTTGGGCCAAAATCATTTTCTGGTTTTCTGAATGACGGGCCTCCTTCTCCTGTCATTTTCCGAATTCCGTTCTTGTTGTGTATAGTCGTTTTTTTTTTTTGTCTGGGCGTCGGGTTTGTTCATCAGATTGCTCTCAACGTCTTTAAAATCTCAAAATCCCTCCCTATAGTAACTTAGAAGTATAGTTGTCTCCCAAGAGGGCTTCAAGTAGTCAAGGTATCAAGGTTTATCCACAAATAGGTTTCGCGTGAGGTACTATACTATTAATAGTATGGAGCTCCTCAAGTGAGAATCTCTACAAAAAAATTGGACCACGTCTAAGTGCAGGAAGAGCTATTGCCACCGCCGCTGCCACCGCGAAAGTAGCAGCACCTGCAGCTCCCGGCGGCACCACCTCCTGCTTGGTCGCCCCGTCTGAATCCGAGACCGATGAAGCCGACAGCGAGAGGGGGATTTGGGGGGACAATATATGGTTCTGCTTTTTGGTGTTGAAACTGAACTGCGAGTCGTATCCATTGTGATGCGTGACAACGTGGGATGCTCAGCCCAATGACGTGTGGGAGCGAGCTGGAATCGGTACGAGCTGACTTGTTTCGGTGGGGGTCGCTGGGAGGCACGGGCACTTGGCTACGAAGGCTACCCCCCGTTCGGACAGAACTAAGACCCCCCGTCTTTGTTTTCAGTTTTATCTTTTTGCTGGTTCTTAGTATAGCAGAGTAGCAGTCCTGGTTTCACTATTATTTTTCCAAACAGAGGCAAGCATCACAAACAGTTGGTACTCCCATAGTAACGCTCTTCGTGAGTATGCACGTGCCTAATATATACCAGAAATTCAGCAAAAAATGAGCTTCTTATGTTGAAGAACCAGGATGTTGGGTGTATGTGAGCATTAACAGATGCACGACAACTGCTGACTGAATTACGTAGCGCTGGCTTGTGGTTGCAGTGTTTCTCAAGTATTTTCTGTCTTGTATACAACTGCTTGGGACCTGGGTCATTGTCAATCAACGACTTCACCCTCAACCGAACGGGTCTGCGGACTTTCGTTTCTGAGAGTTTTCACGCGTTGGATATGTTACCAATGAATGATTAGAATGCACGCTTGGGGCTGGTCGTACCGTTGCGCAGAAAGATTGACGGTATTTCATCCTGTACATCACAGTATAACTGCTGCATACGTCCGCGGGGTAACAGGTTGTCAGCCTCACGGAGACATCATGATCGAGAGTCTGAGGCTTGGCAGGCCTTCCGCAGCTAGGCAAGTAAACAGCACGCATTATCATGGTGGAAAATTTCTGTTTTATTGTCGCCGGCGAGAGAGCAAAGTGGAGACATTCACCTCTGTCGCCGAGACGTCGGTTCTTCACGGCAGTTACGGAAAATATATAAACCCTCCCGGGGTGAAGTTACGGAAAATATATAAACCCTCCCGGGGTGAAATCATGCCTTCCATCTACTACACGTATTCCGCCGCACACGATTGTGCGACACCTCACCCAGCCTTTTCCCGATCATGCTCAACACTCCACTATAGTGCAGAAATTTCCACCTGGAAAGACACCGGGAGAATACGGAACTAGTCGAGGTATAACTCACGTGTTTAAGGCGATACCGGTGGTTGTGAATGAGTAGACTCGATAGGTATCCCAGATGATATGATCCGCAAAAGGGGGGCACAGGTGTGTCTATCGCTAGACCACAGCTGACAGCCGTGCAAAACCCAGATAGTAGAAGTCTCTTATTATTATTGAGCAAGGCTTGCTTGAATGGTGGGTCAGAATGCAAGAGTGGGGTGGGGGGAGTTGCTTGGTCATGGCCAAGCTACGAGGACCGGCTCTCGTACTGGCAAGGAATACAAAGTGACATCCCCGACGTCACCCCTAAGCGCAAGCTGCTACCTGCCTACGTCGGACACTCCATAAGGCCACGCGCGTGACGCGCTGCAAACTTGAAGTAGGAGTCAAGACCACAGCCAATCACACCGAGTCCTAGTGCTATTCTAAGAACCATACTACCGATTATTTGAGCGCGCAACTATTTTTTTTTTTTTTATTTCATTTTCTCTCACACTTCTACTTTCCAGCTTCTGGACAAGCCGTGGTCACAGGTGTCGTCCCTTCCCCCCCCCCGGTTCTTGCTTTCAGTTTTTATCGCGCATACTGTTCAGCAATCCCACCGCTCGTCGATTTTTCATCGAGTGTTGCTTCCTCACGCTCTTGCGCTTTCCGCAAGTCAATTTGTGCACAAGAAAAAGTCTCAACGAAATTATACGAATAAGCACTCGGCGGGGCTCGAACTCACGAAACTGACCTATATATACCAGGCTCGAGAATAACCTGATACGCCACTGAGGCGACCGGTATATAAAAACACAGCAGTCAATCAGCTCGAGGCGTAGCCAAAGACATGGAGCTATTGTTATACTGCTAATTATACGTCAAGCGCAGATTTGGTCGGCAGTGTGTTCTCGCGTTTGAAATAGTAGGCTCATTATTATGCTGTCGTGCTATAAATGTACGTGCTTATTCCTGAATCTCGCACGACGGTTCCTGATCACACTACGGATCCCGAATCTCATGGTCGATTCCGAATCACACGGCAGTTGAATAACGAAAATCAGACCTTAATTAAGCAACAGGCCCTAGGGGTGGACGGTTGGTCTATTGCTCATACGACAAATAGTGTATACGAAGTGGTACACCATACAAGGTTCCCCTTCGGGAGGTGGACACGTGCCTCCCGGGGGCGACGCAAGTCGAATGACTACAACTGATGATGAAGTATTTATGCAGAAGGTGTATATCGGAGGGATGCGTAGTGGAAAGAATGTGGATAATATAAGATATCACAGACATTTGGAGGAGGAGGGTTGGGATATTGCTGAGGCTCGGTGTGATAAGTTATTCGAAAGTCCACTCCGTATAACTGCGTGGCAGCAATTAATTCTACGTTTGTAGCATATGCGTAAGGCTGTGACATGAACTGGAGATACTCTTCGACACTCGAATATGTAGTAGGTTGAGATCCAGCGACTTCCACAAGTTCTTGATTTGCTCCAGCTAAGATGCTGTCGTGGAAAGTAAGTGTTGAAACCTGATCCTGGGACAACGGTGTACAAATTGGTTGTGATGTGGGCAATAATATGTGCACGGACGATGTGATGTAAAGCTGGGTTGTTGTGCACACGACGCGAGATACATCTTAATAAACATGCACCATCACCATTCTCGGGAATAATGGACCATTGACCAGAAACCGTGTCAATTGTGAGGGAGAACTCACAGTAAACTTAGAGTCTATGGACTACGTGCTGCTTGCTGGTGGTGCTGCTGACGGAACTTTGCAAGACAAACGGAACTTTTTCGGGCACGTTGGCGTTGTTTGTTCCGTTCAGAAAAATATATTGTCTACACCGACAAATGATTCTTATCTACATGACCTTGATTTGCTCCAGCTAAGATGCTGTCGTGGAAGGTGTTGAAACCTGATCCTGGGATAACGGTGTACAAATTGGTTGTGATGTGGGCAATAATATGTGCACGGACGATGTGATGTAAAGCTGGGTTGTTGTGCACACGACGCGAGATACATCTTAATAAACATGCACCATCACCAATCTCGGGAATAATGGACCATCGACCAGCATTGTTATTGTTGCCGCTATTGTTGTCTTGATCATTTTCGCTGTCTGATGGGTTTGTACTGCTGTCGCTGCTGTTAGAGGAATCATTGGTGTCAATTTGTTGTTTGTTTTCTGTGTCCAGTATTTTTCCCCGCGTGCTTATACCGATGTTTGTTGCCGATATGGTCTGTTGTGTGCACATCGTTACTTTTGCTTGAGTTGTGTTGCTACTTTATATCTCTTTATACAGGTTTCGCTACTACTGCTGTATGGTATCCACCGTGTCAATTGTGAGGGAGAACTCACAGTAAACTTAGAGTTTATGGACTACGTGCTGCTTGCTGGTGGTGCTCTATTGTAAAACCGCTGTGTATGTTCTTTTGATGAGAGTAAACGTCTTGTGTATTTATTCTCCTCGGTCCATCCAGAAAAAAATCCCGTTCTCAATAAAATTTGATTTTTTATTATCTATATATTATTGCCGCTCTCTGCGGTTGCTTGCTGCTGCTGTGATCGTAGACAGTTCATACCGATGTTTGTTGCCGATATGGTCTGTTGTGTGCACATCGTTACTTTTGCTTGGGTTGTGTGGCTACTTTATATCTCTTTATACAGGTTTCGCTACTGCTGTGTGGTAACCACCGTGTCAATGGTGAGGGAGAACTCACAGTAATGACATAGTTCACGTCGTTGCAGCGGGTACATATACACCGCGCCCGCGTCTAGCAGTGCGGGAAAATTCTCTCGCAAATACATTTTGATGCCACCCCGATGTACGTGCGAGGACTAAAGTTCCACCGTGTGTGTAGTAGACGTATTTAAGCCTGGCGATATGCCTATATTTTTGGCTCTAAACCAAATTAAGCCCTATCGTGTCTTAAATGTCTACAAAATAGGTCTATTTTATCGACCTAACGACCACGGCAGACCACGGTGAGATATGGATTTTCCCAAAATATGCACTTGGGCACATTATGGCCCAAGCGCATATTTGAAGCAATTTTCCGAGTATTTTCCAGCAAACAACAGCATTTCAGACGACAAAAGCTCGAGGAAACATCAGACGGATGCCTACATTTCGAGGGTGGAAATTGAACCGGGTTGAGGGCCAGTCCTGCTGTGCTGCTGTACTGACTGCCACACTGAGGCACACCGAAGGCGGCAGACGCCTGCGAGGTATCCTACATATGAAGCGAGTATGGAGTACGAAGCACTCAATGTTTTTGCCAGGCACCAGTTATTTATTTTGGCCGTTTGTTCAAGCTCGCACAGCATGGGCAGGGGAGGGTCTTTCTCGAAGTTTCCACCCACTCATGTGCTGACTCATGACATAAATCCTCGTCTTGCCATCTGCGTCTGGAGTAGTGCAGAAATATCATAGTATATTTTCAAGTAGTTTGATCTTTCCTCGGCTTTTCTTTTTATGCGTACTGAAAGAGACCACTATTTCGAGTTTTAGACATATGGTGTTTTTTTTATGCGTTTAAGGTCGAAGTATCGAATGGCCTAGCTCTTCCAGTTGGAAGTACTTAAGACCTAACCTCGAGGCTTAAATACGTCTAGTGTGTGGTTGCCCGGGGACAGAAGCGTCTCATACCCCGCAAAATAGAGCCAGTCTCGGCGGCTTTCCGCGGCCATAGCTCGCGCCACGGACGTCCCATGAGCCCGGCACACGGCTGATAACATACCGACGGGTAGTCTGATCGCATTGCAGAAGAAAGCACACAAAAAAACTCTGCGCCGGCGGAGAAAAAGGGACGGACTAGGCAAAAAAATCAAAATGGTACATATGCATACAAGTAATAACATGGTGTAGAAATGTGTTTTATTGTGTTCTTCACGTCAAACTGACTTTTCCATCCTGATGCCGTGCCTTCATTGTTATCGTGCGAGATTGTAGTTTGACCATGGGCAATGATTGATGACTGAGGTGTTTGACGACAAAAAGTAATTGCGACCATGATTTATTAACATGCGATTATTGCCTGGCATCTGATTTTTGTACCATGTACTATTATTGTTGATGGCCGAAAAACAAACATTTCCCACGGCAGCAGAGCTATACATGAGATTCTCACAAATCTACACTTTCTCTACATACAGCAGAATCATTTTTGATAACTGCTGCATATCGTCATAGCATGATGTCCACCCCTTCGCGCCCCCTTACTCGCTCCCTCCTCATCATGTGTGTGCAGCGTGCGATGTACGGTATCTGTACGTACAAAATCGGAGCGCATGGGGAATAGTAGAGTGCAGATACAAGGCCTATTAGTATTACGCGGGGGATAAACCCATCACGAACGTGGTGTGGGTGCATTTTAAATTTTCAGAAAAGATGAACATGACCAATGTTCCTGCGATGGTTATGGACCGTCGTATTATATGCCAGATACACGCGTGCGTTGTAGTCAATTTGTCAAACCGTTCGAAGATTGTTACTTCATTATCACGGTACCTTATCAAGTAGTAGCATGGATAAAAACTCATTTAGCACTGTGATACCAGGCGTCGATCTTCCGGGAAGGGATATATATGCACACCTGTCAGATTTTGTCCCCCTCAGAAACGGGTTTTATAGTTTCCGCGCAGACTGACTAACATCACCCTGTTGACCCTGATAGCTACACTGTAGTTGCAAGGGGAGTCGCCGACCTATATCCTTAATGAGGACACACAACCCGTAATACGCGCGATCGGAGTATCACACAGCTTGCAAATATGAGTTTCGAGAAAATATTCGATCTCACAGCTGGAGTGTGTTTTCATGTACTACAAGAGCTCCGCATGGCTGCCGGCATTCGCCGGCGCCCATGCTTCGGGTAGGGCAGGGCGGCACTCGGACGACGAAAAGGAGAAAAAGCTGTAGCTGTTCGATTCCACATTATTGGAATTTTAATGTAATGCCGAGAGTTTAATACGAATATGAGTTTCTAAAGATCATAATTTGACATTCCATGGCGCCCATTCTTTGGGTGAGGAAGGGTAGCACTCGACGAAATATGTTGTAGTAATAAGGAAATGCAAGCTTAAAGTAATGCCAAGAGTTTAATACGAACATGAGGTTCTAAAGGTTTACTTTGATGGAAGGAAAACATATAAACGAAGGAAGCAAGCATAGGCGAAAAACTGTTATTAAAACCGTCGCCAAGTAAAAGTAGGCCAGAAATGCCGTAAGGAGAATTTGAGAACCTGCTTGGCTTCGAGGCTTCGAGGCGAAAGCAAAGAGATGTCATCAATAGAAATGATATCGGACGGAATAAATGGTTGAAAATGTTTAATTTACGGAAGAGAAAAAGGAAGGCGCCGTTGAATGTGCCTTCGAAAACCCCTCGATGTTTCCCACAGTAGACGAAGAACTCACGATGTTTGTTTACAAAATACACGAAGAACTCACTCGCAGAAAATAACTAAAAAGGCGACATTGCATGCCCTCAATTAGCTACTTCAATGTACGCGGCACTTACAATGGTGAAGATATACAAACATTAACAACGAATTATGCAGACTTAGAGAGGGGCGCTAAAGGGGACATAGAATGCCCTCGACCCAATAAATAAAGGGGATATAGAAATGCCCTCGATCCAATTGGTACTTTCAACGCAGAGAACTTACACCAGAGAAATGGCAAGCTAAACGGAAAAAGGGGGATAATCAACCCTCACACAAGACAAACAAAATAATCCTAGACCGGTATCAAATCGTACCACTATCACTAACAGCTCCCGACTCTGTGGAAGGTAGGCCTCGAAACAACTTAATCCGTATGACAGGTTAGTATTTGATTGTACCATAGTCACAAAACAGCTCTCCGACTCGGCGTGAGATACACGATGGGTCCTCCGGGCTTACTTGCATAATGTACGAAGAACTCACTTAGAAGAAAGGAGCCCTAAAGGGGATATATAAAAATAATCCTAGACCGGTATGAAATCGTACCACTATCACTAACAGCCGCCGACTCTGTGGAAGGTAGGCCCCAAAACAACTTAATCCGTATGACAGATCAGGTTTGACCCTATTGTAGACCAAGCACGCTCAGAATGATGAACACTCCAACAGCACCAAACGCAATAATATAAAAAGCTGAAGTATTGTAGCGATCTACTACTACTACTGATATAGCACGCATTCTTCTGGACGTATCATGTATGTGTCGTCTTGCAGCCACACCTTCAGTCCCATAGCCAGCACGCACACAGCAGCAAATGACAGCCCAGCAGCACACACGCAACCAACCGCTGCACGTATGAAGCCTACAGCGCGGCACCATGAATAACAAATGACCGTGACGGCTGGATTAGCCCTTTGACAGACCGACGCCCCGCTCTCGAGCCCGGGCAAGATGTGTGTCTGTCTTGGCCTATTGGGTCGAACCTTACGAACTCTTAGATCGCAATTATTTGCGCGGTCGCAATTCGGCTGGTCATTTGCGTCATGTACGTTGTCTAGGGATTTTTTATTTGTTTGTGAAGGGTGTCCGATTTTGCTTCGTAATAAAGTTGTACTCCCGCTTTCGTTGCTGGCCCTAGGAAACCTTTCGCAGATGTCGTAGTATGCACATTCGTCTACGAAAAGCACGCCATCGCTCACGCGTGATTTGTTTACCTGGTATTTCTTTTTGTAGGTTGTCCGTCGTTGTTGTACTAATATCTTATTACACTGTAGCAGATGTAATTTTTTCATGTGCGGATTCACCCGGCGAAGTTATCGTCCACACATTCTTCATACAGTAACTCCTCCTGCAACATGTTTTTGCGCAACGTCGCGCGAAGGAACGGTTTGAGCCTGTCTGTATCTGCAGACCAAGCACGCTCAAAATGATGAACACTCCAACAGCACCAAACGCGATAAAATAAAAAGACGAATTATTAGAGCGATCTACTACTACTGGTATAACACGGGTTTTTCTGGACGAATCATGTATGTGTCGTCTTGCAGCCACACATGCAGCCCAACAGCACACACGCAACCAACCGCTGCACGTGTGAAGCCTACAGCGCGGCAGCACCAATAACGAACGGCCGCGATGGCTGGATTAGCCGTTTGACAAACCGGCGCCCCTGCTCTCGAGCCGGGGCAAGATGTGTGTCTGTCTGTTGCTTGGTTTCAGTTGATGAGGGCACTCAGACTGTGTCAGATGCAATTTTTTTACGTGCGCATTCACCCGACGAAGTTATACATATTTCTCATACAGTAACTCCTCCTGCTGAATGTTTTTGCGTGAGGTCGCGCAAAGGAACGATTTTGGGCCTACCTGTATCTGCAGACCAAGCACGCTCAAAATGATGAACACAGCACCAAACGCGATAATGTAAAAAAGCCGAATTATCAGAGCGATCTACCACTACTGGTATAATTAACACGCGTCCTTCTGGACGCATCATGTGTCGTCTTGCAGCCACACCTTCAGCCACGTGGCCAGCATGCACACAGCACATGACAGCTCAATAGCACACACGCAACCAACCGCTGCACGTATGAAGCCTACAGCGCGGCACCTTGAATACCGAATCACCGCGACGGCTGGATTAGCCCTTTGACAGACCGGCGCCCCTGCTCTCGAGCCCGGGCAAGATGTATGTCTGTTGCTTGGTTTCAGTTGCATGAGGGCACTCCACAGCAGTAGCTAACTGGAGCACAGCAGTCAGTTATTCCTTTGTTATGTCACCCCCCCTTGCCTGCGTTCGTTCAAGCTACCCCAACAGCAGTAACCACGTGAAGCTAAACTCAAATCATGACCCATGGCGGCTTCCGCGCGTTTATACTGTGGCGGGCAGTCGTTGCAGGCAACGTTTTCTAGGCCATGCCGTGCATGCCTCGTCTCACACCCCTGGCAGCTGGTGCCCTACGCTGCTCTGGGTCTCGGACGGGACGGGGCTAATAACCTAGCTTCGTCTCGTCTCGAGTGCCTGGTGCACAATCTGTGACCAAACAATAATTAGTTGCCACCGCAAAATTCCAAACATTATCAAGTACCTATTTTTTTGAAACATTATCAAGTAAGTACCGTTTGTAAATGATGCCAATTTAGGGGCAAAATTCCAAACATTATCACGTACCGTTTGGAAATGATGCCAATTTTGTAAATCATCTAGGCGTTGCAGACATCAACATGCAACCAAAATTCCCGAAATTCCTCCTCGACATGCGGTAATTTTGCAACTTCTCGCTTGTCTCGCTCGGCATCCGTCCGCGTTCACGTCGATATGCGGAACGGACACGGAAGGGCGAGGGGCGTTGGAGCCGCCCCCCGAAGGCGGCGCTCGAACGAAGCTATATTCGACCGAGAATTCCAGTTCCGCGAATCGCATACTTCGGCCGAGACAAAAAGCTCCTGACCAAATACCTGACACCAAGAAGGATTTTATATATATATCTATAATACAGGCGGATGACTTGGCCCTCGAGATAACAACCTCGCGACGTTTAGCGAGGCGTTTGCCCTCTGGTTTATTGATGCTCTGAATCAAAAACAAGTTTTGAATACATGCCAATCACGGTTTCAGGAACGCAATGGTTTACTGGCAGGATTTACGATGAAAAAAATATACGTTGTTAGTTACGCAATACTATCCACTAGACCACTGAGGCACGGCGACTGGGTTGATTCTGAATGGTAGCTTCCGTAGTTCAAGAAACGCACGGTGTTCTATTCAAAGAGTCTTGTACGTTCAACGCGTCGGAAGAGCTTGGTTGGAGTAGAACGGGACTTGTTGGGCTAAAACCATGCATTCTAAGGGAAGCTTTGGCGTATATCAGCTGGAGCTGTGGCGGTTGGGAAGGCATGATATTCAAATCAAAGAGTCTCGTAACTCCAACGCGTTTTGAGGGCGTGGTACGGACAAAACCTGGTCGGAAAATTATCGTGCATTAGATGGCATGTGAAATGATAGTGTCATGTTTCTGATTTGGGTGGTTTGAAATGTTGATAAACATGGACTGGAAATATGTATTTGGGTCCGAAGAGTCTTAATGGTGAAAATGATATTCTTCTGCATTTCAATGTGAAAATATATCGATGGATACTTTGGAATTTGGACGGGGTTTTTTCTTGTGTACTCAACCGGGAGACAGCTGCATGCTTCAATGGTGAGTTCCGGACCTACTCTCCTAGTACACTCGTTTCAAGCCTTTTTCGCCAGCTGATGTCTGTACCTGAACTATGGTACAAACACACTTGTCACGGCAACTAAGTGAGGATTAAGGTTGGAGTGTCAACCCTATCCCAGTAGCTGATGTCCCTATGACCACTGTGAACCTCCACTTGTTACGGCAACTGCGTGCGGGTTGATTAATCTTCAAGATTTGTAATTGGGGAGCTATCGTGCTAGTACACCCAATCCAACCCTATTCCATTGAGCTGGTGACCGTTTTACCGGGAAGGCTGAGTGCTGATTACCGCGTTGATGTTGGGGTTTTAGATTTTCGACGTTGAATTTCCGATTTCGAACTTTGAATTAGGGATTTTGGAACTCGGACTTTGCATATTTGTGTTTTATCCTGGATCTTAGTTTTTGAAGATTGATCCTGGATACTGTCGCTGGATTATGAGGGTTGGCTTTTAGAGCGGTTTTCAGCGCTATGGTATTGCATTCTTTCTTATTTTCATAACAATAGGTATTGATGGACTGTGTTTTTCTTTGACTCGTTTTACCTTGAGGATTTGTTTTTTTTGTCAGGTCATGCCGTATCAGTTACACAGCAGGGAGGCTGTCGACTGTAGGCTTAGATACAATACGGATAAGAGGATAGTTTGACATAGTAGTAGATATTTCCCAACGATAGGCGTTCCCGATGGTTCCCTGGTAAGCCTCGTAACTACTGAGGTCGATGTCATAGGTTCAAGCCCCGCAGGGGACTCTTCCTTACAAACATTGACAAGCCGAAAGTGCGAGAGCGCGAGCTGACGAAGTTCGACGCTAATCGACGAGCACAAAAAGCTGAAATATGGGAAAGCTGATTCCTATCCGCGATGAAAATGAAGGCACGTACCGGGGGGCAAAGGGAAATACCTGTGACCACGGATTTTATAAACGCTCGCCGAAGGTAACTCTTAGGAGTTGAGCTGGAGAACTAAGATATATATGGGCTACATGGTAGTGGAAAATTGGGATGGCGGCATAAGCTCCGGCCTACTTAGCTGCCTGTTTTCTACCGATCTTCCTCCTGGTTGCACCTCGGGATAGAGCAAAAATATTTCGTGATGGATTTATGTACCTGCTGGTGACCCACCATCCCACTTCTGTTCGTGCGATGGGTAAGCCATGCACGCCTCAAACGTCAAGGAACATAGACGTATTTTGAACAGGCTAACCTCGGAAAATGACAGTCTCGAATCCCGGTGCTCTCTTCCAACTCGAATATGAGGTATCAAGATACATCACTGACACCTAGTGGGAGTATCACCATGTGCTGTGCGATTTATCAAGATTTTACCGCCGCCGTCACAAACGGTACCACCCGATTATATTAGTATTCAAAACCAGATGCGGCAGACGAAACCGAGATGCGCATGTTTCTTTGCCATGCACCGAACAGATTTCCGAGGTGGACGAAAATGTAACTCCGAAGACGCTCTGCTGCAGAGCTACAGATTTCCGACCCTGCATCCAAGAAGCTCATGATGAGTGGATCCATTTCAATGCAAGTAGTAGAATTTTGAGGTTCAGACTCGGTTGTATCGTTGGTGGTATGACAATAACGTCCGCACACGTTTCAGTACCGAACCAAAGCGTTTTACGTTCAATGTACAGCTGCAGCAAAAATAGTCAGATAGCTCCGAGCTGTCTTCGAGGAGTGGTAGGACGGAGACGTCACCTCCAAAAATCCCCAATGAAGCAAACATGCCCCACACGTCTTAATGTTCGGATGGTTATACCTCGTAATCGCCACACGAGCAGGACCCCGTGTGTTCCGTCCGTATTGTTTCCACACACAAACGAAGCCGGTGAACCTGCGGTCGTGAAATCTTGCCTATTCCCACACGCTAAACGTTAATATACTGCGTGCCTGGAAATCGAACATGCTGTGATTGCCGTGACACATGGCAGCCACAATAACAACCTCCCAATGAGGGATTGTTCTTGTCGGACTGGACCATCGCCCTCCAACCTGAAGACACAAGGCTTGAAACCATAAATGATAGAATATCGGCCGACCATCGCCCTCCAACCTGAAGACACAAGGCTTGAAACCAATAATGATAGAATATCGGCCGTACATACTTAAGCCATACGGTTACTCGTTGAGCAGAGCTTCCTTCAGCCAAGAGTAGCTGGATTGCCCCATCAACAATTCACACACCAAACGACAGTTCGATGCTACTGAGAGTCCAAGAGATTATCGCTTGGCGTCGTCCATAGACTGCGCTACAAGCAGGATACAGTCGGCACACCAGCATAGTTCACCCGGAACTACCAACTGCACCGTCTGTCTGGAAAACAAATCATCCCTACATTAATTCTGGAAAACATATCATCCCAACATTAATGCTGTTAAACGTGAGCTCCCACCCTCTAGAAGGGATTCCAAACCACAGCGTTTTCGGTCCGTCATATACGAATGTAGTTCTCTCTTTTGGACCATTCCAAAGAAACCCTACAAGTAATATTGCGACACGTTCGCATGAAAGCGCGCTACTTTCACCCCCCACGTGCGGAACCATTCACAACAGAAATTTCGTACGCCACTGACTGGTGAATTCGAAACCGGGATCATTCCATTGGGTGGTCGGTGGTCCCGCTCCACACCGCTTCACCCCCAGGAAAACTTCCACCCCATCACCCACCACATTCAGATTGTAGTAGTTGCTCTTCCTCTTCCGTCGCAACCGATTCCTCCACTTGCGCTTGTGCGGATCGGGTCGTGACAAAACCTTCATCAGGTAGATCGTCACCTCCTGTGTAGATGTTTTATTTTGGGGAGAGTTAGTGAGGCAAGACAAACGGAGTGGAAGTGAGGCAGACGTTCCAATTGGGGATGTGGCTTGAAGCGATGAGTTTGTCTGTCCAAGAGGTATCCTCCACACACTAATCGTAGAAATCGCTGCAGGTCTGTAACCCCAGGCATATTGATATGAAACCCGTCATGTCGGCTCCGTGAATGGTCACAATATACTTACGGAGTTCGTGCTGGGTATTATTAGTGCGTAAATGTATACGAAATGTGTGCCAGCAAGAAGACAGTGTCCCGCCACCGTCGCCGCTACGACAGTCGTACGTTTGGCGGTATCCACGACATGCCTCGATCAGCTCAAAGCGACCTCGTGATAGTCACTGGTACTGCGAGCGGTAAACCGATCGTTGCATTACTACCACTACTTGCCCGAACCACCAAAACACCCGCTCTAACGACTCACCCGGTGTCCCCTGTCGTCCAGGGTGATATTCACTCCGCCCAAGCGTATCATTTCTCGTTTCACATATTGGCAGTCACGCCTCCGCCAGGAAAACCACTCCACAAAAACCTCCGTGTCCCCTGCGACTACCTTGGATGTCCCGTCCTGCATCTGTTGTTGCAGCGCCGTTCTCGCTCTGAGGATATTGGACAACAGGGGTCCCCTGGGGAGTCGTGAAAGCCAGTATTTCGGTCATTTGGGCAAGTAGTGGTGGTAATGCAAAGATCGTTCTAACGCTCGCAATACCAGTGACTATGGAGTGGCTTCCTTGGCGGAGGCATGACTGCCAAGATGTGGAACGAGCAAGGGATTGCCTGGGCAGAGTGCTCATCACCCTGGACAACAGGGGATGCCTAGTCATAACTACTCTGCCCAGTTGCACCCTTGCGCGTTCTGCAACTTCGCGGTCACGCCTCCCCCAGGGAAGCCACCTCATAGAATCCCCCGTATCCCCTGCCATTGTGTTAGATGTTGCCTCCTGCATCTGTTGTTACAGCGCCTTTCTCGCTCGGAGGATACGCTTTAGCTTACCCGCTCTGGAAGCTAGCAACAACATGGAATGGACCCCTCTGTGGTCGTCGCTGGGTGCGAGGGTCGACAACTTCCATACAACTTGGCAAAAATACCGCAGCTTTTGCTGGCGAGCCATATCGTAGGCTTGCCTCTTCCTTACCACGTCCCAAGAAGGAATATACGGCACGCTCCTAGGGCTAGGCTCGAAGGCCTCGCTTGAAGTGGTTGGACAAGCGTGAAGGGCAGCTTCAGGCGTGGACCGTGCACGACTGAAGCTGCCCTTCAAGCTTGACCATCCACTTCAAGCGAGCCCTTCGAGCCTAGCCCTAGGAGCTCGCTGTACATTGCTTCTTGGGGCGTGGTAAAGTAGAGGCAATTCTACGATATGGCTCGCCAGCAATGGCTGCGTTTTTTTCACCAGGTTGTATGGAAAGTCGTCGGCTATCGCACCCAGCGACAACCACAGACGGGTCCATTCCATGTTGCTGCTAGCTTCCAGAGCTTGGAAGCTAAAGTGTATCCTCAGAGCGAGAGAGGCGTCTTCTCTGGGGAGGCGTAACCGCCAAGTTGTGGAACGCGCAGAGGTGCAACTGGGCAGAGTAGTTACGACCAGGCATCCCCTGCTGTCCGGGCTGATGAGCACTCTGACCAGGCGATCCATTGCTCGTTCCACATTTTGGCGGTCACGCTTTAGCCAAGGAAGTCACTCCATAGTCACTGGTTCTGCTAGCAAGTGGATGATCAAGCTTGAAGGGCAGCTTCAGGCGTGGACCGTCCACCACTGAAGCTGCTCTTCAAGCTTGACCATCTACTTCAAGGAGTCCTTCGGACCTAGCCCTAGGAGCCCGCTGTACATTCCGTCTTAGGGCGTGGTAAGGTAGAGGCAAGTCCATGATATGGCTCGCCAGCAATGGCTGCGTTTTTTTTGCCAGTTTGTATGGAACGTCGTCGGCTATCGCACCCAGCGACGACCACAGACAGGGCCATTCCATGTTGCCGCTAGATTCTAGAGCGGGTAAGCTAAGGCGTACCCTTTTTGTTTCTTGGGGCTTGGTAGCGATGAGACAAGAGCTCGGCCCACTACGAATTCCAGGGCTGTCGGGGCTTGCGGTGGGGCTAGGACTGAGGCTGTGGCCGGCGGGGCTAGGGCTAGAGTGGGAGCTCGGAATGGGGCTGGGGCTTGTGCTGGAGCTAGCGCCGCTTCTGCGGCCGTTGAGGCAGATGTAGCATGTCCAGCGCGTGTTCTCGGGGGGGTGGACCAGCGGTATGGGCTGGGGCTTGAGTCGCGGATGGGCTTGAAGAGTGGATCGCTTGGCGGGGGGTGGATGCTAGGGTGCCAAAGTAGCCAAATGACGACAAAGAGAACAATAGAGAAGAGAGAGTTGTCGTAGGAGAGGCAAGGTTTCGTGACGCTGTATGGGCCGTCTGGGAGGGGAGCGGGGCTGTGGCGGCGGGGATTGAAGGCAAGCGTAAATGTGGTCTCGTTAAGGTGAGGGTTGGGGCTGAATATGCCGCGGTACCGGCTGGTGCGGGGGCTTGGATTGAGGCCGTTGAGGCCGATGACAAAGGTCCGTCGGTTGCGGCTGGGGGTGATCTGGCCTTCGGGATTGACGTGGTTGGCGTTGGTGCTGCGGCTCGTGCTGGGAATGCGGGCGTCGGAGATGTCGGTGTGATCGTGGCGGGCGTTGGTGCCAGCGTGGCACAATTGGCTGTCGGACCCGTCGATGGCGGTTGTGCCGGTGGAAGCACGATCGATTTCTGTGGACTAGCGGAATGCTCGTCCTTCTGCGCTATCACAGTCGCGAGTTAAGACAAACACGCTATTAGAGTAGCGAGTTAAGACGAGCAAACTTCCCAATATTTCGTCATCGCTACGTTCGGCGGAAGGAGGAGACGGGTGCGAGGAGGAGAGGAGGAAGTAAAAATGTCGTGGATGGTGAGGGAGGAAAGACCGCCTAGCGATGGTTTTAGACTGGCGTGATAGGCCGCCATCGAAGCCTTGATTGCGGGGCCTGGCGCGGTCTTCTCTCGGTAGTTTTCGTTCTGTTAGTTGGAGAAGTTCACACGCAGGAAAAAAGGTAGCAAGGACACACGAGTGAGCTTTTGTGTCATGGATATGTGGCGAGATTTTACCGTGGGCGAAGAACATGGCATAAGCGAAACAACGTAATGTTCGTTAATCTACACATTGTTCGGGGATTAGTTCTAGGTAAAGCAGTGGTATATATATAGTCCAATCGTAAGTTTTATCGTCCTTGCTCGACTTGTGGTACTCTGCAGTTTGCGAATTGGGCATCACGACCCCGATTTCATTTGAGGAGTGCTTGTGTATGCTGTGAATGGCTGGATTTGGTGTACCCGTTAACGATCACCAGGTGTATCCCGTGGGCAACAAGTTGGTGTTGGGCTTGTTTAGGCTTTTGCTGGAGAAATTGCTCAGCTCATTTGTTCGAAACATGTACCAGGTCCTGAAAGAGTACGTTGCAATGGTAATGTAGACATCGAAGGGGCTCCTAGTAGCGCCGGCAGTTTGTAGGCCCGCGAGTCTAATGTTCAACAATACTGGGGGGCCACGGGTAAACCTTGTAAATCGCAAAACGCAAGACTGATTCTGCGATAGCCCCCCCCAGAAAAACCAGCGGTTTTCTTTAACACGCGTTTCATGGATGCTCGACAGGAGGAAGGGGGCTATGAAAAACATATCTTCATATATATTCTCGTATGCAAAATGACTATCGAACGACGACGTCGGGGTGACAAGGGGCACCGTATTTCAGGAGATGCGACCAGGACCCGGTTTCAACCCCAGTAATTTCATTAGCACAAAAAATGGGGAGGCTACCGTAGAACGACTCTGAAACATGATGTTCCAAGAATGGTACGTGTAAGAAAAAAAGCGACATCCAAACACGGCAACAAATGTGCAGACGTAACGGCATATCGTACCCTGCTGTTCAATTTTTTATCGTACCGTAGCATCACCGCGAGGTAGCGAATATAGTTGCGACACACATGTCACGCATTCCGACGCCGTACAAGAGTTTTGCGCACGATTGTAAACAGGGCTCAAACCGACGTTTGATGCATGAACGACGTAGCCCCGGCTCGATGAATAGGCGTGGAGTGTATACAGTAGTACCTACTGTAGTGCGGCTTCTACACAAGCAGCATGTTCCTTTGGTAGTTGTTTCATGTATACCATGGTTGACTAAACTGCAGGGTCCGTTGAGGTTTTCTTCCGTGCATTCATTTCCTGAACAGCAGTTCATGTGTACGAACTGCAGTATACCCAAATTTTCAAGGGTGCGTTCGGTACGGTACGTACCGAGGCGTACCGTCGGTATACACCGCGGGTATTACCGGTACCGGACACTTCGGTACGTTCGGTACGTTATGAGTACCGGTACCGGAAACTTCGGTAAGTTCAGTGCGACATCCATACCGGTACCGGACTCTTCGGTAAGTTCGGACATCAATACCGGTACCGGACACTTCGGTAAGTTCGGTACGACACCAGTACCAGTACCGGCGGTACCAGTACGCACGTATGTACCGGAGCCGGTACCGGTATCGGTACAACAACGATACAGTTACCGGACACTTCGGTAAGATTGGCACAGCACTAACCAGGTACCGGAGACTTCGGTACATTTGGCACGATATCAACCCGATTCCACCACATTGTTACGTCATCCCTTGACATGTGGCTTCAGGCAGCACTCGAAGCCACACACACTCCCGGTCCTCAACATCTTTCAGAACGCTCGGTATACCGAGACTCTGAGCACGCATTACCAACGGCGCAAATTCCCCGAATGAGGTGGCTTCCAACAGCGATACCACTGCTTCTGGTGGCGGGTCATCTTCGCCAGCTCCCACACACACCAGCGCTGGCAGCAGACGTTATCGATGTGGACGCGGAAAAGAAAGCGGTGGCGGTGATTTTTCATGCTCCTGTGTACAACCCGCTCACGGGAGACATGTAGGAGTTTCCGGCGGAGACGGTAAAAGCCGTCGATGGTTTCCCGGTGCCGGCCGGTTTTCGGAGGGAAGGGACGCGTGAAACCTCGTTTATGTGCTCGATTGGCGTGTACGTCGAAACGATCGACGAGAAGGCGGTGCCCTGCTGATAATCCAAAGGGTGCACTTTACCTTGTGAATAGCATATCAAAACAAAGATCAAACAAAAAAATACATTAAAAAATAGAACCAATTAAAGTTCACTTCTATTCTATGCCTCAGCGGGTACCCCCGGCCAATAACGGATTGGCTCTGTACATGTAACGCCAGTTTAAGTCCAGTTTATGTACCTAAGCGCAAATGTGCGCCGGCATATAGGCGGCGGTATATACCACCGGTACTGCCGGTATATGTATTCAAGTGTGTGTCGGTACCGATACCGGTACTGATACAGACTTTCGTACCGGTACCGGACGCTTCGGTAAGTTCGGTACGACATCAATACTGGTATCGGAAACGTCGGTAAGCTCTGTACGGCATCGAATACCGATACCAGAAACTTCCGCAAGTTCAGTTCGACATCAATACCGGTGCCGCCGGCACCGGCACATACTTTCGTATCGGTGCCACACACTTGGGTAAGTTCGGTACACCTCCAATACCGGTACCGGACACCTCGGTAAGTTCGGTACACCTCCAATACCGGTACCGGACACTTCGGTAAGATCGGTACGATATCCAAACCGGTACCGAGAATACCGATAACGCACCGAATACACTCTTGCAAAAATTCCATTATGTACAGTAACACTTCGTGTTTCGGTGTTGTTGGGCGATCGGATGGATTATTTATCATAGGTACGTACCAGGTGCATTGCACGTGGTGCGGTAAGTGAAAATGGTAAACCTGTTGCGGATGATGTACCGGACATTTGGTCTTTAGACGCAGAGGAGAACGACATACGCGATGCCCAAGAGTCGCGACCCCGAGCCACTCCAAACAAGGGCCGGAAAAAGGAGCCTCCTACCGGAACCTGAATCACGACTATTGAAAATGATCCATGCAGTCGATGTATGATGCAGAGTATTGGTTTATAAGAGGTACTGCATTAAAAAAAATGGAGTACCGTCGGTGTTCCCAGCATGCTCGTGACAACGGACACACAAAAAAGATGCAAAACACACTGACCAATGCTGAGCATTTTCATTTCGTTTCATTTCGAATCACCACTTTTGCTTTCCAACTCAACCCGTAAGAGGTGTTACCCTCAGTGACCTCCTCGACAAGCCGTAACCATAGGTGCCTTTCCTACTCCGCCTCGGTTTTGAGCATGCTCGTGACTAGTGCATGTGGTTTATTCCTGCAGTTCAGTTATAACAGAGGTATATGTTGTCAAAAAGATTTTCTGTCAGAAACACCCAAAAAAAGGTAAATCCATCCTGACCAAAAAAAAGTAGGTACTGGTAGTCAAGACGGTATCGCGGCACGGAGCAAGCATATGCCGGGGCCGATGTGCAGTCAGTTCGCATCCCAGCGATCGGACAAACTTAAGCTGTTGGAAGGGGCCACCACAATGGGGCCGTCAGCCCCGAACAAAGGTAAAACTTTAGCACCAACTTTCCATGGTGACATCCCTGTTTCTTATACCTCCTCCTTACTCTCTTCCCCCCTGCTGCTGCAACGCTGCACACTATGTGATCAAGTCCACCAGTCGGAAAGAGCGCTGAAGCAAGTGTCTGTCTCAACTACGAACCCCTCCTTGTCATGCGCACAAGCTATCCGACATACAGTGGTTGCTGTCTTTTCATCCTACGACAACGTGGTGCTACCCCACCGGCAATGGCGCAATCTTCGGTTGTTGTTTTCTATCTGCTCCTTATATCGGTCACAACCACCCCAAGCCAATACCAAGAGGTACTCTGTTTTGTCGATGATACTGTCACCCAGCGGCGGGGGCGCAGTGTGAACGTGGGGCTGCTTTAAGCACTACCACTACCGCTCGACGATGCTGGCTGTAGTCGGTCCAAGCGCCGCTCACCTTTGGATCCTGGTTGGGATCTTCGCATACGATGCTCCTTAGGGAGGAAGCCGTGCCTGGAGCAGTCGAGCCTCTGGAGGAGAATTCATGGCAGGACCTGACAACCGAAGGGACACCACCAAACAGGCTCTGTGCGGATGCGTTGGTGTTGCCGTTGAAGGTGGTCGTAGACAAGATCGAAGCCAAGACGAAATAAGTCTTCTTCATCGTGTCTAGCGAGCGTTGCTTCCGCGATCACACGGGGAAGAAGCTTTGCTACAAGCCTTCTCGACAGATAAGGGCGCAGCTCCTGGGGCTGGGGCTGGGTGGGGGCTAACGGACTGTGGGCTGTAGGCATGCACTGGAAAGATACCGCCAATCAAAATGGAGGAGTATCAACTGACGTAAACAAAAGAACATTTTACACATGATATTTGTACTCCAACATACTTAGCATTTCCGTCCAAAAAGGTACAACGAATCAACCCAGAATTACTTAAAGAAAGGGGCGACATTCCCAAACACCAAACATACAGTCACAGGAGCAGTTCCATACCATATTTTTCACAGCAGCACTAAATCAAACGCAATATTGCACAACATCATTTGGTTGTTAATGGGTGGATTTTCATTCTCTGTCGGACAAACATTGTGTACTGTCTACCTCCTCTGTCCAACAACAGCGTGTGTTGTACATCTGTACGTTTCCCGAAGTCCCATGGCACACGTTGCCGGGGGCAATCGGCAACCATGCCTAACCCATGGGCAACCGGTGGGCAACACAAGGGCAATTCATGGGCAACCCATATAAAGCACATGAGCATCCAAAGGGCAACCCATGGGCTATCACCATCAACCAATTGGCCTCCTATGGGCATCCCATGGGCTATTGCCGCCAACCCATGTGAGGGTATGCCATGGGCAAACCATGTGCAGCCCGTGAGTAATCCGTGGGTTGTCAACACCGACTCACGGTCCACCGGGTGGCAACTATCCCGACCAGCCCATGAGCATCCTCCTGGCATCCCATGAATATCCCATGGGCCATTGCCACGAACAAGGGGCAAGAATCCCATGGGTACCCCATGGGAACCCCATGGGCTAGACGAAAAAACAGCGCCGAATGAAAGACAAACAATGTAGGTTTTCGCAACTAATTTGTTTGTCTTTGTTTTTCAATAGTTAGCACGAGCGACCCATGGGCTACCTACGCATATTCCATGGGTCGCCCATGGACTGCTCATGAGACGTATGAGCTCTCCGTGGTTCGACCATAGCTAGCACTCTCGTGCAAAACATACAAAATTAGAGACGAATATGTAGGCTCCATTAGCCTTTGTATGGCACTCGAAACTGGGTCGGGATCTACTGTATGTATTCCATGGAATGCCCACGGGTTGCCTATGGGATTCCCATGGAAGACCCATGGAAATCCCATGGGTTGGTGGTGATGACCCATGGGCGGCACACGGGTTGGTCAGGCGATGCTCCTGGATTGCCCCTGGAGTGTCCATAGCATACCATTGGGGTGCCCATGGGATGTCCATACGTTTAAGTGGTACTAGATAATGGGTTCATTGGTCACGGTCACCCATGTAAAACCCATGGGTCACACACGGTCAGCGTTTGTTTTGCCCATCGATCATTCACGAATGGCTCACGTGTCACGCCCGGGTAGTCTATGCACCACCCGCGGTTAGCCCTTGGGTCGCCCACGAGTCACCGACGGGTAGGTCATGGTTGACCCACGGGTAGACCAGGAGTGACCCCCGGTTAGCCCATGAGTCGCCCACGGCAAGTCCATGGGTCGCTCATGGGTCACCCACGGTGCCATAGTTATCCCAAGGATATGGGTCATGAACGGATAGCCCATGGGTCGTCCGTGTGGGGTCCCGTGGGCCACTCGTGGGTTACCCATGGGTCACGCACGGGTTGTTGAACACTTGGTTCTGGTAGCCCATGGGTTGCCCATTGTTCCCACGGGCGACCTATGCGTGACCCGTGGGTGACCCATGGGCTGGAATGGTATCACAAAGTCATAGGTCGCCCACTGGTGACTCATGGGGCGACCCACCAGCAACCCCTGGGCAAACCGTCGGTGATACATGAGGGAATGTTGGCTGACCCATGGGCCGACTGTGGGACCGTGAGCGACCCATGGGCTACCCATGGGCTACCCATGAGCTAGCCGTGCGCTTTATCCCGTACCCAGTTGGCTCGCCCATGAGTTGACTACGGACAGCGCCCATGACTCAACCATGGGCCACCAACGGTATCATGGCTGGCCCATGGTCTTCTCACAGATAGTCCGTGGATCACCCACGGATTTCCTGTGGGTAAAAAATGGGTCGCCCGTTGGTGTCCCGTGGGAAATCCAATCGGTTGCCCATGAAAGGCAAAAATAAAAGTTGGATATTAGAAGAATTAAAGCATACCACGCAGCTTCAAAGAACTGAGTACAGTCCTTGTCCTCCTAGTGGGGTTGCCTCGTTAAATTACACTACCGGCACTAAAGTGGGACCCCGAACTATCACGGGGTATTGCGGTACTCTACAGGACGAGGTTGTAACAAGCAAATTTCACCGCACTAAAGTGGGGACCCGCACAAAATGGTGCCGCACCAACACGGACACACCGCTGTATCGACGATTCAGTCGGTTGAATTCACAGCTCGAGTGTCTTGAACGATCTTGTAGAAACAAAAGGAGTATAGATCCATTCGTGCTGCTGGCTAAACGTTGCGGTGAAAATGGAGGTATACTCCCTTCCGTAGCCTATGCCGGTGGTCGATGAAATGAGAGATACAGCGAATGAGGTAGAGGATGTAAGAAAGGTGGATGAAAAGGGAAAGCAGAGTTGGGACGTGGAGACGGGAGAGGAAGAGACGAAGGAGGAGCTATCGCCACCGCCGCTGTCACCGCAGCGGCAGCTGCTGGTGCAGTTACCACCGGCACCACCCTATGCTCGGCCGCGTCAGCTGAACTCGAGAACCATGAAGGCGACGGCGGGAGGGGGCTTCCGCGGGATATGAGATTTTTCTGCGGTTTAGGTGTTAAAGGGAAGTATTAGTACGAGTCATACCCATCGTACTGCGCGAGAGGGTGGGTTTCCGAGCGGAATGACGTGTGGGAACGAGATGGAATCAGCACGGGTTGCCTGGTTACGGTGGAGGACGCTGAGAGGCCCGGGCACTTGGCTAGTGAAGGCTACCCTTCGTTCAGACCATGCTAAGACCCTCCGTTTTTGTTTTTGGTCTTCTATTCTTACTCGTTCTTGGTATAGCAGTGTAACAATCCTGACTATTTGTGTTCTTGCGAAGTAGAGGCAATAGTGCAACGAATCGTAGTCCCGTCTTTAGTGAAACAAATCTTAGTCCCGTGTGCTTACCATGCTCGTTTAGCGTGTGAACGTGCCTAAAATAATCCAGAAATGCAGAGAAAAAGCAATTTCTTATTCTGGAGAAATAGGATGCTGAGTATGTGACGAGATGAACGATGATTGATGATTGCCTTGCGTAGCGCTGGCTTGTGAAGGTTGTATTTTCCAGGTCTTCTCTGTCATATATGCAGCACTTTAATAGGACCTGGTTTCTTTTCAATCAACCAATTGATCCCCGATCGAACAGGTCGGCGAGCTTTGGTTTCTGAGAATTTTCAGGCGTTGGATACGTTTCCAGTGGTTTTATGGTTGGAAAAAACGTGTGAGCCTGGTCGCGTAGAAGGCCATTGATGATATATCGTCCCACACAGTGCAGTACTACTGCGCACTTCCGGGATAGCAGATTGTCAACGTCACGGAAACCCCACTACAGTGCAACCATTTCCACCTAAAACGACACCGCGATGATAAGGAATTAGTCGGCAACTATAATATATACTTCGAGGTATCAAGTATTATACGGCGATACGAAAGGTGCGTCTGCTAAAGACATAGGCGTTGGAGACCCTGCTGTACGGGTGTATGACTTGGACTCCCGGCTAGGAGCACTTCGCTGTGCTCCGTACGGCACACGACAACCGCCTCCTGAGAGGGAATTGGCTTCCAGCACCGACAACGCACCGACCGCACCTCGTGTCGTACGCCAAGGCTCTCAAGAAGGCACAATGTGGGAGCGTTGACACGACCAACCGCAAGTAACGCCTCCTCTTTGCGAGGGCCATACAACGGACGACCAATGAGCGGTCGACCCATCGCGTGATGTTTGAGACGATGGCTGGTGGGGAAAACCCTAGACCAGGCCGACCGGAAAATGACTGGGCCCGTCGCCTAAAACACACGACATCAGCGTATTCCAAGCCACCGAAGAGACCACGGATAACTCCCCTTTGCCGTTTGGAGTAGAGACGGTGCTATGGTTGATGGTGGCTAAGAACAGTGGGAACTGGTACCGGGGGGTTGTCGACGCGGTAGACCGCTTCATGACCAGATGGCACAGGGGCGAGACCGAGAAGAGCTGGCTACGCCACGGAGCAGCGGACGCCATGAAAAGCGACAACGGGAAACCGGGGGCGGGGGGAAGGCAACCGTACCGATATATATATATGTAGCTGTTGACGAATGCAGAAACAAAGTGGCAAGTCGTGTGGCAAGGTACCGGTTCGACTAATACGTGGAACGTGTGCTACTATAGCCGTGAACCCTATCGTATGGTAGTTTCTTCTTTGGTTGTGCTTGTTAAGCTTCAAGGGGGAAGCGCGAAAGCAGCAGTAGTGACGCTTATTGTCTTGCTTGCTTGTTCTGTTCTATTTTCGCCGTGTTGCTCTGTTTGTTCCCATATCCTGCCTCCCCGTCGGTCCTATTGCCTTGCAAGATATATATCTGTTCTTCATCATGTATGTTGTTCTTGCAGCTGTTTGGATATTCTTAAATCAGACTCTTCAGAACTCCTGTCGGCTTGTTTTTACCTCTTTTTGTGTTTTTTTATTTTTTTTTTATTTTTGCTGTCTAGTTTGTCTGGGTGTTTTCTCGTACCCGGTACGCTAGCATTTAGCTTGCTGGACATTGCATAATTTTTAATTGCGGTTGTTTTTTGTTTTCTCTGTCTCAGTCTGTGACAACGTAATTTGTATCTCTCTAGGATGAAGAGTCAGCACGGACACTGGGTGTACTGATGATACCGTTGGGTAGAAATATCGGTTGAATGTGAAGACACAACACACACTGGTGGTGGAAAGTGTGCCTGTGTTCTTCACACGAAACTGAAATTTGATACTGATGCTGTGCCTTCATTCATATTCGTAGTACGAGATGGTAGTTTGGCATTGGGCAATGACTGATGGCTCAGGTGTTTTACGACAGAAACCTATTTCATGTGTCATCCTTGCCTGGCACTTTACCTTGTGTGTGCCGTGTACTTTTGTTGATGGCCAAAAAGCAAATATGTTCCGCTTCAGCAGAGCTATACATGAGATGCTCATAAAGATACTCTTTCTGTTCGGCAAAAACACTAACTTTTATATAACGTCATAGAATGATGTTCACCGCCCGCGCCCCTTTGCTTCCCGTCTTCTCATGTGTGTGCAGCGTGTGATGCACGATATATGTACGTACAAAACCGAATGGCCATGGGAGACTCATATAAATAGGGTAGATATATTTTTTGCTTATAATCCGCAGGTGCCCTTTCTAGAATGTACGTAGCGTACGAGCATGCTGAGTAAAGACGAACACGACCAATATTCCTGCAATGTTTTGGAAGTTTACCTCATACCGTCGTATTTCATATCTACGCATTGTCGTCAAGTTGCTTAACATATTAAAGGATGGTTACTTCTTTGTCGCCGTACCTTATGATACCAGCATGGATTAAAATGGGACACTGTAATACCAGTTGTTCGTTATTTCGGGAATTAATATGCGGAATGACGTGACCCTCTACATGCAGTAGCAACGTCGTGACGTATAGTGAGGCGTTCGCGCTCTTATTTGTTGATGTTCAGACAAAAAAGCGCTCTTTGTACTTGCGCCATAACGGCATCAGTTAGGCGTCGAGTCAACTCTGGAATGTAATGGCTTACTGTCAGGATTTTGCGACGAAAATCCTGCAAGTTTTGCAGTTCTAACGCCATAGACCACTGAGTCACGGTGACTTGGGGTGATTCTGAGTAGTAGCCTCCGTAGCTGAAGATAACCATGACATCCTAACCCCTAATCATATAGTCTTGTCATTCCGAAGCTTCTTGAGCGCTTGACATGGGTAATACCCGCACGAGACTCGTCGGGCTAAACTCATGCATTTGATGGAAATTTTGGATTTATCGTGTCTTTTTGGTACTGTTGGGAGCGCACATGTTGTTCAAATCAAGAAGTATGGTAAATCCAACGCGTTTTGAGAGCTTGGTATGGACAACACGAAAATGGGACTGGTAGGAAAAATGTCGTGTATTTGACGGAATACGAAATGACATTTTCATCTTTGCGATTTGGGTGATTTGGAATCTTGATAATATGGACTGAGAATATGTATTTTGGTCCGAAGATATCCAATGGTATGAATACGATTCTTCAGCATTTCAAAATTGAAAACTTATCGATTGCGCATTTGAAAAATGAGTGGGTGTTTTGGTGTGTACTCAACCCAAAAGTAATTGCCTCATGCTTATGGTGATATTTTGGATTAATGCTACAGTAGTAGTACACTCGTTCTAATCCTGTTTCACGAGCTGACGTTCGCGTGATTACTATGGTGAACTCCAGTTCTTATGGCCACTAAGTGAAGAACAGGGTCGGAGTGCCAGCCCTATCTCACCGGGTGATGTCCGCATTGCTACTGTTTATGAGACTCCACTAGTTTGGTAACTTTGCGGATTGTTTGATGTTGAAGGAATGTGGTTGTGGGACTGTCGTGCTACTGCAGTACCTTGGTAGTAAAATCATGCCAACCTTACTTTACTGAGCTGGTGGCCGTCTTACAAGGAAGGTTGAGTGATAAAATACCGGGTTCACGTTGGAGTTTGGGATTTGGACTTTGGGTTTAGGGTTTCGAACTTAAGGTTTTATCATTTGGACTTAAGATACTTGTTTTAGGAATCAGACTCTTAGCTCTTAGATCTCAGGTTTTGGGTGATTAGTCCTGGATACTGTCCATGGGTCGTGACTTTTGAGTTTTGGAGTCACGTTCGGAGACAACTGTACTGGGATCTTTATTTCTGCCACAACAGTAGTGCTAGGATACTGACCGACTGTACTTTCCCGTTGACTCGTTTTACCTTGACGAAACAAAAATCATATGGGGCCATGCCGTATATGTTACACAGCAGGGAGGCTGTTGCTTGTGATATTAGATGGGCTACGGATATGACGATAGCTAAGCATGATAGTAGAGAGTTTCCAATTATAGGCGTCCCCGCTGGCTCGACAGTAAACCTCTTAACTGTTGATATCGATGTCATAGGTTTAAATCCCTCAAGGATCTCTTTATTTTTACTTGCCATGGAGAAAGTGCGAGAAAGCGAGTTGACGAAGTTCAATGCACATCGGCGAGCATAAAAAGCTGAAACGCTGGAATGCTGAACCCGACGCGAAAAATAATGAAGGTGGGTAGCGAGTTGACGAAGTTCAATGCACATCGACGAGCATAAAAAGCTGAAACGCTGGAATGCTGAACCCGACGCGCAATAAAATGAAGGCACGTACCCGGGGTAGAAGGCAAGACACCTGTGACCATGGATTGTGTAGAAGGTCGCTGAGGGTAACTCAGTTGAGCTGGAAGGTAAACATGAAATATACGCGGGATACATGGTAGCTAGGTATCGGGATGGAGGATTAGTTCTGGCCTATATTGCCGTGCATTTTCTACCGAGTTTCTTCCTCGTTGTACCTCCGGAAGGAGCAACAATATGCACGTGACGCATTCATGTACCTGTTGATCATCCGCCACCCCACTTATGTTCGTGTAATTGGTAAGCCCTGGACGCTTCAGAGGCCAAGGAACCGATACGTGTTTGAACAGACCAATCGCGGAACGTAGCAGCCTCGAACCGCGGTGCTCTCTTGCAGCTCACGTCTGAAGTATCTAGATACACTGCTGTCACCATATATGGCCGAGTATACCACGAGTTTCACCACGCGCTGTGCGATCTTTTGCAATTGTACCGCCACCGTCACAAACAATACCATCCGGTTGTATATGAATATTCAAAACCGGATGCCGTAGGCGATACCGAGATGCGGGTTGTGTTTTCCCATGCATCAAACAGCCTTCCGAGACGTAAAAAACGTGTACCTTCAAAGACTCCCTGCCTGCAGTCCTACCAGGCACACGTGAAAGACAGATTCCCGACCCTCCGCCGAACAAGCTCATAATGATTGATATCAATATAACGCAAGTAGTGGAAGATTGATGTTCAGGTTCATTCTTAACTTTGGCCGTATGACCACAACCTCCGTGCACTCTTCACTGCCGTACCAAAGCGTTCAAGGTTCAACGTACAGCTGCTGCAAAAATAGCCATACAGCTCGGCGCATCCCTGCTCGTGATAAGAGGGAGACATCACCTCCAAAACCCACGATGACATCACCTCCAAAATCCACGATGAAGCAAGCATGCCCCACACTACCTAATATTTCGATGGGTATATCTCTGATCGCCACTCGAGCAGGATCTAGTGCTTTTTGTCCGTATTATTTCCAAACGCAACACGAAATCGGCCAACCTGCCGCCGCGAAACGTTGACTGTTCCCACACGCCAAACGTGGATGCACTGCATACCTGGACATTGAACGTGTTGTGATTAAAGCGACACAAGGTAGCGACAATATCAATAACAGTCTCCCGTTGACGGACGGTTTCTTCTCCTCTGGATGGTCGCCTTTCAACCTGTAGACACAAGGGTTTAAGCCAGAAACGATAGAGATTCGGCTGTACCATATTTAGAAGCCACACGCTCACTCCGCCGCCCGGCATTGAACAGAGCTTCCTTCAGCCAAGAGTAGCTGAAAAAATGCTCTCAAGAATCAACACACTGAACGACAGTACGGTATTGCTGGCACGCCGTAAGAGTATGTCCTGGCGTCGTATATAGACTGCGCCACAAAGAGAAAACAACACAACAGCACAGTTCGTACGGAACTGCCAACGCCGCCGTCCTTATAGAAACAAGTCATCCCTACATTCATGCCATTAAACGTGACGTCCCACTCGCTCAAAGGGATTCCAAACCACAGCGTTGTCGATCCACCATATGTGGAAATATAGTTATCTTGTTTGGAAGATACCAAAGAATAACCTACACAGTAAACTTGCGAGACGTTCGCATACAGGTGCGCCACTTCAACCCCTCCCTCATCCCCCTCCCCCACGTGGAACCATCTACAACAACAATGCTAAACGCCACTGAATGGCAAATCCAAACCGGGCTCATTCTATTGGGTGGTCGGTGGTCACGCCCCACACCGTCTTCCCCCCCAGGCGAACTTCAACCCCATCATCGACCACATGCAGCTTGTAGTCGTTGCTCTTCCTCTTCCGTCTCAACCGATTCCTCCACTCGCGCTTGTGCGGGCCGGATCGTGACAAAACCGTCATCCCGTCGATCGTTACCTCCTGTGCAAATATTCGAGAGGGGGCATTGTATATGCAAGACGAATAGGGTGGGAGTGAGGAAGACGCTCAAATTAATTGGAGACGTGGTGATCAACGCGCTTGAAGTTACGAGTTTGTCAGTCCAAGGTTTATTCATTAAGCGCTACTCCCAGAAATCTCTGCAGGTCTGTAACCCCGCGCATATTGATATGAAACCCGTCATGTTGGCTCTGTGAATGGCCACAATATACTTACGGAGTTCGTGCTGAGCGTTTTCATTACGTAGGCACACGCACAAAAAAAGTATCAGTACCAGGACAGCGTCCCGCCACTGTCGGCGCTACGACAGCTTCACGTTTTACGGAGACCACGAGAAGTCGCGCTGAGTTTGGTGTTGGCTTCGTGATAATCACTGGTACTGCGTGCGTTAAAACGATATTTGCAACACTACCGCTACTTGCTCAAAACACCGAACTACCCGCTCTCACGACTCACCAGGCGTCCCCTGTTGTCCAGGGTGATAACCACCCTTCCCAGGTGTACCCTTGAGAGTTCCACATCCTGGTGGTCCCGCCTCCGCCAGGGAAGCCACCCCATAGAACCCCCCGTACCCCCTGCGATTACCTTGGACGGCCTATTCCGCATCTGTTGTTGCATTGCTTTTCTGGCTTGAAGGATTCGCTTAAGCTTACCTCCGCTGGAAGCTAGCAGCAACGTCGAGTGAACCCGTCGGCAGTCGTCGCTGGGTGCGACCAATGACGGCTTTCCCAACAACCTGGCAAACATAACGCAGCCATTGCTAGCGGGCCATATCATGGACTTGCCGGTCGACGACCGGAGCGTCCTGTCAAGCTCATTATCCACGTTAAGCGAGGCCTTCGGGTCTACCCCCAAGGGGAGGCTTGCGCGGGGGATACTGAGGCTGTGGCCGGCGGGGCTGGGCCTGGAGTTGGAGCTCGGACTGGGGCTGGGGCTCGTTCTGTGGCCAACGCCGGGCCTGCGGCCGTTGAGGCAGATGTACAATGTCCGGCGCGTGGACTCGGGGGGGGTGGTCCAGCGGTATGGGCTGGGGCTTGAGTCGCGGATGCGTTTGAAGAGTGGGTCGCTTGGCCGAGGGTGGATGCTTGGGCGCCAAAGTAGCCAAGTAACGAGGAAGCGAGTAATTGAAAAGAAGGAGTTGACAGTAAAAACTACAACTCCTTCTTTTCTATTACTCGATTCCTTGTTACTTGGCTACTTTGGCGCCCAAGCATCCACCCTCTGCCAAGAGACCCACTCTTCAAACCCATCCGCGACTCAAGCCCCAGCCCATACCGCTGGACCACCCCCCCCGAGTCCACGCGCCGGACATTCTACATCTGCCTCAACGGCCGACCCGGCGTTGGCCACAGCACGAGCCCCAGCCCCAGTCCGAGCTCCAACTTCAGCCCCAGCCCCGCCGGCCACAGCCTCAGTATCCCCCGCGCAAGCCTCCCCTTGGGGGTAGACCCGAAGGCCTCGCTTAAGGTGGATGATGAGGAGGCTTGCTGGGGGGATACTGAGGCTGTGGCCGGCAGGGCTGGGGCTGGAGTTGGAGCTCGGACTGGGGCTGGGGCTCGTGCTGTGGCCAACGCCGGGTCTGCGGCCGTTGAGGCAGATGTAGAATGTCCGGCGCGTGGGCTCGGGGGGGGTGGTCCAGCGGTATGGGCTGGGGCTTGAGTCGCGGATATGTTTGAAGAGTGGGTCGCTTGGCCGAGGGTGGATGCTTGGGCGCCGAAGTAGCCAAGTGACGAGGAAGCGAGTGTTAGAAAAGAAGGAGTTGTCGTAGGGGAGGCAAGGTTTCGTGACGCTATATGGGCCTTCTGGGAGGGGACCGGGGCTGTGGCCGCGCGAGTTGAAGGCAAGCGTAAATGTGGCCTCGTTAGGGTAAGGGTTGGGGCTGAATATGCCGCGGTATGGGCTGGTGCGGGGGCTTGGATTGAGGCCGTTGAGGCCGATGGCAAAGGTCCGTCGTTTGCGGCTGGGGGTGATCTGACCGTCGGGATTGACGTGGTTGGCGTCGGGGCTGGGAGCCGTGCTGAAACCGTGGGCGTCGGGGATGTCGGTGTGATCCTGGTGGGAGTTGGTGTTACCGTGGTCCAATTGGCTGTCATCCTCGTCGATGTCGGTTGTGCCGGTGAACGCACAATCGATTTCGGTGGGAGGGGGGAGCGACCGTTTTCCTGCGCTATCAGAGTAGCGAGTCAAGACGAAAAAACCTCCCAATGTTTCGTCGTCGCCACTTTCGACAGAAGAGGGAGACGGGTACGATGCGGAAAGGGGGGAGGAAGTAGAAATTTCGTGGATGGTGGGGGAGAAAATACTGCCAGGTGCAGGGTTTAATCTGGTCTGGTAGGCTGCCATCGAAGCCTTGATTGTGGGCCCTAGCTCGGCCTTCTCTCCGTGGTTCTCGTCCTGTGAGTTGGAGAAATGCACACACAAAGAAAGGTAGACAGCACGGGCGTACGAGTGAGCCTTCCTGTGTTGGATATGTGGCCATATTTAATCGTGGGCGAGAAACATGGCACAGCAAGCGAAACAAGGTCAAGTTCGTTACTCTACATGTTGTTCGGGAATTAGTTCTTGGTACAATAGTAAATTTTTCAGCTCAATCGTAAGCTATATCTTTCTTTCTCGACTTGTGGTACTCTAAAGTTTGCGGATTGGGCATCAAGATCCCGATTGTGTTTAGAGAATGTTTACGTATGCTGTGAATGGCTCGGTTCGGTTTACCCATTAACGATCACCATGTGCATCCCGCGGGCATATTGGGCTTGCTTAGGTTGCTGGTTTTGCTCGAGAAACTGCTCAGCTCATTTGTTGTATACATGTACCTGATGCTGGAAGAGTACGTCGTAATGGTAAATATAAAGGTCGAAGAGGTTGCTAGTAGCTCCGGCCTTTTCATAGGCCCGCGAATCTATAGTTCAACAATAGTAAGGGGTCATGGGTAAAACTTGCACAAACGGAAAACTGAAGACTGATTCTGTAATAGCCCCCCTGAAAAACCGGCGACTTTCTTTAACGAACGTTTCATGGCTGCTTGACACGAGGAAGGATACTATGAAAACATATCTTCATATAGTTTCTCGATTGCAACGGACTATTGAACGACGACGTCGGGGTGGCAAGGGCACCGTATTTGAGGAGATACGACCGGGAGCTGGTTTTAAAACCAGCGATTTCGTTACAGAAACGTTAGGGGGGCTACCGTTGAACGACTCTGAAACAGGCTGGTCTAGGAATGGAACGTGTACAGATGTAAAAAAGCAACACCCAAACACGGCACAACATGTACAGAAATAGCTGCGGACCGCACCCTGTGGTTCACGTTCCGACCGTACCGTAGCATCACCGTGTCCACTTGCACGATAACGAATATAGTTGCGACACATATTTACGTGTTTCAACACCATACAAGAACTTTGCGCACGGTTGTAAAGAGGGTTCGAACAACCGACTTCTGGTGCGTAAACGACGTAGCCCGTTTCATATAATAGGCGCTTAGTGTATAATACGTACTGTAGTGCCACGTCTACGCATGCATGTTCATTTGATAGTTATCTCGAATGCACCATTGTGAAAAGAAATGCGTGCCCCGATGGGATATTCTACCTTGCATTTATTCCCCGAGTAGCAGTTCATGTGTGTGTACGAACAGCAGTACACACAAAATTACCATTAAGTGCGGTAACAACTCGTATTTCAGTGTTGTTGGGCGATGAGATGGAATATTTATCATAGGCACGTACCCGGTACATTGCATGTGGTACGGTTAGCGAGAATGACACACCTGTATACGATGCCCCAATGTCGCGACGAACGTTACCGGCAACATAAGAATGTCGTAAACTCGTTTTTGTTAGCACTGATACCACGGGAGAGCGCTGATCTGCCGCTGATGAACGTTCTCGCTGAAGGGGAAGCACTAGTTTAATTATATCCTTGGCTTGTGCCTTCCGTTGACTTATCTGTGAAAAAACCAGGCATGCAATCCAGATAGAGCGTACGTGTAGCTGCTGCTTTTTGTATCAACAGGCCAAACTTCACAGGAGTATCAACCCCTTAGGGTACCAAATATTTCAACTTGTGGTACCCTTGGGGCTTTCGAGTGCTGAGCGGTTTCAGCTCTTGGCACCGATAGAACTAGCCAGGACTCCGCCTCTTCGGCTCCTGGTATCCTTGGGACGGGCGAGGAATTAGACACTTCTCCTCCTGGTGGCCTCGGCACTTGGGCCTGGGTCATCCACAATGACTGGTACTGCCGAGTCATCGGCTGGGTCCTGTGCAATGGCATTGTTACCCGTGGCGCTCTTTGGATTGTGAGGATTCGCATGACGCGGTCCACTTCTATTGCACTATTCTTCAGCCGAGTAGCAGTTTCAACAGTACCGAGAACGAAGTATAATAGTGCACAGAGCACGTAGCAATAGTACAGCAGTACGTCTGCAGCCCAGGCGGGTTTTTGACGCATTGGACGGTGGTGATCATTGTGCATGCGTACGAGGAGATACCACCAGGTACAGGGTTTAGCGACGACTAACCGCATGGAAAACAGGAGTAATGGTAGAATCACGACGTGCCCATTGGGTATATATGTTCCGCCGCCGGTTATCATAAAAACATCGGACCGGATGGGGCCTCCTGCCCCGGCTGGGCTCCCACCAACATTGGTCCCTGGCCTGGTGTCGACTGGGCTCATCTACACCCTCAACTGGAGTATATCGTATCCAAATATAGTTGTCGGCGAGCACGCGGTGAACTATTTCCGAGTGACAGCAACAGTGGCAACACGACTAGTTATAAAGATCCATGTCACAGCTGTACGATACAGAGTATTGGTTTGTAAGAGGTAATGCACTCCAAAAAAGGGGTACCCTCGGTGTTCTCAGCATGCTCGTGACAACCCAAGTCAAAAAAAGATACAACACACCCACGGGCCGATGCTGATCATTTTCATTTTGTTTTCCTTCGAGTCATCAATTTTTCTCTCCAGCTCAACCCGCAAGAGGTTTCAACGTCAGCGATGTTCTCGTCAAGCGGTGATCGTAGGTGTCTTCCCTTCTCCCTCGCGGTGTTGGGCATCCTCGTGACGAATGTATTCGGTATATTCCAGTAGTGCGGTCATAATTTAGGTATGCTGTCAAAAAGATAATCTGTCAAAAACATCCAAAAAGGTACAAGGCATCATGACACAATATTAAGGTAGGCACTGGTGACCAAGACGGTATCACGGCATGGATTAAGCGTATACTGGGGTCGCTGTGCAGACACTTCACATCCCAGGGATTGGACAAAGTTACGCTGTTGGAAGGGGCCACCACGATGGGACCGTCAGTCGTGAACAATTGTGACACTTTGGCCCCAACTTTCCAATTCTGACCTCCATATTTTTTGCACCTCGTCCTCACTCCCCTCCCCTGCTGCACCTCTGCACACTACTTAGTCAAGCCTACCTGTCGGAAAGAACGCTGAAGCGAGTGCTTGTTTCAACTTTTAACCCCTATTTGTCGTGCGACCAAACTATCCGACATGCAGTGGCTGCTGTCCTCACATCCTACGAGAACGTGGTGCTACCTCACGGGCAATGGCGCAATCTTCGGTTGTTGTTTCTTTCCTCTGCTCTTTGCATCAGTCACAATCAGGACAAGCCAATATCAAGAGGTGATCTAGTTTGGTGTTGATACTCTCACCCATCTGGAGAGGGGTGGCGTGTGAACGTGGAACTGCTTCAAGCACTACCACTACCACTACCACTACCGCTCGACGATGTTGGCTGTAGTTGGTCTAAACGCCGCTCACCTTTGGATCCTGGGTGGGATCTTCGCATACGATGCTCCTTAGGAAGGAAGCCGTGTCTGGAGCAGTCCAGTCTCTGGAGGCAAATTTGTGGCAGGACCTCACCACGGAAGGGACACCGCCAAACAGGCTCTGTGCGGACGCGCTGGTGCTGCCGTTGAAGACGGTCGTGGACAAGATCGAAGCTAAGACGATATAAGTCTTCTTCATCGTGCCTAAAGAGCGATGCTGCCGCGATCAAACCGGGAAGAACCTTTGCCACAAGCCTTGTCGACTGGGAGGGCACAGCTGCTGTGGGCTGGGCTGGGTGGAGGCTAACGGGCTGTGGGCTGTGGGCATGCACTGGAAAGATACAATCAATCAAATTCGAGGAACATCAATTGACGTAAATGGAATTTCTTTTTCATACCACATTTGTACTCCAACGAACTTTACATTTACACCCAGAACGGTACAACGGACCAACCCACAATCACCTAAAGAAAGGGAGGATATCAAGCATCAAACATCACAGTTCCATACCATAGTTATTGCGACAGCATCACATCAAAAGCAATGCTGTACAATACAATACAATACAGTACAAAAAACATTGTTTGACTCTTAGTGGGCGGATTTCCGTGATATATCTGACAAAAAATGTCTACTGTCAAGCTCCTCTGTCCTACAACAGCGAGTGAGTGGTGTACGTGTACTTTTTTCACGAAGTCCCATGGGACACTTTGCCGGGGGCAATCGGCAACCATGTGTAAGCCATGGGCAACCCATGGGCAACCCATGGGCATCCAAAGGGCAACCCATGGGCTATCATCATCAACCAATGGGCGTCCTATGGGCCTCCCATAGGCAACCCTCGAGCTATCACCGCCAACCCATGTGAAGGAATGCCATGGGTAATCCATGTGCAGCCCGTGAGGAACCCGTGGGCTATCACCACCAACCCATAGGCCATTCGTTGGCATTCCATGGGCCATTGCCACCAACAAGGGGCAGGTATCCCACCCATGGGCATTCCATGGCAACCCCATGGGCTAGGTAAAAATAACAGCGCCGAATGAAAGAAAAACAACGTAGTTGCTCGTAGGTGCTCGCATCTACACTGTCTTTATATATAATATTTAGCATGAGGAACCCATGGGCACCCTGTACATACCCTATACATGTTCAATGGGTCGCCCATAGATTGGCCATGAGACCTATGGGTTTGGGTAAGCTATTGATAAACCTTTTGCAAGTGGTCCAACCTACTAATACCCCACTAATACCTGAAAAACTGGCGTCGTCGGCAAGGCGATGTTTTTTTTTGGGTCGTGGGTTCAAATCCCACCATCCACAACTATAAAGTTATCCAGACTTTCCCCATGTCGAACATGAAAAATGCTCTCCCCGGCATACCCAGGAAAATGAAACCGCTTGGATATTGACAGGTCCGCCCGTGTATCCGGCCGACATGGTATCCCGCCGTTTCAGGGGGGGCAGCGTTATAAGGCTTAGTTAGGGTAAGCTATTGGTTAACCTTTCGCAAGTGGTCAAACGCATTAATACCCCACTAATACCTTAACAGCTCTCCGTGGTCCGGCCATAGCTAGTACTCTCGTGCAAAGCATTTCAAATAGGAGAACAAATATGTAGGGCCCACTAGCCTTCGTATTACATTCGAACCTGTGATGGGATCTACTCTACCCCATGGGATGCTCACGGGTTGCCTATGGGATGCCCATGGAATGCCCATGGAATTCCTATGGGTTGGTGGTGATGGTCCATGGGTGGCCAACGGGTTGGCCACGCGATGCACCTGGATTGCCCCTGGGAGGTTCTCGGGGTGTCTGTGGAATACCGTTGGGGTGCCCATGGGATGTCCAAACGTTTTGGTGGTACTAGACCACGGGTTCATTGGTCACCCACGGTTGACCCATGGGTCACCCACGGCAAGCATTTGGTTTCGCCCATCGATCATCCACGGATAGTCCATGTGTCACGCCCGGGATGGCCCATGCGCCACCCATGGTTAGCTCTCGTGTCTCCCATGGGTCACCCACGGGTAGGGCATTTGTGACCACCGGTTGGCGCGTGAGTCACCCACGGCTAGCCCATGGGTTGCTCATGGGTCACCCATGGTCCCACAGCTATCCCATCTTAGGGCATCCGCGGATGACCTATGGGTTGTCCATGTGTGACACCCGTGGGCCACCCATGGGTTGCCCATGGGTCGCCCACGGGTTGCCGACTACTTTGGTGTGTTAGGCCATGAGTCATCCATGGTCCGTCCATGCGTCATGCATAAGTCAGAGGTGGCGCGGCAATCCATGGTGGGGGGCCTCGTTCATTTTTGGTTGCAGCACGCGGGTCACCCATGAATCAATCATGACTTACGGGTGGTAGCCCATGGGTCGCCTATGGGTCACCCGCTGTCTGACGGCTAGCCCAGAGTCATTCTACGGTAGCCCCCCCAACTTGTTTGGTAACGAAATCGGTCAAAACCAGCTCCCAGTCGTACCTCCTGAAATACGGTGTCCCTCGACACCTCGACGTCGTCGATTGATCGACCTTTGCACGCAAGAAAATATATGGATACTTTGTTTTCAGTAGTATCCTTGTATCGAGCAGCCATGAAACGTCCGTTGATGAAAATCGCTGGTTTTCGGGGGGGGCTGTCGTAGAACCAGTCCCCATGAGTTTTGTACTCTTAGCCCATGGGTCACCCACATAGGTCACCCATGGCTGACTGATACACCATAGGTCCCCAACGGGGCACCCGTGACTTAGTGGTCCTAGTCTACCGGTCCCCATGGGCCATTCACGGCCCCACGGTTAGGCTATGAGTCACCCATGTGCCATGGGTCACCCACGGATGTTCACTCATGGGTTTGTTGCGTTTTTCCCCATGCTTCACCCTTGTGTCACTCACGATCCCACGGTGTGTCTGGTCAATGTTTCACCCACGGTCAGCCTATGGGTCAGCCATGGTTAGTCTATGGGTCGCCCAGGGTTCGTCCATGGGTTACCTATGCGTCGCTCATGGATCACCCGTGGGCCACCCATGACTTTGTGATACTACCCCATAGGCTACCCACGGGTAGCCCATGACTCGACCACGGGCTACCCACGGTACCACGACTGGGCCTTCGGCCAATCACGGATAGTCTGTGGGTCGCCCTTGGGTGTTCCATGGGAATCCCATCGGTGGCCCATGGAAGGCGAAAATATATGCTGGAAATATCGAAAAATAACACATATCACGCAGTTTCAAAACACTGAGTGCAGTACAGTCGTTGTTCCGCATTAGTGCAGAGCCTTGCCAGATAACACTACCGACGCTAACGCGAGACCCCGAACTACCATTGAGTATTGCTGTACTCTACAAGACCAGGTTGTGGCAAGTAAATTCCACCGCACTAAAGCAGGGACCCTCACAAATAGGTGCCGCATCAACACGGACCCACCGCTGCATCGACAATTCAATCGGTTGAATTCACGGCCCGAGTGTCCGGAATGATTTCGTAGAAACACAAGAGGTACCGAGCCATGCGTTCGACTGGCTAAACTTAGCGGTGAAATGGTGGCATATCTCCTTCCGTAGCCTGCGTCAGTGGTCGATGAGATGAAACATACTGTGAATGAGGTGGAGGGTGTAAGGGAGGAAGGTGAAAAGGTAAAGAGTTGGGACATGAAGACGGGAGATGATGAGGCGCAGGAGGAGCCCTGCAGTCACCGCCGGCACCACCCCGTGCTCGGCTGCGTTCCCAAAATGATGAAGGCGACGGGGGGAGGGGATCCCGGAGGGCCAAGAGATTGCTCTGCGGTTTGGTTGTGAAACTGAATTGTTAATACAAGTGTCATATCCATCGAGCTGCGTGGGAAAGTGGGTTGCCCAGCCTAGTAACGTGGGGGAATGAGCTGGAATCGGCACGAGGTACCTGGTTACGGTGAAGGACGCTAAGAGGCACGGGCACTTGGCTGGTGAAGGCTACCCCCCGTTCTGACCACGATAAGACCCTCTGTTTTCGTTTTCGGTATATATTTGTACTCGTTCTGAGTATAGCAGCGTAGCATTCGTAACTATTTGCTTCAATGCGAAGTAGAGGCATCTAGCACAAACAATTCTTCGTCCCATGTTCTTACCATGCTCTTCATGCGTATAATCGTGCATAAAATACGCCGGAAGTAAAGAGAAGAACACGGATTACCTATCTTGGAAAAATATGATGCTGTGTACGAATGATGACTGATGGCTGCCTTACGTAACGCTGGCTTATGGCGGTCGTATTTTCCAGGTATATATTATAAAAATTAAAATACACTCCAGCTGTGAGATCGAATATTTTGTCGAAACTCATGTTTGAAAGCTGTATGTGATACTCCGATCGCGCGTATTACGGGTTGTGTGTCCTCACTTAGGGTATAGGTCGGCGACTCCCCTTGCAACTACAGTGTAGCTATCAGGGCCAACAAGGTGATGTTAGGCAGTCTGTGCGCGGAAACTATAAAACCGTTTCTCAGGTGGACAAAATCTGACAGCTGCGGAAGGAAATGCATCAGTTTATCAAGTGAATACTGTAAGCCGAATAACCGGTGAGGGGAGGGCGGAGTTTTTAAGGACGTGGGGGCCTGGTTTTGATCAAAAGGGGGGAGGGAGGGGACGGGTGGGGCAGGTCAATTTGTGCGTGGAAACTATAAATCCTTCTTGTGGGGGAGGGGGGGGGGATATGTGCCCAGGGAGGTGGGGGGCGGGGGGAGGGGGGTTCAGGTCGCATAGATGTAGGGGTTTGCTATACGTGTGGTGCTAGGTCTAGGCGATGGTGCGGGTGGTGGGGAAGAAGGGGGCGTTAGGGGCGGGGGTGGGTGGGAATTGCAGCGGCGGCATGGACGGCTCTAAAACAATGATGAGGCGATATCCAGGGCGTGGAAGTGTTTATTACCCTGGCGGACTTCGATGTTATTAGGTGGGGTGTTTAAGCAAGAGAAAGCGAGGGAAAAAAAAGGGGGGGGGGGGGAGGGGGGGTTTCCAAGAGGTTTAGGTCATATATAATATTTAAATACACTCCAGCTATGAGATCAAGGATTTGGTCGACACTGATCTTCGCAACATTGTGTGTGATTCTCCGATCGCGCGTGTTAATCATATATGTAGGGGCTTGCTATACGCGCGGTGCTGGCTCTAGGCGATCGTGCGGGGTGTGGGGAGGGAGGGGGCGTTGGAGGGGGGGAGGGGGGATGAATGAAAGCTACGTCATGGATGGCTGGAAATATAATGACGTGATATCAATTGCTTAGAAGTGTTTATTACTCTGGCTGATTTCGATTGTAAGTGGGGCGTTTGAACGAACTGGGCGGGGAACAAAAGGGAGGGCGGGGGCGGGGCGGAGGGCGGAGATGAGTTGGAGCTACGGCATGGATGGCTAGATTGATAATGAGATTATATCCGCTGGCTGGTAGTGTTTACTACTCTGGTAGATTTTGATTTCAGGTGGGGCGTTTGAACAAGAGGGATCGGGGGGCGGGGGCGGGGGGGCGAGCATTTCAATATGTGCGCGGAAACTATAGACCTAAACCCTTAAAGGGGACGAATGTGACGGTTGCAGCAAGAAGACACCCCTTTATATCACCCGCCTGGTAATGTTTATTATTATGGAAGGTTTGATGTTACATGTAGTATGCAACCCACTTCTTAGGTGTAGTAAATAACGTGTTAAAAGCTTCACAATTTGTTACTGTATATGTATCGAAAGATAGAGTATTTCAATCGATAGGTACAACCATGTAGACACCATTATTTTCTGACATCGCTAATTATAAGAAAGAGATGTATACATATTGTTAAATACAACAGGCGAGGTGGTGTGGTCATGCAATGTCACCGCCATTGAGAACGAAAGGGAGAAATGCGAATCGTTATTGTTGTGAAAGGAACGCTTAGTGTACACGCGCTCAATTACGTTACTTCGTTAGTCATACTGCGTAAGGCATAGATTGGGAGGCGATCATGCAGACGGTATGCACGGAATACCTTACGTAATACTTCGAAGTAAGTTGGTAGTGCGGTTTACCGCAATTTAAACATATTTGTCTGTAGTACCCCCTTTTCACATTGTTATTGTCTCACATATACGATTTTACGCCTATGATTTTTACCGTGCCGATGTGGGGCTCAGGGGTCGCCAACTCAAAACACAGATATACATCTTACAAATAAATACACCAAGCGAGGTGACGTGGGCATGCGATGTCACCACTATCGAACGCGAGGGTGACTTTACTTTGTTAGGCATGTGCTACTGCGTTTGGTAGAGGTTGTCAGGCGATCATGCACACGGCCGGAGGCACGAAATACCCTGCGTAATAGGTTGGTAGTAGAGTGGTCTACCGCAGTGGTATATATACAGCAGTTTAGGCCCTGGTTTTTTTCAATCAACCACTTGATTCCCGACCGAACAGGTCGGCGAGGTTTGGTTTCTGAGAATTTTTACGCGTTGGGTACGTTACCAATGAATGGGTAGAATGATTTTTTGGGGCTGGTCGCACCGTTGCGCAGAAGACGATTGACGGTGGTATTTATTTTATTGAAGTACTGTGTACTTCCGGGATAGCAAATTTTCAACCTCACGGAAACCCCACAACAGTAGAGTGTTTGCGAAAATACGTTTCTAAAAATTTACTTGCCTTCCGCTAAAAAAAGTAAATTGCCTTCCCACCGAGTTTTTGGTGTGTTTGCGCTAGCGGTAAACAAAATCCTGCAGGCGACGCCTCCGAAATTTAGAAGGGAAACGGGGATGTGCGCGATTGTAATATACGTGCGAGTACAGCAGCAGCAGTGCGAGTTACTGCTCTATAGTACTATACGATACGAGTACTCGTTGTACGTACTCCAGTCTCGAGCCTCTCGTTTCAGGTGCAGCAGTACCTGGAACACGGTACATGCAAGCACCCAACAGACTACAAATTAGAGGTATGGCGGTCTGTCTCGCGCGTAAAAACACCTTGTGAGCAGGGACTACCTCATTACACGTGCTACAAGCAGAGCAACGCCTTCCTCATGCGACGGAAGGGAAGGCGAAGCGCAGTTTCCCCATGGAACGTGGACCTGTTATTGCGAAGCACCACCCTGCGAAGAATCTGCACGCAGCGGTTTAGGGCAGAGGAGTTTCCGCTCCTCTGCCCTAAACCAAAAGTCATGCCACGCTTCAGTCGCGGTGATGTTGGAGAAGCGCGGTGGCTGCTGTCGCACAGATGGACCGATACGAGTCCTATCTTGCCAGATGCGGCACACGATAGCCGCAATCAAGGCGCGTGGTGTCGCTCTCTGCGTTGAGGCTCCTCTCCGCGTGCGTGCGTTCGACTCCGCCAGCTGCGAGAAGTTCACCACAGCTTGCAGCAAGCGCTGAACCCTTGGTCACGGACGCAGAGGGCAGCAACAGACGGTTCATCACCGGCCTGCTGCATATCTCTGATGTTACGCCTGTGCGTCGTGCTCAGGGTACTACCCTCTCCATCCTCCGTGCGTTCGTTGCTTGTACTGCTGCTGTGCAAACAGCGGTGCTTGTCCTGTTTGTCCCGTGGTTGGGGCGCTATAGACCCTTGCAGAGGCGTTCTGCCTCGGACAAATGCTCGGTGTATTGTAGGCCAATGAAACAGAGAGACAAAATTTACCGTAACTTTTGATCAAAACCTACCTTCGACAAAGTACATTTTTGCCTTTTTTTCAAAAATTTACCGCAAATATTGCCTTCGGGACAACCTTTGAAAAAGTAAATTTCTAAAAACGTACTTTCGCAAACACTCTAGTAGTGCAACTATTTCCACCTGGAAATACACCGCGTGAATACGGAATAAGGCGGTAAATAGAGCATAACCCATTTATCACAAGACAATACGAAAGGTGCCCCTGCTAAAAGCCGAGGTGATGGAGACCCTGCTGTACGGGTGTGACTTGGACGCTCGGCCAGGAGCACTTCGCTGAGCTCTCAATGGCACACCACAACCTCCTCCAGACGACCATTGGCTTCAAACGCCGACAACGCACCGACCACACCTCATGTCGTACGCCAAGGCTCTCAAGAAGGCACAAGTGTGGAAGGATTCAGACGACCATCCGAAAATGACTCTTCCTCTTTGCGGGGACCATACAGTGGGCATCCAATGAGCGGCTGGCTAATCGCGTGACGTCCGAGACGATGGCTGGTGGGGAAAACCCGGGACCAGGCCTACCGAAAAATAACTGGGCACACCGCCTAGCAGACGACATCAGGGTGTTCCAAGCCACCGAGAGGTCTACGGATAGCTCCCTTTTGCCGTTCGGAGTACAGACGGTGTGATAATAATAGCTGAGGGCGGGTAAGAAGAGTGGGCCCACGCAGCAGTCGACGCTATGAGCAGCGACGAGGGGACACCGGGGGGGAGGGGGGGGGGCAGCCGTACTGATATAGCTGTCGACGAATGCAAGAACAGTATGCATAATGGCATGTCGTGTGGCAGTACCGATTTGACTAATACGTGGAACGTGTGCTACTATATATAGCCGTGAACCCTACAGTACGGTAGATTTTTGCGTTGTTCGTTTTCGTTAATAAGCCCAATCAATGGGGGGAGCGCGAAAGCGGCAGCAATGGCGCGTGTAGGCTTGCTTGTTTGTTTTGTCCTTTTTGCCTTGTTTCTCTGTTTGTTCTCTTATAATGCCTCCCCGCCGGCTTTATGCCGGTGTTTTCTTCCTCTTCTTCGTGTTGGTTCGGACGTGCAAGACTGCTATCTGTTATTCTTCAGCATGTATGTTTTTCCTGCAGCCATTCCGATCTTCTTGCATCACATTCTTCAAAACTCCTGTCGGCGTTCCCCCCCTCTTTTCGTGCTTTTTATATTATTATGTTGACTGATTGTACGATAGCCCTCCCCCAAAAACCAACGATTTTCTATAACGAACGTTTCACGGCTGCTCCACACGAGGAAGGGTGCCACGAGTTCTAAGAGCATCCTCAAATATTTTCTTGTTTGCGAAGGTCCATCGCACGATGACGTCGGGGTGGTGAGGGGCATTGCTCTTCAGTAAATACGGCCGGGAGCTGGTTTCCGGCGATTTCATTGAAGAAAAGTTGGGGGCTACCGTCGAACGACTCTGTTTCTTATCTTTACGGTCTGGCTTGTCAGTTGCTTTGCTGTGTTCTCGTACCCGGTACGATAGCATTTCACTTGTTTTATCTTGATTAATCATGAATTGCTAAACGTGTTTTTTTTGTTTTTTCTGTCTCAGTCTGTGACCACAGAAGAACGTGTATATATCCAGAGGATGAATAGTCAGCACGGACACTGGGTGTACTGATGTGTGTGTTTTACATTAATTAAACAGTCATCCTACCCAACGACATCATCACGCCCAGAGTCCGTGCTGATTCCTCATCCTAGAAAAATACAAATTATGTGGTCACGGACTGTGACACAGAGTAAGCCAAACAGTCGCAATTCATCAAGGTAAAGCGAGTGAAGTGCTAGCGTACCGGGTACGAGAACATAATAAAACAAGCCAGGCCATGAAAAAAGAGAAACAAGAAGACAGGAAAAAAAACTAGTGACAGGTGTTCTGAAGAATGTGATGCAAGAAAAAGAGCGGAAATAATGGGAAAGGCTGCAAGCGGAACACCATACGTGCTGAAGAGGAACAGCAGATACCTGTTGCACGGACAAACAACACGGAGAAGATAACTAAACTGTTGTTTAATGGAGTAGTACTCCGAGTGGGGGATGCGTGGTGGGTCGGTGTTGGTAAGCGTGCTCCTCATGGGTTTCGGGGTCTTTGGTTGGTCTCTCCTCATGCCTCGCTGAATAGACTCAAAACCTTTTATGCATTAGTTCCCTGCATAGAATACTAAAAGACAGACATAACATGGCTGCAGGGTAGCGCAGGGTAGCACAGGGTAGAGCAGGGTAGTGAGATGAGGGGCGTCATGCTTGTCCCATCATCGTCACCTACATTACCGCCCATCTATGATGTTCTTGACGTGAATGTGACATGTAATATCACGTGGTTTTGCCTCAACCATGACATGTGTCATGCTTTCACATCGAATCTATAACCTATCCTTCTACGGAGGGCACTCCATTACATTTGGCCACCCTGAATAGTCGTAGATGCAGATCACCTAGCAATCAAAGGATGTCGTCAAAACATTCAGAATTGGAAAGGGGATCGAAGATGCGGCTATTCGAAATAAAAAAAACAAATGAGGCTACAGATTCCCCCACACCTATAATATTGAGGAATAGACTACATGCCTCATTGCAAGATATGCAACCCTATGATGGAGCTCACAACCGTGAGAGCTCGAGAAGGGGTAGGTACCTACGGTATACCAGTAGCAATCGGCCTACGAAAACACGAAGGGCGCGGCCACTGAGCGCAAGGATGCGAAGGGAGCCAAAGAGGAAGGTATAGACAGACGCGGAATCAATGCCAAAAGGGAAGAAGGGAACACGTGTCACGCTGTGAAGGCCAGACAATTTTATGGCCAGCACACGTGGTGTGCTTGTGTTCTTCGCACGAAACTGATATTTATATTTTCGTATCGATGTTGTGCTTTCATTAATACCGTACGACGAGATTGTAGTTTGGCTGTGGGCAAAAATGGTTGATGACTCACGTGTTCTATGACAGAAGATTATATTACCCATGTAGCAAGGATGCGTATTTCCTCACTTCGAACCCAAAAATATCCGGGAAACGGTTTTTTTCAGCTTTTAATTTTCCTGAACTAATCCCTTGTTTTCTCTCATTCCAGGAAAAAAGGCGTCATTTTGGGGGGGACAATAATTATCATCTGCTGGTGGTCCATGAACCACGCTCGAATACACAATTCATCCAGGCCTCTTGACAGCCATTTTCAGTCATTTACACTCTTCACAGTGGCGTTAGGTAGAAAGAACGGTATCATGTGAAGACAACAACGACAGCAGTACGAAGTAGTGGCAGGGCAGAATACGAGGGCCTGATTGAATTTATCGGTTTTATTATTAATATTCGTAGTTGATGTTGCACTTGTTCATGCCCTCGATGGTTGTGTCCTGCAGTCGTCCATCGAATAGTATTGGAAAACCACTGCTTCTCTTTAGTGCTGGCTGTGATCTCTGATGTACAAATATACTCATTATTATGTTGCGAGGGAAATCAGCAATAAATACGAAGTACAAAGCAGGACGCGAGCGGCCACAGCAGTGCGCTGCTGCGCAGTAGTAGTAGGCTTGTAGCGCTTGCGACCGTATCCGCGACTGTAAACCTAAACAAACATGGACGCCTCAACGAAATGCCAGCGCCCCAGCTGCATCTCCGCCGAGTTCACGCGTTCCATTTGAATATGACACCTCGCATAATTATATACTATTTTTCATTGTATTTCGTTATGACTTCGTTCGCCATGACTCCTCTCGGTCACATGGTTGGGCGTGAAGGCAACCAGTATATCACTAATCAAAGAATGCGGGCAGTGTTTCAAGTAAGTAGTGATCGGTACTGTTTCAGTTCAAACAGAGACATTTGTTGCACGAAATGCTTGCGCGCTCTACACTTACCTGGGGTACCCGCTGTGCTCATACCGCACATCACAAAGTATAACACTATAGGAGTATATGTGTGGTCTTCGCAGCAGAACATCATATAGTCTACTTGTGTACACAACATAATGGACAGCGCTACATTCCGAAATAGTCCCATCTTAAAAACCAAACATCGAAGCCAACATCATCATCGGAGTCTAACAGCGTTGTTAGGCTTTGACCCAACAAGAAGATAATGAAATCGGGAATTTCTGCGAGTTAGGCAATCCTCGTATAATTTACACAGAAAGAGGCCATTATTCTCTGCGATTTCACCTCAAACTCGCATACATAGGTCACTAAAACCTATGCAAAGCAAATGCGAGAAAACGCGAAAAAAAATACCGTTTTAAGCAAGGGTGTACAAAAAAACAAATTCCGACACCACAGCCCCAAAAGTTTATTTTGAATCTCTCAGGGGGGGGGAGTACGAGACCCCCACCCCTCCCCCCAACGCCCCCCAATTTCTTATATAAAATATCCACTTCACTCAAGCTCCTATATAAAACAACCCTGCACTGAATGCTATACACTTAATTAAGGGAGCACAGTTCAGGGGTGGGGTTACTGCAATCCACGTAGCCCCTGAGGTCGACGTGGTCACGAACTGCGACGCCCTGCGTGCCACAGAAGAGACACAAGAAGAGAGAGAGAGTGGTCACGGTGATCACTGTCTCCGTGGCGGGCGACGGTTCAGGACAGGACGAGGGCAAGGCCAAGACGTGGGTTGTAGAACTTAATGTACCGGGAAACATTCCACCTGTCCTCTCGTGCCCAAGTGGGACTCACAAAAAAAGTGTCATTACTTTAGGCCTGAAAGCAGCGTCGAAGAGCACGTCATCTACATACATCATAAGAGGCTGAAGGCCACGATCATAGCCTTATGTAGGGCCTTTTACTAGGCAAACAGTATGTTGCTGCACCAACGCACCCCTGAAGCGCCTATTTTGCAACCCTGTCGAGTGAGTGTGGAAGTACTCCATGTCCGACCACGTGGAAGGGAGGCATGCCACATCGTTGGCTCTTCTTAGCGAAACAGATCCCAAGACTGTGAGATTCGAAGACATCTTTGACCTACGAAAGCGAAGCAGAAAAGACGGCGGCGGCGAAAAAGCTGCGAAAGAAAGGGCAAGGGTAAGGCTGCCAGAGCCCCCATAGTACGCCGGCAAGTCTCACAGCAGAAGGGTAAGGCTGTCAGCGGCCCCGTAGCACATAGTAGTAAGGTCTCACAGCAGAAGGGAGGGTCAGATGAGTCAGACGGGTCACACTCCGACGAGTCACTCAGACGATCGCCCAAGATTGTCGTAGATTTGTCGCAGAAGCATTGAGAAGCAAGCAACAAGCAAGCGCTTGGAAAGCAAGATATTTGTTTTTGGTTCTGAGGCAACTTGGGGGGCAGTTGTCTCCAAGCATCATACATCCACAGGCATCGCCAGCCCATGATAGATTATTGCTCTTATCTATCTCAACCTATCTAATGGTATGTATTTCCCAACCTATGTATTGGTATGTACAACGTCCACGTGTAGTATGAGTAAACCCAAGCACGCAAGCACAGCACAGCGTTATAATTGAGACAAAATTGAGAGATGAATAAAAGCCAAGATATGCCCAGGCGACAAGAAATCAAGCTTTTTCTTCGGCCCTCGGGGTAGTGTGCGTGCTTACTGGGTCAAAGAACAAACAGACAGCGCTTTATTAATTCAATAAGGGGGGTTCCATTCTATATGGAGGCGTTATTTGCCCGGGGAGAGCGGACGCGAGGAATTTCTTCTGAAAAGTATCATCACCCCAAGCACTATTAATTTCAGGTAATTGCCGCTTCCGGGAAACACGCATCCTTGCTATTTTATAAAAAATGAAAATACCCTCGAGCTGTGAGATCGAAAATTTTGTCGAAACTCTTCTTTGCAAGCTGTGTGTGACACTCCGATCGCGCATATTACGGGTTGTGTGTCCTCATTAAGGATATAGGTCGGCGACTCCCCTTGCAACTACAGTGTAGCTTTTACCAGGGTCAGCAGGGTGGTGTTAGTCAGTCTGTGCGCGGAAACTATAAAACCCGTTTCTCAGGGGGACAAAATCTGACAGCTGTGGAAGGAAATGCATCCGTATATCAATTGAATCATGTAAGTCGAATAACCGGTGAGGGGAGGGCGGAGGTTTGAAGGACGTGGGGGGCTGGTTTTGATCAAAAGGGAGCGGGGGGGAAGGGTGGGGAGGGGAGGAGGACGGGCGGGGCAGCTCAATTTGTACGTGGAAACTATAGACCCTTCAAGAGGAAACATCTGACGGTTTTTGAAAAAAAAGCACCAGTTCACCATTGGGGAGGGGGGGGGGGGGGGGGGGGGCAGCTCAATCTGTGCGTGGAAACAATACATTCTTTTAATGGGATAAAGTGACGGTTTTGGAAATAATGCACCAGTATATCATGTATATCCTGCAAGTCGCACAACCAGTGAGTAGAGGGCGGAGTGTTCGAGGGGGTGGGGGTGGGGTGGGGTGGGGGGGTGGGAAGGTGGGGGGTGGGGGATGAGGGGGGGGGGAGGGGAGGGCTTTAGGTGGCATAGATGTAGGAGTTCGCTATACGCGTGGTGCGCTAGGTCTAGGCGATCGTGCGGGTGGTGGGGAAGGAGGGGGCGTTGGAGGGGGGGGGTTGGGAGGGGGGGGGGTTGGGAGGGGGGGGGGTTGGGGGGGGGGGGTGGTTGGGGGGGGGAATGAAAACTACGTCATGGATGGTTAGAAAGATAATGACGTGATATCAACTGCGTAGAGATGTTTATTACTCTGGCCGATTTCGATTGTAAGGGGGGCGTTTGAACAAACTGGGCGGAAAAAAAAAAAACGGAACGGGGGGGGGGGGGAGGAGGGCGGAAATGAGTTGGAGCTACGGCATGGATGGCTAGGAAGATAATGAGATGATATCAGCTGGCTGCTAGTGTTTACTAATCTGGTAGATTTTGATTTTAGGTAGGGCGTTTGAACACGAGGGATCGGGGGCTGGGGGCGGGGGGGGCGGGCGGGACATTTCAATATGTGCGCGGAAACTATAAATCCTTGAAGGGGGGTTGTAGCAAGAAGTCATCCCTTTAAATCATCTGCCTGGTAATGTTTTCACTATTCTCGTAGAAGGTTTGATGTTAGATGCAGTATGCAACCCAGTTTTTAGGTGTAACTGTGCGGATTGTTTGATGTTGAAGGAATGTAGTTGTGGGACTGTCGTGCTACTGCAGTACCTTGGTAGTAAAATCATGCCAACCTTACTTTATTGAACTGGTGGCCGTCTTACAAGGAAGGTTGACTGCCAAATTACCGGGTTCATGTTGGAGTTGGGGATTTGGACTTTGGGTTTAGGATTTCGAACTTAGGATTTTATCCTTCGGACTATAGATACTTGTTTAAGGAATCAGAATCTTAGCTCTTAGATCTTAGGTTTTGGGCGATTGGTCCTGGATACTGTCCCTGGATCGTGACGTTTGGGTTTTGGAGTCACGTTCGGAGACAATTGTATTGGGATCTTCATTTCTGTCACAGCAGTAGTGCTAGGACGATACTGATCGACTGTACTTTTTCGTCAACTCGTTTTACCTTGACGAAACTAAAATTATATGGGGCCATGCCGTATCAGTTACACAGAAGGGAGGCTGTTGCTTGTATTATTGGATGCGATACGGATATGACGATAGCTAAGCATGGTCGTAGAGAGATTCCAATTACAGGCGTCCCCGCTGGCTCAACAGTGAACCTCGTAACTATTGATATCGATGTCATAGGTTTAAACCCCGCAAGGAGCTCTTTCTGTTTACTTGCCATGGAGAAAGTGCTAGAAAGCGAGTTGACGAAGTTCAATGCACATCGGCGAGCATAAAAAGCTGAAAATCGGGAATGCTGAACCCGACGCACAATAAAATGAAGACACCTGTGACCACGGATTGTGTAGAGGATCGCTGAGGGTAGCTCAGTTGAGCTGGAGAGTAAACGTAAAATATACGTGGGCTACATGGTAGCTAGGTATCGGGATGGAGGATTAGTTCTGGCCTATATAACCGTGCATTTTCCACCGAGTTAACTTCTCGCTGTACCTCGGGAAGGAGCAAAAATATGTACGTGACGCATTCATGTACCTGTTGATCATCCGCCACCCCACTTATGTCCGTGTAATTGACAAACCCTGCACGCTTCAGAGGGCAAGGAACAGATAAGGGTTTGAACAGATCATTCACGGAACGTAGAAGCCTCGAACCCCGGTGCTTTCTTTCAGCTCACGTCTGAAGCTTCTAGATACACTGCTGGCACCACATTTGATCGAGTGCACCACGAGTTTCATCACGCGCTGTGCGATCTATTGCAATTGTACCGCCACCGTCACTAACAATACCATCCGGTTGTATATTGATATTCAAAACCGGATGCCGTAGGCGATACCGAGATACGGGTGGTGTTTTCCCGTGCACCGAACAGCCTTCCGAGGCTGAAAAAACGTGTAGCTCCAAAGACTCCCTGCCTGCAGTCCTACACGTGAAAGACACATTACCGACCCTCCGTTCAACAAGCTCACAATGATTGATATCAATATAACGCAAGTAGTGGAAGTTTGATGTTCAGGTTCGTGCGCGTGATAACAGGGGGACATCACCTCCAAAATCCACGATGAAGCAAGAGTCATCCCACGGTATGAGTTGCACTTTCTGTGCCAAAAAGTCCTTGAGCGATTAAGTTCCTCGTGTGAGGAACTGCCGGTCAATGATGAAGCATTTTCACAAGTACATTATATTTTGGACTAGAGCATAGGAGCTTGATCGGATTTTGCGAACGAATGCCTTCGAAGTAATTTATCGGGTGAGATATTGAGTTCCTCAAGTGAGGAGCTCAGGGACTTTTAGGTGCGACCCCTACCGTGGGATGACTCGCAAGCATGCCCCACACTACCTAATATTTCGATGGGTATAACTCTGACCGCCACTCGAGCAGGATCCAGTGTTTTCTTTCCATATTATTTCCAAACGCAACACGAAACCGGCTAACCTGCAGTCGCGAAACGTCGACTATTCCCACACGCCAAACGTGGATGCACTGCATACTTGAACATCGAACGTGTTGTGGTTATAGCGACACAAGGTAGCGACATTATTAATAACAGTCTCTCACTGAGGGACGGTTTCTTCTTCTCTGGATGGTCGCCTTTCAACCTGTAGACACGAGGATTTTAGCCAGAAACGATAGAGATTCGGCTGTACCTTATTTAGAAGCCACACGCTCACTCCACGGCCCGGCATTGAACAGAGCTTCCTTCAGCCAAGAGTACCTGGAAAAATGCTCTCAAGAATCAACACACTAAACGACAGTTCGGCATTGCTGGCAAGCCGTGAGAGTATGGCCTGGCGTCGTATACAGACTGCGCCACAAAGAGAAAACAACACAACAGCATAGTTCGTACGGAACTGCCAATGCCGCCGTCCGTATAGAAACAAGTCATCCCTACATTCATGCTGTTAAAGGTGACGTCCCATCCGCTCGAAGAGATTCAAAACCACAGCGTTGTCGATCCACCATATGTGGAAATATTGTTATCTTGTATGGGAGACACCAATGAACAACCTACACAGTAAACTTGCGGGACGTCGCATACAGGTGCGCCACTTCAACCCCTCCCCCATCCCCCTCCCCCACGGGCGGAACCGTCTACAACAACAATGCCAAACGCCACTGAATGGCAAATTCGAAACCGGGCTCATTCCATTGGGTGGTCGGTGGTCACGCCCCACACCGTCTTCCCCCCCAGGCGAACTTCCACTCCATCATCGACCACATGCAGCTTGTAGTCGTTGCTCTTCCTCTTCCGTCTCAACCGATTCCTCCACTCGTGCTTGTGCGGGCCGGATCGTGACAAAACCGTTATCCCGTCGATCGTTACCTCCTGTGCAAATGTTCGGGGGGGGGGTTATATATGCAAGACGAATAGGGTGGAAGTGAGGCAGACGCTCCAATTGGAGACGTCGCGATCAACACGCTTGAAGTAACGAGTTCGTCTGTCCAAGGTTTATTAATCAAACCCTACTCCCAGAAACCGCTGCAGGCCTGTAACCCCGCGCATATTGATATGAAACCCGTCATGTTGGCTCTGTGAATGGTCACAATATACTTACGGAGTTCGTGCTGAGCGTTTTCTTTACGTAGGTACACGCACAAAGAATGTATCAGTACGAGGACAACGTCCCGCCACTGTCGGCGCTACGACAGCGGCACGTTTGACGGCAACCACGAGAAGTTGCGCTGAGTTTGGTGGTGGCCTCGTGATAATCACTGGTACAGCGTGCTTTAAAACGATATTTGCGATACTACCGCTACTTGCTCAAAACACCGAAACACCCGGTCTCACGACTCACCAGGCGTCCCCTGTTGTCCAGTGTGATAACCACCCTCCCCAGGTGTACCCTTGCGAGTTCCACATCCTGGTGGTCCCGCCTCTGCCATGGAAGCCACCCCATAGAACCCCCCGTACCCCCTGCGATTACCTTGGACGGCCCATCCCGCATCTGTTGTTGCAGTTCTTTTCTGGCTTGGAGGATTCGCTTAAGCTTACCTCCGTTGGAAGCTAGCAGCAACGTCGAGTGAACCCGTCGGCAGTCGTCGCTGGGTGCAACAGCCGACGACTTTCCCAACAACCTGGCGAAAATAACGCAACCGTTGCTGGCGGGCCATATCATGGACTTGCCAGTCCGCGACTGAAGCTTCCCGTCCAGCTGCTCACCCACGTTAAGCGAGGCCTTCGGGCCTAGCCCCAAGGGGAGGCTGGCGGGGAGGGTAGGACTGAGGCTGTGGCCGGCGGGGCTGGGGCTGGAGTTGGAGCTCGGACTGGGGCTGGGCCTCGTGCTGGGACTAACGCCGGGCCTGCGTCCGTTGAGGCAGATGTAGTACGTCCGGCGCGTGGGCTCGGGGGGGGCGGTCCAGCGGTATGGGCTTGGGCTTGAGTCGCGGATGGGTTTGAAGAGTGGGTCGCTTGGCCGAGGGTGGATGCTTGGTCGCCAAAGTAGCCAAGTAACCAGGAAGCGAGTAATAGAAAAGAAGGAGTTGTCGTAGGGGAGGCAAGGTTTCGTGACGCTATATGGGCCGTCTGGGAGGGGACCGGGGCTGTGGCCGCGCGGATTGAAGGCAAGCGTAAATGTGGCCTCGTTAGGGTAAGGGTTGGGGCTGAATATGCCGCGGTATGGGCTGGTGCGGGGGCTTGGATTGAGGCCGTTGAGGCCGATGACAAAGGTCCGTCGTTTGCGGCTGGGGGTGATCTGGCCGTCGGAGTTGACGTGGTTGGCGTCGGGGCTGGTGCCCGTGCTGAAACCGTGGGCGTCGGGGATGTCGGTGTGATCCTGGTGAGAGTTGGTGTTAGCGTGGTCCAATTGGCTGTCATCCTCGTCGATGTCGGTTGTGCCGGTGAACGCACAATCGATTTCGGTGGGAGGGGGGAGCGACCGTCCTCCTGTGCTATCAGAGTAGCGAGTCAAGACGAAAAAACCTCCCAATGTTTCGTCGTCGCCACTTTCGACAGAAGGAGGAGACGGGTACGATGAGGAAATGGGGGACGAAGTAGAAATGTCGTGGATGGTGGGGGAGGAATTACTGCCAGGCGCAGGGTTTAGTCTGGCGTGGTAGGCTGCCATCGAAGCCTTGATTGTGGGCCCTAGCTCGTCCTTCTCTCCGTGGTTCTCGTCCTGTGAGTTGGAGAAATGCACACACAAAGAAAGGTAGATAGCAAGGGCGTACGAGTGAGCCTTCCTGTGTTGGATATGTGGCCATATTTAATCGTGGGCGAGAAACATGGCACAGCAAGCGAAACAAGGTCAAGTTCGTTAATCTACATGTTGTTCGGGGATTAGTTCTAGGTGCAATAGTCAATTTTAGAGCTCAATCGTAAGCTATACCTTTCTTGCTCGACTTGTGGTACTCTAAAGTTTGCGAATTGGGCATCAAGATCCCGATTGTGTTTAGAGAATGTTTACGTATGCTGTGAATGGCTCGGTTTGGTTTACCCATTAACGATCACCATGTATGCGCATCCCGCGATCATATTGGGCTTGCTTAGGTTGCTGTTTTTGCTCGGGAAACTGCTCAGCTCATTTGTTGTATACGTGTACCTGATGCTGGAAAAGTACGTCGTAATGGTAAATGTAAAGGTCGAAGAGGCTGCTAGTAGCTCCGGCCTTTTCGTAGGCCCGCGAATCTATAGTTCAACAATAGTAAGGGGTCATGGGTAAAACTTGCACAAACGGAAAACTGAAGACTGATTCTGTAATAGCCCCTCTAAAAAAACCGGCGACTTTCTTTAACGAACGTTTCATGGCTGCTTGACACGAGGAAGGATACTATGAAAACATATCTTCATATAGTTTCTCGATTGCAACGGACTATTGAACGACGACGTCGAGGTGGCAAGGGCACCGTATTTGAGGAGATACGACCGGGAGCTGGTTTTAAAACCAGCGATTTCGTTACAGAAACGTTACGGGGGCTACCGTTGAATGACTCTGAAACAGGCTGGTCTAGGAATGGAACGTGTAAAGATGTAAAAAAGCAACACCCAAACACGGTACAACATGTACAGAAATAACTGCGGACCGCACCCTGTGGTTCACGTTCCGACCGTACCGTAGCATCACCGTTACCACCTGCACGATAACGAATATAGTTGCGACACATATTTACGTGTTTCAACACCATACAAGAACTTTGCGCACGGTTGTAAAGAGGGTTCGAACAACCGACTTCTGGTGCGTAAACGACGTAGCCCGTTTCATATAATAGGCGCTTAGTGTATAGTACGTACTGTAGTGCCACGTCTACGCATGCAGCATGTTCATTTGATAGTTATCTCGAATGTACCATTGTGGACAAAAATGCGTGGCCCGATAGGATATTCTACCTTGCATTTATTCCCCGAGTAGCAGTTCATGTGCGTGTACGAACTGCAGTACATACAACATTACCATTATGTGCGGTAACAACTCGTATTTCAGTGTTGTTGGGCGATGAGATGGAATATTTATCATAGGCACGTACCTGGTACATTGCATGTGGTACGGTTAGCGAGAATGATACACCTGTATACGATACCCCAATGTCGCGACGAACGTTACCGGCAACATAAGAATATCGTAAACTCGTTTTTGTTGCCACTGATACCACGGGAGAGCGCTGATCTGCCACTGATAAACGTTCTCGCTGAAGGGGAAGCACTAGTTTAATTGTATCCTTGGCTTGTGCCTTCCGTTGATATATCTGTGAAAAAAATCAGGTATACAATCCAGATAGAGCGTACGTGTAGCTGCTGCTTTTTGTGTCAACAGGTCAAACTCTCACCAGAGTATCAACCCCTTAGGGTACCATAAATTTCAACTTGTGGTACCCTTGGGGCTTTCGAGTGCTCAGCGGTTTCAGCTCTTGGCACCGATAGAACTAGCCAGGACTCCGCCTCTTCGGCTCCTGGTATCCTTGGGACGGGCGAGGAATTAAACACTTCTCCTCCTGGTGGCCTCGGCACTTGGGCCTGGGTCATCCACAATGACTGGTACTGCCCAGTCATCGGCTGGGTCCCGTGCAATGGCATTGTTACCCGTGGCGCTCTTTGGATTGTGAGGATTCGCTTGACGCGGTCCACTGCTATTGCACTATTCTTCAGCCGAGTAGCGGTTTCAACAGTACCGAGAACGGAGTATAATAGTGCACAGAGCACGTAACAATAGTACAGCAGTACGTCTGCAGCCCAGGCGGGTTTTTGACGCATTGGACGGTGGTGATCATTGTGCATGCGTACCAGGAGATACTACCAGGTACAGGGTTTAGCGACGACTAACCGCATCAAAAGCAGGAATAATGGTAGAATCACGACGTACCCATTGGGTATATATATTCCGCCGCCGGTTATCATGAAAACATCGGACCGGATGGGGCCTCCTGCCCCGGCTGGGCTCCCACCAACATTGGTCCCTGGCCTGGTGTGGACTGGTCTCATCTACACCCTCAACTGGAGTATATCGTATCCAAATATAGTTGTCGGCGATCACGCGGTGAACTATTTCCGAGTGCCAGCAACAGTGGCAACACGACTAGTTATAAAGATCCATGTCACAGCTGTACGATACAGAGTATTGGTTTATAAGAGGTACTGCACTCCAAAAAAGGGGTACCCTCGGTGTTCTCAACATGCTCGTGACAACCCAAGCCAAAAAAAGATACAACACACCCACGGGCCGATGCTGATAATTTTCATTTTGTTTTCCTTCGAGTCATCAATTTTGCTCTCCAGCTCAACCCGCATCGGTTTCAACGTCAGCGATCTTCTCGTCAAGCGGTTATCGTAGGTGTCTTCCCTTCTCCCCCGCGGTGTTGGGCATCCTCGTGACGAATGTATTTGGCCTATTCCAGTAGTGCGGTCATAATAAAGGTATGCTGTCAAAAAGATAATCTGTCACAAACATCCAAAAAGGTACAAGGCATCATGACACAATATTAAGGTAGGCACTGGTGACCAAGACGGTATCACGGCATAGAGCAAGCGTGCAGACACTTCACATGCCAGGGATTGGACAAAGTTACGCTGTTGGAAGGGGCCACCACGATGGGACCGTCAGTCGTGAACAATTGTGACACTTTGGCCCCAACTTTCCCACTGTGACCTCCATATTTCTTGCACCTCGTCCTCACTCTCCTCCCCTGCTTCACCTTTGCACACTACTTAGTTAGTCAAGCCTACCTGTCGGAAAGAACGCTGAAGCGAGTGCCTGTCTCAACTTCTAACCCCTATTTGTCGTGCGACCTAACTATCAGACATGCAGTGGCTGCTGTCCTCACATCCTACGAGAACGTGGTGCTACCTCACGGGCAATGGCGCAATCTTCGTTTGTTGTTTCTTTCCTCTTTGCATCAGTCACAATCAGGCTAACCCAATATCAAGAGGTGATCTAGTTTGGTGTTGATACTCTCACCCATCTGGAGAGGGGTGGCGTGTGAACGTGGAACTGCTTCAAGCACTACCACTACCACTACCACTGCCGCTCGACGATGCTGGCTGTGGTCGGTCTAAACGCCGCTCACCGTTGGATCCTGGTTGGGATCTTCGCATACGATGCTCCTTAGGAAGGAAGCCGTGTCTGGAGCAGTCCAGTCTCTGGAGGCAAATTTGTGGCAGGACCTCACCACGGAAGGGACACCGCCAAACAGGCTCTGTGCGGACGCGCTGGTGCTGCCGTTGAAGACGGTCGTGGACAAGATCGAAGCCAAGACGAAATAAGTCTTCTTCATCGTGCCTAAAGAGCGTTGCTGCCGCGATCAAACCGGGAAGAACCTTTGCCACAAGCCTTGTCGACTGGGAAGGGCACAGCTGCTGTGGGCGGGGCTGGGTGGAGGCTAACGGGCTGTGGGCTGTGGGCATGCACTGGAAAGATACAGCCAATCAAATTCGAGGAACATTCAATTGACATAAATAAAATGTCTTTTACATACCACATTTGTACTCCAACGAACTTTACATTTACACCCAGAACGGTAGAACGGACCAACCCACAATCACCTAAAGAAAGGGAGGATATCAAGCATCAAACATCACAGTTCCATACCATAGTTATTGCGACAGCATCACATCAAAAGCAATGCTGTACAATACAATACAATACAAAAAATATTGTTTGACTCTTAGTGGGCGGATTTCCATGATATATCTGACCAACAATGTCTACTGTCAAGCTCCTCTGTCCTACAACAACAGCGAGTGAGTGGTGTACGTGTACCTTTTTCCCGAAGTCCCATGGGACACTTTGCCGGAGGCAATCGGCAACCATGCGTAATCCATGGGCAACCCATGAGCAACCCATGGGCATCCAAAGGGCAACCCATGGGCTATCATCATCAACCAATGGGCGCCCTATGGGCATCCCACGGGCATCCCTCGGGCTATCACCGCCAACCCATGTGAGGGAATGCCATGGGTAATCCATGTGCAGCCCGTGAGGAACCCGTGGGCTATCACCACCAACCCATGTGCCATTCGTTGGCATTCCATGGGCCATTGCCACCAACAAGGGGCAGGTATCCCATCCATGGGCATTCCATGGGAACCCCATGGGCTAGGTAAAAATAACAGCGCCGAATGAAAGACAAACAACGTAGTTGCTCGTAGGTGCTCGCATCTACACTGTCATTTTATTTAATATTTAACATGAGGGACCCATGGGCACCCTGTACATACCCTATACATATTCAATGGGTCGCCCATGGATTGGCCATGAGACCTATGGGTTTGGGTAAGCTATTGGTTAACCTTTTGCACGTGGTCCAATATACTAATACCCCACTAATACTTAAAAAATGGCGTCGTCGGCAAGACGATGGGTTTTTTTTGGGTGTCGTGGGTTCAAATCCCACCATCCACAATTAGAAACTTCTCCAGACTTTCCCCATGTCGAACTTGAAAAATGCTCTCCCCGGCATACCCAGGAAATGAAACCGCTTGGATATTGACAGGTCCGCCCGCATATCCGGCCGACATGGTATCCCGCCGTTTCAGGGGGGGCAGCGTTATAAGGCTTAGTTTGGGTAAGCTACTGGTTAACCTTTCGCAAGTGGTCAAACGCACTAATACCCCACTAACACCTTAACAGCTCTCCGTGGTCCGGCCATAGCTAGTACTCTCGTGCAAAGCATTCAAAATAGGAGAACAAATATGTAGGGCCCACTAGCCTTCGTGTTGCATTCGAACCTGTGTTGGGATCTACTCTACCCCATGGGATGCTCACGGGTTGCCAATGGGATGCCCATGGAATGCCCATGGAATTCCCATGGGTTGGTGGTGATGGTCCATGGGTGGCCCACGGGTTGGCCACGCGATGCACCTGGATTGCCCCTGGGAGGTTCTCGGGGTGCCCGTGGGATACCGTTGGGGTGCCCATGGGATGTCCAAACGTTTTGCTGGTACTAGACCACGGGTTCATTGGTCACCCACGGTTGACCCATGGGTCACCCACGGCAAGCATTTGGTTTCGCCCATCGATCATCCACGGATAGTCCATGTGTCACGCCCGGGATGGCCCATGCGCCACCCATGGTTAGCGCTTGTGTATCCCATGGATCACCAACGGGTAGGGCATGGGTGCCCACCGGTTAGCGCGTGAGTCACCCACGGCTAGCCCATGGGTTGCTCATGGGTCACCCATGGTCCCACAGCTATCCCATCTTAGGGCATCCGCGGATGACCTATGAGTTGTCCATGTGTGACACCCGTGGGCCACCCATGGGTTGCCCAAGAATCGCCCACGGGTTGCCGACTACTTAGGTGTGTTAGGCCATGAGTCATCCATGGTCCGCCCATGCGTCATGCATAAGTTAGAGGTGGCGCGGCAATCCATGGTTGGGGACCTCGTTCATTTTTGGTTGTAGCGCGCGGGTCACCCACGAATCAATCATGACTTACAGGTGGTAGCCCATGGGTCGCCTATGGGTCACCCGCTGTCGGACGGTTAGCCCAGAGCCATTCTATGGTAGCTCCCCCAACGTTTCTTTAACAAAATCGCCGGATTCAAAACCAGCTCCCTATCGTATCTCCTGAAATATGGTGTCCCTCGACACCTCGACGTCATCGATTGATCGACCTTTGCACGCAAGAAAATATATGGATACTTTGTTTTCAATAGTATCCTTCCTTGTATCGAGCAGCCATGAAACGTCCGTTAATGAAAATCGCTGGTTTTCGGGGGGGGCTGTCGTAGAATCAGTCCCCACTCTTAGACCATGGGTCACCCACATGGGTCACCCATGGCTGACTGATACACCATAGGTCCCCAACGGGGCACCCGTGACTTAGTGGTCCTAGTCTACCGGTCCCCATGGGCCATTCACGGCCCCACGGTTAGCCTATGAGTCACCCATGTGCCATGGGTCACCCACGGATGTTCACTCATGGGTTTGTTGTGTTTTTCCCCATGCTTCACCCTTGTGTCACTCACGGTCCCACGGTGTGTCTGGTCAATGGTTCACCCACGGATAGCCTATGGGTCAGCCATGGTTAGTCTATGGGTCGCCCAGGGTTCGTCCACATGGATTACCTATGCGTCGCTCATGGATCGCCCGTGGGCCACCCATGACTTCGTGATACTACCCCATAGGATACCCACGGGTAGCCCATGACTCGACCATGGGCTACCCACGGTACCACGGCTGGGCCTTCGGCCAATCACGGATAGTCTGTGGGTCGCCCTTGGGTGTTCCATGTGAATCCCATCGGTGGCCCATGGAAGGCGAAAGTATAAGCTGGAAATATCGAAAAATAACACATATCACGCAGTTGCCAAACACTGAGTGCAGTACAGTCGTTGTTCCGCATTAGTGCAGAGCCTTGCCAGATAACACTACCGGCGCTAACGCGAGACCCCGAACTACCATTGAGTATTGCTGTACTCTGCAAGACCAGGTTGTGGCAAGTAAATTCCACCGCACTAAAGCAGGGACCCTCACAAATAGGTGCCGCATCTCAACACGGACCCACCGCTGCATCGACAATTCAATCGGTTGAATTAACGGCCCGAGTGCCCGGAATGATTTCGTAGAAACACAAGGGGTACCGAGCCATGCGTTCGACTGGCTAAACTTAGCGGTGAAATGGAGGCATATCTCCTCCCGTAGCCTGTGTCAGTGGTCGATGAGATGAAATATGCTGTGAATGAGGTGGAGGGTGTAAGGAAGGAGGTTGAAAAGGTGAAGAGATGGGGCATGGAGACGGGAGATGATGAGGCGCAGGTAGGAGGAGTGCTGCAGTTACCGCCGGCACCACCCCGTGCTCGGCTGCGTCAGCTGAATCCCAGAACGATGAAGGCGACGGGGGGAGGGGATTCCGGAGGGACAAGAGATTGCTCCGCGGTTTGGTTGTGAAACTGAACTATCAATACGAGTTTTCATGCCCATCAAGCTGGGTGGAAACGTGGGTTGCCCAGCCTAGTAACGTGTGGGAATGAGCTGGAATCGGCACGAGCTACCTGGTTACGGTGAAGGGCGCTGAGAGGCACGGACACTTGGTTGGTGAAGGCTACCCCCCGTTCTGACCACGATAAGTCCCTCCGTTTTCGTTTTCGGTTTTATATTTGTACTCGTTCTGAGTATAGCAGCGTAGCAATTGTAACTATTTGCTTTAATGCGAAGTAGAGGCACGTAGCACAAACAATTCGTCGTCCCATGTTCTTACCATGCTCTTCATGCGTATAAACGTGCATAAAATACGCCGGAAATAAAGAGAGGAACACGAATTACCTACAAGCTGGGCCGGCCAAGAAACCCATAATCCGTCAGTCGGGCATATCTTTTGAACGACAGTGACCCACTGCAAACTGAGCATATCCTCGTAATCAGCTAGATGCGGTGGTCATGTTAAGCCCTCCAGCTTGAGAATCTGCAAACTTGGCGCCGAAAAAAGTGTCTGCCACTCACGTTTCCAAGTTTGAGCATTTTTTTTCATGATCTGTTTGTGTTGCTTTCTCTAAAATTGCTCGAAATACAAAGTGGATGGAATTGGTTTACTTTTTCTGGGCATGTACATCTTGAGACGAGGAGTAGAGACATATGCTTTTCATTTCATGGGTCAATTTCTTTCGAAAGTTATGGATGAATCCCTGAAATATATGTAAATTTGTATGCAGAGGCACTTCGGTGGAAACTTGGCCATGCACCTCTCAATTTTTGAAGTTAGGACTTGAAATTTTTACACGTGATTTGGACCGAGCCCACCAAAACAGTACTTGGCGAGCTCAGGAAAATAAAAACTGCCGACATACGGCCAGCTAAACGTTTTCCATGATCATGGAATGGACGAAACGTCAACGGATGATATTTTTTTGTTTTGAGCTCGCCAAGTAGTGTCTCGGCGAGCCTGTTTTAAATCGCGTGTCAAAATTTCAGGTCCGAACTCGGAAACCTGAGCGGGACACAGCGATATTTGTTTATTTTGAGCGTCTTGGCCGGCCCAGCTGGTATCTTGGAGAAATATGATGCTGGGTACGAATGATGACTGATGGCTGCCTCACGTAACGCTGGCTTGTGGCGGTCGTATTTTCCAGGTATATATTATAAAAATTAAAATACACTCCAGCTGTGAGATCGAATATTTTGTCGAAACTCATCTCTGCAAGCAGTGGGTAATACTCCGATCGCGCGTATTACGGGTTGTGTGTCCCCACTAAGGATATAGGTCGGCGACTCCCCTTGCAACTACAGTGTAGCTATCAGGGTCAACAGGGTGATGTTAGGCAGTCTGTGCGCAGAAACAATATAATAACCCGTTTCTGAGGGGGGCAAATCTGACAGCTGTGGAGGGAAATGCATCAGTATATCAAGTGAATAATGTCAGTCGAATAACCGGTGAGGGGAGGGCGGAGTTTTGAAGGACGTGGGGGCCTGATTTTGATCAAAAGGGGGGCGGGAGGGGGGGAGGGGGGGGGAGGGGACGGGTGGGGCAGGTCAATTTGTGCGTGGAAACTATAAATCCTTCCTGTGGGGGAGGGGGGGGGTATATGTGCCGAGGGGAGAAGGGCTTTAGGTCGCATAGATGCAGAGGTTTGCTACACGTGTGGTGCTAGGTCTAGGCGATGGTGCGGGTGGTGGGGAAGGAGGGGGCGTTGGGGGGGGGGGGTGGGAATTGCAGCAGCGGCATGGACGGCTCTAAAACAATGACGAGGCGATATCCAGGGCGTGGAAGTGTTTATTACCCTGGCGGATTTCGATATTATTAGGTGGGGTTTTTAAGCAAGAGAAAGCGAGGAAAAAAAAGGGGGAAGGGGAAGGGTTTCCAAGAGGTTTAGGTCATATACAATATTTAAATTCACTCCAGCTATGAGATCAAGGATTTGGTCGACACTGATCTTCGCAACATTGGGTGTGATTCTCCGATCGCGCGTGTTAATCACATATGTAGGGGCTTGCTATACGCGCGGTGCTGGGTCTAGGCGATCGTGCGGGGTGTGAGGAAGGAGGGGGCGTTGGAGGGGGGGAGGGGGGATGAATGAAAGCTACGTCATGGATGGCTGGAAATATAATGACGTGATATCAATTGCTTAGAAGTGTTTATTACTCTGGCTGATTTCGATTGTAAGTGGGGCGTTTGAACGAACTGGGCGGGGAACAAAAGGGAGGGCGGGGGCGGGGCGGAGGGCGGAGATGAGTTGGAGCTACGGCATGGATGGCTAGATTGATAATGAGATTATATCCGCTGGCTGGTAGTGTTTACTACTCTGGTAGATTTTGATTTCAGGTGGGGCGTTTGAACAAGAGGGATCGGGGGGGGGGGGGGGGAGGGGGGCGAGCATTTCAATATGTGCGCGGAAACTATATACCCTTAAAGGGGACGAATGTGACGGTTGCAGCAAGAAGACACCCCGTTATATCACCCGCCTGGTAATGTTTATTATTATGGAAGGTTTGATGTTACATGTAGTATGCAACCCAGTTCTTAGGTGTAGTAAACAACGTGTTAAAAGCTTAATAATTTGTTATTGTACATGTATCGAAAGATAGAGTATTTCAATCGATAGGTACAATCATGTAGATACCATTATTTTCTGACATCGCTAATTATAAGAAAGAGGTACATATTGCCAAATACAACAGGCGAGGTGATGTGGTCATGCAATGTTACCGCCATTGAGAACGAAAGGGAGAAATGCGAATCGTTATTGATTTGAAAGGAATGCGTAGTGTACACCCGCTCAATTAAGTTACTTCGTTAGTCATACTGCGTATGGCATAGATTGGGAGGCGATCATGCAGACGGTATGCACGGAATACCTTACGTAATAAGTTGGTATTGCGGTTTACCGCAATACAAAAATATCTGTCTGTCGTACCCCCTTTTCACATTGTTATTGTCTCACATATACGATTTTACGCCTATGATTTTTGCCGTGCCGATGTGGGGCTCAGGGGTCGCCAACTCAAAACACAGATATACATCTTACAATTAAATACACCAAGCGAGGTGACGTGGGCATGCGATGTCAGCACTATTGAACGCGAGGGTGACTTTACTTTGTTAGGCATGTGCTACTGCGTTTGGTAGAGGTTTTCAGGCGATCATGCAAACGGCCGGAGGCACGAAATACCCTGCGTAATAGGTTGGTAGTAGAGTGGTCTACCGCAGTGGTATATATATATATATATATATATGTACAGCAGTTTAGGCCCTGGCTCTTATTTTCAATCAACCACTTGATTCCCGACCGAACAGGTCGGCCAGGTTTGGTTTCTGAGAATTTTTACGCGTTGGGTACGATACCAATGAATGGTTAGAATGTTTTTTTGGGGCTGGTCGAGCCGTTATGCAGAAGAGGATTGGCGGTAGTAATATTCGATCTCACATCTAGAGTGTATTTTAATTATTATAATATTTTATTGAAGTACAGTGTACTTCCGGGATAGCAGATTTCCAACCTCACGGAAACCCCACAGCAGTCCTTGTAGTGCAACTATTTCCAACTGGAAATACATCGCGTGAATACGGAATAAGTCGGTAAATAGAGCATAATAACCCATGTATCATAAGACAATACGAAAGGTGCGCCTGCTAAAAGCCAAGGTGATGGAGACCGTGCTGTACGGGTGTGCCTTGGACGCTCGGCCAGGAGCACTTCGCTGAGCTCCCAACGGCACACCACAACCTCCTCCAGACGACCATTGGCTTCAAACGCCGACAACGCACCGACCACGCCTCATGTCGTACGCCAAGGCTCTCAAGAAGGTACAAGTAAGTGTGGGAGGATTCAGACGACCATCCGAAAATGACTCTTCCTCTTTGCGGGGACCATACAGTGGGCATCCAATGAGCGGCTGGCTAATCGCGTGACGTCCGAGACGATGGCTGGTGGGGAAAACCCGGGACCAGGCCTACCGAAAAATAACTGGGCACACCGCCTAGCAGACGACATCAGGGTATTCCACACGCCACCGAGAGGTCTACGGATAGCTCCCTTTTGCCGTTCGGAGTACAGACGGTGTAATAATAATACTGAGGGCGGGTAAGAAGAGTGGGCCCACGCAGCAGTGGACGCCATGAGCAGCGACAAGGGGAAACCGGGGGGGAGGGGGGGCAGCGGTACTGATATATAGCCGTCGACGAATGCAAGAATAATATGGCATGTCGTGTGGCGGTGCCGGTTTGACCAATACGTGGAACGTGTGCTACTATAGCCGTGAACCCTACAGTACGGTAGATTTTTGCGTTGTGTTTTCGTTAATAGGCTCAATGGGGGGAGCGCGAAAGCGGCAGCAATGACGCGTGTTGTCTTGCTTCTTTTTTTTGTTATTTCTGCCTTGTTTCCCTGTTTGTTCTCATATATTGGCTCCCCGCCGGCCTTATGCGGGTGTCTTCTTCCTCTTCTTCGTGTTGGTTCGGACGTGCAAGACTGATATCTGTTATTCTTCAGCATGTATGTTTTTCCTGCAGCCATTCCGATCTTCTTGCATCAAATTCTGTTCTTCAGAACTCCTGTCGTCGGCTTCCCCCCCCTCTTTTTGTGTTTTTTTTTTAATTATTATGTTGACTGATTCTACGATAGCCCTCCCCCAAAACCGGCGATTTTATTTAACGAACGTTCCATGGCTGCTCGACACGAGAAAGGATGACACGAGTTCTGAGATCATCCTCAAATATTTTCTTGTTTGCAAAGGTCTATCGCACGATGACGTCGGGGTGGTAAGGGGCATTGTTTTTAAGTAAATACGGCCGGGAGCTGGTTTCCGCAGATTCATTGAAGAAAAGTTGGGGGGGGGCTACCGTCGAACGACTCTGTTTCTTATCTTTACGGTCTGGCTTGTCAGTTGCTTTGTCGTGTTCTGGTACCCGGTACGATAGCATTTCACTTGTTGTACCTTGATCAATCATGAATTGCTAAACGTGTTTTTTTTGTTTTTTCTGTCTCAGTCTGTGACCACAGAAGAACGTGTATATATCCAGAGGATGAATAGTCAGCACGGACACTGGGTGTACTGATGTGTGTGTTTTTACATTAATTAAACAGTCATTCTACCCAACGACATCAGTACGCCCAGAGTCCGTGCTGATTCTTCATACTAGAAAAATACAAATTCTGTGGTCACGGACTGTGACACAGAGTAAGCCAAACAGTCGCAAATCATCAAGGTAAATCAAGTGAAGTGCTAGCGTACCGGGTACGAGAACATAATAAAACAAGCCAGGCCATGAAAAAAGAGAAACAAGAAGACAGGAAAAAAAACTAGTGACAGGTGTTCTGAAGAATGTGATGCAAGAAAAAGAGCGGAAACAATAGGAAAGGCTGCAAGCGGAACACCATACGTGCTGAAGAGGAACAGCAGATACCTGTTGCACGGACAAAACAACAACAATAAGATAACTTCTTCTGTTGTTTCACGGACATACACAACACGAAGAAGATAATTGTTGTTTTACGGACACAAAAATACGAAGGCGGGGAAGAAGATGCCGGCATATCGCCGGTGGGGAAGGGAATAAGGAAGCAAACCAGAAGAAAGAAAATAAAATAAAAGAAAAAAGGATATAGGACGGCAGCAAGTCATTACTGTCCCTTTCGCGCCACTCCCGTTGAACTCAACGAAATCAAACAAAGAAGAAACTGCCACTCGCTGTAGAAGGTTCAGGGCTAGAGTAGCACACGCTCCGGTGATGTCGTTGGGTAAAAACAACGGTTTAATGGAGTAGTACTCCGAGTGGGGGATGCGTGGTGGGTCGGTGTTGGGAAGAATGCTCCTCATGGGTTCCGGGGTGTTTGGTTGGTCTCTCCTCATGCCTCGCTGGATAGACTAAAGCTTTTATGCATGTTTTCCCTACTACATAGAATACGTAAAAGACAGACATAGCAGGGCTGCAGGGCAGCGCAGGGTAGCGCAGGATAGAACAGGGTAGTGAGATGATGGGCGTCCTGCTTGTCCCATCATCGTCACCTACATTACCGCCCATCTATGATGGCCTTGACGTGAATGTGACATGTAATATCACGTGGTTTTGCCTCAACCATGACATAAGTCATGGTTTCACGTCGAATATCTAAAGTATCCTTCTAAGGAGGGCACTCCATTACATTATAGGCGACCCTGAATAGTCGTAGATAGATGCAGATCACCTGGCAATCAAAGGATGTCAACAAAACATCCAGAATTGGAAAGGGGATCGTAGATGCGGCTATTGGACACAAACGAAATGAGGCTATAGATTCCCCCACACCTCGCAATATTGAGGATTATATTTTAAAAAATGAAAATACATTCCAGCAGTGAGATCGAAGATTTCGTCGAAAATCATCTTTGCAAGCTGTGTGTGATACTCCGATCGCGCGTATTACGGGTTGTGTGCCGTCGTTAAGGATATAGGTCGGCGACTCCCCTTGCAACTACAGTGTAGCTATCAGGGTCAACAAGGTGATGTTAGTCAGTCTGTGCGCGGAAACTATAAAACCGTTTCTGAGGGGGCAAAATCTGACAGCTTTGGAGGGAAATGTATCCGTTTATCAAGTGAATACTGTAAGTCGAATATCCGGTGAGGGGGGGGTGGAGTTTTGAAGGATGTGGGGGCCTGGTTTTGATCAAAAGCGCGCGGGGTTGGAGGGGGGGGGGAGGGGAGGGGGGGGGGCGGACTGACGGGCAATTTGTGCGTGGAAGCTATCAATCCTTTCAACGGGATAAATCTGACGGTTTTGGGAAAAAAAAAAAAATGCACCAGTTTATCATAGGGGGGGGGGTTGGGGCGGGGGGGGGGGCGTGTGGGGCAGCTCAATCTGTGCGTGGAAACTATACATTATTCCGAGGGGATAAATGTGACGGTTTTGGAAACAATGCATCAGTTTATCATGTATATCCTGGGGTAAGTCGTACAATCAGGGAGTAGGGAGAGGGCGGAGTGTTCGAGGGGGTGAGGGTGGGATGGGATGGGATGGGGGGGTTGGGGAGGTGGGGGGTGGGGGCGGGGGGGGGGGGGTGGGGGGGGGAGGGGAGGGGGGGGGAAGAAGGTTTTTGGTGAAGGGTTTGTTATACGTGTGGTGCTAGGTCTAGGCGATGTTGCGGGTGGTGGGGGAGAAGGGGGCGTTCGGGGCGGGGAGGGGGGGGAAGCAGCGGGCATGGATAGCTCTAGAACTATAATGAGGTGATATCCAGTGCATGAATTGATTAATCTGGCGGATTTCGATATTAGGTGGGGCTTTTGAGCAAGGGAGAGCGAGAAGGGAGGGGGGGGGGGGGGGGGGATTTAACAGGAGGTGCAGGTCACAAATAATATTCAAATACACTCCGGCTGTGAGATCAAAGATATGTAGGGGCTTGTTATACGCGTGGTGCTAGGTCTAGGCGATCGTGCGGGTGGTTGGAAAAGAGGGGGCGTTGGAACGGGGGTTGAGGGGGGTGGGGGGAAATAATGAAAACTACGACATGGATGGTCAGAAGGATAATGACGTGATATAATCTGCGTATAGGTGTGTATTACTCTGGCCGATTTCGATTGTGAGTGGGGCGTTTGGACAAACTAGGCGGAAAGGGGAGGGGGGGGGGGGAGGATCAGGGGAGGGGGGGGGGGGGGGGCGGAAAGGATGGGGGGTTTTTGAACAAGAGGGATCGGGGGAGGGGAAGGGGAGGGGGGGGGGCGGGACATTTCAATATGTGCGCGGAAACTATAAGTTCTTAAAGGGGGACAAACCTGACGATTGTAGCAAGAAGACATCCCTTTATATCATCTGCCTGGTAATGTTTACTATTGTAGAAGGTTTGATGTTAGATGCAGTATGCAACCCAGTGTTTAAGTGTAGTAAATAACGTGTTAAATCCTAACAATTTGTTGTTGTTCATGGATCGAAAGCGAGAATATTTGATAGAACATTTGTAGTTACCATTATTTTCTGACATCGCTAATTATAAGAAAGAGATACGTATTATTGCCAAATACAACAGGCGAGGTGATGTGATCATGCACTGTTTGTCACCACCATCATATAGTTACCATTATTTTCTGACATCGCTAATTTTACGAAAGAGATACGTATTGCCAAATACAACATTCGAGGTGATGTGGCCTCATTGCAAGATATACAACCCTATGATGGAGCTCACAACCGTGAGAGCTCGAGAAAGGGTAGGTACCTACGGTATACCAGTAGCAATCGGCCTACAAAAACACGAAGGGCGCGGCCATTGAGCGCAAGCATGCGGAGGGAGCCCAATACGAAGCAGACGCGGAAACAATGCCAGAAGGGAAGAAGGGAACACGTGTCACGCTGTGAAGACCAGACATTTTCATGGCCAGCACACATGGTGGTGGGAAGTGTGCTTGTGTTCTTCGCACGAAACTGATATTCATATTTTCATATTGATGTTGTGATATCGTACGAGATTGTAGTTTGGCTGTTGGTAATAATGGTCGATGACTCAGGTGTTCTATGACAGAAGATGATATTAATAATTGCCGATTTAGCAAGATGCGTATCTCCTCACCTCGAACCCAAAAAATTCCATTAAACAGCTTTTTTTCAGCTTTTCCCAAAAATAATCCCTTGTTTCCTTCATTCCAGGAAAAAAGGCGTCATTTGGGGGGGGACAATAATTATCATCTCCTGGTGGTCCAGGAACCACATTAAGCTCGAATATACGATTCATCCAGGCCTCTTGACAGCCATTGTCAGTCATTTACACTCCACACAGCAGTGTCCTTGGGTAGGAAGAACGGTATCATGTGAAGACAACAACAACAGCAGCAGTACGAAGTAGTGGCAGTGCAGAATACGAGGGCCTGAGTGAATTTATCGGCTTTATTATTAATATTCGTAGTTGATGTTGCACTTGTTCATGCCCTCGATGGTTGTGTCCTGCAGTCGTCCATCGATTACTATTGGAAAACCACTGCTACTCTTTAGTGCTGGCAGTGATCGCTGATGTACGAATATACTCATTATTATGTTGCGAGGGAAATCAGCAATAATACGAAGTACAAAGCAGGACGCGAGCGGCCACAGCAGTGCGCTGCTGCGCAGTAGTAGTAGGTTTGTAGCGATTGCGACCGTATCCGCGACTGTAAACATAAACAAACATGGACGCCTCAGCGAAATCTCAACGCCCCAGCTCGATTCCACCGAGCTCACGCGTCCCATTTGAATGTGACACCTCGCATAATGATACAAATTAATTATCTCATTGTATTCCTTCCATGACTTCGTTCGCCATGACTCCTCTCGGTCACGTGGGTTACTCGCTGTGCTCATAATAACGCATTGTTGTGTTCGCAGCAGAACATCATACACATGTGTACACAACATGGTCTAATGAATTGACAGCGCTACATTCCGAAATAGTTCCATCTTAAAAACCAAACATCGAAGGCAACATCATAATCGGAGCCCAACAGCGTTGTTAGGCTTTGACTCAACAAGAAAATGAAATCGGGAATTTCTGCGGGTTAGGCAAAACTCGCAAAATTTACACCAAAAAAGGGCATTATTCTCCGCGAAATCGCCTCAAACTCGCATAGATAGGTCACTAAAACCTATACAAAACAATTGTGAGAAAACGCGAACAAAATACCGTTTTGAGCAAGGGCGCACAACATAACAAATTCCGACAACACAGCCCCAAAAGGTTTTTTGGGTCCATCAGGTGGGGGGAGTACGAGACCCCCCACCCCTCCCCCCAACGCCGCCCAGCTTTTTATATACAACCTCCACTTCACTCAAGCTCCTATATAAAACAACCCTGCACTAAATCCTATACACTTAAGGGGGCACAGTTCAGGGGTGGGGTTACTGCAATCCACGTAGCCCCTGAGGTCGACGTGGTCACGGACTGCGACGCCCTGCGTGCCGCAGAAGAGACACAGAAAGAGAGGGAGAGTGGTCACGGTGATCACTGTCTCTGTGGCGGGGGGAGCTCTCTTACCGGCCCCCTTCGATAAGACGGCATAGTAGTTAGAACCGGCCAGGGGAAAGCGAGCGGATGGCTCGAAGTTGATTTGCTACTGCGGGCACAACGTGGGCGACGGTTCAGGAAAGGGGGCAAGGCCAAGACGTGGGTTGTAGAACCCAATGTACCGGGAAAGCTGCACCTCAGAAACATTCCACCTGTCCTCTCGTGCCCAAGTGGGACTCACAAGAATGTGTCATTACTTTAGACCTGAAAGCGGCGTCGAAGAGCACGTCATCTACATATATCATGGCGTACATCATAAGAGGCTGAAGGCCACGATCATAGCTTTATGTAGGGCCTTTTACGAGGCAAACTGTATGTTGCTGCACCAACGCACCCCTGAAGCGCCTATTTTGCAACCCTGTAGAGTGAGTGTGGAAGTACTCCATGTCCGACCACGTGGAAGAGAGGCATGCCACATCGTTGGGTCTTAGCGAAACAGATCCCAAGGCTGTGAGATTCGAAGACCTCTTTGACCTACGAAAGCGAAGCAGAAAAGACGGCGGTGGCGAAAAACCTGCGAAAGAAAGGGCAAAGGTAAGGCTGCCAGAGCCCCCATAGTACGCCGGCAAGTCTCACAGCGGAAGGGTAAGGCTGTCAGCGCCCCCGTAGCACACCGTAGTAAGGTCTCACAGCAGAAGGGAGGGTCAGATGAGTCAGACGGGTCACACTCCGACGAGTCACTCAGACGATCGCCTAAGATTGTCGTAGACTTGTCGCAGAAGCATTGAGAAGCAAGCAACAAGCAAGCGCTTGAGAAGAAAGATATTTGGTTTTAGTTTTGAGGCAACTTGGGGGGGAGTTGTCTCCAAGCATCATACTTCTACAGGCGTTGCCAGCCCATCATAGGTTATTGCTCTTATATATCTCAACGTATCTATTCCAATGGTATGTATTACCCAACCTATGTGTTGGTATGTACAACGTCTACGTGTATTTGAGTAAACCCAAGCACGCAAGCACAGCACAGCGTTTGCATTGAGACAAAATTGAGAGATGAATAAAAGGTAAGAAATGCCCAGGCGACAAAAAAAAAACTTTTTCTTCGGCCCTCGGCGTAGTGTGGTGTGCGGGGTAACTTTCCATGTATGTATGTGCGCCCTTGTATTAAGCGAACAGAAATGCGTGCTTACTAGGTCAAAGGTCAAAGCACAAACAAACCAGTGTTTTATTAATACAAGAAGGGGGGTTCCATTATATATGGAGGCGTTATTAGTCTGGGGATAGGGGACGCGAGGAATTTCCTCTGAAAAGCACCATCACCCCAAGTCCTATTCATTTCAGGTAATTGCCGCTACCGGGAAACACGCATCCTTGCTATTTTATAACGTGATTCTAACGACGCCAGCAGTGAGTTCGACGAATTTAGAATTGATGCTCATGTTTGCAAGCTGCATACTATATCGATCGCCCGTCTTCACTAAATTTCATAAATTAAAACCTAATATAAGATTATATTGCATTGTTGTGTTACCTATCATGCATAACAACAGCACACCAATAAGTATGTGGACATTTATTTGTATGTATTTATTGCCTGGTGATTTATATTATTATGTGCACCGCGTGCTCTTATTGATGACCGAAAAGCAAATATGTTCCGCTTCAGCAGAGCTATACATGAGGTGCTCACAAAGATACACGTTCTGTACACAAAAATGTTATAAGGCTTAGTTTGGGTAAGCTATTGGTTAACCTGTGCAAGTGGTCAAACGGACTAATACCCTACTAATTCCTTAACAAATGGCGTCGTCGGCAGGACCATGGGTTTTTGGGTCGTGGGTTCGATCCCCACCATCCACAATAATAAACTTTTCAGATTTTCCCCATGTCGAACTTGAAAAATACTCTTCCTGGTATCCCCAGGAAATGAAACGGCTTGGATATTGACAGAGGTCCGCCGTATATCCGGCCGACCTGCTATCCCGCCGTTTCAGGGGGGGAGAGTGTTATAAGGCTTAGTTTGGGTAAGCTATTGGTTAACCTGTGCAAGTGGTCAAACGGACTAATACCCTACTAATTCCTTAACAAAAAGCACTAACAATTGCTATATAACGTCGGTGAGGGAGAATCTTGATTGACTGCATTTTCCACAGAACCGCATGGGGCAGCCAGCCTCGATCTGCGTCCCTACTTTTTTTCACCCTGGGCAAGGTGCTGCTCGTTGGTGCTTTGCGTGCTCGATGTTTAGTCCGGGCTCACTCTTCAGCGCACGGTATGATTCTGTTTTGATGAGAGATTTTGTCTTGGTCAGAAACCTAAAAGCCCACCGAATGGTTGAATGCATGGAGATATTTATTCCCAAAAATATTCCAAGCAGAATATCTAATTTCCACAACACTTCAGTGAATATTCGATTAACTCTTCGATGGGGTCAGATTCTGGATTGCTGAAAAAGTGCTAGCGCAAGTTACTCCCTATGGAACATTCGGTGTAACACTGCTGTTGTATGATAAAACAACTTTACTTTAAAGCCAGTCAGGGTTGGTTTTGATGGGTTAGAGCGATGCTTTGCCGAACGTACAATGGTTCTCTATCTTGTCTTTTTGTGTGTTTTGTTCACATTATCTGACCTTCACAATTATCTACGTCCAGCATAACTAGCAACCGCCGTGTCGATGCTTCCTAGAGAGACTAGCTCTGCTATTAGATATTTTGCCATTTTCTTGATGAACTACCTGATTACACGCAAGTGTTAAGATACGGCCTCGAAAGGCCTGTAGGTATCCGAATTTGAGATCGTTTGGATGGGTTTTGTATGATAAGGTTGGCGGTTTATATTCGGGGAAGTTAGGAATTAGATCGGAGGCACGCGCCTCCGATCTCAGAAGCTATCCCGGGCTCTGGTGGAAACGAATAAAGCTACATCTCTACGAAGGAACGAAAGTGAGTACTCTCCGAGGACCTGCTCAATTGGCAGACCTGCAGGGGACACTCTGTGTCCTCCACCTTTAATTTGACATGTGGCGTTGACGGCAGGACAGAAAAAAAAAAAACAGCCATCGTCCAGACAAGTTACAACTCCGCCGCGAGCCCGACGGCCGCGGCCGGCTCCGTCAGCCACCCATCGCACCAAAACAGTCAGAATTTAACCTAGGTGTAGTGTAGGGGTGGAAGCACAGTGAAGGGTCGCCCAACGCACCGAAAATAATGCTTTGGGTGGGCTTCCTCTAAGCCCGTATGAGGTAAATACCACCATCCTCAGCGTGGGACGACTCGTCAACGTCCTCCCGCAGCAAAGGTGTATGCTGGTCGATGGCCTCTGTCAACGAGCGACAAGACGACTGGGACTTGCATCTGCCCCACGTAGAATTAACACAAGGGCCTGTGATCCTGTGCCTGTTAGTCACGGCTAGTTTCAAACAACCACGACGTTGGTGACCAGTGTATGATTCCCAACAAATATTCGCATAATTTACTCAACTTGAACGTTGACTATTATGTGTGTTGAGTGTCATCACTAACACTTTTTGAATTTGATTATTTTCGACTTGAAAACAGATACTTGGTCGAGCGGTCAGTATGCTGTTTTGATCAATATATCTTTGACTTGAGATTAGTCAACAACCTACCAGTATGTACTGGACTACACCAATATAGTGGCCGTGACGGTCTCGAATACGGGGCCTTTAGGCCATGAGCAAGTGATGTGAACTTTTTGAGACTTCTCCCCAGGCTTCTCGCCGAGTTCAGCGAGCACGATCGCGAGACTTCGCAGATGACGGTACGCGCCGTGTGTAGAGCCACCGTCGCGATCGTGTGGCAGTTATTATTCTGGGACGGAAGTTATTAACCGCGGTAATACCTCTGCGCACAAAACACGGCGGGTAATCCATTGTGCATAACAATCGATAACCGTCTGAGGGATAGCCAAAACAGGACTTAAACCGCAAAGGGCTAGAATTGACTCGTTTCACCTTTCTTTGAGTAAATGATACTCAATGTTGTCATGCGGTATCAATTTTGAAGCAGGGGAGATGTTGTGGATTGTTCTTGGACATGATGCAGCAACGACGATGGTTGACGATAAAGGGAGTACAACAGCAGTGGATTGGACCTTTTTTGGTGGGAAATTCGTAGCGCGATATCCCGGGTTTGGCTGCATTTTCCATGGTAATGGATTCCTCGACCGCGAACTATACCTCACTACAGTACGTTTTTGGTGTCTACATGGATGCATGCCCGACGAGGGCGCAAATTGTATGAGTTAAATCACTTGGCCTTCGATAGGGAACCTCCGCCACCTCCCTATCCGCACAACTAGAAAGCCCACTAGGCTCCGAGGATATAAAAACAAAAGGACATGGTTGATTTGCGATCGGTTCACGAACTTTTTGAAATAAATGAAAAATACGCTTCATTCAGCTGTGAGATCGACCAAAACAAAACTTGGTCAAAACTCAGCTTTGCGGGCTGCACGTGATACTTCCATCGCGAGTGTTACGGGGTGTGTATACCCTTGTCAAGGTTAGAGGTAGGTGGCACGCCTGCTCATGCCAGGGTCAACAGGACCAACACATTCAGCTTTGTTCTGCACGGAAACTGTATATCCCGCATTGACGGGGACGAAACCAGACATATATGGAATTCAGTATATGCATACAACAAATAGTTGTGATAGTGTGAGATACCTTTTGGAGTGGGCTACTTGGGTCTACCGGGTCTTGTACGCAAGTTCCTGTATATTTATGTGGCAGGCCAGCAGAGGTCCAGCTCAGGCCTGATGCTCGGGTTGTTAGTGCTGCGGTGGACGTCGATCGCTACTGCTCCGAAGTGATCTCTCTTCTGCTCTTGATATAATGCAAAAGCGCACTCACACACCTGTATTGATCGAATGAGGACCGACGAGTGAGAACTGGTGTTCTGCATCAGGCGCCGGGCGGTGCACACTTGACCCTAAGGCTCTTCGAACGCCCATCTCACACACCACAAGGGATTACACAAACTAAAGCTTGGATCCAACACGCCAGACCCTTGCACTCCCTACAGATGGAAGCTCATGCGCTAAAACATAATGATCAAAGGTGCGCGTTGCCGTGTCGTAGATTGCTTCCAGACAGCCACCATATATATTTCTGGGTAGAGCACCCGCAGGCCACAAACTAGCTCACATGTAAAAAGGTGTTGAGAAGGGCGGAATCTATATCGTAAGAAACACGGAACGACTTCCTCCATGATTTAAGAAAGCTGTTACGAATGTTAATCGGGACTATGTACAACAGGTAACAAATCCCCGGATGGGTCGATTCCTCCGAAGCGTCGACTTGTTAAGACGGGCATCACTAAAGACGTGAGCCGTACATGGCCATCAGGTTTCTCGGGACACTCAGACTACCTCGTGGGGCGAGCCACTGCGTGCTTGGTATATAGAAAACTACTGAAGTGTACATATGGTCAGCCGACTCCGATCCACCAACGATCGCAGATAGGAATTGTTGGATCGCTGGATCTCGAATAGCAAGCGATCGTTAACGTAGATGGTTGGATGTTGACCGGCACCAAATGAGTCGTTGGATCTTTGGGCAATTATCAGCCGATTATCGTAGATAGATCAGGATTATTGGATTCTGATCCACCAATGATCGTAAAAAGGGACAGTTTGATCATTGAATTCTTATTGACCAAGTGTCGCACAAAGGGGTAAGGTTATTGGTGGGGACACAGAGTGCCCCGTGCAGGTTCAGTTGAATAGGTCCTCGGAGAGTACTCACTTTCTAAGCCTTCGTTGAGACGTAGCTTTATTCCACCAGAGCCCCGGATAGCTTCTGAGATTGGACGCTCGTGCCTCCGATCTATTTCCTAACTTTCCCGAGTATAAAAACGCCAACCTTATCATACGAAACCCATCCAAATGATATCCAATTCGGATAATTACAGGCCTTTCGAGGCCGTATCTTAACACTAGCCCATCCTGATGAGTCGCATATGCAGAAATATGGGAGATTCGTGGAAACTCCGGTTTTACGAACTAGACCATGAGTCGAAGATGCGGCTCCTCTAAACCCACCCCTACACCTCTAACGGCCTAGCTATGGAGCCAGCAACACGCGATGGGAAGCAACCGTGGACATCGATCCGCAACCGACTGCAGAAAGGGTAACGTTAATTTCTGATCGGCCAACGAACTTTTGAATAAATCGTTGGATCTACCTACCATTCCAATCCCCCAACGATCGCAAAAGCGGTTTCTGGAAATAGCCAACGGTAGTCCACAGGTATAGTTGGATTCCGATCGGCCAACGATCGTTAAGGAAGGGGTCGTGAAATTTGACAAACTATCGCTAAATAGTCATTGTTGGACTGTTGCGTGCAGAGATAGAAGTGCACGAATATTTTCTGGCCCCTCTCACTCGAGGAGTTATTTCCACGACGCAAGCGCTGACCGTAAGAAAAAGTAAAGTGCCACCCGACAAACATCCCCAGGGCCTAGGTATTTAATAGACGTCGATGTAACCGACAACTAACTGCTATTCCAACGGTGTTGGGTGGTTCTTCAGTTAAGGGCTCCCTTCACTCAGATATAATATGCTCTGGACAAAAAGTGCTCTTATTAATACCGCGATACCCTTATCGTCGTAGCACGCATGTTTTGGCGAGTTCCGATCGGCCAACGACCGTACAGCAGCGATCGGTGGATCGTTGGATTCCGATCGGTCAGTCAACGATCGTTGAACACGTGGATAATTGAATTGTTGGATTTTGACCGGCCGGCCGACATATTCTGCAACGAGTGGTTATTGGAATCCGATGGGCCAACGATGTCAACACAAGGATGGTAGGATTTTGATTGGCGGACCATCTGGGCTACTTTGACGTTGGGTCGTTGGAGTCCGATCGGCCAGAGACAGCAGTAAAGAAGGCGTCGCTGGATCTGACCGGCCATCGATTGTCATGAAGGATCGTTGTATTGCTGGATTCCGATTCGTAAACGGTGGTAAAAAGGGGTCGTTGGATGCCAAACGGTAAGCGATCGTATAACAGGATCGTCAGATCCTTCGATTCCGATCAGCCAGCGAACTTATAAATGGGGTACTTGGATCGATGAATCCCGACCGGCCGACGATCGAAGAACCGGATAGATAAATTCCGGTCGACCAACGAGCGACACAAACATATAGTTGCGTGGTTAGGTTCCGATCTGCCTACGATCGATCGTGAAAGAAGATCGCTGGATTCTGATCGGTCGACGATCGTAAAAAGGGATCGGTGGATGAGTGGTTCCGATTGGCCAACACTCGTAAGCATGGTCGAGCCTACAAAGGTGCTCTGGGGCGTTCATGCTGTGCCTGAGGTGCATGGAAGAAAAACACCTGCGGGCTTCTAGACGCTTTCCCGTGGACGATATACTCGCACGAAGAAGACGAAAACTAAACAGGTAGTTGCTGTAAACTAGTAGAGTAGTCTGTGGCTGACCACGGAGGATGACCAGAACGGAGGTTTCACTCAAAGACTTATCATTACCGTCGCCACCACATTACGAACACTGTTGTGCTTAGGAGTCAGATTATCTCTGTATATATCATGTCGCCCAAACGTTGCACATGCCCAGATATACATGTCCATTATAAAATTTTTCAATTTTTTCTTTCAAAGCACCTGTAAAAGTATTGGGCGGGGACACAGAGTGACCCCTGCAGTTCTGCCAATTGAGCAGGTCCTCGGAGAGTACTTACTTTCTTAGTCTTCGTAGTCGTAGCTTTATTCGATTCCACCAGAGCCCCGGATGGCTTCTGAGATCGGAGGCACGTGCCTCCGATCTATTTCCTGACTATCCCGAGTATAAAAACGCCAACCTTATCATACGAAAACCATCCAAATTATCTTAAATACGAATAGTTACAGATATTTCGAGGCCGTATCTTAACACTAGCCCACCCTGATGATCCGCATATGCAGAAATATGGGAGATTTTGGGGAAACTCCGGTTCTACGAAATATACCATGAGTCGAAGATGTGGCTCCTCAAAACCCACTTCTACACCTCTAAAGGCCTGGCTATGGAGACAGGAAAACGCACTGACGAAGATATCGAGCAGGCGAAGACCGTTGCTCGGGAGACATCTACGGTAGGGGAGAAGGCGCAACAAGCCTTCGCCCAATCAGTTGCGTCGGCTGCGGCAGGAGTTACCGCGGCCTCCTTTCCTTCGATGCGCCCGCACGGTGTCGCATCCTAACGACCACGACCCCGGGACGCCGCTTGTTTCAATGGCAGCGTCGTGTGCATGGCGCCTGCACCAGGGGTAGAGTTGTCCCCAGCGTTGGCGACCGCGGTGGTGAAAACGGCCTCCGCCCTCCTCACGTCAGAGAGGCTGGCGTCGTGGCAAGTAGACGCCCTTTCAGTGGAAGCGGCCTGGACTCGCATGGATCGTACGCCCTATGCCGGACAGACGAGAGCCGCCCGGACCCTTGCCCTTCAATCGCGAGGGTACCACCAGGATCAGGGCCAGGTAGCCTGTCACAACGATACCACATACACGTCGGATCACCATGGTGGTATTCCGCGCCGTATCTTAACCCACTCCCTTGCCGGCGTCGGAAACAGCTCAATTTCCCACAAATGGCATTCCAGCTCGGCCCCTCCATGCTTTTAGGCCGATATTTTGGAAGGTAGGAGATTTTTGCCGTGGGCCCGGGGCGTTTCGCTTCTTTTTGTATATATGCCTGGGCGTTTACCCCGCCTTTGGGCGGGTTTTACATAAAGTGACTCCGTGGGGCGTTCACGATGAAAGGGCATTAACCAGAGCTGTTACAGTATGGTACTACAGTAGTCGGCCCTCCTTCAGGGATAATAATGTGTCTGGGAGAGTTCCCTTATTATATACCGCCGTGACTTCTTGGATTTGGCACATACATGTGGGTCATTGGGGGAACATATGACGTGTTTTCTATATATGTGCATATGTACACGAGACGCTTTTCATCAGGGAGAATACTATTCATTGGCCCAGTAGATACCTGGGGTCTCGTAATCAGTGTTGCGTCCACTTTAAAGGACCTGCTCCGTTAAAGTGGGAAAAGAAGGTGCACAGGAGCTTCAGGTTCCTTATATACCGTTTTTCTTGTTGACATATCAGTTGAAAAGGGCTACTTAGAATGTACGTATCTTCTGAACCAAAACATCAACCAACGTGGAAATTAAAACGTAGGGGAACCAAACAAAGTACGAAGCTCGAAGCTCAAGATTGGGTGAGCGGAGAAAACAAGAGCAAGACGTCCCACGTGGACACTTTCGAAAAACCCGAGCTTCTGCAACTACACCATACCATCGCCAAAGGCCCAGTGGCTCGAGACCTTCAGACGTCGCACGTCCATGCGCCTCTCGCCGAAGATCTCACTAGGGATCCTGTTCGAGGCGCAAGCATCACCTGTCGATTACCCCTCGTAGTGGCAGCCGTGACCGGTCTGCGCCGGCTTGCTTTCTCGTCTCTTAAGCGCGTCGTGATCGTCGATAACGATTCTTTTGTTATGTACGGCGCCGGCTAGAGGCGTCGCAGCGCGCGACTTGATTGGATCTGTCACAGCGCTCCTTTCACGCGAGGAGGAAGAGGGTGCCGTATTCAACAAACACCTATTATATCGACCGTAGACGTAACGTTGCCTTCGATGCGACTACCTGTTTGGTTTGCGTGTGCGCAAGGAGGATATGATTTTATTCTGTGGTATTCGATCTCGGGCGCTCCGGGGATCATCTGTACCTTTTAAGGAAGACGCTCGAGTTTCTGGTCTTGGTTGACAGCCCCAACGATCTCCTCCGTCAAGGCGCCTCCAATTGGTATAACAGCACTGACAGAGAGGTTGCAGCCGCTGTGGCCCCGAGACGAAGGGCGAGGTGAGTACATTTCGAGAGTCTGTGCTGTTCGTACTGCAATATTTTCCCTTAGTTGTTCACGCCAGGATCTGGACACCATACACAACACCAGAATACAAGATACCAGCACACCAGCTGGTGTTGTTACTGTAGCAGTAGTGCGAATCAGAGCAGTGAGGTCCCATGTTCGTTGTCGGGAAAAAAAATCAAACAAAAATTAGCGTCGTTGTATTTACAGTAATGCTCGTGACATATTATTTCGTTCTTGATGTCCTGACCTCCTTGTTACTTTTTCTGTTTTTCGTTGCTTGTTGCTTGTGTTGCATTGTTCGTAACCATCTCGCTTGGCGATGCACATTCAAGCGTTGCAAGCGTTGTTGCTGTGCTTGCGATGTGCAATCCTACCTTGTCGGTTGTGACCACACAGCTTTTGTTCTATACAGTCTAGGATGAAAAATCATCGCGGAGATTTTGATTGTTGCGGACGTCGATGGTTGTTTTTTGTTTTTTTGTTTTGCTCATCCCACCTATAATCGTCGCCTTTTTCTCCCCTCTTTCTCCCTCCCTAGACATAACCGAGACACGGGGTCACTAAGCAAGCTCCTTTCCCTCCTCCCCACTACGGTACGCAGGCCTTCGTTTTTTATCGCGAAAATATTTCAGTCCTTTCTTGCCTCGTCGACTCGCATCGGATTGCGCGATGGGTAGAAAGACCTATTAGCTGTGATCAATTCAAACATGTATTCTATACTCGTACAACACCTCATAAATTGAAATTACACTCTGAGATTCAATGGTGGAAGACAGCCCGTGCGTGTTTCCTTCACATTTATTATTATCAAACCGTTCCTTCTGCCCAACGACATCAGCACAGTGTCCGTGCTGGTTCCTCATCCTACTGTAGAGAGGTACGTGCGAAGAAGAAAAATCAGTAACTTAGCGCGTTGCAGTTAATGCTAAGGATCCGGCAAGAGACGCGAGAGCAGTACCACGTCAGCAGGAAGGTCACACATCAAACACATCAATAACTTAAAGACAAAGGAGCCAGTTGATGTGGGAAAGCTAAAAGGAATCCAGACTCCGTATTTTGGGTAAGAAAAAATAACCCAACATAACCTAATTGCCGATAGGAGATAAGATCATAGGTGTGCGGTCCAGTGTCAGGCAGTGAAGGCCAGGGGATGTAGTTGGACTTTTTTTTTTTTTTATCCTCCGGCGGATGGGGAAAAATAAAGCTTTAGCTCACCACACTTCCACGTATTTTCATACGCGTCGTGTGTCGATTTAGCTCAGTTGCTTTCGCAGCCCAACGCAACTGGCGCACCCTTCGGGTCCCATTAGTAGTTGGACTATTACACGTGGCAGCGGATGTGACCGACAGGGATTTGAGCAACGGCGGGGTCTTTCAACACGCTTCCCTTCCCTCCTTGTGATCTTCAATGGCCCATATACTTCGGCAGGGGTGCACCTACGTTTTCCGAGGGGCCTCATGTGGTCGTTGGAGGATATCGCGTTACCTCACCACACTACACTTTGAGAAATAACTAATGCACACCGAGACGAGCAGACCGATCTGTCCTAGATATACGGAGTATATCCATGAACGCGCGCAGACGACATTTTAACGATGCGCTTGTAGCACGGTTGAGCCACACGATGTTTCCCGCTGAAGGACTCCTCAACTCAGGAGCTATTAATACCCAATATTTCACTAAGCTATATATGTGGAACATGAGCTGTGCTAAAACACCATTATATTTTGTTTAGAGCATTCCTAGAAAGTGGGAATATTTGTCGAGATATAATATATGCAACTTCCAAGGCAGCCTCAACAGCAAATGGTCGACACCAGGCAATGGCTGTCAAGTGATACGTACGGTGTTCGAATCCGGAGAACACTCGTTGAGTTAAGTAACATCGAGGGGCGCTCGATCCTCCTCCCACGCGGCCTTCGGGATGCTGGTCTGATCACCGTCGAATGCTGTATTCCCAATCGTTTACGTAATGACTTTACAAACCGGATGTATCGAGTGCCTAATTGGATGCACTTTCTTGCCGTGCCCACATCCCGCCCGTGCGATGCCCTTGCGAGCGGTACGACATCGTTGGACTGTTCAGTATTGGAGCATAGCCCCTTTTCGCTCTCACTTCACCATCAAGCCCTCCTCGCTCACGATATGTGGTATATTTCGCTTTGTTCTGGTCTTGTTTAACGCCTCTACCAGAACAAAATCACAATTTGGCGCTTCGACGCAGAGTCTGTTCGACGATGCTCCGGTTATGGAGAGGTGTTGCAACGACTTCGGCTAGGGGGACCCGAACGTTTCAGGTACGGTGACAAGTCTTTGCAGACGTTTACCGCGATCAACTAACGACGAGCGGTGTTTGTTTGCGTTCGGGTAGAAGTACATGCCCCTTTCCGTATACGTGCAGTCGGTCGATTGTTTGGTCGAGCCTGTCGCAGAGTCCCGACGTCTGCTGAGATGGGGGTAATACATGTTGGACAACCTTACATTGCCTGAAGCGCAGAGTAACTACCCAATTTCGTTGGAATGCCCATGCATGCATATGACGCATGCTACGATAGAGTTAGCACTTTCTCCTGAAATGTTTTGTGAATGACGGGGCTACTTAACCCTGAATCGTTGGAAATAGACTATTTTTTTTGCATGATTCTCGTTGTTTACCTACGCCATGGGGTTTTCATCCGGCGGCAGTTTTTTTTTTCTCCGAACCAGTTCTGGGGAGAGGTCTTAAGCTCCCGAGTTAAGGAACTTCAGAAAAAAACGGTGCACCTCTATCGTATGGAGATGCCTAAGAGAGGAACCTCGGGAACACGATGTGCACCCCTACCGTAGCAACCGTGGTGGCACGTCTACCTCCACGACGTATAGGTCATGGCACGTAATACGATAGAGGTAACATTTTTGGGCCAAAATCATTTTCTGGTTTTCTGAATGACGGGCCTCCTTCTCCTGTCATTTTCCGAATTCCGTTCTTGTTGTGTATAGTCGTTGTTTTTTTTTGTCTGGGCGTCGGGTTTGTTCATCAGATTGCTCTCAACGTCTTTAAAATCTCAAAATCCCTCCCTATAGTAACTTAGAAGTATAGTTGTCTCCCAAGAGGGCTTCAAGTAGTCAAGGTATTAAGGTTTACCCACAAATAGGTTTCGCGTGAGGTACTATACTATTAATAGTATGTAGCTCCTCAAGTGAGAATCTCTACAAAAAAATGACCACGCCTAAGTGCAGGAAGAGCTATTGCCACCGCTGCTGCCACCGCGAAAGTAGCAGCACCTGCAGCTCCCGGCGGCACCACCTCCTGCTTGGTCGCCCCGTCTGAATCCGAGACCGATGAAGCCGACAGCGAGAGGGGGATTTGGGGGTATTATATATGGTTCTGCTTTTTGGTGTTGAAACTGAACTGCGAGTCGTATCCATTATGATGCGATCAAGGCTACCATAGGGGGGGTACCCCCATTTTCACTTGTGTGTTTGAGCCACTCGCACGAGTAGCTCTGTAGCCTACGGATGAAGATGGTTTAGGAACTTGGTTTGCCGCAGCTTAGATCACCTTTGCATTGCGGATTGATTTCGTCAATATAAAACATAAAGAAAACGTAAGATTGCATTGGAACAAAGGGGTTACTCGCGCGAGTGACCCCTAGCCACTGAAATAAAAGGCCCAAAAGGGGGCCCCCCTACCGTAGCCTTGGTCATGCGTGACAACGTGGGATGCTCAGCCCAATGACGTGTGGGAGCGAGCTGGAATCGGTACGAGCTGACTTGTTTCGGTGGGGGTCGCTGGGAGGCACGGGCACTTGGCTACGAAGGCTACCCCCCGTTCGGACAGAACCAAGACCCCCCGTCTTTGTTTTCAGTTTTATCTTTTTGCTGGTTCTTAGTATAGCAGAGTAGCAGTCCTGGTTTCACTATTATTTTTCCAAACAGAGGCAAGCATCACAAACAGTTGGTACTCCCATAGTAACGCTCTTCGTGAGTATGCACGTGCCTAATATATACCAGAAATTCAGCAAAAAAGGAGCTTCTTATGTTGGAGAACCAGGATGTTGGGTGTATGTGAGCATTAATAGATGCACGACAACTAACTGCTGACTGAATTACGTAGCGCTGGCTTGTGGTTGCAGTGTTTCTCAAGTATTTTCTGTCTTGTGTACAACTGCTTGGGACCTGGGTCATTGTCAATCAACGACTTCACCCTTAACCGAACGGGTCTGCGGACTTTCGTTTCTGAGAGTTTTCACGCGTCGGATATGTTACCAATGAGTGATTAGAATGCACGCTTGGGGCTGGTCGTACCGTTGCGCAAAAAGATTGACGGTATTTCATCCTGTACATCACAGTATAACTGCTGCATGCGTCCGCGGGGTAACAGGTTGTCAGCCTCACGGAGACACCATGATCGAGAATCTGAGGCTTGGCAGGCCTTCCGCAGCTAGGCAAGTAAACAGCACGCATTATCATGGTGGAATTTTTTTGTTTTATTGTCGCCGGCGAGAGAGCAAAGAAGTGGAGACATTCACCTCTGTCGCCGAGACGTCGGTTCTTCACGGCAGTTACGGAAAATATATAAATCCTCCCGGGGTGAAATCATGCCTTCCATCTACTACACGTATCCCGCCGCACACGATTGTGCGACACCTCACCCAGCCTTTTCCCGATCATGCTCAACACTCCACTATAGTGCAGAAATTTCCACCTGGAAAGACACCGGGAGAATACGGAACTAGTCGAGGTATAACTCACGTGTTATAAGGCGATACCGGTGGTTGTGAATGAGTAGACTCGATGGGTATCCTAGATGATATGATCCGCAGAAGGGGGGCACAGGTGTGTCTATCGCTAGACCACAGCTGACAGCCGTGCAAAACCCGGATAGTAGAAGTCTATTATTATAATTGAGCAAGGCTTGCTTGAATGGGTCAGAATGCAAGAGTGGGGTGGGGGGAGTTGCTTGGTCATGGCCAAGCTACGAGGACCGGCTCTCGTACTGGCAAGGAATACAAAGTGACATCCCCGACGTCACCCCTAAGCGCAAGCTGCTACCTGCCTACGTCGGACACTCCATAAGGCCACGCGCGTGACGCGCTGCAAACTTGAAGTAGGAGTCAAGACCGCAGCCAATCACACCGAGTCCTAGTGCTATTCTAAGAACCATACTACCGATTATTTGAGCGCGCAACTATTTTTTTTTATTTTTTATTTCATTTTCTCTCACACTTCTACTTTCCAGCTTCTGGACAAGCCGTGGTCACAGGTGTCGTCCCTTCCCCCCCCCCGGTTCTTGCTTTCAGTTTTTATCGCATCCCACCGCTTGTCGATTTTTCATCGAGTGTTGCTACCTCACGCTCTCGCGCTTTCCGCAAGTCAATTTGTGCACAAGAAAAAGTCTCAACGAAATTATACGAATAAGCACTCGGCGGGGCTCGAACTCACGAAACTGACCTATATATACCAGGCTCGAGAATAACCTGATACGCCACTGAGGCGACCGGTATATAAACACAGCAGTCAATCAGCTCGAGGCGTAGCCAAAGACATGGAGCTATTGTTTTACTGCTAATTATACGTCAAGCGCAGATTTGGTCGGCATTGTGTTCTCGCGTTTGAAATAGTAGGCTCATTATTATGCTGTCGTGCTATAAATGTACGTGCTTATTCCTGAATCTCGCAAGACGGTTCCTAATCACACTACGGATCCCGAATCTCATGGTCGATTCCGAATCACACGGCAGTTGAATAACGAAAATCAGACCTTAATTAAGCAACAGGCCCTAGGGGTGGACGGTTGGTCTATTGCCCATATAAATAGTGTATACGAGGTGGTACACCATACAAGTAATAACATGGTGTAGAAATGTGTTTTATTGTGTTCTTCACGCCAAACTGACTTTTCCATCCTGATGCCGTGCCTTTATTGTTATCGTGCGAGATTGTAGTTTGACCATGGGCAATGATTGATGACTGAGGTGTTTTACGACAAAAAGTAATTGCGACCATGATTTATTAACATACGATTATTGCCTGGCATCTGATTTTTGTACCATGTACTATTATTATTGTTGATGGCCGAAAAACAAACATTTCCCACGGCAGCAGAGCTATTCATGAGATTCTCACAAATCTACACTTACTTTCTCTACATACAGCAGAATCATTATTGATAACTACCGGTAACTGCTGCATAACGTCATAGCGTGATGTCCACCCCTTCGCGCCCCCTTACTCGCTCCCTCCTCATGTGTGTGCAGCGTACGATGTATGTACGGTATCTGTACGTACAAAATCGGAGCGCATGGGGAATAGCATAGCGAAGATATAAAGCCTATTAGTATTACGCGGGGGATAAACCCGTCACGTACGTAGTGTGGGTGCATTTTAAATTTTTAGAAAAGATGAACATGACCAATGTTCCTGCGATGGTTATGGAGTTTACATGTACCGTCGTATTATATGCCAGATACACGGGTGCGTTGCAGTCAATTTGTCAAACCGTTCGAAGATTGTTACTTTATTATCGCGGTACCTTATCAAGTAGTAGCATGGATAAAAACTCATTTAGTCCTGTGATACCAGGCGTCGATCTTCCGGGAAGGTATATATATATATGTACAGCTGTCAGATTTTGTCCCCCTCAGAAACGGGTTTTATACTTTCCGCGCACAGACTGACTAGCATCACCCTGTTGACCCTGATAGCTACACTGTAGTTGCAAGGGGAGTCGCCGACCTATATCCTTAATGAGGACACACAACCCGTAATACGCGCGATCGGAGTATCATACAGCTTGCAAATATGAGTTTCGACAAAATATTCGATCTCACAGCTGGAGTGTGTTTTCATTTACTATAATATTGGCGGATGACTTGACCCTCGACATAACAACCTCGCGACGTTTAGCGAGGCGTTTGCTCTCTGGCTTATTGATGCTCTGAATCAAAGACAAGCTTTGAATATATGCCATAAGGCCGTCATACATACAGGAATGCAATGGTTTACTGGCAGGATTTGCGATGAAAAAAATATAGACTATGTTGTTAGTTACGCAATACTATCCACTAGACCACTGAGGCACGGCGATTGGGTTGATTCTGAATGGTAGCTTCCGTAGTTCAAGAAACGCACGGTGTTCTATTTAAAGAGTCTTGTACATTCAACGCGTCGGAAGAGCTTGGTTGGAGTAGAACGGGACTTGTTGGGCTAAAACCATGCATTTTAAGGGAAGCTTTGGCGTATATCAGCTGGAGTTGTGGCGGTTGGGAAGGCATGATATTCAAATCAAATAGTCTCGCAACTCCAACGCGTTTTTAGGGCGTGGTACGGACAAACCCAAACGGACTGGTCGGACAATTATCGTGCATTAGATGGCATGTGAAATGATAGTGTCATGTTTCTACTTTGGGTTGTTTGAAATATTGATAAACATGGACTGGCAGTATTTATTTGGGTCCGAAGAGTTTTAATGGTGAAAATGATATTCTGCTGCATTTCAATGTGAAAAGTTATCGATGGATACTTGGGAATTTGGACGGGTTTTTTTCTTGTGTACTCAACCGGGAGGCAGTTGCCTGCTCCTATGGTGATTTCCGGACCTACTCTCCTAGAACACTCGTTTTAAGCCTTTTTCGCCAGCTGATGTCTGTACCTGAACTATGGTACAAACACACTTGTCACGGCAACTAAGTGAGGATTAAGGTTGGAGTGCCAACCCTATCCCAGTAGCTGATGTCCGTATGACCACTGTGAACCTCCACTTGTTACGGCAACAACTGCGTGCGGGTTGATAAATCTTCAAGATTTGTACTTGGGGAGCTGTCGTGCTAGTACACCCAATCCAACCCTATTCCATTGAGTTGGTGACCGTTTTACCGGGAAGGCTGAGTGCTGGTTACCGCGTTGATGTTGGGGTTTTAGACTTTCGACGTTGAATTTCTGATTTCGAACTTTGGATTAGGGATTTAGGAACTCGGACTTTGCATACAGTCGTCCCCGCTTTAAAGACACTCTACTTAAGGAAACTCCCCGCCATAAAGACACATTTTTTTCCCAGAACATGGTGCCCCGCAGATGTACAATAATAAGGGGGGGGTACCTTTTCCACTTTGCGCCCCCCCCCCAATTTTTTTTGCTGGGGCAGCACACTGCTGTATAACATCGACAGCGGTCTGCTGCAGCCCGCACTACCGCGTGTGGGTATGGAGAGATTAACCCTAACCCTAACCTAGGTAACTTGCGTGTATCGTATCAGAGCTAGTTCCAACGAACTGATGTGTCTCAGGTGTGTTCGCGATATCTCGGGCATGATGTTCACCGTGAGAATAACGCCTTGACAATTAGAAAAGCCTGCAACAACACCAGCGCAATGCCGTACACATTACAGCAAGAAGAGCCTGCATCAACAACAGCGCACTGCCGTACACATTACAATAGGTCGTGCTGCACTCCTTCACGGGTTTCGGTGGTGGAGGGAAATTCAAAATGTGTAAAGTATTGGAGTGTACTACAGCAGTAGTGTTGCGGCCTTTCAAATCCCGTGTTGTAGCTTTTAAGCAACACAGTTTCGTGGTCGCATTCCTGCTTCAATGCGCGTATTTTGACATATGTTACACCTCCATTGGCCCCGGGGACGGTGAGTTAGTGGCCCCGGAATCCTAAAGACACTTCCCCGCGTTAAAGACACTCCCAAAAACGCGGTGTCTTTAAAGCGGGGTCGACTGTATTCGTGTTTTATCTTGGATCTTAGTTTTTGAATATTAATCCTGGATACTGTCGCTGGATTATAAGGGTCGGTTTTTAGAGCGGTTTTGAGCACTATGGTATTGCAGTCTTTCTTATTTTCATAACAATAGGTATTGATGGACTGTGTTTTTCGTTGACTCGTTTTACCTTGAGGATTTGGTTTTTTGTCAGGTCATGCCGTATCAGTTACACAGCAGGGAGGCTGTCGACTGTAGGCTTAGATACAATACGGACAAGACGATAGTTGGAAATAGTAGTTGACATTTCCCAATGAAGCTATGTACCTGCTGGTGACCCACCATCCCACTTCTGTTCGTGCGATAGGTAAGCCATGCACGCTTCAAAAGTCAAGGAACATGGACGTATTTTGAACAGGCCAACCTCGGAAAATGACAGTCTCGAACCCCGGTGCTCTCTTCCAACTTGAATATGAGGTATCAAGATACATCACTGACACCTAGTGGGAGTATCACCATGTGCTGTGCGATTTATTCAGATTTTACCGCCGCCGTCACAAACGATACCACCCGATTATATTAGTATTCAAGACTAGATGCGGAAGACGAAACCGAGATGCGCATGTTTCTTTCCCATGCACCGAACAGCTTTCCGAGGTGGACAAAAATGTAGCTCCGAAGACGCTCTGCTGCAGAGCTACAGATTTCCGACCCTGCATCCAAGAAACTCATGATGAGTGGATCCATTTCAATGCAAGTAGTAGAATTTTGAGGTTCGGACTCGGTTGTATCGTTGTTGGTATGACAATAACGTCCGCACACGCTTCAGTACCGAACCAAAGCGTTTTACGTTCAATGTACAGCTGCAGCAAAAATAGCCACATAGCTCCGAGCTGTCTTCGAGGAGTGGTAGGACGGAGACGTCACCTCCAAAAATCCCCAATGAAGCAAACATGCCCCACACGTCTTAATGTTCGGATGGTTATACCTCGTAATCGCCACACGAGCAGGACCCCGTGTGTTCCGTCCGTATTGTTTCCACGCACAAACGAAGCCGGTGAACCTGCGGTCGTGAAATCTTGCCTATTCCCACACGATAAACGTTGATATACTGCGTGCCTGGAAATCGAACATGCTGTGATTCCCGTGACACATGCCAGCCACAATAACAACCTCCCATTGAGGGATTGTTCTTGTCGGACTGGACCATCGCCCTCCAACCTGAAGACACAAGGCTTGAAACCATAAATGATAGAATATCGGCTGTACAGTACTTATAAGCCATACGGTTACTCGTTGAGCAGAGCTTCCTTCAGCCAAGAGTAGCTGGATTGCCCCCTCAATAATTCACACGCCAAACGACAGTTCAATGCTACTGAGAGTCCAAGAGATTATCGCTTGGCGTCGTCCACAGACTGCGCTACAAGCAGGATACAGTCGGCACACCAGAATAGTTCGCACGGAACTACCAACTGCACCGTCTGTCTGGAAAACAAATCATCCCTACATTAAGTCTGGAAAACATATCATCCCAACATTAATGCTGTTAAACGTGAGCTCCCACCCTCTAGAAGGGATTCCAAACCACAGCGTTTTCGGTCCGTCATATACGAATGTAGTTCCCTTGTTTGGACCATTCCAAAGAAACCCTACAAGTAATATTGCGACACGTTCGCATGTAAGCGCGCCACTTCTACCCCCCACATGCGGAACCATTCACAACAGAAATGTCGTACGCCACTGACTGGTGAGTTCGAAACTGGGATCATTCCATTGGGTGGTCGGTGGTCCCGCTTCACACCGCTTCATCCCCAGGAAACCTTCCACCCCATCACCCACCACGTGGAGATTGTAGTAGTTGCTCTTCCTCTTCCGTCGCAACCGATTCCTCCGCTTGCGCTTGTGAGGATCGGGTCGTGACAAAACCTTCATCACGTAGATCGTCACCTACTTGTGTAGATGTTTTGGTTTGGGGAGAGTTAGTGAGGCAAGACAGACGGAGTGGAAGTGAGGCAGACGTTCCAATTGGGGATGTGGCTTGAAGTGATGAGTTTGTCTGTCTAAGATGTATCCTCCACACACTAATCGTAGAAATCGCTGCAGGTCTGTAACCCCAGGCATGTTGATATGAAACCCGTCATGTCGGCTCCGTGAATGGTCACAATATACGTACGGAGTTCGTGCTGGGTATTATTAGTGCGTAAATGTATACGAAATATGTGTCAGCAAGAAGACAGTGTCCCGCCACCGTCGCCGCTACGACAGTCGTACGTTTGGCGGTATCCACGACATGCCGCGCTCAGGTCAAAGCGACCTCGTGATAGTCACTGGTACTGCGAGCGGTAAACCGATCGTTGCATTACTACCACTACTTGCCCAAACCACCGAAACACCCGCTCTAACGACTCACCCGGTGTCCCCTGTCGTCCAGGGTGATATTCACTCCGCCCAAGCGTATCACTACTCGTTCCACATCTTGGCAGTCACGCCTCCGCCAGGGAAACCACTCCACAGAATCCCCCGTATCCCCTGCGACTACCGTGGATGTCCCGTCCTGCATCTGTTGCTGCAGCGCCGTTCTCGCTCTGAGGATATTGGACAACAGGGGTCCCCTGGGGAGTCGTGAAAGCCAGTATTTCGGTCATTTGGGCAAGTAGTGGTAGTAATGCAAAGATCGTTCTAACGCTCGCAATACCAGTGACTATGGGGTGGCTTCCTTGGCGGAGGCATGACTGCCAAGATGTTGAACGAGCAAGGGATTGCCTGGGCAGAGTGCTCATCACCCTGGACAACAGGGGATGCCTAGTCATAACTACTCTGCTCAGTTGCACCCTTGCGCGTTCTACAACTTGGCGGTCACGCCTCCCCCAGGGAAGCCACCTCATAGAATCCCCCGTATCCCCTGCCATTGTGTTAGATGTTCCCTACTGCATCTGTTGTTACAGCGCCTTTCTCGATCGGAGGATACGCTTTAGCTTACCCGCTCTGGAAGCTAGCAGCAACATGGAATGGACCCCTCTGTGGCCATCGCTGGGTGCGAGGGTCGACGACTTCCATACAACTTGGCAAAAATAACGCAGCAATTGCTGGCGAGCCATATCGTAGGCTTGCCTCTTCCTTACCACGTCCCAAGAAGGAATATACGGCAAGCTCCTAGGGCTAGGCTCGAAGGCCTCGCTTGAAGTGGTTGGTCAAGCGTGAAGAGCAGCTTCAGGCGTGGACCGTGCACGACTGAAGCTGCCCTTCAAGCTTGACCATCCACTTCAAGCGAGCCCTTCGAGCCTAGCCCTAGGAGCTCGCTGTACATTGCTTCTTGGGCCGTGGTAAGGTAGAGGCAATTCTACGATACGGCTCGCCAGCAATTGCTGCGTTTTTTTCGCCAGGTTGTATGGAAAGTCGTCGGCTATCGCACCCAGCGACAACCACAGACGGGTCCATTCCATGTTGCTGCTAGCTTTCAGAGCTTGTAAGCTAAAGCGTATCCTCAGAGCGAGAAAGGCGTCGTATCAACAGATGCAGTAGGGAACATCTAACGCAATGGCAGGGGACACGGAGGATTCTATGAGGTGGCTTCTCTGGGGGAGGCGTAACCGCCAAGTTGTGGAACGCGCAAGGGTGCAACTGGGCAGAGTAGTTATGACCAGGCATTCCCTGTTGTCCGGGCTGATGAGCACTCTGCCCAGGCGATCCATTGCTCGTTCCACATTTGGGCGGTCACGCTTTAGCCAAGGAAGCCACTCCATAGTCACTGGTACTGCTAGCAAGTGGATGATCAAGCTTGAAGGGCAGCTTCAGGCGTGGACCGTCCACCGCTGAAGCTGCTTTTCAAGCTTGACCATCTACTTCAAGGAGTCCTTCGGACCTAGCCCTAGGAGCCCGCTGTACATTCCGTCTTAGGGCGTGGTAAGGTAAAGGCAAGTCCATGATATGGCTCACCAGCAATGGCTGCGTTTTTGTTTGCCAGTTTGTATGGAACGTCGTCGGCTATCGCACCCAGCGACGACCACAGACAGGGCCATTCCATGTTGCTGCTAGATTCTAGAGCGGGTAAGCTAAGGCGTACCCTTTTTGTTTCTTGGGGCGTGGTAGCGATGAGACAAGAGCTCGGCCCACCACGAATTCCAGGGCTGTCGGGGCTTGCGGTGGGGCTAGGACTGAGGCTGTGGCCGGCGGGGCTGGGGCTAGAGTGGGAGCTTGGAATGGGGCTGGGGCTTGTGCTGGAGCTAGCGCCGGTTCTGCGGCCGTTGAGGCAGATGTAAAATGTCCGGCGCGTGTTCTCGGGGGGGTGGGTCAGCGGTATGGGCTGGGGATTGAGTCGCGGATGGGCTTGAAGAGTGGATCGCTTGGCGGAGGGTGGATGCTAGGGTGCCAAAGTAGCCAAATGACGACAAAGAGAACAATAGAGAAGAGAGAGTTGTCGTGGGAGAGGCAAGGTTTCGTGACGCTGTATGGGCCGTCTGAGAGGGGAGCGGGGCTGTGGCGGCGGGGATTGAAGGCAAGCGTAAATGTGGTCTCGTTAGGGTGAGGGTTGGGGCTGAATATGCGGCGGTACCGGCTGGTGCGGGGGCTTGGATTGAGGCCGTTGAGGCCGATGACAAAGGTCCGTCGGTTGCGGCTGGGGGTGATCTGGACGTCGGGATTGACGTGGTTGGCGTTGGTGCTGCGGCTCGTGCTGGGAATGCGGGCGTCGGAGATGTCGGTGTGATCGTGGCGGGCGTTGGTGTCAGCGTGGCACAATTGGCTGTCGGACCCGTCTATGGCGGTTGTGCCGGTGGAAGCACGATCGATTTCTATGGACTAGCGGAATGCTCGTTCTTCGGCGCTATCACAGTCGCGAGTCAAGACAAACACGCTATTAAAGTAGCGAGTTGAGACGAGCAAACTTCCCAATATTTCGTCATCGCTACGTTCGGCGAAAGGAGGAGACGGGTGCGAGGAGGAGAGGAGGAAGTTAAAATGTCGTGGATGGTGAGGGAGGAAAGACCGCCTAGCGATGGTTTTAGACTGGCGTGGTAGGCCGCCATCGAAGCCTTGATTGCGGGGCCTGGCGCGGTCTTCTCTCCGTAGTTTTCGTTCTGTTAGGTGGAGAAATTCACACGCAGGAAAAAAGGTAGCAAGGACACACGAGTGACCTTTTGTTTCATGGATACGTGGCGATATTTTACCGTTGGCGAAGAACATGGCATAAGCGAAACAACATAATGTTCGTTCATCTACACATTGTTCGGGGATTAGTTCTAGGTAAAGCAGTGGTATATATATAGTCCAATCGTAAGTTATATCGTCCTTGCTCGACTTGTGGTTCTCTGCAGTTTGCGAATTGGGCATCACGACCCCGATTTCATTTGAGGAGTGCTTGTGTATGCTGTGAATGGCTGGATTTGGTGTACCCGTTAACGATCACCAGGTGTATCCCGTGGGCAACAAGTTGGTGTTGGGCTTGTTGAGGTTTTTGCTGGAGAAATTGCTCAGCTTATTTGTTCGAAACATGTACCAGGTCCTGAAAGAGTACGTTGCAATGGTAATGTAGACATCGAAGGGGCTCCTAGTAGCGCCGGCAGTTTGTAGGCCCGCGAGTCTAATGTTCAACAATACTGGGGGCCGACGGGTAAAACTTGTAAATCGCAAAACGCAAGACTGATTCTGCGATAGCCCCCCCCCAAAAAACCAGCGGTTTTCTTCAACACGCGTTTCATGGATGCTCGACAGGAGGAAGGGAGCTATGAAAAACATATCTTCATATATATTCTCGTATGCAAAATGACTATCGAACGACGACGTCGGGGTGACAAGGGGCACCGTATTTCAGGAGATGCGACCAGGACCCGGTTTCAACCCCAGTAATTTCATTAGCACAAAAAATGGGGAGGCTACCGTAGAACGACTCTGAAACATGCTGTTCCAAGAATGGTACGTGTAAGAAAAAAAGCGATATTCAAACACGGCAACAAATGTGCAGACGTAACGGCATATCGTACCCTGCTGTTCAATTTTTCATCGTACCGTAGCATCACCGCGAGGTAGCGAATATAGTTGCGACACACATGTCACGCATTCCGACGCCGTACAAGAGTTTTGCGCACGATTGTAAACAGGGCTCAAACCGACGTTTGATGCATGAACGACGTAGCCCCGGCTCGATGAATAGGCGTGGAGTGTATACAGTAGTACCTACTGTAGTGCGGCTTCTACACAAGCAGCATGTTCCTTTGGTAGTTGTTTCATGTATACCATGGTTGACTAAACTGCAGGGTCCGTTGAGGTTTTCTTCCGTGCATTCATTTCCTGAACAGCAGTTCATGTGTACGAACTGCAGTATACCCAAATTTTCAAGGGTCCGTTCGGTACGGTACGTACCGAGGCGTACCGTCGGTATACACCGCGGGTATTACCGGTACCGGACACTTCGGTACGTTCGGTACGTTATGAGTACCGGTACCGGAAACTTCGGTATGTTCAGTGCGACATCCATACCGGTACCGGACTCTTCGGTAAGTTCGGACATCAATACCGGTACCGGACACTTCGGTAAGTTCGGTACGACACCAGTACCAGTACCGGCGGTACCAGTATGCACGTATGTACCGGAGCCGGTACCGGTATCGGTACAACAACGATACAGTTACCGGACACTTCGGTAAGATTGGCACAGCACTAACCAGGTACCGGAGACTTCGGTACATTTGGCACGATATCAACCCGATTCCACCACATTGTTACGTCATCCCTTGACATGTGGCTTCAGGCAGCACTCGAAGCCACACACACTCCCGGTCCTCAACATCTTTCAGAACGCTCGGTATACCGAGACTCTGAGCACGCATTACCAACGGCGCAAATTCCCCGAATGAGGTGGCTTCCAACAGCGATACCACTGCTTCTGGTGGCGGGTCATCTTCGCCAGCTCCCACACACACCAGCGCTGGCAGCAGACGTTATCGATGTGGACGCGGAAAAGAAAGCGGTGGCGGTGATTTTTCATGCTCCTGTGTACAACCCGCTCACGGGAGACATGTAGGAGTTTCCGGCGGAGACGGTAAAAGCCGTCGATGGTTTCCCGGTGCCGGCCGGTTTTCGGAGGGAAGGGACGCGTGAAACCTCGTTTATGTGCTCGATTGGGGTGTACGTCGAAATTATCGACGAGAAGGCGGTGCCCTGCTGATAATCCAAAGGGTGCACTTTACCTTGTGAATAGCATATCAAAACAAAGATCAAACAAAAAAATACATTGAAAAATAGAACCAATTAAAGTTCACTTCTATTCTATGCCTCAGCGGGTACCCCCGGCCAATAACGGATTGGCTCTGTACATGTAACGCCAGTTTAAGTCCAGTTTATGTACCTAAGCGCAAGTGTGCGCCGGCATATAGGCGGCGGCATATACCACCGGTACTGCCGGTATATGTATTCAAGTGTGTGTCGGTACCGATACCGGTACTGATACAGACTTTCGTACCGGTACCGGACGCTTCGGTAAGTTCGGTACGACATCAATACTGGTATCGGAAACGTCGGTAAGCTCTGTACGGCATCGAATACCGATACCAGAAACTTCCGCAAGTTCAGTTCGACATCAATACCGGTGCCGCCGGCACCGGCACATACTTTCGTATCGGTGCCACACACTTGGGTAAGTTCGGTACACCTCCAATACCGGTACCGGACACCTCGGTAAGTTCGGTACACCTCCAATACCGGTACCGGACACTTCGGTAAGATCGGTACGATATCCAAACCGGTACCGAGAATACCGATAACGCACCGAATACACTCTTGCAAAAATTCCATTATGTACAGTAACACTTCGTGTTTCGGTGTTGTTGGGCGAACGGATGGAATATTTATCATAGGTACGTACCAGGTGCATTGCATGTGGTGCGGTAAGTGAAAATGGTAAACCTGTTGCGGATGATGTACCGGACATTTGGTCTTTAGACGCAGAGGAGAACGACATACGCGATGCCCAAGAGTCGCGACCCCGAGCCACTCCAAACAAGGGCCGGAAAAAGGAGCCTCCTACCGGAACCTGAATCACGACTATTGAAAATGATCCATGTAGTCGATGTATGATGCAGAGTATTGGTTTATAAGAGGTACTGCATTTCAAAAAATGGAGTACCCTCGGTGTTCCCAGCATGCTCGTGACAACGGACACACAAAAAAGATGCAAAACACACTGACCAATGCTGAGCATTTTCATTTCGTTTCATTTCGAATCACCACTTTTGCTTTCCAACTCAACCCGTAAGAGGTGTTACCCTCAGCGACCTCCTCGACAAGCCGTAACCATAGGTGCCTTTCCTACTCCGCCTCGGTTTTGAGCATGCTCGTGACTAGTGCATGTGGTTTATTCCTGCAGTTCAGTTATAACAGAGGTATATGTTGTCAAAAAGATTTTCTGTCAGAAACACCCAAAAAAAGGTAAATCCATCCTGACCAAAAAAAAGTAGGTACTGGTAGTCAAGACGGTATCGCGGCACGGAGCAAGCGTATGCCGGGGCCGATGTGCAGTCAGTTCGCATCCCAGCGATCGGACAAACTTAAGCTGTTGGAAGGGGCCACCACAATGGGGCCGTCAGCCCCGAACAAAGGTAAAACTTTGGCACCAACTTTCCATGGTGACATCCCTGTTTCTTGCACCTCCCCCTTACTCTCTTCCCCCCTGCTGCTGCAACGCTGCACACTATGTGATCAAGTCCACCAGTCGGAAAGAGCGCTGAAGCAAGTGTCTGTCTCAACTACGAACCCCTCCTTGTCATGCGCACAAGCTATCCGACATACAGTGGTTGCTGTCTTTTCATCCTACGACAACGTGGTGCTACCCCACCGGCAATGGCGCAATCTTCGGTTGTTGTTTTCTATCTGCTCCTTATATCGGTCACAACCACCCCAAGCCAATACCAAGAGGTACTCTGTTTTGTCGATGATACTGTCACCCAGCGGCGGGGGCGCAGTGTGAACGTGGGGCTGCTTTAAGCACTACCACTACCGCTCGACGATGCTGGCTGTAGTCGGTCCAAGCGCCGCTCACCTTTGGATCCTGGTTGGGATCTTCGCATACGATGCTCCTTAGGGAGGAAGCCGTGCCTGGAGCAGTCGAGCCTCTGGAGGAGAATTCATGGCAGGACCTGACAACCGAAGGGACACCACCAAACAGGCTCTGTGCGGATGCGTTGGTGTTGCCGTTGAAGGTGGTCGTAGACAAGATCGAAGCCAAGACGAAATAAGTCTTCTTCATCGTGTCTAGCGAGCGTTGCTTCCGCGATCACACCGGGAAGAAGCTTTGCTACAAGCCTTCTCGACAGATAAGGGCGCAGCCCCTGGGGCTGGGGCTGGGTGGGGGCTAACGGTCTGTGGGCTGTAGGCATGCACTGGAAAGATACCGCCAATCAAAATGGAGGAGTATCAACTGACGTAAACAAAAGAACATTTTACACATGATATTTGTACTCCAACATACTTAGCATTTCCGTCCAAAAAGGTACAACGAATCAACCCAGAATTACTTAAAGAAAGGGGCGACATTCCCAAACACCAAACATACAGTCACAGGAGCAGTTCCATACCATATTTTTCACAGCAGCACTAAATCAAACGCAATATTGCACAACATCATTTGGTTGTTAATGGGTGGATTTTCATTCTCTGTCGGACAAACATTGTGTACTGTCTACCTCCTCTGTCCAACAACAGCGTGTGTTGTACATCTGTACTTTTCCCGAAGTCCCATGGCACACGTTGCCGGGGGCAATCGGCAACCATGCCTAACCCATGGGCAACCGGTGGGCAACACAAGGGCAATTCATGGGTAACCCATATAAAGCACATGAGCATCCAAAGGGCAACCCATGGGCTATCACCATCAACCAATTGGCCTCCTATGGGCATCCCATGGGCTATTGCCGCCAACCCATGTGAGGGTATGCCATGGGCAAACCATGTGCAGCCCGTGAGTAATCCGTGGGTTGTCAACACCGACTCACGGTCCACCGGGTGGCAACTATCCCGACCAGCCCATGAGCATCCTCCTGGCATCCCATGAATATCCCATGGGCCATTGCCACGAACAAGGGGCAAGAATCCCATGGGTACCCCATGGGAACCCCATGGGCTAGACGAAAAAACAGCGCCGAATGAAAGACAAACAATGTAGGTTTTCGCAACTAATTTGTTTGTCTTTGTTTTTCAATAGTTAGCACGAGCGACCCATGGGCTACCTACGCATATTCCATGGGTCGCCCATGGACTGCTCATGAGACGTATGAGCTCTCCGTGGTTCGACCATAGCTAGCACTCTCGTGCAAAACATACAAAATTAGAGACGAATATGTAGGCTCCATTAGCCTTTGTATGGCACTCGAAACTGGGTCGGGATCTACTGTATGTATTCCATGGAATGCCCACGGGTTGCCTATGGGATTCCCATGGAAGACCCATGGAAATCCCATGGGTTGGTGGTGATGACCCATGGGCGGCACACGGGTTGGTCAGGCGATGCTCCTGGATTGCCCCTGGAGTGTCCATAGCATACCATTGGGGTGCCCATGGGATGTCCATACGTTTAAGTGGTACTAGATAATGGGTTCATTGGTCACGGTCACCCATGTAAAACCCATGGGTCACACACGGTCAGCGTTTGTTTTGCCCATCGATCATTCACGAATGGCTCACGTGTCACGCCCGGGAAGTCTATGCACCACCCGCGGTTAGCCCTTGGGTCGCCCACGAGTCACCCACGGGTAGGTCATGGTTGACCCACGGGTAGACCAGGAGTGACCCCCGGTTAGCCCATGAGTCGCCCACGGCAAGTCCATGGGTCGCTCATGGGTCACCCACGGTGCCATAGTTATCCCAAGGATATGGGTCATCAACGGATAGCCCATGGGTCGTCCGTGTGGGGTCCCGTGGGCCACTCGTGGGTTACCCATGGGTCACGCACGGGTTGTTGAACACTTGGTTCTGGTAGCCCATGGGTTGCCCATTGTTCCCACGGGCGACCTATGCGTGACCCGTGGGTGACCCATGGGCTGGAATGGTATCACAAAGTCATAGGTCGCCCACTGGTGACTCATGGGGCGACCCACCAGCAACCCCTGGGCAAACCGTCGGTGATACATGAGGGAATGTTGGCTGACCCATGGGCCGACTGTGGGACCGTGAGCGACCCATGGGCTACCCATGGGCTACCCATGAGCTAGCCGTGCGCTTTATCCCGTACCCAGTTGGCTCGCCCATGAGTTGACTACGGACAGCGCCCATGACTCAACCATGGGCCACTAACGGTATCATGGCTGGCCCATGGTCTTCTCACAGATAGTCCGTGGATCACCCACGGATTTCCTGTGGGTAAAAAATGGGTCGCCCGTTGGTGTCCCGTGGGAAATCCAATCGGTTGCCCATGAAAGGCAAAAATAAAAGTTGGATATTAGAAGAATTAAAGCATACCACGCAGCTTCAAAGAACTGAGTACAGTCCTTGTCCTCCTAGTGGGGTTGCCTCGTTAAATTACACTACCGGCACTAAAGTGGGACCCCGAACTATCACGGGGTATTGCGGTACTCTACAGGACGAGGTTGTAACAAGCAAATTTCACCGCACTAAAGTGGGGACCCGCACAAAATGGTGCCGCACCAACACGGACACACCGCTGTATCAACGATTCAGTCGGTTGAATTCACAGCTCGAGTGTCTTGAACGATCTTGTAGAAACAAAAGGAGTATAGATCCATTCGTGCTGCTGGCTAAACGTTGCGGTGAAAATGGAGGTATACTCCCTTCCGTAGCCTATGCCGGTGGTCGATGAAATGAGATATACAGCGAATGAGGTAGAGGATGTAAGAAAGGTGGATGAAAAGGGAAAGCAGAGTTGGGACGTGGAGACGGGAGAGGAAGAGACGAAGGAGGAGCTATCGCCACCGCCGCTGTCACCGCAGCGGCAGCTGCTGGTGCAGTTACCACCGGCACCACCCTATGCTCGGCCGCGTCAGCTGAACTCGAGAACCATGAAGGCGACGGCGGGAGGGGGCTTCCGCGGGATATGAGATTTCTCTGCGGTTTAGGTGTTAAAGGGAAGTATTAGTACGAGTCATACCCATCGTACTGCGCGAGAGGGTGGGTTTCCGAGCGGAATGACGTGTGGGAACGAGATGGAATCAGCACGGGTTGCCTGGTTACGGTGGAGGACGCTGAGAGGCCCGGGCACTTGGCTAGTGAAGGCTACCCTTCGTTCAGACCATGCTAAGACCCTCCGGTTTTGTTTTTGGTCTTCTATTCTTACTCGTTCTTGGTATAGCAGTGTAACAATCCTGACTATTTGTGTTCTTGCGAAGTAGAGGCAATAGTGCAACGAATCGTAGTCCCGTCTTTAGTGAAACAAATCTTAGTCCCGTGTGCTTACCATGCTCGTTTAGCGTGTGAACGTGCCTAAAATAATCCAGAAATGCAGAGAAAAAGAAATTTCTTATTCTGGAGAAATAGGATGCTGAGTATGTGACGAGATGAACGATGATTGATGATTGCCTTGCGTAGCGCTGGCTTGTGAAGGTTGTATTTTCCAGGTCTTCTCTGTCATATATGCAGCACTTTAATAGGACCTGGTTTCTTTTCAATCAACCAATTGATCCCCGATCGAACAGGTCGGCGAGCTTTGGTTTCTGAGAATTTTCAGGCGTTGGATACGTTTCCAGTGGTTTTATGGTTGGAAAAAACGTGTGAGCCTGGTCGCGTAGAAGGCCATTGATGATATATCGTCCCACACAGTGCAGTACTACTGCGCACTTCCGGGATAGCAGATTGTCAACGTCACGGAAACCCCACTACAGTGCAACCATTTCCACCTAAAACAACACCGCGATAATAAGGAATTAGTCGGCAACTATAATATATACTTCGAGGTATCAAGTATTATACGGCGATACGAAAGGTGCGTCTGCTAAAGACATAGGCGTTGGAGACCCTGCTGTACGGGTGTATGACTTGGACTCCCGGCTAGGAGCACTTCGCTGTGCTCCGTACGGCACACGACAACCGCCTCCTGAGAGGGAATTGGCTTCCAGCACCGACAACGCACCGACCGCACCTCGTGTCGTACGCCAAGGCTCTCAAGAAGGCACAATGTGGGAGCGTTGACACGACCAACCGCAAGTAACGCCTCCTCTTTGCGAGGGCCATACAACGGACGACCAATGAGCGGTCGACCCATCGCGTGATGTTTGAGACGATGGCTGGTGGGGAAAACCCTAGACCAGGCCGACCGGAAAATGACTGGGCCCGTCGCCTAGAACACACGACATCAGCGTATTCCAAGCCGCCGAAGAGACCACGGATAACTCCCCTTTGCCGTTTGGAGTAGAGACGGTTCTATGGTTGATGGTGGCTAAGAACAGTGGGAACTGGTACCGGGGGGTTGTCGACGCGGTAGACCGCTTCATGACCAGATGGCACAGGGGCGAGGCCGAGAAGAGCTGGCTACGCCACGGAGCAGCGGACGCCATGAAAAGCGACAACGGGAAACCGGGGGCGGGGGGAAGGCAACCGTACCGATATATATATAGCTGCTGACGAATGCAGAAACAAAGTGGCAAGTCGTGTGGCAAGGTACCGGTTCGACTAATACGTGGAACGTGTGCTACTATAGCCGTGAACCCTATCGTATGGTAGTTTCTTCTTTGGTTGTGCTTGTTAAGCTTCAAGGGGGAAGCGCGAAAGCAGCAGTAGTGACGCTTATTGTCTTGCTTGCTTGTTCTGTTCTATTTTCGCCGTGTTGCTCTGTTTGTTCCCATATCCTGCCTCCCCGTCGGTCCTATTGCCTTGCAAGATATATATATCTGTTCTTCATCATGTATGTTGTTCTTGCAGCTGTTTGGATATTCTTAAATCAGACTCTTCAGAACTCCTGTCGGCTTGTTTTTACCTCTTTTTGTGTTTTTTTGTTGTTTTTTTTTATTTTTGCTGTCTAGTTTGTTTGGGTGTTTTCTCGTACCCGGTACGCTAGCATTTAGCTTGCTTGACATTGCATAATTTTTAATTGCGGTTGTTTTTTGTTTTCTCTGTCTCAGTCTGTGACAACGTAATTTGTATCTCTCTAGGATGAAGAGTCAGCACGGACACTGGGTGTACTGATGATACCGTTGGGTAGAAATATCGGTTGAATGTGAAGACACAACACACACTGGTGGTGGAAAGTGTGCCTGTGTTCTTCGCACGAAACTGAAATTTGATACTGATGCTGTGCCTTCATTCATATTCGTAGTACGAGATGGTAGTTTGGCATTGGGCAATGACTGATGGCTCAGGTGTTTTACGACAGAAACCTATCTCATGTGTCATCCTTGCCTGGCACTTTACCTTGTGTGTGCCGTGTACTTTTGTTGATGGCCAAAAAGCAAATATGTTCCGCTTCGGCAGAGCTATACATGAGATGCTCATAAAGATACTCTTTCTGTTCGGCAAAAACACTAACTTTTATATAACGTCATAGAATGATGTTCACCGCCCGCGCCCCTTTGCTTCCCGTCTTCTCATGTGTGTGCAGCGTGTGATGCACGATATATCTACGTACAAAACCGAATGGCCATGGGAGACTCATATAGATAGGGTAGATATATTTTTTGCTTATAATCCGCAGGTGCCCTTTCTAGAATGTACGTAGCGTACGAGCATGCTGAGTAAAGACGAACACGACCAATATTCCTGCAATGTTTTGGAAGTTTACCTCATACCGTCGTATTTCATATCTACGCATTGTCGTCAAGTTGATTAACATATTAAAGGATGGTTACTTCTTTGTCGCCGTACCTTATGATACCAGCATGGATTAAAATAGGACACTGTAATACCAGTTGTTCGTTCTTTCGGGAATGAATATGCGGAATGACGTGACCCTCGACATGCAGTAGCAACGTCGTGACGTATAGTGAGGCGTTCGCGCTCTTATTTGTTGATGTTCAGACAAAAAAGCGCTCTTTGTACTTGCGCCATAACGGCATCAATTAGGCGTCGAGTCAACTCTGGAATGTAATGGCTTACTGTCAGGATTTTGCGACGAAAATCCTGCAAGTTTTGCAGTTCTAACGCCATAGACCACTGAGTCACGGTGACTTGGGGTGATTCTGAGTAGTAGCCTCCGTAGCTGAAGATAACCATGACACCCTAACCCCTAATCATATAGTCTTGTCATTCCGAAGCTTCTTGAGCGCTTGACATGGGTAATACCCGCACGAGACTCGTCGGGCTAAACTCATGCATTTGATGGAAATTTTGGATTTATCGTGTCTTTTTGGTACTGTTGGGAGCGCACATGTTGTTCAAATCGAGAAGTATGGTAAATCCAACGCGTTTTGAGAGCTTGGTATGGACAACACGAAAATGGGACTGGTAGGAAAAATGTCGTGTATTTGACGGAATACGAAATGACATTTTCATCTTTGCGATTTGGGTGATTTGGAATCTTGATAATATGGACTGAGAATATGTATTTTGGTCCGAAGATATCCAATGGTATGAATACGATTCTTCAGCATTTCAAAATTGAAAACTTATCGATTGCGCATTTGAAAAATGAGTGGGTGTTTTGGTGTGTACTCAACCCAAAAGTGATTGCCTCATGCTTATGGTGATATTTTGGATTAATGCTACAGTAGTAGTACACTCGTTCTAATCCTGTTTCACGAGCTGACGTTCGCGTGATTACTATGGTGAACTCCAGTTCTTATGGCCACTAAGTGAAGAACAGGGTCGGAGTGCCAGCCCTACCTCACCGGGTGATGTCCGCATTGCTACTGTTTATGAGACTCCACTAGTTTGGTAACTTCGCGGATTGTTTGATGTTGAAGGAATGTGGTTGTGGGACTGTCGTGCTACTGCAGTACCTTGGTAGTAAAATCATGCCAACCTTACTTTACTGAGCTGGTGGCCGTCTTACAAGGAAGGTTGAGTGATAAAATACCGGGTTCACGTTGGAGTTTGGGATTTGGACTTTGGGTTTAGGGTTTCGAACTTAGGGTTTTATCATTTGGACTTAAGATACTTGTTTTAGGAATCAGACTCTTAGCTCTTAGATCTCAGGTTTTGGGTGATTAGTCCTGGATACTGTCCATGGGTCGTGACTTTTGAGTTTTGGAGTCACGTTCGGAGACAACTGTATTGGGATATTTATTTCTGCCACAACAGTAGTGCTAGGATGATACTGACCGACTGTACTTTCCCGTTGACTCGTTTTACCTTGACGAAACAAAAATCATATGGGGCCATGCCGTATGTGTTACACAGCAGGGAGGCTGTTGCTTGTGATATTAGATGGGCTACGGATATGACGATAGCTAAGCATGATAGTAGAGAGTTTCCAATTATAGGCGTCCCCGCTGGCTCGACAGTAAACCTCTTAACTGTTGATATCGATGTCATAGGTTTAAATCCCTCAAGGATCTCTTTATTTTTACTTGCCATGGAGAAAGTGCGAGAAAGCGAGTTGACGAAGTTCAATGCACATCGGCGAGCATAAAAAGCTGAAACGCTGGAATGCTGAACCCGACGCGAAAAATAATGAAGGTGGGTAGCGAGTTGACGAAGTTCAATGCACATCGACGAGCATAAAAAGCTGAAACGCTGGAATGCTGAACCCGACGCGCAATAAAATGAAGGCACGTACCCGGGGTAGAAGGCAAGACACCTGTGACCACGGATTGTGTAGAAGGTCGCTGAGGGTAACTCAGTTGAGCTGGAAGGTAAACATGAAATATACGCGGGATACATGGTAGCTAGGTATCGGGATGGAGGATTAGTTCTGGCCTATATTGCCGTGCATTTTCTACCGAGTTTCTTCCTCGTTGTACCTCCGGAAGGAGCAACAATATGCACGTGACGCATTCATGTACCTGTTGATCATCCGCCACCCCACTTATGTTCGTGTAATTGGTAAGCCCTGCACGCTTCAGAGGCCAAGGAACCGATACGTGTTTGAACAGACCAATCGCGGAACGTAGCAGCCTCGAACCGCGGTGCTCTCTTGCAGCTCACGTCTGAAGTATCTAGATACACTGCTGTCACCATATATGGCCGAGTATACCACGAGTTTCACCACGCGCTGTGCGATCTTTTGCTATTGTACCGCCACCGTCACAAACAATACCATCCGGTTGTATATGAATATTCAAAACCGGATGCCGTAGGCGATACCGAGATGCGGGTGGTGTTTTCCCATGCATCAAACAGCCTTCCGAGACGTAAAAAACGTGTACCTTCAAAGACTCCCTGCCTGCAGTCCTACCAGGCACACGTGAAAGACGGATTCCCGACCCTCCGCCGAACAAGCTCATAATGATTGATATCAATATAACGCAAGTAGTGGAAGGTTGATGTTCAGGTTCATTCGGAGCTTTGGCCGTATGACCACAACCTCCGTGCACTCTTCACTGCCGTACCAAAGCGTTCAAGGTTCAACGTACAGCTGCTGCAAAAATAGCCATACAGCTCGGCGCATCCCTGCTCGTGATAAGAGGGAGACATCACCTCCAAAACCCACGATGACATCACCTCCAAAATCCACGATGAAGCAAGCATGCCCCACACTACCTAATATTTCGATGGGTATATCTCTGATCGCCACTCGAGCAGGATCTAGTGCTTTTTGTCCGTATTATTTCCAAACGCAACACGAAATCGGCCAACCTGCCGCCGCGAAACGTTGACTGTTCCCACACGCCAAACGTGGATGCACTGCATAGCTGGACATTGAACGTGTTGTGATTAAAGCGACACAAGGTAGCGACAATATCAATAACAGTCTCCCGTTGACGGACGGTTTCTTCTCCTCTGGATGGTCGCCTTTCAACCTGTAGACACAAGGGTTTAAGCCAGAAACGATAGAGATTCGGCTGTACCATATTTAGAAGCCACACGCTCACTCCGCCGCCCGGCATTGAACAGAGCTTCCTTCAGCCAAGAGTAGCTGAAAAATTGCTCTCAAGAATCAACACACTGAACGACAGTTCGGTATTGCTGGCACGCCGTAAGAGTATGTTCTGGCGTCGTATATAGACTGCGCCACAAAGAGAAAACAACACAACAGCACAGTTCGTACGGAACTGCCAACGCCGCCGTCCGTATAGAAACAAGTCATCCCTACATTCATGCTATTAAACGTGACGTCCCACTCGCTCAAAGGGATTCCAAACCACAGCGTTGTCGATCCACCATATGTGGAAATATAGTTATCTTGTTTGGAAGATACCAAAGAATAACCTACACAGTAAACTTGCGAGACGTTCGCATACAGGTGAGCCACTTCAACCCCTCCCTCATCCCCCTCCCCCACGTGGAACCATCTACAACAACAATGCTAAACGCCACTGAATGGCAAATCCGAAACCGGGCTCATTCCATTGGGTGGTCGGTGGTCACGCCCCACACCGTCTTCCCCCCCAGGCGAACTTCAACCCCATCATCGACCACATGCAGCTTGTAGTCGTTGCTCTTCCTCTTCCGTCTCAACCGATTCCTCCACTCGCGCTTGTGCGGGCCGGATCGTGACAAAACCGTCATCCCGTCGATCGTTACTTCCTGTGCAAATATTCGAGAGGGAGCATTGTATATGCAAGACGAATAGGGTGGAAGTGAGGAAGACGCTCAAATTAAATGGAGACGTGGTGATCAACGCGCTTGAAGTTACGAGTTTGTCAGTCCAAGGTTTATTCATTAAGCGCTACTCCCAGAAATCTCTGCAGGTCTGTCACCCCGCGCATATTGATATGAAACCCGTCATGTTGGCTCTGTGAATGGCCACAATATACTTACGGAGTTCGTGCTGAGCGTTTTCATTACGTAGGCACACGCACAAAAAAAGTATCAGTACCAGGACAGCGTCCCGCCACTGTCGGCGCTACGACAGCCGCACGTTTTACGGAGACCACGAGAAGTCGCGCTGAGTTTGGTGTTGGCTTCGTGATAATCACTGGTACTGCGTGCGTTAAAACGATATTTGCAACACTACCGCTACTTGCTCAAAACACCGAACTACCCGCTCTCACGACTCACCAGGCGTCCCCTGTTGTCCAGGGTGATAACCACCCTTCCCAGGTGTACCCTTGAGAGTTCCACATCCTGGTGGTCGCGCCTCCGCCAGGGAAGCCACCCCATAGAACCCCCCGTACCCCCTGCGATTACCTTGGACGGCCTATCCCGCATCTGTTGTTGCATTGCTTTTCTGGCTTGAAGGATTCGCTTAAGCTTACCTCCGCTGGAAGCTAGCAGCAACGTCGAGTGAACCCGTCGGCAGTCGTCGCTGGGTGCGACCAATGACGGCTTTCCCAACAACCTGGCAAACATAACGCAGCCATTGCTAGCGGGCCATATCATGGATTGCCGGTCGACGACCGGAGCGTCCTGTCACGCTCATTATCCACGTTAAGCGAGGCCTTCGGGTCTACCCCCAAGGGGAGGCTTGCGCGGGGGATACTGAGGCTGTGGCCGGCGGGGCTGGGCCTGGAGTTGGAGCTCGGACTGGGGCTGGGGCTCGTTCTGTGGCCAACGCCGGGCCTGCGGCCGTTGAGGCAGATGTACAATGTCCGGCGCGTGGACTCGGGGGGGGTGGTCCAGCGGTATGGGCTGGGGCTTGAGTCGCGGATGGGTTTGAAGAGTGGGTCGCTTGGCCGAGGGTGGATGCTTGGGCGCCAAAGTAGCCAAGTAACGAGGAAGCGAGTAATTGAAAAGAAGGAGTTGACAGTAGAAAACTACAACTCCTTATTTTCTATTACTCGATTCCTTGTTACTTGGCTACTTTGGCGCCCAAGCATCCACCCTCTGCCAAAAGACCCACTCTTCAAACCCATCCGCGACTCAAGCCCCAGCCCATACCGCTGGACCACCCCCCCCGAGTCCACGCGCCGGACATTCTACATCTGCCTCAACGGCCGACCCGGCGTTGGCCACAGCACGAGCCCCAGCCCCAGTCCGAGCTCCAACTTCAGCCCCAGCCCCGCCGGCCACAGCCTCAGTATCCCCCGCGCAAGCCTCCCCTTGGGGGTAGACCCGAAGGCCTCGCTTAAGGTGGATGATGAGGAGGCTTGCTGGGGGGATACTGAGGCTCTGGCCGGCAGGGCTGGGGCTGGAGTTGGAGCTCGGACTGGGGCTGGGGCTCGTGCTGTGGCCAACGCCGGGTCTGCGGCCGTTGAGGCAGATGTAGAATGTCCGGCGCGTGGGCTCGGGGGGGGTGGTCCAGCGGTATGGGCTGGGGCTTGAGTCGCGGATATGTTTGAAGAGTGGGTCGCTTGGCCGAGGGTGGATGCTTGGGCGCCGAAGTAGCCAAGTGACGAGGAAGCGAGTGTTAGAAAAGAAGGAGTTGTCGTAGGGGAGGCAAGGTTTCGTGACGCTATATGGGCCGTCTGGGAGGGGACCGGGGCTGTGGCCGCGCGAATTGAAGGCAAGCGTAAATGTGGCCTCGTTAGGGTAAGGGTTGGGGCTGAATATGCCGCGGTATGGGCTGGTGCGGGGGCTTGGATTGAGGCCGTTGAGGCCGATGGCAAAGGTCCGTCGTTTGCGGCTGGGGGTGATCTGACCGTCGGGATTGACGTGGTTGGCGTCGGGGCTGGGAGCCGTGCTGAAACCGTGGGCGTCGGGGATGTCGGTGTGATCCTGGTGGGAGTTGGTGTTACCGTGGTCCAATTGGCTGTCATCCTCGTCGATGTCGGTTGTGCCGGTGAACGCACAATCGATTTCGGTGGGAGGGGGGAGCGACCGTTCTCCTGCGCTATCAGAGTAGCGAGTCAAGACGAAAAAACCTCCCAATGTTTCGTCGTCGCCACTTTCGACAGAAGAGGGAGACGGGTACGATGCGGAAAGGGGGGAGGAAGTAGAAATTTCGTGGATGGTGGGGGAGAAAATACTGCCAGGTGCAGGGTTTAATCTGGTCTGGTAGGCTGCCATCGAAGCCTTGATTGTGGGCCCTAGCTCGGCCTTCTCTCCGTGGTTCTCGTCCTGTGAGTTGGAGAAATGCACACACAAAGAAAGGTAGACAGCAAGGGCGTCGAGTGAGCCTTCCTGTGTTGGATATGTGGCCATATTTAATCGTGGGCGAGAAACATGGCACAGCAAGCGAAACAAGGTCAAGTTCGTTACTCTACATGTTGTTCGGGAATTAGTTCTTGGTACAATAGTAAATTTTTCAGCTCAATCGTAAGCTATATCTTTCTTTCTCGACTTGTGGTACTCTAAAGTTTGCGAATTGGGCATCAAGATCCCGATTGTGTTTAGAGAATGTTTACGTATGCTGTGAATGGCTCGGTTCGGTTTACCCATTAACGATCACCATGTGCATCCCGCGGGCATATTGGGCTTGCTTAGGTTGCTGGTTTTGCTCGAGAAACTGCTCAGCTCATTTGTTGTATACATGTACCTGATGCTGGAAGAGTACGTCGTAATGGTAAATATAAAGGTCGAAGAGGTTGCTAGTAGCTCCGGCCTTTTCATAGGCCCGCGAATCTATAGTTCAACAATAGTAAGGGGTCATGGGTAAAACTTGCACAAACGGAAAACTGAAGACTGATTCTGCAATAGCCCCCCTGAAAAACCGGCGACTTTCTTTAACGAACGTTTCATGGCTGCTTGACACGAGGAAGGATACTATGAAAACATATCTTCATATAGTTGCTCGATTGCAACGGACTATTGAACGACGACGTCGGGGTGGCAAGGGCATCGTATTTGAGGAGATACGACCGGGAGCTGGTTTTGAAACCAGCGATTTCGTTACAGAAACGTTAGGGGGGCTACCGTTGAATGACTCTGAAACAGGCTGGTCTAGGAATGGAACGTGTAAAGATATAAAGCAACACCCAAACACGGCACAACATGTACAGAAATAACTGCGGACCGCACCCTGTGGTTCACGTTCCAACCGTACCGTAGCATCACCGTGTCCACTGGCACGATAACGACTATAGTTGCGACACATATTTACGTGTTTCGACACCATACAAGAACTTTGCGCACGGTTGCAAAGAGTGTTCGAACCGACCTCTGGTGCGTAAACGACGTAGCCCGTTTCATATGATAGGCGCTTAGTATATAGTACGTACTATAGTGCCACGTCTACGCATTCAGCATGTTCATTTGATAATTATCTCGAATGCACCGTTGTGAACAAAAATGCGTGGCCCGATGGGATATTCTACCTTGCATTTATTCCCCGAGTAGCAGTTCATGTGTGTGTACGAACTGCAGTACACACAACATTACCATTAAGTGCGGTAACAACTCGTATTTCAGTGTTGTTGGGCGATGAGATGGAATATTTATCATAGGCACGTACCCGGTACATTGCATGTGGTACGGTTAGCGAGAATGACACACCTGTATACGATGCCCCAATGTCGCGACGAACGTTACCGGCAACATAAGAATGTCGTAAACTCGTTTTTGTTAGCACTGATACCACGGGAGAGCGCTGATCTGCCGCTGATGAACGTTCTCGCTGAAGGGGGAGCACTAGTTTAATTATATCCTTGGCTTGTACCTTCCGTTGACTTATCTGTGAAAAAACCAGGCATGCAATCCAGATAGAGCGTACGTGTAGCTGCTGCTTTTTGTGTCAACAGGCCAAACTATCACAGGAGTATCAACCCCTTAGGGTACCAAATATTTCAACTTGTGGTACCCTTGGGGCTTTCGAGTGCTGAGCGGTTTCAGCTCTTGGCACCGATAGAACTAGCCAGGACTCCGCCTCTTCGGCTCCTGGTATCCTTGGGACGGGCGAGGAATTAGACACTTCTCCTCCTGGTGGCCTCGGCACTTGGGCCTGGGTCATCCACAATGACTGGTACTGCCGAGTCATCGGCTGGGTCCTGTGCAATGGCATTGTTACCCGTGGCGATTTTGGATTGTGAGGATTCGCATGACGCGGTCCACTTCTATTGCACTATTCTTCAGCCGAGTAGCAGTTTCAACAGTACCGAGAACGGAGTATAATAGTGCACAGAGCACGTAGCAATAGTACAGCAGTACGTCTGCAGCCCAGGCGGGTTTTTGACGCATTGGACGGTGGTGATCATTGTGCATGCGTACGAGGAGATACCACCAGGTACAGGGTTTAGCGAGGACTAACCGCATGGAAAACAGAAGTAATGGTAGAATCACGACGTACCCATTGGGTATATATGTTCCGCCGCCGGTTATCATTAAAACATCGGACCGGATGGGGCCTCCTGCCCCGGCTGGGCTCCCACCAACATTGGTCCCTGGCCTGGTGTCGACTGGGCTCATCTACACCCTCAACTGGAGTATATCGTATCCAAATATAGTTGTCGGCGAGCACGCGGTGAACTATTTCCGAGTGCCAGCAACAGTGGCAACACGACTAGTTATAAAGATCCATGTCACAGCTGTACGATACAGAGTAATGGTTTATAAGAGGTAATGCACTCCAAAAAAGGGGTACCCTCGGTGTTCTCAGCATGCTCGTGACAACCCAAGCCAAAAAAAGATACAACACACCCACGGGCCGATGCTGATCATTTTCATTTTGTTTTCCTTCGAGTCATCAATTTTTCTCTCCAGCTCAACCCGCAAGAGGTTTCAACGTCAGCAATGTTCTCGTCAAGCGGTGATCGTAGGTGTCTTCCCTTCTCCCTCGCGGTGTTGGGCATCCTCGTGACGAATGTATTCGGTATATTCCAGTAGTGCGGTCATAATTTAGGTATGCTGTCAAAAAGATAATCTGTCAAAAACATCCAAAAAGGTACAAGGCATCATGACACAATATTAAGGTAGGCACTGGTGACCAAGACGGTATCACGGCATGGATTAAGCGTATACTGGGGTCGCTGTGCAGACACTTCACATCCCAGGGATTGGACAAAGTTACGCTGTTGGAAGGGGCCACCACGATGGGGCCGTCAGTCGTGAACAATTGTGACACTTTGGCCCCAACTTTCCAATTCTGACCTCCATATTTTTTGCACCTCGTCCTCACTCCCCTCCCCTGCTGCACCTCTGCACACTACTTAGTCAAGCCTACCTGTCGGAAAGAACGCTGAAGCGAGTGCCTGTTTCAACTTTTAACCCCTATTTGTCGTGCGACCAAACTATCCGACATGCAGTGGCTGCTGTCCTCACATCCTACGAGAACGTGGTGCTACCTCACGGGCAATGGCGCAATCTTCGGTTGTTGTTTCTTTCCTCTGCTCTTTGCATCAGTCACAATCAGGACAAGCCAATATCAAGAGGTGATCTAGTTTGGTGTTGATACTCTCACCCATCTGGAGAGGGGTGGCGTGTGAACGTGGAACTGCTTCAAGCACTACCACTACCACTACCACTACCGCTCGACGATGCTGGCTGTAGTTGGTCTAAACGCCGCTCACCTTTGGATCCTGGGTGGGATCTTCGCATACGATGCTCCTTAGGAAGGAAGCCGTGTCTGGAGCAGTCCAGTCTCTGGAGGCAAATTTGTGGCAGGACCTCACCACGGAAGGGACACCGCCAAACAGGCTCTGTGCGGACGCGCTGGTGCTGCCGTTGAAGACGGTCGTGGACAAGATCGAAGCTAAGACGATATAAGTCTTCTTCATCGTGCCTAAAGAGCGATGCTGCCGCGATCAAACCGGGAAGAACCTTTGCCACAAGCCTTGTCGACTGGGAAGGGCACAGCTGCTGTGGGCTGGGCTGGGTGGAGGCTAACGGGCTGTGGGCTGTGGGCATGCACTGGAAAAATACAATCAATCAAATTCGAGGAACATCAATTGACGTAAATGAAATTTCTTTTACATACCACATTTGTACTCCAACGAACTTTACATTTACACCCAGAACGGTACAACGGACCAACCCACAATTACCTAAAGAAAGGGAGGATATCAAGCATCAAACATCACAGTTCCATACCATAGTTATTGCGACAGCATCACATCAAAAGCAATGCTGTACAATACAATACAATACAAACAACATTGTTTGACTCTTAGTGGGCGGATTTCCGTGATATATCTGACAAAAAATGCCTACTGTCAAGCTCCTCTGTCCTACAACAGCGAGTGAGTGGTGTACGTGTACCTTTTTCACGAAGTCCCATGGGACACTTTGCCGGGGGCAATCGGCAACCATGTGTAAGCCATGGGCAACCCATGGACAACCCATGGGCATCCAAAGGGCAACCCATGGGCTATCATCATCAACCAATGGGCGTCCTATGGGCCTCCCATAGGCAACCCTCGAGCTATCACCGCCAACCCATGTGAAGGAATGCCATGGGTAATCCATGTGCAGCCCGTGAGGAACCCGTGGGCTATCACCACCAACCCATGTGCCATTCGTTGGCATTCCATGGACCATTGCCACCAACAAGGGGCAGGTATCCCACCCATGGGCATTCCATGGCAACCCCATGGGCTAGGTAAAAATAACAGCGCCGAATGAAAGAAAAACAACGTAGTTGCTCGTAGGTGCTCGCATCTACACTGTCTTTATATATAATATTTAGCATGAGGAACCCATGGGCACCCTGTACATACCCTATACATGTTCAATGGGTCGCCCATGGATTGGCCATGAGACCTATGGGTTTGGGTAAGCTATTGATAAACCTTTTGCAAGTGGTCCAACCTACTAATACCCCACTAATACCTGAAAAACTGGCGTCGTCGGCAAGGCGATGGTTTTTTTTGGGTCGTGGGTTCAAATCCCACCATCCACAACTATAAAGTTATCCAGACTTTCCCCATGTCGAACATGAAAAATGCTCTCCACGGCATACCCAGGAAAATGAAACCGCTTGGATATTGACAGGTCCGCCCGTGTATCCGGCCGACATGGTATCCCGCCGTTTCAGGGGGGGCAGCGTTATAAGGCTTAGTTAGGGTAAGCTATTGGTTAACCTTTCGCAAGTGGTCAAACGCACTAATACCCCACTAATACCTTAACAGCTCTCTGTGGTCCGGCCATAGCTAGTACTCTCGTGCAAAGCATTTCAAATAGGAGAACAAATATGTAGGGCCCACTAGCCTTCGTATTACATTCGAACCTGTGATGGGATCTACTCTACCCCATGGGATGCTCACGGGTTGCCTATGGGATGCCCATGGAATGCCCATGGAATTCCTATGGGTTGGTGGTGATGGTCCATGGGTGGCCAACGGGTTGGCCACGCGATGCACCTGGATTGCCCCTGGGAGGTTCTCGGGGTGTCTGTGGAATACCGTTGGGGTGCCCATGGGATGTCCAAACGTTTTGCTGGTACTAGACCACGGATTCATTGGTCACCCACGGTTGACCCATGGGTCACCCACGGCAAGCATTTGGTTTCGCCCATCGATCATCCACGGATAGTCCATGTGTCACGCCCGGGATGGCCCATGCGCCACCCATGGTTAGCTCTCGTGTCTCCCATGGGTCACCCACGGGTAGGGCATTTGTGACCACCGGTTGGCGCGTGAGTCACCCACGGCTAGCCCATGGGTTGCTCATGGGTCACCCATGGTCCCACAGCTATCCCATCTTAGGGCATCCGCGGATGACCTATGGGTTGTCCATGTGTGACACCCGTGGGCCACCCATGGGTTGCCTATGGGTCGCCCACGGGTTGCCGACTACTTAGGTGTGTTAGGCCATGAGTCATCCATGGTCCGCCCATGCGTCATGCATAAGTCAGAGGTGGCGCGGCAATCCATGGTGGGGGGCCTCGTTCATTTTTAGTTGCCGCACGCGGGTCACCCATGAATCAATCATGACTTACGGGTGGTAGCCCATGGGTCGCCTATGGGTCACCCGCTGTCTGACGGTTAGCCCAGAGTCATTCTACGGTAGCCCCCCCAACTTGTTTTGTAACGAAATCGGTCAAAACCAGCTCCCAGTCGTACCTCCTGAAATACGGTGTCCCTCGACATCTCGACGTCGTCGATTGATCGACCTTTGCACGAAAGAAAATATATGGATACTTTGTTTCCAGTAGTATCCTTGTATCGAGCAGCCATGAAACGTCCGTTAATGAAAATCGCTGGTTTTCGGGGGGGGCTGTCGTAGAATCAGTCCCCATGAGTTTTGTACTCTTAGCCCATGGGTCACCCACATGGGTCACCCATGGCTGACTGATACAACATAGGTCCCCAACGGGGAACCCGTGACTTAGTGGTTCTAGTCTACTGGTCCCCATGGGCCATTCACGGCCCCACGGTTAGGCTATGAGTCACCCATGTGCCATGGGTCACCCACGGATGTTCACTCATGGGTTTGTTGCGTTTTTCCCCATGCTTCACCCTTGTGTCACTCACGATCCCACGGTGTGTCTGGTCAATGTTTCACCCACGGTCAGCCTATGGGTCAGCCATGGTTAGTCTAAGGGTCGCCCAGGGTTCGTCCATGGGTTACCTATACGTCGCTCATGGATCACCCGTGGGCCACCCATGACTTCGTGATACTACCCCATAGGCTACCCACGGGTAGCCCATGACTCGACCACGGGCTACCCACGGTACCACGGCTTGGCCTTCGGCCAATCACGGATAGTCTGTGGGTCGCCCTTGGGTGTTCCATGGGAATCCCATCGGTGGCCCATGGAAGGCGAAAATATATGCTGGAAATATCGAAAAATAACACATATCACGCAGTTGCCAAACACTGAGTGCAGTACAGTCGTTGTTCCGCATTAGTGCAGAGCCTTGCCAGATAACACTACCGACGCTAACGCGAGACCCCGAACTACCATTGAGTATTGCTGTACTCTACAAGACCAGGTTGTGGCAAGTAAATTCCACCGCACTAAAGCAGGGACCCTCACAAATAGGTGCCGCATCAACACGGACCCACCGCTGCATCGACAATTCAATCGGTTGAATTCACGGCCCGAGTGTCCGGAATGATTTCGTAGAAACACAAGAGGTACCGAGCCATGCGTTCGACTGGCTAAACTTAGCGGTGAAATGGTGGCATATCTCCTTCCGTAGCCTGCGTCAGTGGTCGATGAGATGAAACATACTGTGAATGAGGTGGAGGGTGTAAGGGAGGAAGGTGAAAAGGTAAAGAGATGGGACATGGAGACGGGAGATGATGAGGCGCAGGAGGAGCCCTGCAGTCACCGCCGGCACCACCCCGTGCTCGGCTGCGTTCCCAAAATGATGAAGGCGACGGGGGGAGGGGATCCCGGAGGGCCAAGAGATTGCTCTGCGGTTTGGTTGTGAAACTGAATTGTTAATACAAGTGTCATATCCATCGAGCTGCGTGGGAAAGTGGGTTGCCCAGCCTAGTAACGTGGGGGAATGAGCTGGAATCGGCACGAGGTACCTGGTTACGGTGAAGGACGCTAAGAGGCACGGGCACTTGGCTGGTGAAGGCTACCCCCCGTTCTGACCACGATAAGACCCTCTGTTTTCGTTTTCGGTTTATATTTGTACTCGTTCTGAGTATAGCAGCGTAGCATTCGTAACTATTTGCTTTAATGCGAAGTAGAGGCATCTAGCACAAACAATTATTCGTCCCATGTTCTTACCATGCTCTTTGTACAATCGTGCATAAAATACGCCGGAAGTAAAGAGAAGACCACGGATTACCTATCTTGGAGAAATATGATGCTGTGTACGAATGATGACTGATGGCTGCCTTACGTAACGCTGGCTTATGGCGGTCGTATTTTCCAGGTATATATTATAAAAATGATAATACACTCCAGCTGTGAGATCGAATATTTTGTCGAAACTCATCTTTGCAAGCTGTGTGTGATACTCCGATCGCGCGTATTACGGGTTGTGTGTCCTCACTTAGGGTATAGGTCGGCGACTCCCCTTGCAACTACAGTGTAGCTATCAGGGCCAACAAGGTGATGTTAGGCAGTCTGTGCGCGGAAACTATAAAACCGTTTCTCAGGGGGACAAAATCTGACAGCTGCGGAAGGAAATGCATCAGTTTATCAAGTGAATACTGTAAGCCGAATAACCGGTGAGGGGAGGGCGGAGTTTTTAAGGACGTGGGGGCCTGGTTTTGATCAAAAGGGGGGAGGGAGGGGACGGGTGGGGCAGGTCAATTTGTGCGTGGAAACTATAAATCCTTCTTGTGGGGGAGGGGGGGGGGATATGTGCCCAGGGAGGCGGGGGGCGGGGGGAGGGGGGTTCAGGTCGCATAGATGTAGGGGTTTGCTATACGTGTGGTGCTAGGTCTAGGCGATGGTGCGGGTGGTGGGGAAGAAGAGGGCGTTAGGGGCGGGGGTGGGTGAGAATTGCAGCGGCGGCATGGACGGCTCTAAAACAATGATGAGGCGATATCCAGGGCGTGGAAGTGTTTATTACTCTGGCGGACTTCGATATTATTAGGGGGGGTGTTTAAGCAAGAGAAAGCGAGGGAAAAAAAAAAGGGGGGGGGGTTCCAAGAGGTTTAGGTCGTATACAATATTTAAACACACTCCAGCTATGAGATCAAGGATTTGGTCGACACTGATCTTCGCAACATTGCGTGTGATTCTCCGATCGCGCGTGTTAATCATATATGTAGGGGCTTGCTATACGCGCGGTGCTGGCTCTAGGCGATCGTGCCGGGTGTGGGGAGGGAGGGGGCGTTGGAGGGGGGGAGGGGGGATGAATGAAAGCTACGTCATGGATGGCTAGAAATATAATGACGTGATATCAATTGCTTAGAAGTGTTTATTACTCTGGCTGATTTCGATTATAAGTGGGGCGTTTGAACGAACTGGGCGGGGAACAAAAGGGGGGGGGGGGGGGGGGCGGAGGGCGGAGATGAGTTGGAGCTACGGCATGGATGGCTAGATTGATAATTAGATGATATCAGCTGGCTGATAGTGTTTACTACTCTGGTAGATTTTGATTTCAGGTGGGGCGTTTGAAGAAGAGGGATCGGGGGGCGGGGGCGGGGGGGCGAGCATTTCCATATGTGCGCGGAAACTATAGACCTAAACCCTTAAAGAGGACGAATGTGACGGTTGCAGCAAGAAGACACCCCTTTATATCACCCGCCTGGTAATGTTTATTATTGTAGAAGTTTTGATGTTACATGTAGTATGCAACCCAGTTCTTAGGTGTAGTAAATAATGTGTTAAAAGCTTCATAATTTGTTATTGTACATGTATCAAAAGATAGAGTATTTCAATCGATAGGTACAATCATGTAGATACCATTATTTTCTGACATCGCTAATTATAAGAAAGAGATACATATGGTTGAATACAACAGGCGAGGTGATGTGGTCATGCAATGTCACCGCCATTGAGGACGAAAGGGACAAATGCGAATCGTTATTGTTTTGAAAGGAACGCTTAGTGTACACGCGCTCACTTACGTTACTTCGTTAGTCATACCGCGTAAGGCATAGATTGGGAGGCGATCATGCAGACGGTATGTACGGAATACCTTACGTAATAAGTTGGTCGTGCGGTTTACCGCAATTTTAACATATTTGTCTGTCGTACCCCCTTTTCACATTGTTATTGTCTCACATATACGATTTTACGCCGATGATGTTTGCCGTGCCGATGTGGGGCTCAGGGGTCGCCAACTCAAAACACAGATATACATCTTACAATTAAATACACCAAGCGAGGTGACGTGGGCATGCGATGTCAGCACTATTGAACGCGAGGGTGACTTTACTTTGTTAGGCATGTGCTACTGCGTTTGGTAGAGGTTTTCAGGCGATCATACAAACGGCCGGAGGCACGAAATACCCTGCGTAATAGGTTGGTAGTAGTGTGGTCTACCGCAGTGGTATATATACAGCAGTTGAGGCCCTGGCTCTTATTTTCAATCAACCACTTGATTCCCGATCGAACAGGTCGGCGAGTTTTGGCTTCTGAGAAAAATCACGCGTTGGGTGCGATACCAATGAATGGTTAGAATATTTTTTGGGGCTGGTCGCACCGTTGCGCAGAAGATGATTGACGGTAGTATTTATTTTATAGGAGTACAGTGTACTTCCGGGATAGCAAATTTTCAACCTCACGGAAACTCCACAACAGTAGTGCAACTATTTCCAACTGGAAATACACCGCGAGAATACGGAATAAGTAGGTAAATAGAGCATAACCCATTTATCACAAGACAATACGAAAGGTGCCCCTGCTAAAAGCCGAGGTGATGGAGACCCTGCTGTACGGGTGTGACTTGGACGCTCGGCCAGGAGCACTTCGCTGAGCTCTCAATGGCACACCACAACCTCCTCCAGATGGCCATTGGCTTCAAACGCCGACAACGCACCGACCACACCTCATGTCGTACGCCAAGGCTCTCAAGAAGGCACAAGTGTGGAAGGATTCAGACGACCATCCGAAAATGACTCTTCCTCTTTGCGGGGACCATACAGTGGGCATCCAATGAGCGGCTGGCCAATCGCGTGACGTCCGAGACGATGGCTGGTGGGGAAAACCCGGGACCAGGCCTACCGAAAAATAACTGGGCACACCGCCTAGCAGACGACATCAGGGTATTCCAAGCCACCGAGAGGTCTACGGATAGCCCCCTTTTGCCGTTCGGAGTACAGACGGTGTAATAATAATAGCTGAGGGCGGGTGAGAAGAGTTGGCCCACGCAGCAGTCGACGCTATGAGCAGCGACAAGGGGACACCGGGGGGGAGCGGGGGGGGGCAGCCGTACTGATATAGCTGTCGACGAATGCAAGAACAGTATGGCATGTCGTGTGGCAGTACCGGTTTGACTAATACGTGGAACGTGTGCTACTATATATAGCCGTGAACCTTACAGTACGGTGGATTTTTGCGTTGTTCGTTTACGTTAATAGGCTCAATGGGGGGAGCGCGAAAGCGGCAGCAATGACGCGTGTAGTCTTGCTTGTTTGTTTTGTCCTTTTTGCCTTGTTTCTCTGTTTGTTCTCTTATATTGCCTCCTCGCCGGCCTTATGCCGGTGTTTTCTTCCTCTTCTTCGTGGTGGTTCGGACGTGCAAGACTGCTATCTGTTATTCTTCAGCATGTATGTTTTTCCTGCAGCCATTCTGATCTTCTTGCATCACATTCTTCAGAACCCCTGTCGGCCCTCTTTTCGTGCTTTTTATATTATTATGTTGACTGATTCCACGATAGCCCTCCCCCTAAAACCAACGATTTTCTATAACGAACGTTTCACGGCTGCTCCACACGAGGAAGGGTGCCACGAGTTCTAAGAGCATCCTCAAATATTTTCTTGTTTGCGAAGGTCCATCGCACGATGACGTCGGGGTGGTGAGGGGCATTGCTCTTCAGTAAATACGGCCGGGAGCTGGTTTCCGCAGATTCATTGAAGAAAAGTTGGGGGCTACCGTCGAACGACTCTGTTTCTTATCTTTACGGTCTGGCTTGTCAGTGGCTTTGTCGTGTTCTCGTACGCGGTACGCTAGCATTTCAGTTGTTTCACCTTGATTAATCACGAATTGCCAAGCGTGTGTTTTTTCTGTCTGTCTCTGACCACATAACAACGTGTATCTCTCTAGGATGAATAGTCAGCACGGACACTGGGTGTACTGATTGTGTGTGTTGTACTCACATTGAACAGTTCATTCTACCCAACGACATCAGTACGCCCAGGGTCCGTGCTGATTCCTCATCCTAGATGAATACAAATTCTGTGGTCACGGACTGTGACAGAGTAAACCAAACAGTCGCATGTCATCAAGGTAAAGCGAGTGAAGTGCTAGCGTACCGGGTACGAGAACATTTTAAAACAAGCCAGGCCATTAAAAAAGAGAAATAGGAAAAAAGAAAAAAACAAACGACAGGTGTTCTGAAACAAGAAGAGCGGAAATAATAGGAAAGGCTGCAAGCGCAACACCATACGTGCTGAAAAGGAACAACAGATACCTGTTGCACGGACAAACCAACAACAAGAAGATAACTTCTTCTGTTGTTGCATGGACAAACAACACGGAGAATATAACTGTTGTTTAATGGAGTAATACTCCGAGTGGGGGATGCGTGGTGGGTCGGTGTTGGTAAGCGTGCTCCTCATGGGTCTCGGGGTCTTTGGTTAGTCTCTCCTCATGCCTCGCTGAATAGACTCAAAAGCTTTTACGCATTATTTCCCTACATAGAATACTAGAAGACAGACAACATAACATGGCTGCAGGGTAGCGCAGGGTAGCGCAGGGTAGAGCAGGGTAGTGAGATAAGGGGCGTCCTGCTTGTCCCATCATCGTCACCTACATTACCGCCCATCTATGATGGCCTTGACGTGAATGTGACATGTAATATCACGTGGTTTCGCCTCAACCATGACATGTGTCATGCTTTCACATCGAATCTATAAACTATCCTTCTAAGGAGGGCACTCCATTACACTATTGGCGACCCTGAATAGTCGTAGATAGATGCAGATCACCTGGCAATCAAAGGATGTCAACAAAACATCCAGAATTGGAAAAAAAAGGGATCGAAGATGCGGCTATTCGAAATAAAAGAAATGAGGCTACAGATTCCCCCACACCTTATAATATTGAGGCTTACATGCCTCCTTGCAAGATACACAACCCTATGATGGAGCTCACATCCGTGAGAGCTCGAGAAAGGGTAGGTATCTACGGTATACCAGTAGCAATCGGCCTACGAAAACACGAAGGGCGCGGCCACTGAGCGCAAGGATGCGAAGGGAGCCAAAGAGAAAGGTATAGACGCGGAATCAATGTCAAAAGGGAAGAAGGGAACACGTGTCACGCTGTGAAGGCCAGACAATTTTATGGCCAGCACACGTGGTGTGCTTGTGTTCTTCGCACAAAACTGATGTATATATTTTCATATTGATGTTGTGCTTTCATTAATATCGTACGACGAGATTGTAGTTGGGCTGTGGGCAAAAATGGTTGATGACTCACGTGTTCTATGACAGATGATTGTATTACCTATGTAGCAAGGATGCGTATTTCCTCACCTCGAGCCCAAAAATTTTCGGGAAACAGTTTTTTTCAGCTTTCCCTGAACTAATCCCTTATTTTCTCTCGTAAATTCCAGGAAAAAAGGCGTCATTTGCGGGGGGACAGTAATTATCATCCCCTGGTGGTCTATGAACCACGCTCGAATATACGATTCATCCAGGCCTCTTGACAGCCATTTTCAGTCATTTACAATCTTCACAGTGGCGTTAGGTAGAAAGAACGGTATCATGTGAAGGCAACAACAACAGCAGCAGTACGAAGTAGTGGCAGGGCAGAATAAGAGGGCCTGATTGAACTTATCGGTTTTATTTGTTGATGTTTCACTTGTTCATGCCCTCGATGGTTTCGTCCTGAAGTCGTCCATCGAATAGTATTGGAAAACCACTGCTTCTCTTTAGTGCTGGCAGTGATCTCTGATGTACAAATATACTTATTATTATGTTGCGAGGGAAATCAGCAATAATACGAAGTACAAAGCAGGACGCGAGCGGCCACAGCAGTGCGCTGATGCGCAGTAGTAGTAGGCTTGTAGCGATTGCGACCGTATCCGCGACTGTAAAGCTAAACAAACATGGACGCCTCAACGAAATGCCAACGCCCCAGCTGCATCTCCGCCGAGTTCACGCGTTCCATTTGAATGTGACACCTCGCATCATTATTATACAATTATTTTATTGTATTCCTTCCATGACTTCGTTCGCCATGACTCCTCTCGGTCACATGGTTGGGCGTAAAGTAAACCAGTATATCGCTAATCAAAGAATGCGGGCAGTGTTTCAAGTAGCGATCGGTACTGTTTCAGTTCAAACAGAAACATTTGTTGTACGAAATGCTTGCGCGCTCTAAACTTGGGGTACCCGCTGTGCTCATAACGCACATCACAAAGTATAATATATTATAAAAAATGAAAATATGTGTGGTCTTCGCAGCAGAACACCATAATATAGTCTACATACATGTGTACACACCATAATGGACAGCGCTACATTCCGAAATAATAGCCTCATCTTAAAAACCAAACATCGACGCCAACATCATCATCGGAGTCTAACAGCGTTGTTAGGCTTTGACCCAACAAGAAGACAATGAAATCGGGAATTTCTGCAAGTTATGCAAACCTCGTATAATTTACACCGAAAAAGGCCATTATTTTTTGAGGATTCGCCTCAAACTCGCACAGATAGGTAACTAAAACCTATGCAAAGCAAATGCGAGAAAACGCGAAAAAATACCGTTTTACGCAAGGAAGGGCGTACAAAAAACAAATTCCGACACCACAGCCCCAAAAGTTTACTCTGAATCTCTCAGGGGGGGGGGGGTACGAGACCCCCACCCCTCCCCCGAGCGTCCCCCAATTTCTTATATAAAACATCCACTTCACTCAAGCTCCTATGTAAAACAACCCTGCACTAAATGCTATACATTTAATTAAGGGGGCACATTTCAGGGGTGGGGTTACTGCAATCCACGTAGCCCCGGAGGTCGACATGATCAACTGCGACGCCCTGCGTGCCGCAGAAGAGACACAGAAAGAGAGAGAGTGGTCACGGTGATCATTGTCTCCGTGGCGGCGGGGGCTCTCTTACCGACCCCCTTCGATAAGACGGCATAGTAGTTAGAACGCGCCGGGGGGAAGCGAGCGGATGGCTCGGAGTTAGTTTGCTGCTGCGGGCACAACGTGGGCGACGGTTCAGAAAAGGACGAGGGCAAGGCCAAGACGTGGGTTGTAGAACTTAATGTACCGGGAAAGCTGCACCCCAGAAACATCCCACCTGTCCTCTCGTGCCCAAGTGGGACTCACAAGAAAGTGTCATTGCTTTAGGCCTGAAAGCAGCGTCGAAGAGCACGTCATCTACATACATCATAAGAGGCTGAAGGCCACGATCATAGCCTTATGTAGGGCCTTTTACTAAGCAAACAGTATGTCGCTGCACCCAACGTGGCCTATTTTGCAACCCTGTAGATTTAGTGTGGAAGTACTCTATGTCCGACCACGTAAAAGGGCGTCATGCCACATCGTTGGCTCTTAGCGAAACAGATCCCAAGACTGTGAGATTTGAAGACATCTTTGACCTACGAAAGCGAAGCAGAAAAGACGGCGGCGGCGAAAAAGCTGCGAAAGGGCAAGGGTAAGGCTGTCAGAGCCCCCATAGTACGCTGTCAAGTCTCACAGCAGAAGGGTAAGGCTGTCAGCGACACCGTAGCACACAGTAGTAAGGTCTCACAGCAGAAGGGAGCGTCAGATGAGTCAGACGGGTCACACTCCGACGAGGCACTCAGACGATCGCCCAAGATTGTCGTAGACTTGTCGCAGAAGCATTGAGAAGCAAGCAACAAGCAAGCGCTTGAGAAGCAAGATATTTGTTTTTGGCTTTGAGGCAACTTGGGGGGCAGTTGAATCCAAGCATCATACTTCCACAGGCATCGCCAGCCCATGATAGATTATTGCTCTTATCTATCTCAACCTATCTAATGGTATGTATTTCCCAACCTATGTATTGGTATGTACAACGTCCACGTGTATGAGTAAACCCAAGCACGCAAGCACAGCACACCGTCATAATTGAGACAAAATTGAGAGATGAATAAAAGCCAAGATATGCCCAGGCGACAAAAAATCAAAATTTTCTTCGGCCCTCGGGGTAATATGCGTGCTTATTAGGTCAAAGAACAAACAGACAGCGTTTTATTAATACAATAAGGGGGGTTCCATTCTATATGGAGGCGTTATTAGCCCGGGGACAGCGGACGCGACGAGTTTCTTCTGAAAAGTATTATCACCCCAAGCACTATTAATTTCAAGAAATTGCCGCTTCCGGAAACACGCATCCTTGCTATTTTATAAAAAATGAAAATACACTCGAGCTGTGACATCGAATATTGTGTCAAAACTTATCTTTGCAAGCTGTGTGTGACACTCCGATCGCGCGTATCACGGGTTGTGTGGCCTCATTAAGGATTTAGGTCGGCGACTCCCCTTGCAACTACAGTGTAGCTTTTACCAGGGTCAGCAGGGTGGTGTTAGTCAGTCTGTGCGCGGAAACTATAAAACCCGTTTCTCAGGGGGACAAAATCTGACAGCTGTGGAAGGAAATGCATCCGTATATCAATTGAATCATGTAAATAACCGGTGAGGGGAGAGCGGAGGTTTGAAGGACGTGGGGGGCTGGTTTTGATCAAAAGGGAGCGGGGGGGAAGGGTGGGGAGGGGGGGAGGACGGGCGGGGCAGCTCAATTTGTACGTGGAAACTATAGATTCTTCAAGAGGAAACATCTGACGGTTTTTGAAAAAAAAGCACCAGTTTATCGTTGGGGGCGGGGGGGGGGGGGGGGCAGCTCGATCTGTGCGTGGAAACAATACATTCTTTTAAGGGGATAAAGTGACGGTTTTGGAAATAATGCACCAGTCTATCATGTATATCCTGCAAGTCGTACAACCAGTGAGTAGAGGGCGGAGTGTTCAAGGGGGTGGGGGTGGGGTGGGGTGGGGGGGTGGGAGGGTGGGGGGTGGGGGATGGGGGGGGGGGAGGGAAGGGCTTTAGGTGGTATAGATGTAGGGGTTTGCTATACGTGTGGTGCTAGGTCTAGGTCTAGGCGATCGTGCGGGTGGTGGGGAAGGAGGGGGCGTTGGAGGGGGGGGGGGGTTGGGGAGAGGGGGGAGAATGAAAACTACGTCATGGATGGTTAGAAAGACATGACGTGATATCAACTGCGTAGAGATGTTTATTACTCTGGCCGATTTCGATTGTAAGTGGGGCGTTTGAACAAACTGGGCGGAAAAAAAAAACGGAACGGGGGGGGGGGGGGAGGAGGGCGGAAATGAGTTGGAGCTACGGCATGGATGGCTAGGAAGATAATGAGATGATACAGCTGGCTGTTAGTGTTTACTAATCTGGTAAATTTTTATTTTAGGTAGGGCGTTTGAACACGAGGGATCGGGGGAGGGGGGCCGGGGGGGCTAGCGGGACATTTCAATATGTGCGCGGAAACTATAAATCCTTGAAGGCGACAAATCTGACGATTGTAGCAAGAACACATCCCTTCACATCACCTGCCTGGTAATGTTTTCACTATTCTCGTAGAAGGTTTGATGTTAGAGATGCAGCATGCAACCCAGTGTTTAGGTGTAACTGTGCGGATTGTTTGATGTTGAAGGAATGTGGTTGTGGGACTGTCGTGCTACTGCAGTACCTTGGTAGTAAAATCATGCCGACCTTACTTTATTGAGCTGGTGGCCGTCTTACAAGGAAGGTTGAGTGCAAAATTACCGGGTTCATGTTGGACTTTGGGATTTTGGACTTTGGGTTTAGGATTTCGAACTTAGGATTTCATCACTCGGAATTTAGATACTTGTTTTAGAAATCAGAATCTTAGCTCTTAGATCTTAGATTTTGGGCGATTGGTTCTGGATACTGTCCATGGATCGTGACGTTTGGGTTTTGGAGTCACGTACCCGGGGGGAGAAGGCAAGACACCTGTGACCACGGATTGTGTAGAAGATCGCTGAGGGCGGCTGAGTTGAGCTGGAAAGTAAACGTAAAATATACGTGGGCTACATGGTAGCTAGGTATCGGGATGGAGGATTAGTTCTGGCCTATATAACCGTTCATTTTCTACCGAGTTAACTTCTCGCTGTACCTCGGGAAGGAGCAAAAATATGTACGTGACGCATTCATGTACCTGTTGATCATCCGCCACCCCACTTATGTCCGTGTAATTGACAAGCCCTGCACGCTTCAGAGGGCAAGGAACAGATAAGTGTTTGAACAGATCATTCACGGAACGTAGAAGCCTCGAACCCCGGTGCTTTCTTACAGCTCACGTCTGAAGTTTCTAGATACACTGCTGTCACCACATTTGATCGAGTGCACCACGAGTTTCATCACGCGCTGTGCGATCTATTGCAATTGTACCGCCACCGTCACTAACAATACCATCCGGTTGTATATTGATATTCAAAACCGGATGCCGTAGGCGATACCGAGATACGGGTGGTGTTTTCCCGTGCACCGAACAGCCTTCCGAGGCTGAAAAAACGTGTAGCTCCAAAGACTCCCTGCCTGCAGTCCTACACGTGAAAGACACATTACCGACCCTCCGTTCAACAAGCTCACAATGATTGATATCAATATAACGCAAGTAGTGGAAGTTTGATGTTCAGGTTCGTTTGGAACGTTGGTCGTATGACCACAACCTCTGTACACGCTTCACTGCCGAATCAAAGCGTTCTACGTTCAAATGTACAGCTGCTGCAAAAATAGCCATACAGCTCCGAGCATCCCTGCGCGTGATAAAAGGGGGACATCACCGCCAAAATCCACGATGAAGCAAGCATGCCCCACACTACCTAATATTTCGATGGGTATAACTCTGACCGCCACTCGAGCAGGATCCAGTGCTTTCTGTCCATATTATTTCCAAACGCAACACGAAACCGGCTAACCTGCAGTCGCGAAACGTTGACTATTCCCACACGCCAAACGTGGATGCACTGCATACTTGAATATCGAACGTGTTGTGATTATAGCGACACAAGGTAGCGACATTATTAATAACAGTCTCTCACTGAGGGACGGTTTCTTCTTCTCTGGATGGTCGCCTTTCAACCTGTAGACGCAAGGATTTAGGCCGGAAACGATAGAGATTCGGCTGTACCATATTTAGAAGCCACACGCTCACTCCACCGCCCGGCATTGAACAGAGCTTCCTTCCGCCAAGAGTACCTGGAAAAATGCTCTCAAGAATCAACACACTAAACGACAGTTCGTCATTGCTGGCAAGCCGTGAGAGTATGGCCTGGCGTCGTATACAGACTGCGCCACAAAGAGAAAACAACACAACAGCATAGTTCGTACGGAACTGCCAATGCCGCCGTCCGTATAGAAACAAGTCATCCCTACATTCATGCTGTTAAAGGTGACGTCCCATCCGCTCGGAGAGATTCAAAACCACAGCGTTGTCGATACACCATATATATGTGGAAATATTGTTATCTTGTATGGGAGACACCAATGAACAACCTACACAGTAAACTTGCGGGACGTCGCATACAGGTGCGCCACTTCAACCCCTCCCCCATCCCCCTCCCCCACGTGCGGAACCGTCTACAACAACAATGCCAAACGCCACTGAATGGCGAATTCGAAACCGGGCTCATTCTATTGGGTGGTCGGTGGTCACGCCCCACACCGTCTTTCCCCCCAGGCGAACTTCCACTCCATCATCGACCACATGCAGCTTGTAGTCGTTGCTCTTCCTCTTCCGTCTCAACCGATTCCTCCACTCGTGCTTGTGCGGGCCGGATCGTGACAAAACCGTTATCCCGTCGATCGTTACCTCCTGTGCAAATGTTCGGGGGGGGGGTTATATATGCAAGACGAATAGGGTGCAAATGAGGCAGACGCTCCAATTGGAGACGTGGCGATCAACACGCTTGAAATAACGAGTTCGTCTGTCCAAGGTTTATTAATCAAACCCTACTCCCAGAAACCGCTGCAGGTCTGTAACCCCGCGCATATTGATATGAAACCCGTCAGGTTGGCTCTGTGAATGGTCACAATATACTTACGGAGTTCGTGCTGAGCGTTTTCTTTACGTAGGTACACGCACAAAGAATGTATCAGTACGAGGACAACGTCCCGCCACTGTCGGCGCTACGACAGCCGCACGTTTGACGGCAACCACGAGAAGTCGCGCTGAGTTTGGTGGTGGCCTCGTGATAATCACTGGTACAGCGTGCGTTAAAACGATATTTGCAATACTATCGCTACTTGCTCAAAACACCGAAACACCCGCTCTCACGACTCACCAGGCGTCCCCTGTTGTCCAGTGTGATAACCACCCTCCCCAGGTGTACCCTTGCGAGTTCCACATCCTGGTGGTCCCGCCTCCGCCAGGGAAGCCACCCCATAGAACCCCCCGTACCCCCTGCGATTACTTTGGACGGCCCATCCCGCATCTGTTGTTGCAGTTCTTTTCTGGCTTGGAGGATTCGCTTAAGCTTACCTCCGTTGGAAGCTAGCAGCAACGTCGAGTGAACCCGTCGGCAGTCGTCGCTGGGTGCAACAGCCGACGACTTTCCCAACAACCTGGCGAAAATAACGCAACCGTTGCTGGCGGGCCATATCATGGACTTGCCAGTCCGCGACCGAAGCTTCCCGTCCAGCTGCTCACCCACGTTAAGCGAGGTCTTCGGGCCCAGCCCCAGGGGGAGGCTGGCGGGGAGGGTAGGACTGAGGCTGTGGCCGGCGGGGCTGGGGCTGGAGTTGGAGCTCGGACTGGGGCTGGGCCTCGTGCTGGGACTAACGCCGGGCCTGCGTCCGTTGAGGCAGATGTAGTACGTCCGGCGCGTGGGCTCGGGGGGGGCGGTCCAGCGGTATGGGCTTGGGCTTGAGTCGCGGATGGGTTTGAAGAGTGGGTCGCTTGGCCGAGGGTGGATGCTTGGTCGCCAAAGTAGCCAAGTAATGAGGAATCGAGTGATAGAAAAGAAGGAGTTGTCGTAGGGGAGGCAAGGTTTCGTGACGCTATATGGGCCGTCTGGGAGGGGACCGGGGCTGTGGCCGCGCGGATTGAAGGCAAGCGTAAATGTGGCCTCGTTGGGGTAAGGGTTGGGGCTGAATATGCCGCGGTATGGGCTGGTGCGGGGGCTTGGATTGAGGCCGTTGAGGCCGATGACAAAGGTCCGTCGTTTGCGGCTGGGGGTGATCTGGCCGTCGGTGTTGACGTGGTTGGCGTCGGGGCTGGGGCCCGTGCTGAAACCGTGGGCGTCGGGGATGTCGGTGTGATCCTGGTGGGAGTTGGTGTTAGCGTGGTCCAATTGGCTGTCATCCTCGTCGATGTCGGTTGTGCCGGTGAACGCACAATCGATTTCGGTGGGAGGGGGGAGCGACCGTCCTCCTGTGCTATCAGAGTAGCGAGTCAAGACGAAAAAACCTCCCAATGTTTCGTCGTCGCCACTTTCGACAGAAGGAGGAGACGGGTACGATGAGGGAAGGGGGGAGGAAGTAGAAATGTCGTGGATGGTGGGGGAGGAAATACTGCCAGGCGCAGGGTTTAGTCTGGCGTGGTAGGCTGCCATCGAAGCCTTGATTGTGGGCCCTAGCTCGGCCTTCTCTCCGTGGTTCTCGTCCTGTGAGTTGGAGAAATGCACACACAAAGAAAGGTAGACAGCAAGGGCGTACGAGGGAGCCTTCCTGTGTTGGATATGTGGCCATATTTAATCGTGGGCGAGAAACATGGCACAGCAAGCGAAACAAGGTCAAGTTCGTTAATGTACATGTTGTTCGGGGATTAGTTCTAGGTGCAATAGTCAATTTTACAGCTCAATCGTATACTATACCTTTCTTGCTCGACTTGTGGTACTCTAAAGTTTGCGAATTGGGCATCAAGATCCCGATTGTGTTTAGAGAATGTTTACGTATGCTGTGAATGGCTCGGTTCGGTTTACCCATTAACGATCACCATGTATGTGCATCCCGCGGGCATATTGGGCTTGCTTAGGTTGCTGTTTTTGCTCGGGAAACTGCTCAGCTCATTTGCTGTATACATGTACCTGATGCTGGAAGAGTACGTCGTAATGGTAAATGTAAAGGTCGAAGAGGCTGCTAGTAGCTTCGGCCTTTTCATAGGCCCGCGAATCTATAGTTCAACAATAGTAAGGGGTCATGGGTAAAACTTGCACAAACGGAAAACTGAAGACTGATTCTGTAATAGCCCCTCTAAAAAAACCGGCGACTTTCTTTAACGAACGTTTCATGGCTGCTTGACACGAGGAAGGATACTATGAAAACATATCTTCATATAGTTTCTCGATTGCAACGGACTATTGAACGACGACGTCGGGGTGGCAAGGGCACCGTATTTGAGGAGATACGACCGGGAGCTGGTTTTAAAATCAGCGATTTCGTTACAGAAACGTTAGGGGGGCTACCGTTGAATGACTCTGAAACAGGCTGGTCTAGGAATGGAACGTGTAAAGATGTAAAAAAGCAACACCCAAACACGGCACAACATGTACAGAAATAACTGCGGACCGTACCCTGTGGTTCACGTTCCGACCGTACCGTAGCATCACCGTTACCACTTGCACGATAACGAATATAGTTGCGACACATATTTACGTGTTTCAACACCATACAAGAACTTTGCGCACGGTTGTAAAGAGGGTTCGAACAACCGACTTCTGGTGCGTAAACGACGTAGCCCGTTTCATATAATAGGCGCTTAGTGTATAGTACGTACTGTAGTGCCACGTCTACGCATGCAGCATGTTCATTTGATAGTTATCTCGAATGCACCATTGTGAACAAAAATGCGTGGCCCGATGGGATATTTTACCTTGCATTTATTCCCCCGAGTAGCAGTTCCTGTGTGTGTACGAACAGCAGTACACACAACATTACCATTATGTGCGGTAACAACTCGCGTTTCAGTGTTGTTGGGCGATGAGATGGAATATTTATCAATGGCACGTACCTGGTACATTGCATGTGGTACGGTTAGCGAGAATGATACACCTGTATACGATGCCCCGATGTCGCGACGAACGTTACCGGCAACATAAGAATATCGTAAACTCGTTTTTGTTGCCGCTGATACCACGGGAGAGCGCTGATCTGCCGCTGATGAACGTTCTGGCTGAAGGGGAAGCACTAGTTTAATTGTATCCTTGGCTTGTGCCTTCCGTTGATATATCTGTGAAAAAAATCAGGTATACAATCCAGATAGAGCGTACGTGTAGCTGCTGCTTTTTCTGTCAACAGGTCAAACTCTCACCAGAGTATCAACCCCTTAGAGTACCATATATTTCAACTTGTGGTACCTTTGGGGCTTTCGAGTGCTCAGCGGTTTCAGCTCTTGGCACCGATAGAACTAGCCAGGACTCCGCCTCTTCGGCTCCTGGTATCCTTGGGACGGGCGAGGAACTAAACACTTCTCCTCCTGGTGGTCTCGGTACTTGGGCCTGGATCATCCACAATGACTGGTACTGCCGAGTCATCGGCTGGGTCCCGTGCAATGGCATTGTTACCCGTGGCGATCTTTGGATTGTAAGGATTCGCATGACGCGGTCCACTGCTATTGCACTATTCTTCAGCCGAGTAGCAGTTTCAACAGTACCGAGAACGGAGTATAATAGTGCACAGAGCACGTAACAATAGTACAGCAGTACGTCTGCAGCCCAGGCGGGTTTTTGACGCATTGGACGGTGGTGATCATTGTGCATGCGTACGAGGAGATACCACCAGGTACAGGGTTTAACGACGACTAACCGCACCAAAAACAGGAATAATGGTAGAATCACGACGTACCCATTTGGTATATATGTTCCGCCGCCGGTTATCATGAAAACATCGGACCGGAGGGGGCCTCCTGCCCCGGCTGGGCTCCCACCAACATTGGTCCCTGGCCTGGTGTGGACTGGTCTAATCTACACCCTCAACTGGAGTATATCGTATCCAAATATAGTTGTCGGCAAGCACGCGGTGAACTACTTCCGAGTGCCAGCAACAGTGGCAACACGACTAGTTATAAAGATCCATGTCACAGCTGTACGATGCAGAGTATTGGTTTATAAGAGGTACTGCATTCCAAAAAAGAGATACCCTCGGTGTTCTCAGCATGCTCGTGACAACCCAAGCCAAAAAAAGATACAACACACCCACGAGCCGATCGATGCTGATCATTTTCATTTTGTTTTCCTTCGAGTCATCAATTTTCTCTCCAGCTCAACCCGCAAGAGGTTTCAACGTCAGCGATCTTCTCGTCAAGCGGTGATCGTAGGTGTCTTCCCTTCTCCCCCGCGGTGTTGGGCATCCTCGTGACGAATGTATTCGGTTTATTCCAGTAGTGCGGTCATAATGAAGGTATGCTGTCAAAAAGATAATCTGTCACAAACATCCAAAAAGGTACAAGGCATCATGACACAATATTAAGGTAGGCACTGGTGACCAAGACGGTATCACGGCATGGAGCAAGCGTATACTGGGGTCGCTGTGCAGACACTTCACATCCCAGGGATTGGACAAAGTTACGCTGTTGGAAGGGGCCACCACGATGGGATCGTCAGTCGTGAACAATTGTGACAACTTTGGCCCCAACGTTTCAACTGTGACCTCCATATTTCTTGCACCTCGTCCTCACTCTCCTCCCCTGCTGCACCTCTGCACACTACTTAGTTAGTGAAGCCTACCTGCCGGAAAGAACGCTGAAGCGAGTGCCTGTCTCAACTTCTAACCATTATTTGTCGTGCAACCAAACTATCCGACATGCAGTGGCTGCTGTCCTCACATCCTACGAGAACGTGGTGCTACCTCACGGGCAATGGCGCAATCTTCGGTTGTTGTTTCTTTCCTCTGCTCTTTGCATCAGTCACAATCAGGACAAGCCAATATCAAGAGGTGGCGTGTGAACGTGGAACTGCTTCAAGCACTACCACTACCACTGCCACTGCCGCTCAACGATGCTGGCTGTAGTCGGTCTAAACGCCGCTCACCTTTGGATCCTGGGTGGGATCTTCGCATACGATGCTCCTTAGGAAGGAAGCCGTGTCTGGAGCAGTCCAGTCTCTGGAGGCAAATTTGTGGCAGGACCTCACCACGGAAGGGACACCGCCAAACAGGCTCTGTGCGGACGCGCTGGTGCTGCCGTTGAAGACGGTCGTGGACAAGATCGAAGCTAAGACGATATAAGTCTTCTTCATCGTGCCTAAAGAGCGATGCTGCCGCGATCAAACCGGGAAGAACCTTTGCCACAAGCCTTGTCGACTGGGAAGGGCACAGCTGCTGTGGGCTGGGCTGGGTGGAGGCTAACGGGCTGTGGGCTGTGGGCATGCACTGGAAAGATACATCCAATCAAATTCGAGGAACATCAATTGACGTAAATGAAATTTCTTTTACATACCACATTTGTACTCCAACAAGCTTTACATTTACACCCAGAACGGTACAACGGACCAACCCACAATTACCTAAAGAAAGGGAGGATATCAAGCATCAAACATCACAGTTCCATACCATAGCTATTGCGACAGCATCACATCAAAAGCAATGCTGTACAATACAATACAATACAATACAATACAATACAATACAATACAAACAACATTGTTAGACTTTTAGTTGGAGGATTTCCATGATATATCTGACCAACAGTGTCTACTGTCAAGCTCCTCTGTCCTACAACAACAGCGAGTGGTGTACGTGTACCTTTTTCCCGAAGTCCCATGGGACACTTTGCCGGAGGCAATCGGCAACCATGCGTAAGCCATGGGCAACCGATGGGCAGCCCATGGGCATCCAAAGGGCAACCCATGGGCTATCATCATCAACCAATGGGCGTCCTATGGACGGGCATCCCTAGGGCTATCACCGCCAACCCATGTGAGGGAATGCCATGGGTAATCCATGTGCAGCCCGTGAGGAACCCGTGGGCTATCACCACCAACCCATGTGCCATTCGTTGGCATTCCATAGGCCATTGCCACCAACAAGGGGCAGGTATCCCATCCATGGGCATTCCATGGCAACCCCATGGGCTAGGTAAAAATAACAGCGCCGAATGAAAGAAAACAACGTAGTTGCTCGTATGTGCTCGCATCTACACTGTGTTTATATATAATATTTAGCATGAGGGACCCATGGGCACCCTGTACATACCCTATACATATTCAATGGGTCGCCCATGGATTGGCCATGAGACCTTTTGGTTTGGGTAAGCCATTGATAAACCTTTTGCAAGTGGTCCAACTACTAATACCCCACTAATACCTAAAAAAATGGCGTCGTCGGCAAGACGATGGTTTTTTTTTGGGTCGTGGGTTCAAATCCCACCATCCACAACTATAAACTTCTCCAGACTTTCCCCATGTCGAACTTGAAAAATGCTCTCCCCGGCATACCCAGGAAATGAAGCCGCTTGGATATTGACAGGTCCGCCCGCATATCCGGCCGACATGGTATCCCGCCGTTTCAGGGGGGGCAGCGTTATAAGGCTTAGTTTGGGTAAGCTACTGGTTAACCTTTCGCAAGTGGTCAAACGCACTAATACCCCACTAATACCTTAACAGCTCTCCGTGGTCCGGCCATAGCTAGTACTCTCGTGCAAAGCATTCAAAATAGGAGAACAAATATGTAGGGCCCACTAGCCTTTGTGTTGCATTCGAACCTGTGTTGGGATCTACCCTACCCCACGCGATGCTGACGGATTGCCTATGGGATGCCCATGGAATGCCCATGGAATTCCCATGGGTTGGTGGTGATGGTCCATGGGTGGCCCACGGGTTGGCCACGCGATGCACCTGGATTGCCCCTGGGAGGTTCTCGGGGTGTCCGTGGGATACCGTTGGGGTGCCCATGGGATGTCCAAACGTTTTGCTGGTACTAGACCACGGGTTCATTGGTCACCCACGGTTGACCCATGAGTCACCCACGGCCAGCATTTGGTTTCGCCCATCGATCATCCACGGATAGTCCATGTGTCACGCCCGGGATGGCCCATGCGCCACCCATGGTTAGCCCTTGTGTATCCCATGGATCACCAACGGGTAGGGCATGGGTGACCACCGGTTAGCGCGTGAGTCACCCACGGCTAGCCCATGGGTTGCTCATGGGTCACTCATGGTCCCACAGCTATCCCATCTTGGGGCATCCGCGGATGACCTATGAGCTGTCCATGTGTGACACCCGTGGGCCACCCATGGGTTGCCCAAGGGTCGCCCACGGGTTGCCGACTACTTTGGTGTGTTAGGCCATGAGTCATCCATGGTCCGCCCATGCGTCATGCATAAGTTAGAGGTGGCGCGGCAATCCATGGTTGGGGACCTCGTTCATTTTTGGTTGTAGCGCGCGGGTCACCCATGAATCAATCATGACTTACAGGTGGTAGCCCATGGGTCGCCTATGGGTCACCCGCTGTCTGGAGGTTAGCCCAGAGCCATTCTATGGTAGCTCCCCCAACGTTTCTTTAACAAAATCGCCGGATTCAAAACCAGCTCCCTATCGTATCTCCTGAAATATGATGTCCCTCGACACCTCGACGTCATCGATTGATCGACCTTTGCACGCAAGAAAATATATGGATACTTTGTTTTCAATAGTATCCTTCCTTGTATCGAGCAACCATGAAACGTCCGTTAATGAAAATCGCTGGTTTTCGGGGAGGGCTGTCGTAGAATCAGTCCCCATGAGTTCTGTACTCTTAGCCCATGGGTCACCCACATGGGTCACCCATGGCTGACTGATACACCATAGGTCCCCAACGGGGCACCCGTGACTTAGTGGTCCTAGTCTACCGGTCCCCATGGGCCATTCACGGCCCCACGGTTAGCCTATAAGTCACCCATGTGCCATGGGTCACCCACGGATGTTCACTCATGGGTTTGTTGTGTTTTGCCCCATGCTTCACCCTTGTGTCACTCACGGTCCCACGGTGTGTCTGGTCAATGGTTCACCCACGGCTAGCGTATGGGTCAGCCATGGTTAGTCTATGGGTCGCCCAGGGTTCGTCCATGGGTTACCTATGCGTCGTTCATGGATCACCCGTGGGCCACCCATGACTTCGTGATACTACCCCATAGGCTACCCACGGGTAGCCCATGACTCGACCATGGGCTACCCACGGTACCACGGCTGGGCCTTTGGCCAATCGCGGATAGTCTGTGGGTCGCCCTTGGGTGTTCCATGGGAGTCCCATCGGTGGCCCATGGAAGGCGAAAATATAAGCTGGAAATATCGAAAAATAACACATATCACGCAGTTGCAAAACACTGAGTGCAGTACAGTCGTTGTTCCGAATTAGTGCAGAGCCTTGCCAGATAAAACTACCGGCGCTAACGCGAGACCCCGAACTACCATTGAGTATTGCTGTACTCTGCAAGACCAGGTTGTGGCAAGTAAATTCCACCGCACTAACGCAGGGAGCCTCATAAATGGGTGCCGCATCAACACGGACCCACCGCTGCATCGACAATTCAATCGGTTGAATTCACAGCCCGAGTGTCCGGAATGATTTCGTAGAAATACAAGGGGTACCGAGCCATGCGTTCGACTGGCTAAACTTAGCGGTGAAATGGTGGCATATCTCCTTCCGTAGCCTGCGTCAGTGGTCGATGAGATGAAATATACTGTGAATGAGGTGGAGGGTGTAAGGGAGGAAGGTGAAAAGGTAAAGAGTTGGGACATGGAGACGGGAGATGATGAGGCGCAGGAGGAGTGCTGCAGTCACCGCCGGCACCACCCCGTGCTCGGCTGCGTTCCCACAATGATGAAGGCGACGGGGGAAGGGGATCCTGGACGGCCAAGAGATTGCTCTGCGGTTTGGTTGTGAAACTGAATTATTAATACAAGTGTCATATCCATCGAGCTGCGTGGGAACGTGAGTTGCCCAGCCTAGTAACGTGGGGAATGGGCTGGAATCGGCACGAGGTACCTGGTTACGGTGAAGGACGCCGAGAGGCACGGGCACTTGGCTGGTGAAGGCTACCCCCCGTTCTGACCACGATAAGACCCTCTGTTTTCGTTTTCGGTTTATATTTGTACTCGTTCTGAGTATAGCAGCGTAGCAATCGTAACTATTTGCTTTAATGCGAAGTAGAGGCACCTAGCACAAACAATTCTTCGTCCCATGTTCTTACCATGCTCTTCATGCGTATAATCGTGCATAAAATACGCCGGAAGTAAAGAGAAGAATATGAATAACCTATCTTGGAGAAATATGATGCTGTGTACGAATGATGACTGATGGCTGCCTTACGTAACGCTGGCTTATGGCGGTCGTATTTTCCAGGTATATATTATAAAAATTAAAATACACTCCAGCTGTGAGATCGAATATTTTGTCGAAACTCATGTTTGAAAGCTGTATGTGATACTCCGATCGCGCGTATTACGGGTTGTGTGTCCTCACTTAGGGTATAGGTCGGCGACTCCCCTTGCAACTACAGTGTAGCTATCAGGGTCAACAAGGTGATGTTAGGCAGTCTGTGCGCGGAAACTATAAAACCGTTTCTCAGGGGGACAAAATCTGACAGCTGCGGAAGGAAATGCATCAGTTTATCAAGTGAATACTGTAAGCCGAATAACCGGTGAGGGGAGGGCGGAGTTTTTAAGGACGTGGGGGCCTGGTTTTGATCTAAAGGGGGGAGGGAGGGGGGGGAGGGGGGGGAGGGGACGGGTGGGGCAGGTCAATTTGTGCGTGGAAACTATAAATCCTTCTTGTGGGGGAGGGGGGGGGGATATGTGCCCAGGGAGGCGGGGGGCGGGGGGAGGGGGGTTCAGGTCGCATAGATGTAGGGGTTTGCTATACGTGTGGTGCTAGGTCTAGGCGATGGTGCGGGTGGTGGGGAAGAAGGGGGCGTTAGGGGCGGGGGTGGGTGGGAATTGCAGCAGCGGCATGGACAGCTCTAAAACAATGACGAGGCGATATCCAGGGCGTGGAAGTGTTCATTACTCTGGCGGATTTCGATATTATTAGGTGGCGTTTTTAAGCAAGAGAAAGCGAGGAAAAAAAAGGGGGAAGGGGAAGGGTTTCCAAGAGGTTTAGGTCATATACAATATTAAAATACACTCCAGCTATGAGATCAAGGATTTGGTCGGCACTGATCTTCGCAACATTGTGTGTGATTCTCCGATCGCGCGTGTTAATCACATATGTAGGGGCTTGCTATACGCGCGGTGCTGGGTCTAGGCGATCGTGCGGGGTGTGGGGAGGGAGGGGGCGTTGGAGGGGGGGAGGGGGGATGAATGAAAGCTACGTCATGGATGGCTAGAAATATAATGACGTGATATCAATTGCTTAGAAGTGTTTATTACTCTGGTTGATTTCGATTGTAAGTGGGGCGTTTGAACGAACTGGGCGGGGAACAAAAGGGAGGGCGAGGGCGGGGCGGAGGGCGGAGATGAGTTGGAGCTACGGCATGGATGGCTAGATTGATAATTAGATGATATCAGCTGGCTGGTAGTGTTTACTACTCTGGTAGATTTTGATTTCAGGTGGGGCGTTTGAACAAGAGGGATCGGGGGGCGGGGGCGGGGGGGCGAGCATTTCAATATGTGCGCGGAAACTATAGACCTAAACCCTTAAAGGGGACGAATGTGACGGTTGCAGCAAGAAGACACCCCTTTATATCACCCGCCTGGTAATGTTTATTATTATGGAAGGTTTGATGTTACACGTAGTATGCAACCCATTTCTTAGGTGTAGTAAATATCGTGTTAAAAGCTTCATTATTTGTTACTGTACATGTATCGAAAGATAGAGTATTTCAATCGATAGGTACAATCATGTAGACACCATTATTTTCTGACATCGCTAATTATAAGAAAGAGATACATATTGTTAAATACAACAGCCGAGGTGGTGTGGTCATGCAATGTCACCGCCGTTGAGAACGAAAGGGAGAAATGCGAATCGCTATTGTTTTGAAAGGAACGCTTAGTGTACACGCGCTCAATTACGTTACTTCGTTAGTCATACTGCGTAAGGCATAGATTGGGAGGCGATCATGCAGACGGTATGTACGGAATACCTTACGTAATACTTCGAAGTAAGTTGGTAGTGCGGTTTACCGCAATTTTAACATATTTGTCTGTCGTACCCCCTTTTCACATTGTCATTGTCTCACATATACGATTTTACGCCTATGATTTTTGCCGTGCCGATGTGGGGCTCAGGGGTCGCCAACTCAAAACACAGATATACATCTTACAAATAAATACACCAAGCGAGGTGACGTGGGCATGCGATGTCACCACTATTGAACGCGAGGGTGACTTTACTTTGTTAGGCATGTGCTACTGCGTTTGGTAGAGGTTTTCAGGCGATCATGCACACGGCCGGAGGCACGAAATACCCTGCGTAATAGGTTGGTAGTGTGGTCTACCGCAGTGGTATATATACAGCAGTTTAGGCCCTGGTTTATTGTCAATCAACCACTTGATTCCCGACCGAACAGGTCGGCGAGGTTTAGTTTCTGAGAATTTTCACGCGTTGGGTACGATACCAATGAATGGTTAGAATTTGGGGGGGGGGGCTGGTCGTACCGTTGCGCAGAAGACGATTGACGGTAGTATTTATTTTATAGGGGTACAGTGTACTTCCGAGATGGCAGATTTCAACCTCACGGAAACTCCACAACAGTAGTGCAACTATTTCCAACTGGAAATACACCGCGAGAATACGGAATAAGTAGGTAAATAGAGCATAACCCATTTATCACAAGACAATACGAAAGGTGCCCCTGCTAAAAGCCGAGGTGATGGAGACCCTGCTGTACGGGTGTGACTTGGACGCTCGGCCAGGAGCACTTCGCTGAGCTCTCAACGGCACACCACAACCTCCTCCAGATGACCATTGGCTTCAAACGCCGACAACGCACCGACCACACCTCATGTCGTACGCCAAGGCTCTCAAGAAGGCACAAGTGTGGAAGGATTCAGACGACCATCCGAAAAAGACTCTTCCTCTTTGCGGAGACCATACAGTGGGCATCCAATGAGCGGCTGGCCAATCGCGTGACGTCCGAGACGATGGCTGGTGGGGAAAACCCGGGACCGGGCCTACCGAAAAATAACTGGGCACACCGCCTAGCAGACGACATCAGGGTATTCCAAGCCACCGAGAGGTCTACGGATAGCCCCCTTTTGCCGTTCGGAGTACAGACGGTGTAATAATAATAGCTGAGGGCGGGTGAGAAGAGTGGGCCCACGCAGCAGTCGACGCCATGAGCAGCGACAAGGGGACACCGGGGGGGAGCGGGGGGGGCAGCCGTACTGATATAGCTGTCGACGAATGCAAGAACAGTATGGCATGTCGTAGTACCGGTTTGACTAATACGTGGAACGTGTGCTACTATATATAGCCGTGAACCCTACAGTACGGTAGATTTTTGCATTGTTCGTTTTCGTTAACAAGCTCAATGGGGGAAGCGCGAAAGCGGCAGCAATGACGCGTGTTGTCTTGCTTCTTTGTTGTTCTTTTTGCCTTGTTTCTCTGTTCATCCCCATATATATTTATGTTAATAAGCCCAATCAATGGGGGGAGCGCGAAAGCGGCCGCAATGGCGCGTGTAGTCTTGCTTGTTTGTTTTGTCCTTTTTGCCTTGTTTCTCTGTTTGTTCTCTTATATTGCCTCCCCGCCGGCTTTATGCCGGTGTTTTCTTCCTCTTCTTCGTGTTGATTCGGACCTGCAAGACTGCTATCTGTTATTCTTCAGCATGTATGTATGTTTTTCTTGCAGCCATTCTGATCTTCTTGCATCACATTCTTCAGAACTCCTGTCGGCTTTCCCCCCCTCTTTTCGTGCTTTTTATATAATTAGGTTGACTGATTCTACGATAGCCCTCCCCCAAAAACCAACGATTTTCTATAACGAACGTTTCACGGCTGCTCCACACGAGGAAGGGTGCCACGAGTTCTAAGAGCATCATGAAATATTTTCTTGTTTGCAAAGGTCTATCGCACGATGACGTCGGGGTGGTAAGGGGCATTGTTTTTAAGTAAATACGGCCGGGAGCTGGTTTCCGGCGATTTCATTGAAGAAAAGTTGGGGGGGGGCTACCGTTGAACGACTCTGTTTCTTATCTTTACGGTCTGGCTTGTCAGTTGCTTTGTTGTGTTCTCGTACCCGGTACGCTAGCATTTCACTTGTTTTACCTTGATTAATCATGAATTGCGAAGTGTGTGTGTTTTTTCTGTCTGTCTCTGACCACATAACGTGTATCTCTCTAGGATGAATAGTCAGCACGGACACTGGGTGTACTGATGTGGGTGTTGTACTCACATTAAACAGTTCATTCTACCCAACGACATCAGTACGCCCAGGGTCCGTGCTGATTCCTCATCCTAGATGAATACAAATTCTGTGGTCACGGAGTGTGACACAGAGTAAACCAAACAGTCGCAATTCATCAAGGTAAAGCAAGTGAAGTGCTAGCGTACCGGGTACGAGAACATATTAAAACAAGCCAGGCCATGTAAAAAGAGAAACAAGGAAAAAAGAAAAATACAAACGACAGGTGTTCTGAAGAATGTGATGCAAGAAGAAGAGCGGAAAAAGTAGAAAAGGCTGCAAGCGCAACACCATACGTGCTGAAAAGGAACAACAGATACCTGTTGCACGGACAAAACAACAACAAGAAGAAGATAACTTCTTCTGTTGTTGCATGGACAAACAACACGGAGAAGATAACTGTTATTTAATGGAGTAGTACTCCGAGTGGGGGATGCGTGGTGGGTCGGTGTTGGTAAGCGTGCTCCTCATGGGTTTCGGGGTCTTTGGTTGGTCTCTCCTCATGCCTCGCTGAATAGACTCAAAACCTTTTATGCATTATTTCCCTGCATAGAATACTAGAACACAGACAACATTACATGGCTGAAGGGTAGCGCAGGGTAGCGCAGGGTAGAGCAGGGTAGTGACATGAGGGGCGTCATGCTTGTCTCATCATCGTCACCTACATTACCGCCCATCTATGATGTTCTTGACGTGAATGTGACATGTAATATCACGTGGTTTCGCCTCAACCATGACATATTTCATGCTTTCACATCGAATCTATAACCTATCCTTCTACGGAGGGCACTCCATTACATTTGGCCACCCTGAATAGTCGTAGATGCAGATCACCTAGCAATCAAAGGATGTCGTCAAAACATTCACAATTGGAAAGGGGATCGAAGATGCGGCTATTCGAAACAAACGAAATGAGGCTACAGATTCCCCCACACCATATAATATTGAGGCTTACATGCCTCCTTGCAAGATACACAACCCTGTGATGGAGCTCACAACCGTGAGAGCTCGAGAAAGGGTAGGTATCTACGGTATACCAGTAGCAACCTGCCTACGAAAACACGAAAGGCGCGGCCACTGAGCGCAAGGATGCGAAGGGAGCCAAAGAGGAAGGTATAGACGCGGAATCAATGTCAAAAGGGAAGAACGGAACACGTGTCACGCTGTGAAAGCCAGACAATTTTATGGCCAGCACACGTGGTGTGCTTGTGTTCTTCGCACAAAACTGATATTTATATTTTCGTATTGATGTTGTGCTTTCATTAATACCGTACGACGAGATTGTAGTTTGGCTGTGGGCAAAAATGGTTGATGACGCACGTGTTCTATGACAGAAGATTATATTACCCATGTAGCAAGGATGCGTATTTCCTCACTTCGAACCCAAAAATATCCGGGAAACAGTTTTTTTCAGCTTTTAATTTTCCTGAACTAATCCCTTGTTTTCTCTCATTCCAGGAAAAAAGGCGTCATTTGGGGGGGGGACAATAATTATCATCTCCTCCTGGTGGTCCATGAACCACGCTCGAATACACGATTCATCCAGGCCTCTTGACAGCCATTTTCAGTCATTTACACTCTATACAGTGGCGTTGGGTAGAAAGAACGGTATCACGTGAAGACAACAACAGCAGTACGAAGTAATGGCAGGGCAGAATACGAGGGCCTGATTGAACTTATCGGTTTTATTAGTTGATGTTTCACTTGTTCATGCCCTCGATGGTTTCGTCCTGCAGTGGTCCATCGAATAGTATTGGAAAACCACTGCTTCTCTTTAGTGCTGGCAGTGATCTCTGATGTACGAATATACTTATTATTATGTTGCGAGGGAAATCAGCAATAATACGAAGTACAAAGCAGGACGCGAGCGGCCACAGCAGTGCGCTACTGCGCAGTAGTAGTAGTAGTAGTAGGTTTGTAGCGATTGCGACCGTATCCGCCACTGTAAACCTAAACAAACATGGACGCCTCAACGAAATGCCAACGCCCCAGCTGCATCTCCGCCGAGTTCACGCGTTCCATTTGAATGTGACACCTCGCATCATTATTATACAATTATTTTATTGTATTCCTTCCATGACTTCGTTCGCCATGACTCCTCTCGGTCACATGGTTGGGCGTAAAGTAAACCAGTATATCGCTCATCAAAGAATGCGGGCAGTGTTTCAAGTAGCGATCGGTACTGTTCCACATCATCAAACAGATACATTTGTTGTACGAAATGCTTGCGCGCTCTAAACTTGGGGTACCCGCTGTGCTCGTAACGCACATCACAAAGTATAATACTATAGGAGTATATGTGTGGTCTTCACAGCAGAACATCATCTAGTCTACTTGTGTACACAACATAATGGACAGCGCTACATTCCGAAATAGTCCCAGTATAAAAACCAAACATCGACGCCAACATCATCGGAGTCTAACAGCGTTGTTAGGCTTTGACCCGACAAGGTAATGAAATCGGGAATTTCTGCGAGTTAGGCAAAAGTCGCATAATAATTTACACCAAGAGGTCATTATTCTCTGCGAATTCACCTCAAACTCGCATGAGTTACTAACACCTAGGATGCAAAGCAAAAAAATGCGAGAAAACGCGAAAAAAATACCGTTTTACGCAAGGGCATACAAAAAAACAAATTCCGACACCACAGCCCCAAAAGTTTATTTTGAATCTCTCAGGGGGGGGGAGTACGAAACCCCCACCCGTCCCCCCAACGCCCCCCAATTTCTTATATAAAACATCCACTTCACTCAAGCTCCTATATAAAACAACTCTGCACTAAGTGCTATACACTTAATTAAGGGAGCACAGTTCAGGGGTGGGGTTACTGCAATCCACGTAGCCCCGGAGGTCGACATGATCACGGACTGCGACGCCCTGCGTGCCGCAGAAGAGACACAGAAAGAGAGAGTGGTCACGGTGATCACTGTCTCCGTGGCGGGGGGGGCTCTCTCACCGACCCTCCTCGATAAGACGGCATAGTAGTTAGAACGCGCCGGGGGAAAGCGAGCGGATGGCTCGGAGTTAGTTTGCTGCTGCGGGCACAACGTGGGCGACGGTTCAGGAAAGGACGAGGGCAAGGCCAAGACGTGGGTTGTAGAACTTAATGTACCGGGAAAGCTGCACCCCAGAAACATTCCACCTGTCCTCTCGTGCCCAAGTGGGACTCACAAGAAAGTGTCATTGCTTTAGGCCTGAAAGCAGCGTCGAAGAGCACGTCATCTACATACATCACGAGAGGCTGAAGGCCACGATCATAGCCTTATGTAGGGCCTTTTACTAGGCAAACAGTATGTCGCTGCACCCAACGTGGCCTATTTTGCAACCCTGTAGAGTTAGTGTGGAAGTACTCCATGTCCGACCACGTAAACGGGCGTCATGCCACATCGCTGGCTCTTCTTAGCGAAACAGATCCCAAGACTGTGAGATTCGAAGACATCTTTGACCTAAGCTAACTAAGCAGAAAAGACGGCGGCGGCGAAAAAGCTGCGAAAGGGAAAGGGTAAGCCTGTCAGAGCCCCCATAGTACGCCGGCAAGTCTCATAGCAGAAGGGTAAGGCTGTCAGCGGCTCCGTAGCACACCGTAGTAAGGTCTCACAGCAGAAGGGAGCGTCAGATGAGTCAGACGGGTCACACTCCGACGAGTCACTCACACGATCGCCCAAGATTGTCGTAGACTTGTCGCAGAAGCATTGAGAAGCCAGCAACAAGCGAGCGCTTGAGAAGCAAGATATTTGTTTTTGGCTTTGAGGCAACTTGGGGGGCAGTTGTCTCCGAGCATCATACTTCCACAGGCATCGCCAGCCCATTAAAGATTATTGCTCTTATATATCTCAACCTATCTAATGGTATGTATTTCCCAACCCATGTATTGGTATGTACAACGTCTACGTGTATGAGTAAACCCAAGTACGCAAGCACAGCACAGCTTTATAATTGAGACAAAATTGAGAGATGAATAAAAGCCAAGATATGCCCAGGCGACAAAAAATCAAAATATTTCTTCGGCCCTCGGGGTAGTGTGCGCGCTAACTAGGTCAAAGAACAAACAGACGGCGTTTTATTAATACAATAAGGGGGGTTCCATTCTATATGGAGGCGTTATTAGCCCGGGGAGAGCGGACGCGAGGAATTTCTTCTGAAAAGTATTATCACACCCCAAGCACTATTAATTTCAGGTAATTGCCGCTTCCGGGAAACACGCATCCTTGCTATTTTATAAAAAATGAAAATACACTCGAGCTGTGAGATCGAAAATTTTGTCGAAACTCATCTTTGCAAGCTGTGTGTGACACTCCGATCGCGCGTATTACGGGTTGTGTGTCCTCATTAAGGATATAGGTCGGCGACTCCCCTTGCAACTACAGTGTAGCTTTTACCAGGGTCAGCAGGGTGGTGTTAGTCAGTCTGTGCGCGGAAACTATAAAACCCGTTTCTCAGGGGGACAAAATCTGACAGCTGTGGAAGGAAATGCATCCGTATATCAATTGAATCATGTAAGTCGAATAACCGGTGAGGGGAGGGCGGAGGTTTGAAGGACGTGGGGGGCTGGTTTTGATCAAAAGGGAGCGGGGGGGAAGGGTGGGGAGGGAGGGAGGACGGGCGGGGGAGCTCAATTTGTGCGTGGAAACTATAGATCCTTCAAGAGGAAACATCTGACGGTTTTGGAAAAAATGCACCAGTTTATCATGGGGGGGGGGGGCAGCTCAATCTGTGCGTGGAAACAATACATTTTTTAAGGGGATAAAGTGACGGTTTTGGAAATAATGCACCAGTCTATCATGTGTATCCTGCAAGTCGTACAACCAGTGAGTAGAGGACGGAGTGTTCGAGGGGGTGGGGGTGGGGTGGGGTGGGGGGGTGGGAAGGTGGGGGGTGGGGGATGGGGGGGGGGGGAGGGAAGGGCTTTAGGTGGCATAGATGTAGGGGTTTGCTATACGTGTGGTGCGCTAGGTCTAGGCGATCGTGCGGGTGGTGGGGAAGGAGGGGGCATTGGAGGGGGGGCTTGGGGGGGGGGGGGGGGGGGAGAATAAAAACTACGTCATGGATGGTTAGAAAGATAATGACGTGATATCAACTGCGTAGAGATGTTTATTACTCTGGCCGATTTCGATTGTAAGTGGGGCGTTTGAACAAACTGGGCGGAAAAAAAAAAACGGAACGGGGGGGGGGAGGAGGAGGGCGGAAATGAGTTGGAGCTACGGCATGGATAGCTAGGAAGATAATGAGATGATATCAGCTGGCTGCTAGTGTTTACTAATCTGGTAGATTTTGATTTTAGGTAGGGCGTTTGAACACGAGGGATCGGGGGAGGGGGGCGGGGGGGGCGGGCGGGACATTTCAATATGTGCGCGGAAACTATAAATCCTTGAAGGGGGGTTGTAGCAAGAAGTCATCCCTTCATATCATCTGCCTGGTAATGTTTTCACTATTCTCGTAGAAGGTTTGATGTTAGATGCAGTATGCAACCCAGTGTTTAGGTGTAACTGTGCGGATTGTTTGATTTTGAAGAATTGTAGTTGTGGGACTGTCGTGCTACTGCAGTACCTTGGTAGTAAAATCATGCCAACCTTACTTTATTGAGCTGGTGGCCGTCTTACAAGGAAGGTTGAGTGCCAAATTACCGGGTTCATGTTGGAGTTGGGGATTTGGACTTTGGGTTTAGGATTTCGAACTTAGGATTTTATCCTTCGGACTTTAGATACTTGTTTAAGGAATCAGAATCTTAGCTCTTAGATCTTAGGTTTTGGGCGATTGGTCCTGGATACTGTCCCTGGATCGTGACGTTTGGGTTTTGGAGTCACGTTCGGAGACAATTGTATTGGGATCTTCATTTCTGTCACAGCAGTAGTGCTAGGACGATACTGATCGACTGTACTTTTTCGTCAACTCGTTTTACCTTGACGAAACTAAAATTATATGGGGCCATGCCGTATCAGTTACACAGAAGGGAGGCTGTTGCTTGTATTATTGGATGCGATACGGATATGACGATAACTAAGCATGGTCGTAGAGAGATTCCAATTACAGGCGTCCCCGCTGGCTCAACAGTAAACCTCGTAACTATTGATATCGATGTCATAGGTTTAAACCCCGCAAGGAGCTCTTTCTGTTTACTTGCCATGGAGAAAGTGCTAGAAAGCGAGTTGACGAAGTTCAACGCACATCGGCGAGCATAAAAAGCTGAAAATCGGGAATGCTGAACCCGACGCACAATAAAATGAAGACACCTGTGACCACGAATTGTGTAGAGGATCGCTGAGGGTAGCTCAGTTGAGCTGGAAAGTAAACGTAAAATATACGTGGGCTACATGGTAGCTAGGTATCGGGATGGAGGATTAGTTCTGGCCTATATAACCGTGCATTTTCTACCGAGTTAACTTCTCGCTGTACCACGGGAAGGAGCAAAAATATGTACGTGACGCATTCATGTACCTGTTGATCATCCGCCACCCCACTTATGCCCGTGTAATTGACAAGCCCTGCCCGCTTCAGAGGGCAAGGAACAGATAAGGGTTTGAACAGATCATTCACGGAACGTAGAAGCCTCGAACCCCGGTGCTTTCTTACAGCTCACGTCTGAAGCTTCTAGATACACTGCTGGCACCACATTTGATCGAGTGCACCACGAGTTTCATCACGCGCTGTGCGATCTATTGCAATTGTACCGCCACCGTCACTAACAATACCATCCGGTTGTATATTGATATTCAAAACCGGATGCCGTAGGCGATACCGAGATACGGGTGGTGTTTTCCCGTGCACCGAACAGCCTTCCGAGGCTGAAAAAACGTGTAGCTCCAAAGACTCCCTGCCTGCAGTCCTACACGTGAAAGACACATTACCGACCCTCCGTTCAACAAGCTCACAATGATTGATATCAATATAACGCAAGTAGTGGAAGTTTGATGTTCAGGTTCGTGCGCGTGATAGCAGGGGGACATCACCTCCAAAATCCACGATGAAGCATGAGTCATCCCACGGTATGAGTTGCACTTTCTGTGCCAAAAAGTCCTTGAGCGATTAAGTTCCTCGTGTGAGGAACTGCCGGTCAATGATGAAGCATTTTCACGAGTACATTATACTTTGGACTGGAGCATAGGAGCTTGATCGGATTTTGCGAACGAATGCCTTCGAAGTAATTTATCGGGTGAGATATTGAGTTCCTCAAGTGAGGAGCTCAGGGACTTTTGGGTGCAACCCCTACCGTGGGATGACTCGCAAGCATGCCCCACACTACCTAATATTTCGATGGGTATAACTCTGACCGCCACTCGAGCAGGATCCAGTGTTTTCTGTCCATATTATTTCCAAACGCAACACGAAACCGGCTAACCTGCAGTCGCGGAACGTTGACTATTCCCACACGCCAAACGTGGATGCACTGCATACTTGAACATCGAACGTGTTGTGGTTATAGCGACACAAGGTAGCGACATTATTAATAACAGTCTCTCACTGAGGGACGGTTTCTTCTTCTCTGGATGGTCGCCTTTCAACCTGTAGACACAAGGATTTTAGCCAGAAACGATAGAGATTCGGCTGTACCTTATTTAGAAGCCGCACGCTCACTCCACCGCCCGGCATTGAACAGAGCTTCCTTCAGCCAAGAGTACCTGGAAAAATGCTCTCAAGAATCAACACACTAAACGACAGTTCGGCATTGCTGGCAAGCCGTGAGAGTATGGCCTGGCGTCGTATACAGACTGCGCCACAAAGAGAAAACAACACAACAGCATAGTTCGTACGGAACTGCCAATGCCGCCGTCCGTATAGAAACAAGTCATCCCTACATTCATGCTGTTAAAGGTGACGTCCCATCCGCTCGAAGAGATTCAAAACCACAGCGTTGTCGATCCACCATATGTGGAAATATTGTTATCTTGTATGGGAGACACCAATGAACAACCTACACAGTAAACTTGCGGGACGTCGCATACAGGTGCGCCACTTCAACCCCTCCCCCATCCCCCTCCCCCACGTGCGGAACCATCTACAACAACAATGCCAAACGCCACTGAATGGCGAATTCGAAACCGGGCTCATTCCATTGGGTGGTCGGTGGTCACGCCCCACACCGTCTTTCCCCCCAGGCGAACTTCCACTCCATCATCGACCACATGCAGCTTGTAGTCGTTGCTCTTCCTCTTCCGTCTCAACCGATTCCTCCACTCGTGCTTGTGCGGGCCGGATCGTGACAAAACCGTTATCCCGTCGATCGTTACCTCCTGTGCAAATGTTCGGGGGGGGGGTTATATATGCAAGACGAATAGGGTGGAAGTGAGGCAGACGCTCCAATTGGAGACGTGGCGATCAACACGCTTGAAGTAACGAGTTCGTCTGTCCAAGGTTTATTAATCAAACCCTACTCCCAGAAACCGCTGCAGGTCTGTAACCCCGCGCATATTGATATGAAACCCGTCAGGTTGGCTCTGTGAATGGTCACAATATACTTACGGAGTTCGTGCTGAGCGTTTTCTTTACGTAGGTACACGCACAAAGAATGTATCAGTACGAGGACAACGTCCCGCCACTGTCGGCGCTACGACAGCGGCACGTTTGACGGCAACCACGAGAAGTCGCGCTGAGTTTGGTGGTGGCCTCGTGATAATCACTGGTACAGCGTGCTTTAAAACGATATTTGCGATACTACCGCTACTTGCTCAAAACACCGAAACACCCGGTCTCACGACTCACCAGGCGTCCCCTGTTGTCCAGTGTGATAACCACCCTCCCCAGGTGTACCCTTGCGAGTTCCACATCCTGGTGGTCCCGCCTCCGCCATGGAAGCCACCCCATAGAACCCCCCGTACCCCCTGCGATCACCTTGGACGGCCCATCCCGCATCTGTTGTTGCAGTTCTTTTCTGGCTTGGAGGATTCGCTTAAGCTTACCTCCGTTGGAAGCTAGCAGCAACGTCGAGTGAACCCGTCGGCAGTCGTCGCTGGGTGCAACAGCCGACGACTTTCCCAACAACCTGGCGAAAATAACGCAACCGTTGCTGGCGGGCCATATCATGGACTTGCCAGTCCGCGACTGAAGCTTCCCGTCCAGCTGCTCACCCACGTTAAGCGAGGCCTTCGGGCCTAGCCCTAAGGGGAGGCTGGCGGGGAGGGTAGGACTGAGGCTGTGGCCGGCGGGGCTGGGGCTGGAGTTGGAGCTCGGACTGGGGCTGGGCCTCGTGCTGGGACTAACGCCGGGCCTGCGTCCGTTGAGGCAGATGTAGTACGTCCGGCGCGTGGGCTCGGGGGGGGCGGTCCAGCGGTATGGGCTTGGGCTTGAGTCGCGGATGGGTTTGAAGAGTGGGTCGCTTGGCCGAGGGTGGATGCTTGGTCGCCAAAGTAGCCAAGTAACCAGGAAGCGAGTAATAGAAAAGAAGGAGTTGTCGTAGGGGAGGCAAGGTTTCGTGACGCTATATGGGCCGTCTGGGAGGGGACCGGGGCTGTGGCCGCGCGGATTGAAGGCAAGCGTAAATGTGGCCTCGTTAGGGTAAGGGTTGGGGCTGAATATGCCGCGGTATGGGCTGGTGCGGGGGCTTGGATTGAGGCCGTTGAGGCCGATGACAAAGGTCCGTCGTTTGCGGCTGGGGGTGATCTGGCCGTCGGAGTTGACGTGGTTGGCGTCGGGGCTGGTGCCCGTGCTGAAACCGTGGGCGTCGGGGATGTCGGTGTGATCCTGGTGAGAGTTGGTGTTAGCGTGGTCCAATTGGCTGTCATCCTCGTCGATGTCGGTTGTGCCGGTGAACGCACAATCGATTTCGGTGGGAGGGGGGAGCGACCGTCCTCCTGTGCTATCAGAGTAGCGAGTCAAGACGAAAAAACCTCCCAATGTTTCGTCGTCGCCACTTTCGACAGAAGGAGGAGACGGGTTCGATGAGGGAAGGGGGGAGGAAGTAGAAATGTCGTGGATGGTGGGGGAGGAAATACTGCCAGGCGCAGGGTTTAGTCTGGCGTGGTAGGCTGCCATCGAAGCCTTGATTGTGGGCCCTAGCTCGGCCTTCTCTCCGTGGTTCTCGTCCTGTGAGTTGGAGAAATGCACACACAAAGAAAGGTAGACAGCAAGGGCGTACGAGTGAGCCTTCCTGTGTTGGATATGTGGCCATATTTAATCGTGGGCGAGAAACATGGCACAGCAAGCGAAACAAGGTCAAGTTCGTTAATCTACATGTTGTTCGAGGATTAGTTCTAGGTGCAATAGTCAATTCTAGAGCTCAATCGTAAGCTATACCTTTCTTGCTTGACTTGTGGTACTCTAAAGTTTGCGAATTGGGCATCAAGATCCCGATTGTGTTTAGAGAATGTTTACGTATGCTGTGAATGGCTCGGTTCGGTTTACTCATTAACGATCACCATGTATGTGCATCCCGCGGGCATATTGGGCTTGCTTAGGTTGCTGTTTTTGCTCGGGAAACGGCTCAGCTCATTTGTTGTATACATGTACCTGATGCTGGAAGAGTACGTCGTAATGGTAAATGTAAAGGTCGAAGAGGCTGCTAGTAGCTTCGGCCTTTTCATAGGCCCGCGAATCTATAGTTCAACAATAGTAAGGGGTCATGGGTAAAACTTGCACAAACGGAAAACTGAAGACTGATTCTATAATAGCCCCTCTAAAAAAACCGGCGACTTTCTTTAACGAACGTTTCATGGCTGCTTGACACGAGGAAGGATACTATGAAAACATATCTTCATATAGTTTCTCGATTGCAACGGACTATTGAACGACGACGTCGGGGTGGCAAGGGCACCGTATTTGAGGAGATACGACCGGGAGCTGGTTTTAAAACCAGCGATTTCGTTACAGAAACGTTAGGGGGGCTACCGTTGAATGACTCTGAAACAGGCTGGTCTAGGAATGGAACGTGTAAAGATATAAAGCAACACCCAAACACGGCACAACATGTACAGAAATAACTGCGGACCGCACCCTGTGGTTCACGTTCCGACCGTACCGTAGCATCAATGGCACGTACCTGGTACATTGCATGCGGTACGGTTAGCGAGAATGATACGCCTGTATACGATGCCCCAATGTCGCGACGAACGTTACCGGCAACATAAGAATATCGTAAACTCGTTTTTGTTGCCACTGATACCACGGGAGAGCGCTGATCTCCCGCTGATGAACGTTCTCGCTGAAGGGGAAGCACTAGTTTAATTATATCCTTGGCTTGTGCCTTCCGTTGACATATCTGTGAAAAAAATCAGGTATGCAATCCAGATAGAGCGTGCGTGTAGCTGCTGCTTTTTCTGTCAACAGGTCAAACTCTAACCAGAGTATCAACCCCTTAGGGTACCATATATTTCAACTTGTGGTACCCTTGGGGCTTTCGAGTGCTCAGCGGTTTCAGCTCTTGGCACCGATAGAACTAGCCAGGACTCCGCCTCTTCGGCTCCTGGTATTCCTGGTGACCTCGGCACTTGGGCCTGGGTCATCCTTATTGACTGGTACTGCCGAGTAATCGGCTGGGTTCCGTGCAATGGCATTGTTACCCGTGGCGATCTTTGGATTGTAAGGATTCGCATGACGCGGTCCACTACCATTGCACTATTCTTCAGCCGAGTAGCAGTTTCAACAGTACCGAGAACGGAGTATAATAGTGCACAGAGCACGTAACAATAGTACAGCAGTACGTCTGCAGCCCAGGCGGGTTTTTGACGCATTGGACGGTGGTGATCATTGTGCATGCGTACGAGGAGATACTACCAGGTACAGGGTTTAGCGACGACTAACCGCATCAAAAACAGGAATAATGGTTGAATCACGACGTACCCATTGGGTATATAAGTTCCGCCGCCGGTTATCATGAAAACATCGGACCGGATGGGGCCTCCTGTCCCGGCTGGGCTCCCACCAACATTGGTCCCTGGCCTGGTGTGGACTGGTCTTATCTACACCCTCAACTGGAGTATATCGTATCCAAATATAGCTGTCGGCGAGCACGCGGTGAACTATTTCCGAGTGCCAGCAACAGTGGCAACACGACTAGTTGTAAAGATCCATGTCACAGCTGTACGATACAGAGTATTGCTTTATAAGAGGTAATGCACTCCAAAAAAGGGTACACCCTCGGTGTTCTCAGCATGCTCGTGACAACCCAAGCCAACAAAAGATACAACACACCCACGGGCCGATGCTGATCATTTTCATTTTGTTTTCCTTCGAGTCATCAATTTTTCTCTCCAGCTCAACCCGCAAGAGGTTTCACCGTCAGCGACTTTCTCGTCAAGCGGTGATCGTAGGTGTCTTCCCTTCTCCCCCGCGGTGTTGGGCATCCTCGTGACGAATGTGTTCAGTTTATTCCAGTAGTGCGGTCATAAAAAAGGTATGCTGTCAAAAAGATAGTCTGTCACAAACATCTAAAAAGGTACAAGGCATCCTGACACAATATGAAAGTAGGCACTGGTGACCAAGACGGTACCACGGCATGGAGCAAGCGTATACTGGAGTCGCTGTGCAGACACTTCACATCCCAGGGATTGGACAAAGTTACGCTGTTGGAAGGGACCACCACGATGGGACCGTCAGTCGTGAACAATTGTGACACTTTGGCCCTAACTTTCCGAGAGTGACATCCTCGTTTCTTGCACCTCCTCCTCTTTACCCTCCTCCTCCTGCTGCAACACTGAACAATATTTGGTCAAGCCTACGTGTCGGAAAGAGCGCTGAAGCGAGTGCCTGTCTCAAGTGCTAACCCCTATTTGTCATGCGACCAAACTATCCGGCCTACAGTGGCTGCTGTCCTCACATCCTACGACAACGTGGTGCTACCCCACCGGCAATGGCGCAAACCAATATGATGAGGTGATCTAGTTTGGTGTTAATACTCTCACCCATCTGGAGAGGGGGCGTTGTGTGAACGTGCGGCTGCTTCCAGCACCAGCACTACCACTACCACTACCACTACCGCTCGACGATGCTGGCTGTTGTAGTCGATCTAAGCGCCGCTCACCTTTGGATCCTGGTTGAGATCTTCGCATACGATGCTCCTTAGGAAGGAAGCCGTGTCTGGAGCAGTCCAGTCTCTGGAGGCAAATTTGTGGCAGGACCTCACCACGGAAGGGACACCGCCAAACAGGCTCTGTGCGGACGCGCTGGTGCTGCCGTTGAAGGCGGTCGTGGACAAGATCGAAGCCAAGACGAAATAAGTCTTCTTCATCGTGCCTAAAGAGCGTTGCTGCCGCGATCAAACCGGGAAGAACCTTTGCCACAAGCCTTCTTGACAGGGGAGGGCACGACTGCTGTGGGCGAGGCTGGGCGGGGGCTAACGGGCTGTGGGCTGTGGGCATGCACTGGAAAGATACAGCCAATCAAATTCGAGGAACATCAATTGACGTAAATGAAATTTCTTTCACATACCACATTTGTACTCCAACAAACTTTACATTTCCGCCCAGAACGGTACAACGGATTAACCCATTATTACTTAAAGAGAGGGACGATATCAAACATCAAACATCATACGTAGTCACAGGAGCAGTTCCATACCATATTGTTTTGCGAAAGCACCATATCAAAAACAAGACAACATTATTATTAGGTTCTTAGTGGATAGACTAGATTGTCAGTGGATGGAAATTCAGTGCATGGATTTTCATGCTCTACCGGACAAAATTGATGTACTGTCTAGCTCCTCTGTCCAACAACAACGTGTGATGTACATCTATACTTTTCCCGAGAAGTCCCATGGGACACTTTGCCGGGCGCAATCGGCAACCATGCGTAACCCATGCGCAACCCGTGAGTAACACATGGACTATCACCATCAACCCATGGGCAACCCATGGGCATCCAAAGGGCAACCCATGGGCTATCATCATCAACCAATGGGCGTCCTATGGGCATCCCATGGGCATCGCCCGGGCTATCACCGCCAACCCATGTGGGGGCATGCCTTGGGCAACCTATGTGCAGCCCATGAGTAACCCGTGGGGCTATCACCATCAACCCACGGACCACCCGGTTGCACCCCATGGGCTATATCCCCAACCCATCCATGGGTACCCCAAGGGCATCCCCAGGGCATCCCATGAAAAACCCATGGGCACCCCTTGGGCATCCCATGGGGAATCACCATCAACAATGGGCAGGCATCCCATGGGAACTTCACGGGCTAGATAAAAAGACAGCCGAATGAAATATAACTAGTATAGGTCCTGTCAACTACATTATTTTGTCATTTCACTCAATGTTTAGCATGAGCGATCCATGGGTGGGCTACCCATATATATATATATATATATATATATATATTCCATTGGTCGCCCGTGGACTGCCCAGGAGACGCATGGGCTCTATGTGGTGGGACAATGGCTAGACTCTCACACAAAGCATTCATTAAAAATTGTAGACAATATGTAGGTTCCAGCAACCTTTCTCTTGCATTCGAAGCTGTGTTGACACCTACTCTACGCCGTGGGGGGCCCATGGGTTGCCTATGGGATGCCCATAGGATCCACACGAATTGCCATGGGTTGGTTGGTGTGATAATGGCCCACGAGTGGCCCACGGGTTGGCCACGCGATGCACGCGGAATGCCTCTGGGAGGTTCACGGGGTATCCATAGGATTCGATTGAGGTGCCAATGGGATGCCCATGGGTTGGTGGTGATAGCTCATGTGGGATACCTTGCCCATGGGTTGTCCATGAGATGTCCATAGCTCGCTCGAGATAGCCCATGGGTTGCACACGGGTTGCCCATGGGTCGCCGATGGGTTTGTACACGAGGTGCCCATGGGATGCCCATGGGATGCAAATGGGTTGCTCATGGGTAATTCGTGCGAAGTCCCGTGGGTCGCCCATGATACAAGCCGAAATTTAGTACATTGTCGAAAATTTCCCTGCCGGCCGTGTTTGAGTCATTCTACGGTACCCCCCCCAGACTTTTCTCTAACGAAATCGCCGGTTTTGAAACCAACTTCCGGCCGTACCTCCTGAAACAGCGTGCCATTTGCCACCCCGACGTCACTGTTTTATAGTCCTTTTCAAACAACAAAATACATGGAGACTTTTTTTTAATACCATCCTTCCTCGTGTCGAACAGCCATGAAACGTTCGTTAAACAAAATCGCTGGTTTTGGTGGGGGCTATCGTAGCATCAGTCGTTTGCCCATTTCCATCGGTAGCGCATGGTCGACGCACGGGACACCCACAATCGGCAAATCATTGGCTAGCACTCCACCCATGGACCACCCATAGGACACCGGTGGGGGATCCACGCGATATCCGTGGGTATCCCATGGGTTGCCCATGGGTCGCCCATGGGTCGCCCATGGGTCACCCATGGCTAGCCTACGACGCGTGCTACGATGGAGGTGCAACACGTTTTTTCTGGGGTTCCTGACTTTCTAAGAGCTTAAGACGTCTCCCAAAAACCGTTTTGGAGGGAAACTAAAATCGATTGTCGAATGAAAATCCCATGGCGTAGGTTTACAACACAAGGATCATGCAAAAAAAACAGCCTATTTCCGGCGATTTCGGGTTACAAGCATCCCGTCATTCAGAATACACTTCAGATGAAGAGTGCTTCCTCCATCATAGCACGTGCCCTACGGGCTACCCACGCTTAGCCCACGGTTCACCCAAGGTCAGCCCATGGGTCACTCACGCATGGGTGGCCCAAGGGTGACCCATCGGCGATCCGTGGTCAATACATGGACGAATCCTGGGTGATCCATAGTCTAACCGTGGCTGACGCATGGGCTTTCCGTGTGTGAACCATGAGCCAGACCGTGGGACCATGGGTGACCCATGAACGACCCATGGGGTTAATACTACAAACCCTTGAGTGAAAATCCGTGGGTGACCCATGGCCCATGGGTAACCCGTAGGCTAACTGTGTGGGGCCGTGGATGATTCACGGCGACCGATAGACTAGCACCACGTAGTCACGGGTGATCCATGGGATACCTATAGCGTTGTACTCAGTCGTGGGTAACCCATGTTGGCGGCCCATGGGCTAATACTGCAAACGGATGGGCTAGCCGTCGGCCCCACGCGTGACCCATGGGCCAATACCACTATGGCATGGGTGCCCCATGGGCTAAAACCACTAAGTGAGTCATGGTTGATCTATGGATGACTCGTGGGCTACGACCACGAACAAATGGTAAACATCCGTATAAGAGGTGTATGTACTCAAACGATAATACATCTCTACAAACGAGCGGCCGGTGTATCACGCAGCTTGCGAAAATGAGTACCGACCCTAAACTTATCGAACGCAAACAACTGATTTGTTTAGTTATTTTTTATGAGGGACCCGTGGGCTACAGTACCACCACGTCTGACTAATGGGTTGACTCATGGGTGATCCATGGGCGACCCATGGGCTAGAACAACAAAGCCATAGGCAACCTGTGTGCGACCCATTGGCAACCCATGGGTGGCTTAAGGGTGACCCATGGACTACCACCACGAAGACATCAGTGACTCGTGGGTAATCCATGGGAGACCCACGAAAGACTCACGGCCGATCCACCTGCCACCCATGAGCTTCCCACGCACGGGTGACACGTGGACGACCCGTGGGCTATCTGTGAATTGCCCATGGAATAATGGTGGGACCGTTGGTGACCCATGAGCGACCCATGGGCTAGCCGTGGCTGACTCATGGGCTAACCGGGGGTGACCTATGACCTGTCCGTGGGTGACCCATGACGTACCCGTGACTGGCCCATGGGCGACCCAAGGGCTAGCCGTGGGTGGCGCATGGGCTACCCGTTCGTGACACATGGGCTATCCGTGGATGACTGATGGATGCAACAAAGGCTGGCCGTGGGTGACTCATGGGTCAACCGTGGATGTGACCCATGGATTATCCGTGGTTGACCGTGACCTATGAACCCATGGTCTAGCATCACCAAGTCAAGGGAGTCCAATGGTCAACCCATGGGCCAACCGTGGGTGACCCATAAGCTACCCATGGGTGACCCATGGACTAACCTTGGGTTACTCCCTAATCATGAGACCGTGGATAGCCCATGGGCGACCCATGGACCGAACCATGCGTGGCCCACGGGCTAACCATGGAAAAGTGGGTGACCCATGGGCGGACCATTGGCAAATTGTGGGACACCCGCATGGACTATCGGTGGGACCGTGAATCACCCTCGGGCTAACCGTGGGTGACCCATGGCGACTCGTCGGTGACCCATAGACTAGCCGCAAGGGTGGCCCACGGGTCACCCATGAACGACCCGCCGGCAACCCATGGGCGAACCGTCGGTGACGCATGCGCGAATCGTGACTGGCCCATGGGCCAACCGTGGGATCGTGGGTGACCCATGGGCTAGACATAGGTTACCCATCGGCGACCAACAGGCTAACACAAATATGTCATGGGTATAATCCACGGGACCCATGGGTGACCCATGGGTGAACCGTGAGCAACCCATGGGCGTCCCTTAGGATATAAGTATCAACCCATGGGTGCTCCATGGGTGAATCAACGATGCACCCTTTCTGGTCCAAGAGCGTAACAAGTTGGGGCGAGTGCACGGGGTAGCGTACCTTAGTCATGGGTGACCCATGGGCGGCCCATGGGCAACTCGTGGGTGACCCATGCGTGATTCATGGGATAGTATCACGAAGTGACTTCGTGGTGCTAGCCCATGGGTCACCCTCGGGTCACACTTGGGTTGCCCGTGGGTTACCCATGACCTAGACTAGCTGTGCTCACCCATAGCTTACCCACAGCCAGCCCATGGGTTGCCATAGGTCACCCACGGTCCCACGACTAGCCATGGGTCACGAATAGTCCCTGGGTCGCCCATGGGTTTCCCGTGGGTGGACCATGGGTCACCCATGGGTTTTCTGTGATAAATCCCATGGGTTTTTCATGGAAGGCGAAAATGCAAACTGGAAATAACGTCGAGCAATTTGTAACAACCGAAGTTATCGGTGAAATATGACGGGGTGGAAATATGAGCACTTCATGGGATGCGTGCTACGATAAGAGGGCACTGTGCCACATTTTTTTTCCGTTTTTTTTTTGGTTGGCACGGCTCCCCAAGCGAATAATTGTTCAAGGGGCGGAGGGGGAGGGCGGAGGGAGGAGCGGGGGAGGGGGGGGGGGGGGGGGGAGCGAGGGAGAGGATGAAGTACCGGCGTACATATTAGTGAAGGAACGCAATTTAGGTAATAGTAGTTGAGAAGTAGACAGTAGTTATGTATTATCAAGTGAGGAGTCTCGGTGTACGTGCACCTGAGGCATGGGCCCTGCCGTCGACTCCAGCACACGCCCATGGTCAGTTTGGATGGTTCAGGTCCGGGTTGGAACAGGATGGAGTGGGTCAGGGTGCCAAGCGGGAGCCGGACGAGGTTTGGTTTCACTTACATGGCCGGTTTACAATTGCGGTAAACGGTATCCAGGGGCGCTTCGGGTCAAGAGCAAATAAAACCTTAGCAGCAGCACGAGTGGTAGGAGCTGCAGGAGCATTAGGCCCAGCAGAAGCAGAAGCAGCAAGAGCAGCAGAAGCAACTGCAGCATGAGGAGCAGCAGCAACAGCAACAGCAGCAAAATATAGCAGCAGCTCAAGGCAGTTGTGGAGCTGCTTCGCGCGCATCAACGTCTCGTACATCGAAACGCCTCGCAAAGGCCAGCACCTGCTCCACCACCCGCCTCGCCAGCGAGGGGGCTATCATACCACCCCCATGGCGCAAAATGAAAAAAAAGTGCAACTTGGGTATGATGCAATCAGACCGAGCCCATCCCGAGCATCAAAACTAAAATAAAACATACCACGCAGTTGCAAGGACGCGTGCTACGATGCACGTACAACTAGCACTTTAGGACTGAAACGCAATATGAACGACGTGGGTCCTTAACCCCATTTAGAGCCTTAAAGTCCCTCCCCATACTTATTCCGGGTAATTTTGTCCCGAAAACGGGTTTCCAGCTCTACATGCGTTTAACCCAAAACCATCCGAACTTTGTTGTTATTGAAAAAAATCTTGCTAGACGTCAGCTGTGAGCTCAAGAAAATTAGGGTCGACACTCATATTTGCAAGCTGCGTGATACACCGGCCGCTCGTTTGTCCTACGGCTGTTCATTTGTTTTGCAAAACGTTTCCTTGTATAACTAGGCCATGGCATTGCTTATCGGGTAGAACTTACATTTTAGTCCAAATCAGCGTAGTCTGCGTGAATTGTAGAGCTCATGTGAGGCGCCTCAGAAAAGCACTATAGCATGCATCCAAGGCTGAATACAGTCGTGGCCCCTCAATAGCACCGTCTTCCGCCAAATGACGCTGCCGGCACTAAAGCGGGACCCCCAACTGGTAGTGCGGTAATCTGCAGGACAAGGTTTTATGCAACGAACCAATTTCACCGCACTAAAGTGGGGACCCGCACAAGAAGGGTGCCGCACCAACACGGACCCACCGCTGGATCGACAATTCCATCGATCGACTTCACAGCTCGAGGATTTGGAAAGATTTTGTATAAACCAAAACAAGAACAAAAATCAAGACAAACGGCCGACGCCATAAAAAATACGGGTCATTAATACGTTATAGGGTACATCGCGCATGGCCTTACTTCCCACAGCCAGTCGCGGCAAATTAAGACCCCGCAATCGCGGGAAATTACGCACGGTTTGACGATCAAGCACCGACCGTCCACAGCCGAAACTATCCAAAAATCCAAAACACCCGAAATCAAACCAAAACCCAAAACCAAATCGAAATGAAAGCAAAAAAAGAGCGAAACAGCAGAGCCGGCATTGTTCTATGTATGTAGCCCAGCCAATGGCACACCGGACATGAGGAAAAATGCAAATGCGGTGTGGGAGGGAAGCGAAGCGGATCGAAGGCGGAAGCGAAAGAAATAGAAGCAGACGGAGTCCGTCGCGCCAAAAAAATACACAAAAGCAAACCAACAGAAAACCAACATAAACAAAACAAATAAAAAGGCCGTTGTCGTACGCCATGCCATGCCTCCGCCAGACGAGCGAAAGCAAGGACGGGGGGACGCAGAGAGGGAGGGAAGAAAGCAGTGAGGAAAAAGAGGAAGTAGGGAGCAATAGCCGACACTCCCCACCCGCCACAGAACGGTTCCGCCATGCGAACCAACCCAATCACCGCCCCAGTCCCCCTCCCTCTCTGCCTCGTTCTAGCCTCCCTCTCTCCCTGCCTCCCTCCCCCCCTCTCTCCCTCCCTCTCTCCCTCCCTCCCTCCCCACAGTTTCAACCTCGAAGCGCAACCCCTTGTCGCCTCCCAGTACTCTAGGAAACCTGCGTGAGGGTTTTGAGCAACGCCTTCAAATACCAACTACGACGTCACCACGCCGGGGCCGTCACGCCCCTTCCGCAGAAGCGTTCCCATATAGCGTTACACCGACCGCGTCCTTCGCGGGCCTGGCGGGTCAACTACCCCCCTCACCCCCGCCTCCCTGTCTCCAAAAACACCACCTTTCTTGCTAGGACAAGCGAGGATCTACGGCCCACGATAAAAATTGGACGGAAGAAACAAAACAGGGCGGGAATAAGGCGGGACGAGAAGGTGGCAAGATCTCTCTCGTCCCTCGATGCGCTGTGCTGCTTACTGCTCGAATATGATCACCTACAAGACCATTTACGTCAGCTAAGCACAGCCAAAATACAACCCTCACCCCCCCCCCACCCCTTCCACATCCCACACCTTCCTAGCCACCACCCTCGAGGAGAGAGCGCCAGAGGAAGCTGGCCGCCAAATCACAACCCAGCCGATAAAACGGGTCACGCAAAACAAAACAAAACGCAAGCGGAAGATAAAAGAGGGAGAGATGGAGAGGTATACAGAGAGTGGGCGACAACCCAAAATCTCCCGACACCGGTACAATAACGCTATAACCCCACCCCACCCCCGCCCCACCCTCGCCCCACCCCACCGCTTCGCCCCTTCCTCCCCGCCCCTTCCTCTCCACCCCTTCATCCTCTTCCCGGCCCCCAGCCCTCTAAGGCACGCCGACACCGACTGAGAGAACGGGAAGTTCCAGGGGCAACTCGAGCAGCTGCCACCGTACCATCCCGCGCCTCCTCTGTGCAGGCCAGTCACCTTAGAAAAGCGCGGCAGAAAGCCGTGGGGCATTTATTCTTCCACTTCCCACTGCTAACCAACCCGCCACCTCCCCACCTCCCCCCCTCCCACTTCCCGCCTCCTCAAGAAGTTAAGCCCCGCAAGGGATCACGAAATCGATCCCCACTTGGCGTACTTGTCCCTTTCTCCAGCAGACCCACCGCCAACGCCACCACCGCCACCGCGGTTACCAACCCCGCCCCCCCCGCCCCCAACACCGCCTCCTCCGATACCCCCGCCGCCGCTTGCCATGCTCCTCGGAGTGTCATCATACTCCCCACGCCGGCCGTTGTTCATCCCGTTGGTGTACTGCCGGGGGGTTGCGGACGCCCTTGGGGCCCCCGCTGCTCCGTACTGGTTGAACCGCTGACGGAGACGGCGCTTCTCTCGGATGGCCTCAGCCAACTGCAAGGGTGGTGGTAGATGTGGCGGTAGTGGCGGTGATGGTGGTGTACATGGTGAAACACGGAGTGAGACGAGAAAAAGAGCGAGGCGGTAGTGGTGGTGGTGGTGATGGTAGTGGTGGTGGTGGTGGTGGTGGTGGTGGCAGTGGTCGTGAAACGCGTGGTGACATACATACACGATGAGACACATGGGGAAACACATCTTTTGTTTTTTTTTTATCCTCGGGCGGATGGGGAAAAATAAAGCTTTAGCTCACCACACTTCCACGTATTTTCATACGCGTCGTGTGTCGATTTAACTCAGTTGCTTTCGCAGCCCAACGCTAGCTGGCGCACCCTTCGGGTCCCATTGTAGGTATAGCGTAAGCTGTCCCTATCAGTGGTCTTCGTTACAACCCCGGCAGCGCAAACACATCATGAAAGACACATAGGGTGGTGGTACAGTAGGTACTCCGATTTAAGAGCACCCGAGTTAAGAGCATGCGTGGTCAACTCGTCATGTTTCGCCACACTACACGCCATATACTGCCCACTGCAGATAAGAGCGCCTTGTAGTTAAGAGCGCATGTTTCGGGTTGCTAAGCGGCGCTCTTAAACCGGGGTACCCACTGTAGCCAGAAACATGGTTATACACAAGGCGAGACACATGGGGACACACATGATGCGAGACAAACTATTAACAGATTATGGCAGTGCGGATGCATGCCACCGTACATGTAAAAATCCCTTTTTCTGTCCTGAGGCTCCTTCCTCGCTTGAGTAGCTGTGTATACCCCATCACATTACATAATATCCCTCCACGGCAACAAAAAAAAAAATCAAGAAAAACTGAAAGTGCAACCCGATGGCCCAGGAAAATTTAAAAAAAAAACATATCTGGTAGCAAATAGCAAAGAGCAAAGCAAGAATGGAATCCCGACGATTTGTGGTTGATAATTCCCCTCATTCAAACCAGAAATACTAAAAAAAAATGCTAAAATTGCTACCTCTGATCATTTTATCGAGTCACAAGTCAGTGGCGGGGGCGGTGGTAGTGAATGAAGCACAAGGCGAGGTCGCCGGTAAGCGGCAGGGCAAGCCACAGGGCGAGCCCAGGGTTGAGATAAAGGCTGAGACAAGGGGTGAGCGCTTTTCGCTTATTTATCACCCGGGGTGGTTTTCTATGGTGGGGTGGTACAGAAGCAACGACACCGTCAGCATGACGCATACTAAATCGGCGTTGGACACACCCCGCTGTCTCGTACCGCCGCAACAGCTTGCGCAGCTGTGAGCAAATCGCCAAAGAGGACGGCGTGACCTAATCGCTAGAGACGACTGCGTTGTCGATCTCGTATGCGGTGTGGTAACGTGCATGGCCCAGTCGCCGCCACCGTAGCCCCCATAGTTTATCCAAAACACCTCCGACATCGTCCTGTCGTTTGCTTTTCTAGGCTTAATACTAAACTATACAGGGTACTATTTTCGCATTTCGGCATTTAAACGTACAATCCTTCTTCAGCTGGAAACCCGTTTCGGGAGGCAAATTGCTTGCTACTAGTATAGGGAGGGGTCTGGGGGTTCTGGAGGGCTTCAGACAACGGCAACGCTGCCGTTTGTTTTGTCTATGGCGCGTGCTACGACAAGAGGTATACCTTTTTTTGGCAAGTTTGTTTTCTGAACGAGAGGGATCCTCGACCCAAAATCGTCGGGAAAATATCAACCATTTGTATCTGTGTAATTATCGTCGTGTACCTAGGCCATGGGATTTTTTATCCGGTCTCGAGAGCAGTTTTATTGTTCTCCAAATCAGTTTTTGGGAGAGGTCTTGAGCCCCCAAAATGAGGGGTAGTGTTGGAAAAAAAGTGGTGCACTTCTATCGTAGCACGTGTCCTTTTCGCATTTAATGCTTACCCGTTGTCCTAGCTCTTCGAGGACGCGACGTTCGTGGTGCGCGAACTTGGCGACGATGCTAGGGCCATAGTCCATCTGCTCCTCGAGGGTGAAGTGCCACAAGTACCCGTGCTCCTTGTAAACCTTTCACCAGCAAGCGCCACGGTAGAACAAGACAGAAGAGGGAGAGCGAAGCAGAGGGACAAATAGGGCATAGCGACCAGACGCGTACACGGCCAGACAGAGACAGAGAGGTAAGCCAAAAAGGAAAAAGAGAGAAAGGTAGAAAGACAGCGCAACAAAAAGAGAGCAAGAAACGAACAGTGAGCGAGAGAAGGGGGTAGACTTTCCTTTGTCTTGCGCCCCACCGCGTGGCCCTGCAGCGACGGGGATCTATGAGGCGGGAGAACGGACACCTTCCCTCCTTCCCGCCCTCCCGCCCTCCCTCCCTCCCTCCCTCCGTCGATCCTTCCGTCCGCCCCTATTTCACTCAACGAACAACAAGAACAAGCAACGAACGCAAATCACACAAAAAAAAAAACACAAACCGCCCAACAGCAAACCCGTACCCCCCCGACCCCATCCCACCCCACCCCACCCCTCCTACCTTCCGCTTAAGCCTGGTGAGCGTATGGTTATGTTTAACCTCCACCCGTTTCTTGATCATCGTCCCTTTCGGGTTGTACATGTGGTCGTCCCGCGACCGGTACAGCAGCAGCAGGTCCGGCAGCTCGAAGATGAAGTACGTCGGCTTCCACTTCTTAACCAGGAGGGTTCGCACCGAGATACGCGCAAAGCATTCGCCGTCCGCCCGGCTCCCCGCGGCCTGACGAGGCCTAAGGCCCACCTCTCCGGCGGCAGCGGCGCCATCAGCCCCCCCGCCGAAGGTACGGTCTGCGCCGAACCCCCCTCGCCCGCCACCGATGCCGGGCCTGTTTGCGGCGTTGCTGGGCGACCCGCGGTCCTGGTGGAGGAGGGGGTGGGTGGGACGAGGGCGTGGGGAGGGGAGTTAGTCGAAGGAGAAAGGGAGGGGAGATGGGTAAAGGTCAAGGAGAGGCAGGCAGGACAGAGACAAGCCAGTTCAGCTGTACAGTACAGTACAGCACAGCACAGCACAGCACGTTACAAAGAGCCGTGTCGCACAGCGCAGCACACCACAGCACCTCGCAGTTAAGCACAGCGGCAGTACAGCACCGCACAGAACAGCAGAGGACAGAACCACACACGACATCGCATCACAGCACAGCACAGCACAGCACAGCACAGCATAGCACGCCACGCCACGCCACGCCACGCCACGCGACACCACACCACAGCACACCACAGCACAGCACAGCACAGCACAGCACAGCACACCAAACCACACCACACCACACCACACCACACCACACCACACCACACCACACCACACCACACCACACCACACCACACCACACCACACCACACCACACCACACCACACCACACCACACCACACCACACCACACCACACCACACCACACCACACCACACCACACCACACCACACCACACCACACCACACCACACCACACCACACCACACCACACCACACCACACCACACCACACCACACCACACCACACCACACCACACCACACCACACCACACCACACCACACCACACCACACCACACCACACCACACCACACCACACCACACCACACCACACCACACCACACCACACCACAATCATAGCGTACCATAGAATGGCATACCACACCATACATTACACCGAACCATAACGAAACATATCATGCCACACCAGACCACCCCTTACCATACGACGACCAACACCTACCGCGCGTTCCTCCTCCTCCCTCTGGAGGCGCATGGCCAGCTCAAGGTCCGCCTGCTCTTGCCTGGCCAGGTGCAAAAGACGAAATGAGACAACCGTGCAACGACGTCAAAGATGAAACCATGTAACTTTTTTTTTTTTTTTTTATCCTCCGGCGGATGGGGAAAAATAAAGCTTTAGCTCACCACATTTCCGCGTATTTTCATACGCGTCGTGTGATCGAATAGCTATGAAACCACGTAACGATGCAACCGAGTAATAGTATATCGATGTGTCTGTGCAGCCACGAAACTGTAACGAACTACGAGCACCAATACAATAATAGAGGTCCCGCTATAGTACCGGTATGTGCACTATAGAGGGAAATATCGGCACTATAGTGGCAACCGGCACTACTCCTCTTACTGCCACTTCTGGACGGTCCCGACTGTGCCTAGCGAATCCACAGGCACTATAGCGGACAACCGGCACTACTCAACCGGCGCTATAGAGGGAACTCTACTGCGCAACCACCACCGAAGCGCATCACTAGGCATCATATGCAGTGTTATATTTGACGTGAACAGGTTGACTTAACATCACCCTGTTGACCCTGGTACGAGCTACACTGTAGTTCCAAGGGGAGTCGCCGACCTATATCCTTAGTCTAGTGAGGACACACACCCAGTAACACGCGCGACCGGAGTATCACACACTGCTTGCAAATATGAGTTTCGACAAAATCTTCGATCTCAAACCTGTCATGTACGGAGTATTATATTTTGTTATAATAGTAAGGACAACGATACTACCTTGTAGAAATGAAACCATGTAACCACGGCACGACGAACGATGACAGCCGAGCAGCGACGCACAGATGCAGCCATTCAACGATGAAACCATGTAACAAATATAGCCACGAAACCGTGGAACCAAGTACCTGTGAAACCACGTACTGGCCCAACCATATAACCATAAAACGATATTTCGTGGCAGCCACGTACCCGTAGGATCATGTTCCGAACAAACCATAAAAACATGGAACGAAACGTGTAAGTGTAACCGTGTAACGATGTAATGATAATACTTTTTCACGTCATATTTTAATAGTCGTCACGTTTACTCTCCAGCTCAACCCGTAACACGTCTTACCCGAAGACACGTTCGCACAAACCGTGGTCGCAGATGTCTTTCCTTCTCCCCGCCAGTACTTGCGTCCATTTTTTTATCGAGCACAGGGTTCGGCGTTCCTACATTTCAGCGTTTTATGCTCGTCGATGTTCACCGAACTTTGCTAAATCACGCTCTCGCGCTTTGCGATCGTCAAATTTTCGAAATAAAAACTCCCCACGAGCACTTTTAATATGCACTCGGTGAAACTTGGACCCACGACCTCTGACGTTAGTGGGGACGAGATTCACCTACTTCGTCGGGGACGCCGACTATGCTATGCAACGACTTATCGATAACAACGCAACGACGTCAACCACAGCAGCAAGGAGAGAGCGAGAAAGAGCTGTGATATATGGGAGGCGTGAGCGTGAGAGACAGGGGGGGGGGGGGGGAAAGGAACGGGGCGTCTTGTAACTTCGATGGTCGACCACGGAGTATGATCAGAGCAAGGACACGCGTGGGGCGTGAAGGAGGCTGGTGTCTTTTCGTCTGCGATATTATCGTCGATAACTGTGAAGAAACGTATGTGGTATGACACACGGCATACTAGAGCCAACGCAGTGAACACGTCAGGTCGTGTCAGGTCAAGTCAGGGACACGACAGGTCAGCTATTTCTATTGCGTTCCCCTCTGATCTCACATCCGAGGTACTCTTACCGTGCAAGTGCATCACAGTCTTTTGTTACCTTCAATATTTTCAAGGGATATGATACACGCATAGCCCAGTACTGTCCGTGCGGTTGCTCTCCCATCAGCTCTGCCATAAACAAGATAGGCTCCTTAAACTCCGAACAGGTCGTGGAGTGGAATGCTACACGTACCAGGTACCGGTATTGTAAAAGGATGGCCCCTCCACGTTACTATCCATTGAAGAGCGGCCGCAGAAACTGCCAAGAAAAGTTTCTGCTATTTTTCTTCGAAGTCGTTGCTGTTGCATCCCGCTACAGGTGTTTTGATGCCAGCTTCACCTGCCGATACCGTCGCGTTGCGTTACTACCGTGATTTACTTGCTACCGCTCTTGCATCCCGATACCGCCGGCGCTTAACCCCTTTACAACTGGAAACCCGTTTTGGGGACAAAATTACTTGGATTTAGTATAGGGAGGGGTTCGGGGGCTCTAAAGGGGTTAAGGTAGATACACGATAAATGCCGACGAGGATACACAAGCACGAGAAGATTCACGTACACAATGGCAAATGTAAGCACATAGGTGCCAGATATCAGGTACCTGGTACATTTGAACAACGAAAAAATCCACTTGAGCTGTGTGTGACGATGATGAGATCGACCAAAAAGGAATTTGGTCAAAATTCATGTTTGCAAGCTGCGTGTGATGCTTCAATCGCCCGCGTTGCGGGGTGTGCATACCCGCGTGAAGGATACAGGTCGGTGACTCCCATGCTTACACATTGTAGAATATTATGAAAAATGAAAATACACTCCAGCTGTGAGATCGAAGATTTCGTCGAAACTCATCTTTGCAAGCTGTGTGTGATACTCCGATCGCGCGCATTACGAGTTGTGTCTCCTCATTAAGGATATAGGTCGGCGACTCCCCTTACAACTACAGTGTATGTATCATCACCGCGACTTACGTACAAACCACCCACTGCCAAGTAACCCTACCCTCCGGAAACCAGGATATGATGACTTCTTGCTAGGGGCAATCCGAAAATAAACCCCAGTTCGGTTGACATGCGTCGACGGCTGATGTTACACACGTTTCAACACAATTAACCGTTTTAGCACCGCACTCCCGACATGGGAACAAAACACTTCGAAATAGAATAGGATGAGTGAAGGAATTGGAGATGGGTTGATACCGATACAGTGGTGGTCCCGCATTGGTGGGTTACCCTGCAGGGTTAATACCCATACAGTGGTGGTCCCGCATTAGTGGGTTACCCTGCAGGGCGGCCGGTTAACCCCTTTACAACTGGAAACCCCTTTTGGGGACAAAATTACTTGGATTTAGTATAGGGAGGGGTTCGGGGGCTCCAAAGGGGTTAAGGACGGTGAAAATAACTTGTCACGACTGCACTCCACAGAGTACCGTACGTACAATCCGACCATAGCGCAGGTTTCCAATTTATAGAGCAGTTTCATCTGACACGGCACCACAGCAATGAGATACGACAACCACCGCGTATCGCCTATTGATACCGTTGCTGTTTGTTCCCGTGATTTTCATGTTAGCCACGCTGCTGCATTCCGTCGCCGATCCTGTTTGATATAACCAGTACTGCTCTCTTGGTCGTTGATACCGAAGTTACTTGTCACGGTGACTGATATCATCGCTACCGCCACGGTATGCTCCCGTTGCTACTGCTGCAGCTAGTGCTACTACTGTTGCGCCTTCACCTTCGTCAACAACCCATTCCACGCCTACTATTTAATAACGCTGTTGAGACTTCAGAGGGAACAAAAATAAGTAAAGATTAAGTATTAACAGTAAGAGCGATGACAACAGCGTCGCCCACGCAAAGCTACCCGAGCCGCTGAGGTAGGGTAATATAGACGGAGCACCCGAAATTCAGCGCAAGGAGTCATACGAAGCATGTGCTGACTGATACCAGTGCTACCTACTTGTACTGCGCTCTGATACCAAAAAGGACGGTTCGTATGACTGCACTTGTCGCTGGAGCTGGATCCCGACGAAGCACGAGCTGACTGATACCAGTACTACTTGTACCGCGCTCTGGTACCAAAAAGGACGGTTCGTATGACTGCACTTGTCGCTAGAGCTGGATCCCGACGAAGCACGAGCTGACTGATACCAGTGCTACTTGTACCGGGCTCTGATACCAAAAAAGACGGTTCGTACGACTACGCTAGTCGCTAGAGCTGGGTCCGAAGCGGTTAACTTGAATTGCACTACTTGCACCGCGCACTCGCACCACAAAGGACGGCAAACGACACCACAAGTGTTACGCTTTGGGCGCTACTTAAATGTCTGGGTCTCAAACGGGGTGAAGAGGAGGGGCGTACGTGCGCTCTTATCTGACCGAGCTTTACTCTTGCCGCCCGCTTTGTCCCCGCTCACGACATAGAGGACGGTTGAAGAAAGAACACTTGTCCTATTTTGGACCACATATCCGGGTCTGAAAGGGTTCAATAGGAACGCGAGCAAACTGCAGTATTTATAGTTTGGATAACAGTGCTTACCTGAAAGAGCTATCCTTGCCCCGCGTTTTGCCCCCGGCGCCATCTCTGCCCCCACGGGCGTTGTTGCCGTTGCCTACCGAGCGCGAGCCGGCGTCATCCCTGGAGCCCTCGCTTGCGTCGTCGTCGGACCAGTTGTTTTCTTCCTCCGGCTGAGACGGTAGCGCGTCAAAGGAAACAAGAAAATATAAGGTACGCTCAAATTCAGTTCCAACAACAATATCTACGATCTAGGTCGTCACGCAGAAAATTATATGAGAATACACATATCACACAACCAAATGCAGCACACGCTGCGCAATCAACACCTAACACACATTCAACACATACACCACACAAAACATGTAACACAACACATACAATACATACAATACATACAGCACATACAATACATACGATACATACAGCACATACAACACATACAACATGTACAGCAGATACCACGCACCACTTACACCACATGCAACACATACAACACATAAAACACATACAACACGCACGCAGCACATACCGCGGCCTTCTTCGGAAGGTTGCCCCAGATGTCCGCGTCCGTCAATTCGCCCAATCCCCAGTCATCTTCAGGCGGCTGCTGTTGTTGCTGCTGCATCTGTTGACCGCCAGCCGGGGCTCCAGGAGCAAAAGGATCCCAAGCACCCGCCGGCTAAGGGTGTTTCAAAGGGTCAAGGACGATAAAGGGTATGGAAGTAGACACAAGCGGAGGTATAAAATGGAGGGAGGGGGGGGGGGGGGGGGGGGGGGGGGGGGGGGGGGGGGCGATCAAACCAACTTTCGTTCAAGTTGCCCAAACCAGAAACAAATAAACGCCATCCACGCAAACGAGCACCCCTTGTCGCAACGCTCTCTCTTTTACCCTCCCATACACTAACACACACCCTCATCCACGCCCCGCTCCTCCCCCCCTCCCTCCCCTACTTCCAACCCACCAACACAACCTCCCACATAACCTCCCCCCCCCCTCCCTCCGGGAGTTATACAGACAAAAGCATTATCCTTCTACACTAACCTGGCCACCGCCTCCCCCTCCTCCCACAGGAGCCGCCCCGGTGTTAGTAAACGGGTCCCAACCACCCCCGCCCCCCGCTCCGCCGCCGCCTCCTCCCCCCACCCCCCCACCAGCGCTAGGGGGCACATAGCCTGCGGGGGCAGGGGCCAGCTGGTTCGAGAACGGGTTCGCCGCGTTCGCCAGGACTTGCTGCTGCTGGTGCTGATGGTGCAGCTGCTGCTGATTCTGCTGCTGTTGCGCCGGTTGCGCCGCATAATTATTGCTGAACCCGCCGCTCCCTTGGGGCTGCTGGAAAGGGTTGTTTCCGCCACCAGATGATTGAGAGGGGGGAAGCGCGAGAAGCCCCCCCCCCGCGCCACCGCCTCCGCCGCCGCCACCGACAGCAAAGGGGTCTGTGGTCGAGGGCCCTAGCTGCAGAAGCTCTTGCTGCGGCTGCTGCTGAGTTTGGCCTGCGCCCGCATGATTAGCGAGTGGCGGACGCGCAATGCGCGGCGGACACATCGGAATAAGGGTGCTGCTGTAGTGGATGTTGCCCAACGCGTACTCTCGATCGTTGGAGTCATGGTGGTGGTGGTGAACAGCAGCAGAGCTAGCGCGGAGGAGAGGGGGTAAGCCCGGCCTCAGGATAGACGTACATCCCGTCTGCAAATACGAGGTGGTACCTGCTGTTGTTTTCGGAGCAGGGGTTGACACCACCCCGTCGAGACAGGAGTACTTAAAACTACCTTTTCGTCGGGACAGGGGTACGTAAAAGTACCTTTTATCGCAACAGAGGTACGTAAAGTACCTTTTGGTCGTAACAGAGGTGCTTAGAAGTACCACTTGTCGGAACCAATGTGCTCAAAAAGTGCCTCCTCTTGTCGAAATGGAGATGCTTAAAAAGCACTTCTCTTATCAGAAGCAGACGCTCAGAAAGTACCTGTTACGTCTTATCTGAACAGAGGTGCGCAGAGTACCTCTTTCCGGAACCCAGGTGCTAAAGAGTATCTCTTGCTGTAGAGAAGGTACTACCGCCCGCGGAAACAGCGGTACTACCACCAGTCGGAACAAAGGTGATACTGCCTGACCGAACATGGGTATTGCCACACGTCGTAACAGCGGTACACCACCTCGCTCGGTGTGTCGGAATAAAGGTACTACCGGAACAAAGGTACTACCGCCCGTCGGAACAAAGGACATACCGCATGCCTGTACAGAGGTGTAAATTATCGTCCGGCGGCGCAGAGTTACTGCCGCTTGTCGGTACCGAGGTACAGCATATAAAACCGTTTGTCGGTTTGAGCAAAGGTACTACCGTATGTTGGACAAAAAGGAATGTACCTCGATTTGAGTCACAGAACTGCACCCATGGTACCGGAGATAGGCCGCTTGAAGCTAAAGCGTAGGACCCTGAATGCAGTAGCGAAAGGGTTACCTCTTGCCAGAACAGAGGTTCTTAAACTGTGGCCACCATCCGTTTCCAAGGATAGCGACCGTTTTCTCGCTACTATCAAAAGTACCTTTTTACAGCAATACCTTTTATCGGGTGTTAGAACTGGACCCACTTGTTCGGGGGTAAGTTACTTGAAATCAGCGCGGGATATTTTCTAACAGGTGCTAAAGAAGTTGAAGTACGTCTTGTCGGGAAGGGGGTTCAAGATATACGTCTTGTCTGACCAGCACTCTACGTCGGAACCTAAGGAATCAAAGCAATCTACGCGTACCGTACATGATACCGGTACCTTTTGTCCGTGGAGGTACAAATGACACAGCCAATGGGAACGGAGGGCCGCGAACAGGTACTTCACGTACCTCTGTTGCGATAAAAAGGTACTATCACGTACCCCTATCCCGACGAAAATCGTGTTTTTTTTTTACACTTGCGATATTTTTCTCCTTTAGGTTATTTTTGCGGGCTGACCCAGCTCGTACCGTAGCCCATCTTCTTCTCTTTACTATCTACCCCGCCTGAGCACATATGCAACGCCACGCATGTACAGTACTGTGATACCGAACTGCAAAACTCAAGTATTACATGCTGCAACATCAATCCACGACAATAGTCCATGTAGGCCAGTAGCCTATTGCTCCAGACAGGCGCAAGTACAACAACAAAATGTTGATTGATAACGATCCGAACTCCAATCCCAAGCAATATATTCTGAAACATATCCCAATAGTTCTTCCAGTGGCCTGCGTAAAGTCAGAGAACGTACGTACATTACCTCTTTAGGGACTCCAAGAAAAATAAAAGCTCGACCAAAAGTGACGATTTTAGCATGGGTCTTACGAAGCAGCCGGGGCTGCCGAGGTAACAAGGGGTGTCCGGAGTGCAACGGAACGAGCTGTGCGGCACGACCGCAGAATGATGACACTTCGATTTGTGCACGCTCTTTCTACAGTAGCATATTAACCCATTAATCACCGCACTCCCGACATGGGCACAAAACACTTGAAGTTAGAATAGGATAGGATAATTTTAGGAGTGTTGGAAATGGGTTAATAACTCCGTTTGGGACTTGAGGCGCAAAACCTATTGGAAAAAAGCTGGTGATTGTAGCAATCGGCCACATGAAGAAATCCGAAGCGCTGGTGTAGAAAAATAAGTTCGGACTGCAATGCAGGAGGCCGTGAGGCAGGCGTGAGGCATGACGACACTCGGATTGACCCCTCAAGTTTTTCCTAGGCGCTTGATCAGATCGCGCTCGTCGCTCTTTGGTCTGAATATCAATGGGTCCCTCAAGGGTTACAAGACCGCAGTCGTCGTTTTTCAGGTCACTTGTGTCTAGGTCCCGAACGGTTGAAAAACTGGCTCTATAAACGTTGCATCACCCTGTTGACCCTGATATATACTAGCAAAAGGGGAGTCGTCGACCTATATCATTCTTGAGGGCATGCACACCCTGCAACGCCCGCGATCGGAGCACAGCATCACACACAGCTTGCAAGTACGACTTTCGACGACATCCACGACTTCACCGCTGTGCGCGAGAACAGCGTTTTTTATTTTAGTCGAAAGTCGACTCCTTCGTAACGCCTTTCACGCTCCGGAGACATTCTACTGGAATAAGAGAGGGCGTATCACAGTAGAAAGAGTAAAACGGTTCATTGTTGTTGTTGTTTTCTCACATTAACTCTTGTCAAAAATCTAGAGTCCGTGGTCACACAGAGGTGCTGGAGCCCTAGGAAGATCCGAAAAACCAAGTGAAATCAAAATTCGTCAGGTTCATATTACGGTACGAGTTTTCCGGTTCTCCGAAACCTAACCTGGACGGCTGATTACCGAGCGTTTTTCAGTAGTGCGATCATATAATAAAAAGTTAAAAATACACTACAACTGTGAGATCGAAGTGTTCGTCGACACTCATTTTTGCAAGCTGTGCGTGATATTCCGATCGCGCGACTGTATATAAAAGCGTTATCCTTCATGTTGATTTTGGTCTGCTCGTTCGTCGGAACCCAACAATCCAACAATTCATCGACTGAACTAAGAGTAAGTACATGTCCAGGACTACGGAAATCTACTAAAAAGCGTGTGTACTCTGCAAAGCACACCCTTGCAATACCGGACATAGAAAAAATGGTGAACAGATATATCATATCAAAAGTGACCGCATAAAAACACACACCCTTGCATTATCGGCAAAAGCGGTGGTGAACAGATAAATCATATCATAAGTGACGGCATCAAATAACGAAGGAATAAGGCGAAAATAACGAAGGAACGCGAGCAACAGCGTCACGTCAAGAGCAAGAGTCAAAAGAAATCAAGAGCATGAACGGAATATAATGGAATGGCAAGAGCAAGAGCAGGACCAAAAATAAACCAAGAATACTTGTACTAACAAAGAACAAGTAATGAAGCAACTAAAGCCAGAATAAGTCAGTGAGCGTGTAAGAACATGCCGAGGGGACAAAAAAAAAGAAGGAACACGAGCAACAGCGAGAAAGGAAACACAGCAACAAGTACAAAAATAACAAACGAACAGAAGCGAGGGAAACAACATCGACACCACGCAAGAACGAACGCGTATGAACAAAAAAAGAAACATCGGCAAGGGCAGCAATAAAACCAGCAGTGGCAACAACAACAACAACAGCAACAACAACAACAACAACAACAACAACAACAACAACAACAACAACAACAACAACAACAGCTACGCAAGCTGCTGTTAGCAAAATCAAAATCAAATTCCCCGAAAAACGGAGAAAATTATCGACATATTTACATTCCGCGATGACTATCGATCGTGGATATTCACTCCATATTCAAGCAGTACGCCTAGAAGCTTAGGCCGGGTAAATTTTCAGGGAGGTTCAAGCTTTCCAGGGATTTTTTTACAAGCGTGAGGAGGGAAATCGCCTTCCGAAATTCGGATGATTGTTGTCCACAGATCGGAACAATTAAAAAAAAAATCGAACGCGACGCAGCCCATCCGCAAGTCTCTCGCCCGTTTCTGGACGCTTTTCGGTCCGGGTTGAGGTGAGGGTTGGGGTTTATAGGGTTAGGGTTAGTTAGCGGTTGGGTCTACGTCCTTCCCTCATCGGAACCTGGCACAAACAATCGTGGCAATCAAATAACCCGATCCCAGTACGACCTATCCAAAGTAGGTTCTAGGGGTCTTCCATTCAATGCCGGACGATGCAATTGCACGTCTTGGTTCCAAACGAACCCCACCGTTTCCGGTCGTCTTCAGCGTCCCCCGCGAAAAGGAGGCGGCGCCTACTACAGTGACACCACTTGCCGCTGTAGCGCCGGTATGTGCACAACAGAGGGAAATACCGGCACTACAGAGGCAACCGACACTACTTCGCATACTGCCACCACTGGTTGTTTCATCTGATTTCACAGGCACTGTAGCAGGGCAACCGGCACTACTCGAACCGCCTTATAGAGGACCCACTATTGTTCTTCGTATACTGCCACTGCTGGATGTTTCCATCTGTGCCAAGCGATTTCACAGGCACTGTAGCGGGGCAAACGGCACTACTCGAACCGCCTTGTAGAGGGACCACTACTGCAATGCACACGTCTTGGTTCCAACCAGCACCACTCTTTTCCGTCATCGTAGGCGTACTTTACAACAGGGACGTAGTATTAATAGTAAACTGGAACGTTAAAGCATGAGAGTAGACGACCGGTGTGTTCTACGCAAGTGGATGCCCTTCACCTCAAACTAATACTATTTCCGCCCATCTACATCCAGCACAACCCGTGTCCGTGCCGATGCCTCCTGCAGAGACGAGCTCTGCTACTGCTGTGGCCACAAACTACAAGACAGAGATACACATGGGAAATCCAGCAAGGTGATTTTGGCCACGCAATGCCAACCGCAATGCGCACGGTGGTGTAGTGTACAGGTTGAATTATCACCCGTCGGATCCTCAACTACGGTGAAACACGCCCATTCGGACGTACGAGTACAATTCGATGCAAACCTGTTGAAAAAAAACTGCCGATCATAGCATTGACCACATGAAGCAGTCCGAGCTGCTGCCGGTGAAGGTAAGAGATGTGCTCGAGCTGCAACGCAGGAAGCCGTGAGGCAACCGTGAGGCATGCCGATACTCGAATTGCCTCAAGCTTTTTCTAGGTGTTTGACTAGATCGCGCTCGTCGCTTTTTGGTCTGTATCCATGGGTCTCAAACGGGTTAACAGAGGGGTACCCCAGGTGGAAAATACCTGTTTAAACGCATTTACAACTGGAAACCCGTTTTGGGAAATAGTTACTTGTAATTAGTATGGAGGGGGGATTTTGGGCTCCAATGGGGTTAGGGGTTATAACCTACTTTGGGACTTTAAGAGGGGAAAATCGACCAAAATAAATTGACGATTACAGCGTCGATCCCACGAAACAAAGCGGGATTTGCTGGGGGGGGTTGGGGGGGGTGCCTTAGGGGTTGGTTGGTTGGTTTACGTCCGGATTCCAATCCATGAGTTTTACGACACGCCCGCAGCGACATACTACACATGCCGCTGTGCGCTCACTCTAACCGGTTAATAAGGGCGCAGACTGCCGCACATCTTACTGTTGAAAAAAAAAAGGAACAAAAACACTTCAGCTGTGAGGTCGACCACAGAGGATTTTGATAAAAACTCAGTTTTGCAAGCTGCGGTGTGATGTTTCGATCGCGCGTGTTACGGGGTGTGTATACCCTCGTGAAGGATACAGGTCAACGACTCCCCTGCTAACGCCAGGGTCAAAAGGACCAAGACGTTCAGCCTTATTCTGCGCACGGAAGCTGTATAGCCGGCATTGAAGGGAATGAAACCATACATCTGTGGAACTCAGTATGCAAAAAACAATGCTGTTGAAAGGGGTAAAAATACGGACCTCTCTAAAGCACGTGCAAGAGAAGCACTACCTTACAGTCGGTACCCCGGTTCGAGAGCGCCCCGTGACAAGCCGAAACATACGCTCTTAACGGCAAAGCGCTCTTGTCTGTGGTGGAAAATAAATAGCCTTTAGTGTGGCGGGACATGCCGAGTTGGCTGCTCTCAACTTCCGAACGCTCTTAACGCGGATGCTCTTGAATCGGGGTACCCACTGCTGTACACAGTAGGGGGTCCCCCACTAAAGTGGTGGTGTGCCAGAGCAGCATGACCGCCTCATTGGGAAAACCCGCCTTATTTATTGAAATTATTATGAATGCGTCAGCTGTGACTTCGACAAATTCAGGGTCGATGTGTCGATGTTCATGATGTTTGATCCAGGTTATGCGTACGAGGTACCATTCCGCAGTCGTGCCGAGCGATATTGACCGCCTTACTGTTGCATATCGGGATACCGTCTCACTCAAACCGCCTTATTGGGAAACCCCCCTTTGTACCGAGAACTCCACAAAAGAGAAATTCTCCCTTATACCGAACGTGCGTGCTTGAGACTGACTTCAAGAAACCTTCACCACATGTACAGTACGCTTTCTATGAACACCTTAACCCCTTCAGAGCCCCCGAACCCCTCCGTATACTAAATCCAAGTAATTTTGTCCCCAAAAACGGGCTTCCAGTTGTAAAGGGGTTAATGGAAGCCGTTCATGCTATTCACCGAAAGCGTGCTTCATTTTTCTTCACCCGACATCGCTCATCCAAGTTATAAACTTGGTCTTGCAAAGAGAGCGCGGCATCCCGAACGCGAGCGGGTCTACTCTGAATTCGCTCGATACAAGAGGGGATTTCGGGCTTTTCACCCTAAACCTCTCTCGAAACTCAAAAGCGCGACAGTACACAGTTGCGCCAAGCTATTGAGACCTCTCCGAAACCTTCACTTCCCTTGATCCCGTTGGGGATTCAGAGGGGAAAAAAGGCCAACAAACATGGACGATTCCAGAGTCCATCACAACAAGCAGCCCGGGACGCCGGGTAGAGGGGGGGGGGGGGGTTACTCAGTTTGTACATGGCCGTAGTCGTATGACCATAGACCCTCGCATCCCTACTGCACCGGGATGGAGCACGTCGGGTTTTCACCAACCAAGCAGACATTGCTTGCACAAAGCGCGAAGCGCCGTGAGGTGTTCGGCGAGTCGCATGAAGGGTGAACCGGGTAGATGGGGGGGTGGTGGTCACTAGTGTGTTCCCCAATGTGTTCACTATTAATAGTGTATTCACGAGTGTGTTAAGGCGCAACGGTAGGAACTATACGGCACAAGCACCGCATTCCCATGCTCTTGCAGGCCAGATGTAGCTACCAAAGACGTGATGGAGGGCGATGTTATCCGCCGCCTCCGTCAGTGCGCACTATTGTATTATGGCAGTTCCGACACAAAACGTATCACCAACATTCAAGCAGCCCGCGTTGCTTCGGATGGCCTATTCTGTAAACGTCACTTTCATCTGTCGATGTTTCCAAAGGGATGAATATTTCCACCTCAGAGGGAAAAAGCCGTCAAAAACATCTTGTTCGTTTTCGGTCCATACACTGGAATCAAGGCAAGAAAGGGTTAAAATCAAACTCTCGCCAACCGTAACCGCGACTGTGATCTATTCGTGGCTCTCCTCATGCCAGGTAGCAGAAACGTCCGAACAAAAATCGAGGCTTTAATGGAATACCATGGATCTATTAAAACTGGTGTTACTACTACCAACAGTACGGGATACACTCGCGGGTATGCAGAGATATACTCGAGTGTCACCAACATCCAACAGATGTGGCTCCCGGGTAGCCCCCTCCAGTCCACACCGTACAAAACAAACCATTGGAGGTGTTCACTACAGTGCACTCGTTTTACAGCGGAGAATGTCCGACCGGCAGGGGGTTTCCATTTGTTGAGGCATTCAGTCGGGCATCACAAATCCTGAAAACTTTCGACCCGATATTCGGGCCGAGAAAAAAAAAAAACGTCCGCGCTCTTGTGCAAGCACTCAAATCATTCGGGCAGAGGTTTTCGATTGTCCGAGGGGGTACGTAAATGAAAACAGTGCTCTATTATAGGTTTTCGATTGTCGACGCGTTATTTCGTTCTGAAGAGTTTCTGTAATTCGACAAATTGGGCGCGTTTCCGGGCGGAGAGGCAGGGGGTTTCCACTTGTTGAGGCATTCAGTCGGGCATCACAAATCCTGAAAACTGTCGACCCGATATTCGGGCCGAAAAAAAAAAAAAACGTTCGCGCTCTTGTACAAGCACTCAAATCATTCGGGCAGAGGTTTTCATTTGTCCGAGGGGGTACGTAAATGAAAACAGTGCTCTAATATAGGTTTTCGATTGTCGACGCGTTATTTCGTTCTGAAGACTTTCTGTAATTCGACAAATTGGGCGCGTTTCCGAGCGGAGAGTGTCGTGTGTCGTGTACTATACTGCAGTGCTGTGAGCTCACAGTGCTCGTACGCGGTTGCTAAAATCAATCTTGAAATTTAGGGCAAACACGAGGCAGGGATGAACCCACTGGACTTGAAGACTACCCTGCGGCAAGCCCATTTAGGTGGTATGATCTCTGCTACTGCTCTTCTTCGACTCACAGCTTTGGCGTTCTGTGTAACCACCAGTATTGGATAACGACCTTCCAAAATTTTTGTGCAACTACTACTGTATATTACTGAAACATACTTGTACCAAGCAGCTTGCAAAGTTGAGCTTCAACCATTCAATCGGTTGTACTCAAATCTGGCGTTTTTGAAAAAAAAGTATTCTAACGTCAGCGGTGAGTTTATCACAGGTCACCAGCGAATGAGGCAACCATGTCTTACACAAACCAAGCACAAAATATACACGTACACGGGTTGACTATTTAGTCAGGTTGACCTGGGCCTTGCTATTTCTTGCGTCGCCCTCGTTGCTAAATAAACACGACTCAGTCGGGAAATATTGTCTTTACTAATCATTTTCTCGTCTCTACTACTATGATATCATTCACCTAGCACTGTATGCTGCAAAAAATATTCCACACCAATTCCAAGTCGTTTTCTTTCGTGACAAGCCGATGAACCTGATACCGTCTCCCGAAAAGTCCTGACCCTTTTGCGGCCCATGTACAGCGACAAAAAAAAACAGTGATCGCGACATGTTCAAGCGTCCGCGAGTAGCGTGACCGAGTAGTACGAGTAGGATTAAGCCTACACCCCCGTCCTGTACGGCGCCGTGCAATGTTGTACGATACTTGGGACACCAATGTTAGTCATCATCCCCAAATCACCAGTGCCCGATGCCGTAATCATCTACTTTCATCGTCAATCGTTCCCTCTCAAGTATCAACGGGGTCAACGCCTTTAGTGCTGGAAAGCCGTTGTGAGGACAAAATTACTTGGAATTAGTACAGGGAGGGGTTCAAGGGCTCCAAAGGGGTGAAACCGGATGGAGTCTCAAAAAAGGGGGTACACTACTGGGTGTATTCTCGTTTACGCCGCGCCGGCGCGTGTTCCGGAAATCGGAAAATTGTTGAAAAAAATGTGGGCCAGCGCAACAGCGCAGCATCTATTTTATTCCCTGGTTTGCGAGAGTCGTGGTTTCTAAAAAAAATGCGCCAGCGCAATAGCGCAACCCCCTATTTCATTCCATGGCTTCAAGCCGACTCAACCGGAGTTCTACCCCCGAAATTCCACGACCGGCCACGGAGATTCACATTACACGATTCTCCATACTATCAAAATCAATCAACGCACTAAAGTAGACAACAGGTGCAACTATCCTGCTGAGCGAGCTCCCGGCAACAGCTTGTACTATCTTGTCTTTGGTCAACAGCTGGGTCCCAACAGGAAAGTATAGTATCACGTTGTCTTACCAGACTGTCCACCAGTGTAAGGAACCAGGACCTGCTGCATTCCACCCTGTTGCTGCTGCGGCGGCTGCTGTTGCTGCTGAGCCATCCCGCCACCGAACCCCCCCCCTCCCGCCCCCTGCATGCCTCCGTATCCTCCCCCTCCCTGCGTCGAAGATTCGGAGACGGGGCACGAAGACTTACGGGTAAGTGCATGTAAGACAACAAACTGCATCGCTCGCCCAACAGACGTACAGCACACCAGATACTTGGGTATGGAAAGTTACCGACGGCATCTTCTGTTCAATAGACGTAAGAAACACCCTGATATGGCAAGCTACCGACGGCAGCGTTCGCTAATTAGACGTAACGCATAGACGGGTATGGTAGGGTAACCGACGGCATCGTTCGCTCAATAGACATGAGACGCAGACGGGCATGGTGGAGTAATCGGCGGTATCGTTCGCACACGTCGTTGCTACGGCTACCGACGGCATCATTCGCATACCCGGGTACGTATGGTACATTTACCGACGGCCTCGTTTGCTCAAGAGACCAAAAGCATACTTCGAAGCATACGGTAATGGTAAGGCTACCAAACCCATCGTTCGCTCAATGGCCTTGAGACATAATGTAGATCGGTATGTCACGATTACCGACGGCATCGTTCGCATTACCGGGTGTGGTCCGGTCGGCATCGCTCGCTCATGGCACAACTACCGACGGCATTGCTTGCTCAACAGACCAAAAGTCTACGTAGACAGGTGTGGTAAGGCTACCAACGGCATCGCTCACCCAACAGACGTGATGCACAGACGGGCATGGTAACTTACCGACGGCGCAGTTCGCGCAATACTGTACGCAACACTACTTGGACCTCTTCGCAGTCGAGACGACAGCATACGTGAAACAAAAGGACGATTGCAGCATCGACAACACGAAGCACAACCCAGGGTGTTTCGTGTGGTCAACGCTGCGATCGTACTGTTGCTCGTCTGTTTCGCCCTCTCGAGTCTTGAGAGGGTTACAATAAGCGATGCCGATTACAACATTGCGCGACACATGCCGTCGGCAATCGTTCCATACCCGTCCATGTCTTACGTCTATTGAGCAAATTATGCCGTCGGTCGCCCTACCACACCCGTCTATGCCTTTCTTCAATTGAGCGAACGATACCGTCGGATCATAATCGTATTATTCCCGGGTATGTTACGATACCGACGGCATCATCCGCATGCCCGGGGATTATACAATAACCGGCGGCATCGTTCGTTCAATAGACGAAAGGCATATCGTAGACGGGTATGGTACAGCTACCGGTGGCATTATTCGCTCAATAGACAAAATACATACTGGTAGACGGGTGTTCGTGGGGACTTTTTCTTGTGCACAAATTGACTTGCGGAAAGTGCGAGAGCGTGAGTTAGCAACACTCGATGAAAAATCGACGAGCAGTGGGATTGCTAAAAATTGAAGGCAAGAACCGGGGGGAAGAAGGGACGACACCTGTGACCACGGCTTGTCCAGAAGCTGAAAAGTAGATGTGTGAAAAAAAAAAAAAAAAAAAAAAATGGTGCATACGGGTGCCGACGAGGTCGTTCGGCATCAATGGCGTACTCGGGTTATGCTACGATTGTCGACGGCATCGTTCGCATGCACGCGTATGGTACAAATTCCGACGGTATAGCTCAATAGACGAAAGTCAGACGGGTATGGTAAGGCCACCTACCGCATCGTTTGCTCAGATGACGCTGGTACGGCACGATCACCGACAGTACCATTTGCTCAAGAGACGCAAGAAACAGACACGTGTGGCAGAGCTACCGACGGCATCGTTAGCTAAAAAAACGGAAGGCCCGACACACCGAAGAGACACATAGACCGGTATGGCAGCGTTCACGGTTATGGAAGGACCACCGACGGCATCGCGCGCGCAACAGACGTCTACAGCATGAGCCAAAAAATCTGAATCATGGTAAAATAGGCCAGCTGAGGAAATAGAGCACAGCAAGTAGCCCGCCCGGTCATCACTGTTGCTGCTGCTGTTGCAGAAGACGTCGCACAGCAACAAAAAATGTTAACCTATTGAGCCAAAACAAAACCATAGGCACAAAAACAGGTTGCAATAATTTTTTACGACGGCACACAGATTTGAATACAAACCACACAAAAATCATGTTTAGAACCTTGTTTCTATCAAGCAAAGCGAATCGTAGTCATTCCATAGACCGCAACAAACTATCACGTGACTGTTTACGTACTCCGTTTTCATGAAACCTAGCAAAAACCAAGTCCAGTCATTCCATTAGAGTGCGTGCTCCCTGAATATGCAGCTGCGTAAGGGTTCAAAACCTTGAAACCGTTTTTACCCTTCGACTAGCATACACCTCACGCTTACACCTTGCAAAGCGCCTGTTTGACTTGACAAAAACCTCTTCCCATTTCCACAACCGTGTTTGCTATAAAGTATAGACCATATACCTTCTGACCACATACCCCTAAAAAATAAAAAATAAAACGCAGTTCAATCTGTAACAAAAACTCTGCTTATTTCCACCCACCTGTTGTTGCGGTTGCTGCTGTTGCTGCTGCTGGGCCCACTGCCCGCCCGCCCCTCCCGCCCCATAGCCGCCTCCCCCACCGCCACCGCCACCACCCCCCCCTCCCGCGAAACCGCCATCATCGCCTCCACCAAACGGAACAAGTGCCCCCGACATGACGCCTGCAGGCGCAAACGGGTCTACCACGGCTGCTAGTGGCATTCACGCCGTGGCGAGGGGGGTGAAGCGATTCGAAATACAATAAAAGGAGTTCCACGCCGAAGAGGGGAAGGGGGGGAGGGAGGAGAGAGGGAGGGGGGGGGGGTGAGTGTAAATCCTTTCACAAAAAACTACAAAATCAATCTCACACCATTTCAACAACAGCAGTATGTCCCACTAAACGAGCATACAGTTCCCATCAGGACTAAGGATGACACGCAGATTGGTGAAGACTCGGTTTCAGCGATGCATTTCGTCGGCACGCGACAGCGCCCAAGGGTTACTGCCATGATCTGGAGGGGTGCGGCGCGGTGCGGTGGGGAGCAGTGTTGCGTGGCGCATTGCTCTTTCCCCCAATGGTATCACAAGGAGAGAAGATTGGGGCGGGCCGTGCGCTATTGTGCGGCGATGCAGCGTGGTGCGGAGCGGTTCTCACAGACAATTACCGCAACGCCCACACAAAAATACATATACATTTTACTCACGCTTGGCAGGAATCTGGTTGAGCGGAATGTTGTTGTACACCGGTTGCTGCTGCTGCATCTGTTGCTGCCCGTTGCCCGCGCCTCCCACCCCGCCGCCCAGGCCTCCTCCGTCCTGATCCTTCTTAAAACCCTGGATCACGAACGCGTCAATGCCGTCAAGGCCAGGCTTTGCCGCCGGCGCCGGCGGCACGAATCCGTTCGAGGAGATCTGCTTCATACCCATCTGCTGTTGCGGCGCCCTGCGAGATTTTCATTCACAACCGTATTGGTCATGTGGGGCAAAGGAAAGGCTGAGTACAACTAGTACGCGTATGTAATCACTTAAGAAACTCTAATATGTTGGGCCAGGCTAAAAACTTGTTGTGGGGCTGGGCATGTCCTACACCATTTTTTGCAAAACAAAAAAAAAATGTTTTCGCGGTCAATTTTTATGCCAAAAGTCGGACTAGTTTACCAAAATTGTGTCCACGCTATCAATCTGTTCCAACACCCATGCTTTCGTATTGCTGTCGCGTAATGCCGTGTTCCGTTCGAAATCGATCGCCACCACCTGTGTCGGACACATGGTGTTATGCTAGGAAACGGAGATGGGTACGAAGCATTTGCGGCGTACAGAGAGGCGGTGGTGTGCCAGAGCAACATGACCGCCTTATAGAGGGAAGCCGCCTTATTCATTCCAGGTAATGAGTGCAATTCCCCAGTTGCGCCAAGCGATTTGGACCGCCTTATATAGAGATACCGCCTTACTCAGACCGTACTGTTGGGGGACCCCTGTTGTAGAACAAAGGAATTGCAACCACGTTTCGATGACACTTTTTAGGGGTTAGAGTTGTATCCTGTTCGTAGAGGGGAGAAAAGGTTCGCAGCGGGAAAAAAAGTTGGGAAAAACAAACTTAAATGATTACGAGAGATTGCCAAGTTTAATCACTGAAAACTAAAGTGCTTGTTGGTACAGAAAGAGCAATTGCTGCATATCTGTAGGGGTCGCATCTTGTCTTGTCCTGTCCAACCGTATCGTACCGTACCCTACTACACCTCACCCTACTCTACCCTATGTCCTGCTCTCCCCAACCCCGGTAGCCTTCGCCAATTTCCCACCAAAAAAATACCAGGTATCGGATATAACTCCGGTAGCCTTCGTCAAATTCCCACCAAAGAAATATCGGAGATAGAGTGGAAAAAGAGTGTTCGGCTCGAATAAATCCTGACAGAGCTCCGATGGGTACGGTGGGGATAGGGGTTAGGATTCAAGGTAAGGTATTGGGTGGGGTACAAGCATGGGTTGGGGCTTGGGACATTTTGGTTAGGGTTTTAAGGTAGGGCAATCGGAACCTTTCGAAGTCACCCTCTCACAATATACTGAAACCACATGAGGCTAACTGTCCATTTAAACACTTCCATACTTCACTTTTTATCACATATTAGCGGTGGGAACGCGGGGAAGGAAAGTCTACCACGCTATCCTACCCTACCGTGTACCCCACCCTACCCCATCCTCCCGGTACTCCACACTACACTATAGACTACTCTACCCTACCCTACCCTACGGTACCCTACCCTACCCTACCCTACCCTACCCTACCTTACCCTACCCTACCCTATCCTACCCCACCCTATCCCTACCCTACCCTACTCTTCACCCTGAAAATGACGATAAAATCATCTGCCATTTCTTGGTCGGCTGATGACAAATTTATTAACCGAACTACAGCAATGCAGGGAGCACTCTACGACGCGTGCGCATGATGCTACTGCAACAGTTTACTGTACTGCTGGACTAGAGAACCGCAGCTTAGGTGCTGGTACGTCGCAACTGAGCTATAAGGCAAGCGTCCTGCATGACCTTACTCGAACGGTTGCGCGCGCACGTCACAAACATACCTGTACGGCACTATGGTACTACCAGGCACAGATGTCGGGAGACGGTCAGTCGAGGGAAAACGTCCAGCAGCCAAGGGTGTCAAACTGATCATTCCAGCCTGAAACCTAGTAATTTGGCGTCAGTCAAGGTAAATGACCGGACAAATTGCCGTCCGTACCGGCGTCAAAGTGCCGTTCTCCCAAAAGGTCAACGAAGTAGAAATACCGTATAATATGATACGCACAAGGAACTTACAAAAAACACCTGAGGACGTGTCTTGACCTGGTTTAGACCCTAAAATCTCGTTCCAAGTGGGCCGTTCGGTTCTGCTGAACAAGATTAACTACTCCAAACCCCAAGCACTTACTCTTCCTCTTCCACAATTCACGTTCAAGATAGAAAACGCCAGGGGTCTTTTCGATCTGATCACCAATCAGCAGTAATCCTACAGTAATAGGTTCCAAGAGTCCCAACGCCTTCTTTCAATCATACCTGGTAGTTACGACTAGCCGGTTAAGACACACCGTCAGCTGTGAGATCGAGCATTGCGTCGAAACTCGCATTTTCAGGCTGTGGGTGGTACTTCGATCGCGCGTGCTACGCGGTGTTTATTTCATAAAAAAAAAATGAATATTGGTATTCATGTAAAATATGTCCGCGTGAAAGAGAGAGTTCGGTGACTCCACTGAATGCCAGGAACTACTTACTCAAAGCACCAGGGTCAACAGGACGGTTTTCATGTTTCGTAAGACCACACTAACGCGATTCGGGGCACGCGACAACGCATACGAAACATGATACGCTTGTTGCTGCGGATGATATCATATATTAGCGCATTTGCCAAAATTGAAACTAACCGGGTGATGACGAAAAGGCACAAGAGAGTCCACGGTATCCAGTTATCGCCCCACAACGAGGTCAAATCGTCAAATCCATACAACCCGCAGCGCGTGGATCACAGCAGTAGCAGTAGCATATCAGACGCAGCATGTCAAGATGAATTTCAACGAAATTCTAGATCTCACATTTATATCGTAGCTCAGGTGTTTTCTTAGTTTGACAAAAACTACAAGTCGATTTGGGTAATTTGCTGCAGAAACCACCGCCAGTCCAAACCAACAAAATCGACGTGTCCAAGTCCGTAGCAAAGATGTCTTTAGTAGAAAGTCGCCAGGGAGAAATGTGCGAGCAGCGAGAGCTCCTCCTCTCGTGCGCGAGGTCGACCCTATCTTGGCGCTGGTGTTGCTTCGGGCGTGTGTTCACTTCACAGCCCCGCCCGATTCACTTCCTTCCTATCCCAATGCTCTCCTCCATTCTTGCGACAAAAAACAATCTCTGCCGGCCAACTCCTGTTCTCTGTTCCAGTCATTAGACAAAACTATCGCGCGGGACGGGTTCAAATAAACCCACCTCTACTCGTACTTGTGGGTGATAGGGCTTCACTCTCTCCTCGTTGCCGAAACCAGCATACTCCTGGGTAACGGTCGCCCCAACGCAGGCGGCAGCTATCAGCTTTCCACAACGATGTCGATCTTCCCTCGCACATAAACCTACCCTATCCAATCACGCCCTACCCTACCCTACCCTACCCTACCCTACCCTACCCCACTCTATCCTACCCTACCCTGTCCTGTCCCACCCTGTCCTATCCTATCCAACACTACCCTACTCTACCCTGCCCCTACCCTACCCTACCCTACCCTGACCCTACCCTACTCTACTCTATCCTTCTTCATCCAGACCAGGCCGCAGGTATTACGTACCAGGTACCACATTATACGAAGTGCGCGAACCAGGAATACGTTGTGCCCGGCGCACCACCATTGACCCAACAGTACGACGAACCCAGCCTACAATAAGCAGGGACCCTACCCCACCCTATCCTACCCTATTCTACCCTACCCTACCCTACCCTACTCTACCCAATCCTACCCTACCCTACTCTACTCAGTCCTACCCTACTACAGGCCCAGACCAGGCCGCAGGTATTACGTACCATATTACGCGAAGTGCGCGAACGAGGAATACGTTGCGCCCGGCTCGCCGCCATTGACCCAACTGTACCACGAACCCAGCCGTTACTTCAGTCACATCACGGTAGGGGTTGTAATTTTTATAGCCAAAAAAAGGTATACTGTCCGGGTGAGCTCAAGTGGGAACTACCGGTTAGTCATTGATCAAGTAATTTCACGAGTACAATGGTTTGTTTTAGGACTGAGCGTATAGAAACGTTGGTCAGGCTGCGGGAACGAATGCCCTCGACGTCATGTTTCGGGTGATAATGGTGAGATATTGACCTAGCTCCTCATGTAAGGAGCTCAGAAATTTCTCAGAATCTGCTGTGCAACCCTACCGAGGGATGGTTCAGCGACAAGAAGAGGTTGCTGTGGTTGTTTTTGTTGTTCTCAGCATTCCCTCTAGTGCGTGGTCGCAGGACTATACGATAGGTTGGGTCACCGAAGACAGAATCGCTCGTTGCGGGCAACCATAGCCTTATACCGCCGTGATGACACCCGGCGCGCGCGCTCGCGAGGGCAGGCACGGGGCATGGACATTGCAGACTATGGGGTTCTGGATATGATATCGAAACTTTGAAAAAATCCAGCGATACATCGAGAATATTGAACATAAAAACATATATCGCATATCATGGACCGCGTTTGGCCCTCCACCCCCGGCATCCCCGAAACATGTACCTGGTTCCAGGTATTCTGGTAGATAGTGTACGAAGCCACTTGCTGATGATGCAGTCTAGTGCTGAACGAAAAGTTGCGACAAAAACTGCTGTATCGATCGCGTCGACTCTATTTTTCGCCTGTTATACATTGGCATCGGTTCCAACTAGATCAACGTTCAAAACCACATTAACACCAGTCGCAGCAGAAATGACGGGTTTTGCCGAACAGAGTCGAAAACACGTTGTGTATAACCCATTCGGGGCATCAGAGGGGAAAGCCCACGAAACAAACTCACGGCTACAACATCGACCCCACCAAGCAAAGCGAGTTGCCGGCTTAACGCGTTTACAACTGGAAACCCTTTGGGGGGGGGGGCAACCGAGCCATCCCACGATAGGCGTGCGGCAGATTCCAAGATGTTTCCGAGCTCCTTAACATAAGGAGCTAGCTCAATATCTCACCATCATCACCCGGAACATGACTTCGAAGATATGTGTTCGCGCAACCCGACCAGCAATCATATGCGTGACTGAGTCCTGAAACTATTACACTCGAAAAATCATCATATTAACCGGTAGTTCCCCACTCGAGGAGCTCAACCGGACAGGTGTACCTTTTTTAGGCGAAAAAAAGTGCAACCCCTGCCGTGGGATGACCCAACTTTGCTGAGTGTATAGGAAGGGGTTTTGGGCCTCTAAAGGGGTTAACCCCTTTACAACTGGAAACCCGTTTTCGGGGACAAAATTACTTGGGTTTAGTATAGGGAGGGGTTTGGGGGCTCCAAAGGGGTTAAGAGGTCTTTTGGGAGACAATTTACTTGGAATTAGTATAAGGAGGCGTTTTTGGGGCTATAAAGGCGTTAAGCGGGTGGTCCGAACACGTGAACAAAAAATGCAATCCAAGGGGCTGCACGACACCAAAGACATAAAACAACCACAATGCTACCCATCCTGTTTTGCGATGACACCATTTTCCCTCTGAACTTTATAGCTATAAACTGACGTAAATTGACGATTACAGCATCGATCACGATAAACAAGGATGTTGGCTAATTGGAGGGTGGTTGGTATACGATCTAAACTACAGTCCAGTGAATACCACGACACGCGCGCAGCGAAACAGGAAGCATCCCGCAGCGTGCCCACACTAGACGATCAATAAGGCCGCACATCCTGTATTATTTTATCGCGTTTTTTGGGTTCTAAAACGGTTAACGCGCGGTTATGAAGGTCAAACATCTCCATTGGTGTGATATCCATGTGTGTGATCTCGATTGGTGCGATCTCGATTGGTGTGATCTCGACTCAGATGTGACCATGTTTTGGGTCCCAAAACGATCAACCCTTTGCTACCCGGACTCAAAGTTCCACATTAAATCCAAGTAATGTGTACCAAAAAACGTGGGTGAACGAAAATCAAGAGGGGTCGACGCGTCCTTCGCCCGGATGCTACTGTTGCATCCCTTAGACATTGTTTCTCGGATATTTACTGTATAACACGCACGACATCACAACCCGGGGAATAACATCTGGGCGTTCAAAAATAGCATTACCGCATGTGCTGTTGTGAAAGGCGGAGCTATCTGAGGAGTCCCGGGTGACGAGCACCATATTACACACGGGATCACCGCAAGTTCGGGAATATGATCAGGCTCCCTCTTCTAAGACGCGCGTCTTATCAGATAGAAGCCCGTCTCACTCGCTATATCGCGTCTCGGCAAGTCTTAGATCCATCTTGGCAAATATCACGCGCAGCTTCGGGCGCCTAAGAGAATCATCACGACCACGGCAAAAGGTGGGAACACAACAGGAGAAGCAAAGTTGAATCGACAAAGAAGACACCACCCAGCCGCAGCCGGCGTCAGTGCAGCACCCAAACTTGTTCCAAACGCAACTATTAATACCAGAGGGTTAGGGACGTTGCTGCCTGGTCTGTCCTCTACTCACTCTGTATCTTCGGTGGTGTCCACACCGACATCATCGTCTCAATAGCCCCCAAGGGTGTCCAAAACAAAAACAGAAAGGGCAAAAGCAAACGGAAAATACTCAACTAAAGGGGCAAAGAATGGAAAAAGGGACTGAAGGGAAAAGGGGAAAACCGGTTCAGCGAGGACCCGCATATCGGCGGTGGAAGCACCGCAGTATCGGCTGACACTGCACAACCGAGGGGGATGGAGTAGGCGAGCCAAAAAAAAATAACGAGAGGAAAACACACGGTAGTCGCAGCAGCTTGAGGTTACAGGCAGATTGTACCTACTGGTCGGCCTGGTGCCTTGCTACCCTGTCTTCCGTCTCCTCGTTGCCTTCAACAGCGGTTTCCCTACTCCTCCCGCCCCCCTTTCGGCTTGGTGCGTCACGCTTGCGGGCGGTCCGGCGTTACGAGCTCTTATTTTCCTCCTCTACGTTTCACCTAGCCATGAAACGTTCGGCTGCTTCTAGGATGCCCTGGTACCACTTGCCCGCCTTCTTTGATGCATGGGCACACCGTACGGTATCAACTCCTAAATGCCGTGGGGAATATTCCGTGGAACCTTCGGTGGATCGAAAAACGGCGAGGTCGTCTCTCAGGGTTCTGAGCCAGTTGTTCGGTGGTCCACCTCGTCCCGGGTTTTTTCCACCGGCCATCTGCGAAAACATCCTCCGACTGGGTAATCGCCCTTGGTTTTGCCTACGTTGACCCAACGAAGAAGAGCCGCTGTTTTGGGATGGTTGTTTCGATGCTCTCGTGTTTCGTCTTCTTGAGAGGCTTGGCGTACGAGAGGTCAGTGTGATCCGCACGACGCTGGAAGACAAGGACTCGCCGAACAACTTCGAGGTGCGCCTTTCGGAGCTCGTCGTAGTTAGTTGCGTTGAGGGTTCACGTCACACACCCATACAGCAGGGTCTCAATCACCTCGGCCTTCAGCAGGCGGACCTGCAGGCTGAGCCGGGCGGTCGTCCTATCGTATAGACTTGGACCGAACTGCTTGTAGCATGCTCTCATGAGTCGGACGTGTCTCTTGATCTCAACCATGAGGCTAGCGTCTTAGTGGATAACGCCGCGGTGGTATATAAACTCAATTGTCTGTCTGTATCACTGACCTGCTGCTTCGATAACGAACGGGGGAGCCCGTCATGCAAGGTCCCGTGTTTGCGGCAGCAGGGTCTCCGTGAGGTCTGCTGTTTCGAAGACGGTCACGATGACTGAAATCATTTTAGCAGGTCCCTCTGCCGATTTCGAGACAATGCCTGCGTCGTCGGCGTAAAGCGTGTCCCACACAGCCCTCCCCACGCATGCCAACGGTTCCTAGACTCTTGCCAGTCCCATCGACATCGAGGTGGTGCGCAGGTGATAGACCATGCAGCAAATGCTCCTACTCCTACAGAAGGGTCATCCGAAACCCAACATGGTTACTGCCCCCGATGCTGGTTGGATGGCGTCATCTGTTGTTGCCTGTTGCTGGCTGTCTGCTGTGGCTTGTTCTTCATTTTTCGTTGTGTCGTCCTGCTTCTCTCTTTCTTTCCAACCGCTGCTTCCTTCCGTCTTTTCTTTCTTACTATTCTTTTATTTTATTTCTTTTGTTACTGCAAATGGTGTAGTGCGCTGGATTGCATATTTTGGTTTCTTGCCCGCGGGCTCATTGCGGTTTCTCAGTGCATGGCCCAACCACCTTGCTGCATCTGCAACGTGCATCTATCTCTGTCTCGTCGTTTGTGACCACAGAGCCCGTCTCTCTACGTATGAGGCACCGATACATACATACGCAAGGCCCTCAAGAAGACGAAACACGAGAGCACCGAAACGACGATCCGGAAACGGCGGCTCTTGTTCACTGGGGCAATGGTATGGCAAAACCAAGGGCGACTAACCAATCGGAGGATGTTTGCGCAGACATAGGCGGTGGAAAAAACCCGAGACCAGGTGGACCAACGAACAACTGCCTCAGAACCCTGAGAGACGACCTCGCCGTTTTTCGATCCACCCAAGGTTCCACGGAACATTATCCACGGCATTTAGGACTTGATACCGTACTGTCCACGCAGCAAAGAAAGCGCGCAAGTGGCACCGGGGGGTCCTCGAAGAAGCCGATCGGCTCATGGCCAGGTAGCATGGAGAGGAGAAAAAGAGGAGCTCGAAGCGCCACACAGCCCGGATGCATGACGCACAAAGCCGCGAGGGGGGTGGGGGGATAAGGGAAACCGCTGCTAAAGAAAGCAAGAAGGAGGCGGCAGAAGCGGTAGCAAGGCGCCAGGCCGACTAGTATGTAGAACCCGTCTACGTAACCTCAAGCTACTGCGACTACCTTGTGTCTTGGTCTTTTCTTTTTTGAATCGCCTCCTCCATCTCCTCCGGGGGTAGAGTGTCAACCCGTTAGGGTTGGTAATCAACCAAAATAACAATAATTCATCACGTTTTCAAATCATGATTAGTTCTAATCAAAACCAATTATGATTAGTTCTAATCATAACCCAATCAACTTGTCCTTGAATACTTTGTTATTCTAGCGGTATCGTTTTTAGTATGGGATTCTAAAACTCCATCTATAAAAAACAAAAAAGTATGCTTCTTGGTACGAAATACTAGAATGCTATACAAATGAAGGTTATGGGCTTTAGAAAGCCCATTACAAAATAATCACAAAACGAAAAGAGTACATATTAAAGTCTGAATGCATCGTTTAGGTTTCAGCATCACCACACTAAAGTACCATAGATAAATATACCTCTAGGTTGTAGTATGCCATACTAAGTGCCGCACAAGACAAATGATTAAATAATCATCAATCACGTAAAACACTCAAAAATCAAAATCAAGCCCGTTTATCGGTAAAATACCAACCCTACAGCCGATACTGCGGTGCTACCACCGCCGACATGCGGGTTATCGCTCAATCGGCTTTCCCATTTTCCCTTCTATCCCTCTTTGTTCTATTGTTCCGCTTCTTGTATATTTTAGTTATGTTCCCTTTTGCGTTCGCCATTTCTGTTTTCCTTCTGGGGTACCCTTGGGGGCTATTGACGCGATGATGTCGGCATGGAGACCGCCGTCGAAGATACATTGAGCAGAGGACAGACCAGGCAGCAATGCTCCTAACTCTCTTGTAGTTGCATTCGGCACACAGATTGGCAGTGTTGGTGCTGCCCCGACGTCGGGTGGGTGATGTCGTCTGCTTTGTCTGCATTTTACTTCCTAAATCAGTAGGCTTCGTTTTCGGATCCGGTACGGGGGCGACGATGACGGTATTGGCACCACCGTGCCGTCAGAAACAGCAGTGCGCAGTGCGCAGGTGACAGACCATGCGGCAAAGCTCCTACGCCTACAGCAGTAGGTCATTCGAAACCCATCATGGTTGCCGCCCCCGATGCCGGCTGGATACCGATACCGATCATGTGTTGCCAGTTGCTGGCTGTCTGTCGTGCTTCGTTTTCCATTTTTTTCGTGCCGTCCTGTTTCCCTTTTTATTTCCAGTACTTGTAGATTTTTTTTTACTATTCTTTCTTGCTCTCGTTCTTGGGGCAGACATTATCCAACAGCATGACAAATCATGTTAATACGTATGTACTCCGGAGTATATTTTTTTACAAATGAATTCAGTTTCATGAAAATACACGAAAAATACGCGTCTGATTCTTCTCGTGAAACGGCGCAACAGGAAATAACTGGCAATGTGTTTTAGGTTTCCGAAAACACAAAAGGGTCAACGGACACCCGTGGGCAACGACCGAGACGAGCGATGGCTCGCGTCCTCCACGGAGCGCCACGACCAGCGGTGGGTTGTTTTCGCCGGCAGCGGCTAGGAGGCTATGACCCTAGGCGTCTCTTGGGTGGGCTGGTGCAGCCCCATCGTCCAACACGGGCAACATCGACGGGGGCATATGTAGCGGTCGAACTTCTGAGCGAAGTCATGACGTGGTGGTTAATCGTGTAACTTCCGAGGTGGAGGGTGACGAAAAACTGGGTTTGCGGTAGTCTCGACTGTTTTCGAGGCGTCGCATGCGGTCTAGGCTGTGCTATGGGCCTTAGAAGGTCGTGCTGCGGCTGCTCCGGTGGTCTTACCTATCGCAATGGTGGCTTCTCGCCTCTCAATCAGCCGACGACACGCGACCAATTCGCGTGGCCGGCTTCGGTTACATGGAGCATGCCACGTCTAGGCGCACAATTCCCCAAATTGTATTCAATTTTCCATGGAATTCGATGAAAGAAGCCTTACTCACTTTCTTGAGTTTGATTTTTCGTCAAAATTGTGAAGACGCCTGCTCGGTGATTCATTTTCGAACCAATCAAATGCAAATTCAATTCAAACCTGAAAACAAAAATCGAACTACGAATGTTTATGCTCTTCGATCATACGGGCTCTTAATTCATTTTTTCATTCCTTCTGTTTTACTGCGACAGTCTGGTGTGTTGGCGTGCACATTTTGTTTTGATATATTGCTTCTTGCCCGCTCGCTCATTGCGGTTCGCATTGCATGGTCCAATCACCTTGCTGCATTTGCGATGTGTGTTTTTGTCTGGCAGTTTGTGGCCACAGAGCTCCTTGCTCTAATAACAGGAGACATCGGCACAGACGGATGGTTGGAAAGATCAGTTTGATGTGAAGAACACACACGGACAAATGGTTGTGCTGGATACAATTGGGTGCGCATATCATTTTAAAGTCAAGAACACGCGCATGCACTCGCAGGAGGATTCAAACCGGCATCATTGACTGATAGAGGGGATGAGACTTGCCATCGACGCCCCAGGAGATGCCTGATTATTAATGACACCCACGAAACCCGACCGAATACGAAATTATAATTTACACCGGTGCACAGTTATATAGTAAGCGTTGTTAACCCCTTCAGAGCCCCCGAACCCCACCCTATACTAAATCCAAGTAATTTTGTCCCCAAAAAAGGGTTTCCAGTTGTAAAGAGGTTATCCAATGAAAAATCCCGGCACATCGGTACATGCCAACGAGCCGATCGCCACCGGTGGTCACGTGGTTAGCCTCGAACACTATTAATATTGATACCAGAACTTCGAGTTGAGGATGCAAATCTAGCTGTGGAGATCAGTATTTTCCAGAGACACCAACTGCCGAGAGCGCGTCAAAGTGTGTGGCTAAGCACACTTCGAAGCGAGTCGACGAGGGAAGAAAAAAGTGCTGGATTATTATCGGGATAAAAACAAAACGCGCATACCGTAGTGGGGAGGGGGGAGAAAAGACTGCTTATTGCCCCAGGATCTGCGTTGCATTCTGGGGGTGGACAAGCAGCAATGAAAGTGCAAAGATACTAGATAGGATGAGCAAGACGAAAAAGGAGTGCGTAACCCTGAAAAAGTGGTGAACTTAGCGCTCATCTGATCACTTAAAACACCGTCTGGGACCACTTCCCCTGTCGATTTTACAGCGACAGCTGCAGTTATACATACCTGGCAATATGGGATGCCGCTCGATGGTCAGTACAGAGAAAGTGGCGGAAGTCATGAGTAAGCAAAGACAACCTCTGACAGGGCATTTTGGGCTGCGGCTTGCACCGCTTTGCTTACGATGAAATCAAGGAGTGTACAGCTGCTGTATACATGTACAAAAGTGTATCAATGAAGTACTTACACCATGCCAAAATACTGCTGCTGTCACCGGAAACTGATAACCACGACTACGTTGCTGTAGGCGATGTCTTAATCGCCACTACGGGGACACTTGAGAGCAATTCCCGGGTTTCAGGTCTTGCGTTTCGGGTTAGGATTAGGGTTAGGATGTACCTGGTGAGCTACAACAGGTGCCGGTTTCGAGGGCTGACAGAGCTGCAGAGAAAATATTCGACCGGTCTCGATGGCGTCATGTATACCTCGAATTACGAAGCGTATTGTGGTTAATAAACCCCAAGAGGCGTTGCTGTAGGGCATCGCTGTTATATGCACGCTGTTTTGTGGGAGCTGCCTGGTGCGTTGGAGAGGGCGGATATTAGCGAAACGCAAGAACCGAAACGAGGGGATGGCTCCGAGATGTCCAGGTAGCCGTGACCTGAATCTCGCCTACGTAGTCATGACTTAAATCTGGTCATGAAGTCGCGATTATCACTCCCTGCCTTCACCAGCTGGAGACAACAAAAACACGCCTCCTTCATCTTGCTGGCATGTATTCCATGTGTTCATTTGATTTTAGTGCGCCCAAGGGGGACAATACAGTGGGGGCCCGGTGAAAGAAACGCCAATTTGGCGTTTCATTTTTAGCGTTCCTTGTATGTTTTGCGAACGTTTTCGGCATTCTTAAAAACAGACACGTCAGTTGTGAAATCGACAAAATTAAGGTCGATACCCATCTTTGCAAGCTGCATGGTACACCGGCCGCATGGTTTTTAGTTAGTAAGATGTCACGATTCATCATGTTCATAAAAGTATTCAATATACTCGTAGACAACAGCAGTAATATTTGTAGGGCGGGGCCCTGGTCCAGTATGTACTGGCAGTACTACTGTACTACTGGCTGAGGGGGATGCCAGGGTGCCAGTACTTTGATTGTTTACGAACCTCCTACAATCACGTCTCATTAAACAGCGAAAACCCATCAATATTTACGGTGTAGGAGCAGAGAGGGCACACAGAACAGCTACGAGTAGAGAGGGGACAGCTCAAGAAACCTATAACATTAACTCGATAGCGCGGAATTTTTTGCCTTTTGTTTTGCGCGGAGAATCTGAGTAAACATTATGTTTGGAACAATATTGTATATTATGAAACGGAGAGACGCAAAGCTGCAGAGCGACGCGCAAAGGCTGCGGCAGCGTCATCCACCGTTGGCATCTCTAAGCGGCCGGGGGGAGGGGGAAGGGGGGGGGGGCGGGGAGGGGACTGGGGGAGGGGGGGAGGGGGGAGGGGGGGAGGGGGGAGGGGGAAAGGGAGGAAGGGGGGAGGGGCGGAAGGGGGAGCGTCATGCCCAAGAGACTGAAGTCTGGGTTTGGCCATCATCGTATTGAAAGTTGTGGGCCTTCTAATAGCCGTCCTGACTTCTTCGCCATGTTGCGTTCTCTCCCAGGTGCCATTGATGATGGACGTGATACCCTCTGTTAGCCCAATGCCGTCCTTAGCCAGTTCCTAGGGTCTGCTAGTATGACATTTTTCTTTCTTTTCTTTTTCTATTTCTTTTTTCTTTTTTCTCTTCTTCTTTCCTTGCTTTCTTGTCTTGTCTTTTTCTTCTCTTTGCTTGCCTTTTTCGTCTTGTTTCGTTTTTCTTCTCTTTTCTTTCCTTTCCTTTATCTTCTTTTCTTTTCTTTGTTTCTTTTTCTCCAATTGACTTATGCCTGTCGTGCGTATGCGTAGTGATAGATAGTACGTGTAATATATACGCGGTAGTCTTCCTTGGGTGGCAATCGGAATATTTGGTTTCTCCAGGCGTGAGTAGTGAGACGTATGCACCGGCCTGGACCTGGCACATCGTAGACTGACTCCCGATTTCACTTCTATATGTTTCTAGGTGGAGGCATGAATTGCGTCAGCTGTGATATATGCGTGTACCACCTTGGGTTGTGTGTGTTTTTCCCTGGGGTATTCCTCAGCTCCAGAGTGACTGGAGCCTGTCCTGTGACCACGGACTTGATTATGCGAGTTAATGTGAGAACAACAACAACAATTATAAATATTGTATATAAACGGGTGTGTGCTTTAGTATTCACGTCTCCGAGGCCGCGATTTCACAAATTGTACGAGCGATTCGGTTTGGCACATGTTTTTGAACCCATGTCTCACCTGTTCGGCATCTAGGCTGCGTGCTGCACATGTGCCGTATTGCCGCACACTCCTGTCCATCATACGCTTCGCGCGTCCCCTTACATTTTTTCTTAGTCAAACTACCACTAAAAACATTTGTAACATGGTCCAAAAACGACGCGACCACCAGTGCACTGGTCGGGCTCAGCGAACCGGCATTTAACGCAGCCAGTACATACTGTACTGGCTAGAGCTACGAGTACCAGGGCCCAGCCCTGAATATTTGTTCTTGTCCCTTACGTTTCTCCGCGACCACCAGTGCACTGGTCGGGCTCAGCGAACCGGCATTTAACGCAGCCAGTACATACTGTACTGGCTAGAGCTACGAGTACCAGGGCCCAGCCCTGAATATTTGTTCTTGTCCCTTACGTTTCTCATTATGCGAGACCGAGTCTCACGTCGACATCGCGCAGGTCAGCCGCAACCGAAGATCACTACCATACTACTTTGCCACAAGGGTACTCTAATGTACATCCTCGGGTACACAATTATCAACAATGTGCAGAACGTCTCAGGCCCGGCTGAAGCCGCTGCAGCCGCTGCAGCCGGTACGTACTGCTGTGTGTATACCCCAAGCGCTACGGTGGAAACGAGCGAACACTACTGTGGCAGCTGAAAGTAACCCCGGTATGTCTCAAGACTAGCATAAACTACCGCACATTGAAAAATGGAAAAAACGTACGCATATACAGTATGGTGCATATCAGCACAACATCCAGACCAACGAGGATCAACTCGCCCCCCCTCCAAACTGAAAGCTCCACGATGCGAACATTGGGAGCCTACGCAAGTCCCGACGCCTTTACACCCTCCTGTTGCCCTGCCTCTAGCACCGTCCACGCCCCGACAACGGCGCCCTCGTTGATGCGGTACGACTCCAGCGGTATCTTCAAGCTGTTCGTGCTCCCATCAAAACGGAAAGCCAAGCGGTACGATGTCGTACTCACACGTATTATTAATAATTAGAACTCTGCTGTACTCTACGTGTAATAAATTCCAGAGCTTTCCATGGATCGGATCACTTCTCACGGGCCGGGTCGGATCGGGTCAAGGTGACACAACCCGATCCGACCCGGCCCGTGAGAATTGAAAACCTCCTCAACCGACCCGATCCGACGCGGGAAGTTTCGGACATCACCTAACCCGACCCGACTCGGCCGGCAAGTTATCAAAAACATCTAGGCCCGACCCACAGGCCGGGCCATGACCCTTGAACAGCCCTGGTAATTTCCCCCGGATCAATCCAGTCCTAATCTCGCAAGTACCCTACGTTGTAAATTATATAGGATTATCGTATACCAGGTATATATATGCATGTCACAGCTTTTCTGAACGGGACCACTGCTCCTGCTGGAACGTTGTGACTTTAGCCGTTTCTTACTATGTGCCGCCCTCCGGAACGGCCTCTTTTCTTGTATTGGGTGGGCGTTGACCGCGGCTGTTTCTTACATGACTGGGTCTTACCTTGTTGCCTAGGTTCAGCTGTCTTTGTGACACGCATTTTCATAGTTCCTCCGAAAGTTTGAGCCTCTCTTTCTTGACCCCTTGACGGCCTCAAAATCGCCTATACTACTTCCAAGTAATTTGTCCCCCAAAACGGGTTTTCATGTTGTGAAGGCGTTAACAACATGTTTTTTAAATCCGGGATCCCCACTGCTTTAGGCGTGTATCTTAGCATAGTGCGGAGCAGAATTGAGCCTACACTAAGAACAGGTAGGCCTGCCTCGGCAACATCGATGCCAGGTATGCACGTAACCCATGCCGGCGAGCATTCCGTTTGGAGAAAAAAAAGGAAAGAGATGGCGGAGTGGAAACATGCTATTCAATACGAGTAGCTCGAATCTGTAACACATACCAGGTATACACGAATAGTTGACCGCACGCTGAATCACATCCAGGTCACCTCAAATGCTTTCGTGCACGAGCATAACAACCTCGCATACCAGGTATGCTATGTATGATTGGATATGAATCTCTGAGTAAGCATATACCAGGTACCTGGCCTGGTAGGTACTGGTAATTTTAAGCCTGGGTAGGGAGTTTTCTCCGTCATCACTCCGACATACCCCTCCGTCCGGAAAAATAACAACCGTTTTCGTATAAAAATCGCCATATTAACGGTCCTTATAGTTGCGGTTCCAGTGGTAACCAGCGCAGGAGAGCAAGAGTGAAGTTGTTTCGGTCGATGGTGTATCGTCTCCTCCGCGTAAGAAACGACGAAAAAATAGTCGTTCGTACCCAGTTAGAAGCTACCTGGTACACCAGTAAAGCCAGGCAGCTGTATGCATCGTACAGAGCAGCAGTATTGATATTGCCTCCAAGTAGTAGACTACGTTATTGCAGCAGCAGTAGACGAGGAATACTGACTCGTAAGATGATGCCACAGACAGACGTATGTGCAGTGTCTCGTATTAACTGTAAGTCGATTATTACTACCAAAAACGTCATCAGCACAACACCCAGTGTTCATCAGTCATCTCGGTTCTTCATCAGAGATGCCTGGAGATACGAGTACGTGTATGGTCAACTGATGACTGTAAACTAAACAGAAGGTAAACAGAGAGATCAAAACAAATAATCGCAAAGGGTAGCAGGTAGGTGTTGAACGGAGGAACGCAAAGGAAATGTCAGCGTACACAGAGACGTGTACTGCCATACATAACAAAATGATTCGAAACCGAGAAAAAGAGGAAGAGAGAATGAAGCTGACAACTGACGAGAGATGGATGTATGCTTCCAGCAATCCGTGTACCAGCACCAGGCACGTGCTCATGACCAGCTGGCTATGACACCATTATTGCGTACTCGTAGCTCCAATGTTATCGTGTGCTGAAACAAAGATGCGATGAGATTGACATTGAGGCTTAGATTCTCCCTCTGCCACCCTTCGTTCACTGTTGTTGCAACACGGCCAGAAAGTAAAAAGTTGAGAGTAGGCAACAAGAGAGGCACGGGACGCGGGGCGGGGCATTCATTCGCCGCAATGCCGGCCGGAAGACAGCTATAGGTCGAGCCCTGCACGACAGAGGCGAACAGCAGCGGCTGCCGCACGTAGCACACGCCTGGTGTGTCTATATACACTAAATCTCTATTTTACGCCTGCATCTATAGGATTCTTTCCCGACACCCCTTCTATTGCTGCTACTGCTACTGTTGCCGCTTGCTGCTGTGCTGCTGCTGCTGTGTGCCGCCTAGATGGAGGAACCAACAGCAAACCGAAGAAAAAAAAAAACGAGTAACATCTGCGCTCACGTTTTCGGGGACAAACTACTTGGAATTAGAAAGCGATATTTTAGCAGGTCATTTTGATAGACCGAGTTCTTGCGAAGAGCTCGTTGTAGTCAGAACAGGCGCATAAAGAGGTCGAGTTCGTGAGTCCCTCTAGGGGTGCGCGCGTGGCCGAAAACCCTCCGTTAGCTCACGTTTGGAATCCGGCATCTCCTCCTTGCCCGTTCCATGCCTGGGGAGCTGGCTGCTGCTGCTGTTGTTGCTGTTGCTGCCCGCCCCACTGCTGCTGAGGCTGCTGCTGCTGCTGCTGAGGTTGCCCGAATGCCTGGTTCGACTGAAAATTTTGCTGTTGTTGGGCTCCGTACTGGTCTACAGTCACTCCTCCTCCCCACTGCTGCTGCTGCGGCTGCTGCTGTTGTTGTTGCTGCTGCGGTTGTGCGGCTACTCCGAACCCCCCTCCAGTATTGTTGGCATACATCGCAGCTGAGCGTCTCGTGCCTGAGCACACACAGCAGTGGTAAGGCGGCACACGGTTGCACAAACGGAACAGAGAAAAAGAAAAAGGTGCAAAATGCCCTCGAAGTTCTAAGGAAAACGCCTGAGGGTTTCGACTTATTTTATTTGAGAAAACAATGACCGGTTGCACTTGCGTTTCTTCTTGCGTCTGCCCAAGGAACAACACCACGCGCCCACGCGCTCCAACAACACCACGCCCACGTGCGGTGTGACGGTCTAGATCTGCAGGACTGAAGCTAGCCTGTTTCCTCCGTGAAATCAAGTGTCTTACATCAGAGCTTTCCTTCCTGAAAGCCATGCGCCGGACACATACGAGAAAAGCGAGTAGTGCCGCCGCGATACTCTTTTGCCTCGGAATGCCTGTCATGATCTCTCGCGCTTTCGTACCCCAACTCCCCCAGAGCAACAGACGCTGCGAGAGCCACACCACGCAACTCCGCTTGTCCACCAAGACGCCTTCTTTCAAGCCATCATGGGACTCCCCTCCCCGCGGACCAGCGGGAGCACGCCGCGTGCCGGGTGCCATCCGAGAGGGTGTGCCAGAGGTCGTCTCAACTGCTGCCCAGGGAATGCAAAAGCAAGTCGTTCATGCTGATGATGCAAAATCCATCTCCGCCGCCCGCGCGAGGACACACTCGTACAGCAAGGCTACCTGGCGACCATCACCCGCCAGCAAGAGCAACAGCAGCAGCAGCGCTCAAGACACCCCAGCGGCCGCTGGTGGTGCTTCCCCCTCCACTTCGGTGCCAGCAGCTACTGCTGCTACTGCTACTGCTACTGCTGCTACTGCTACTGCTTCTACTGCTGCTACTTCTACTACAACGCCTGTCACGCCAGCTGCCGCCACCACCTCCCCCCTCCCTTCCGCACAAGAAGCGTCAACAGCACCCCTGCCGAGAAGCGACCCGGTGCAGCCTCCGAAAGCAGAGGCTGTCGAAAGCCCTGCTGCTCCTGCTGCTTCTGCTACTGTTGATGCAGCTCCTTTGGCAGCCCCCCCGACCTCCCCGGCGACGCCGCATAAGCCGACCGGCGGAGGCAATGCGGCCGCCGAAACAATCGCCATTGCAATAGGACGGATGAAGGGTGCCGTCGCTCCGTTTAGTAGTAAAATACTGGACAACATCGGTGAGCAATTACGAAACACCAATTCTTAGTTCGGGCGATCGGTGAAAACGGAGGATGGTGTGTAGTCTACTCCGGTATACCCCCGGCGCACTCTTCGTCGAGGCAGTAAATACACTCAGGAACGACGATGATGAGCGGCAGGTGGGCCGTACGTTGTGATTTGACGAAAATGTAAGGATCTTTTGCATAAATATGAATGTCGTATTCACAAGGTCGTATTCACAAGGTATTAGACTATATATCCATCCAAAGAGGTACGTATGTAGACTATTAATATTAGTATGGCCGCGTCGAATTGTAGCCAGCAGCGAGCAGTTACTACTCTGAACCCGGGTACATGTGGGGCTGCGTGTTGTGTCTAACAGAACGCAGTGACTCCGCCGCAGAAAGGCAAGGCCCAGTGATGATTGTTTCGACGAGTGTCAAATGCTAGGTACGGTGTACTGGTTCGAACGAAAAACTTTTTTTAGCTTTATGAACAGCAGTATCGTATGATATCGTTTTTGATACCTGGTAGTTTTTTTTTTTGTTTTTTTTTATCCTCCGGCGGATGGGGAAAAATAAAGCTTTAGCTCACCACACTTCCACGTATTTTCATACGCGTCGCGTGTCGATTTAACTCAGTTGCTTTCGCAGGATACCTGGTAGTAGCCAGCAGTATTCGTAGCGTGAACATATCGTACTTGTAGAGAGGCGGGGGCTAGACGGGCAGTAGCAGGTGTTTAATTGTAGAGGTACTGCCGTGGTGGTGGATGCTGCTTAGAGCTACTACTAGACGTATAATAATAAAGTATCGCAAGGTATCGTACAAGTTTTAGGGATCGATCCATTGCTGAATAGTAGCAGTATGCGTAGCGGCAGCGGCATGGGTAAGCGGGCCCCCCCCCCCAAACCTCAACCGCAATCCAACCCCCTCCCCCCCCCCCCCCCCGCCCCCGCGCCCCCGATTCACCTCCCCATCCAAAACCGCCGACCAAACCCCAACTTCCCCCCTCCCCCCCCCCCCCGCTCGACGCTGTAAAACATGCTATTCACTGCGTGAACTAGACAACCAGGGCACTGTTTTTTTTTCGCGGTCACCATGATAGTTATCGAGTAGATCGTGTTGTGCGGGGTGGAGAACCTCAACTCCGCACAATGGGAATGATCGCAGCACGTACTGTGAAAATGGTAAGGCACCCACGAGGCAGTTACATAGTGATACCCATTGCTGTCTCTGGAGTGGTCACCAGAAAACAAAGTATAACTCATTGGCGCTGTCATCCATAAGCAAGAAAGTAGGCACACGGTGCCGAAGTCCTTCTTACGAGCGGTTCTTCGAAGAATGCAGTTCACCCTTCATGCAACTCGCCCAACATCTCACCGCGCTTTGCGCTTGGTGCAAGCAATGTCTGCCTGGTTGGTGAAAACCCAACGTGCTTCGTCCCGGCATAGTAGGGACGCGAGGGTCTATGGTCATACGACTACGGCCATGCACAATCTGAGTACACCACCCCCCTCCCCTCTGCCTGGTTGGTGAAAACTCGACGTGCTCAGTCCCGCATGTAGGGATGCGAGTCATGCGACTACGGCCATGCCCCAACTGAGTACCCCCCCCCCCCCACCCCCTCCCCCCCCGAGAAATCCCGACCCCAATCCACCCCCCCCCCAGCGCCTACGCCAAGCCCACTCCCCGACCTCAACCGCCCTCCACCACAACCCCCTACTCCACGACGGAGGAAACCTTCGGTGAGAGGGGGGGAGAGCGGGCAATCAACCAGGTGGCCATCCTGCTGTGCGTCCCAGTTCCAACCCATTCCAACCCCCGTCCCCCGGTGTTCTTAACCCCAAGCCCAGCCCCCCCTCCCCTCATCCCCAACCCAATACCATAACCCCCCAACCTCAATCGCCCACAGCGGAAGAAACCTTCGGGGAGAGGGAGGGGAGTAGGCATCCAGGTGGCCATCCTGTTGTGCGTCCCAGACCCAGCCCCCAGCCCAATAACCTCCACCCCAACCCTAGCCATACCCCCCCCCAGAAAAAAGCCCTCCCCCCTCCCCCCCTCAACTTCAAACGCCCGCAGCGGAGGGAACCTTTGGCGACAGGGGGGAAGAATGGGCAATCATCCAGTTGGCCATCCTGCTGTGCGTCGGCCTCGGCACCGTCCCCGTGGTGGGTGGCCTAGTTACTACCCTGGCCGGCCCGGGACTCGTGGTAGTTGGGGTCGCCGTTTCCGCGGCTGGGGTGATCGGGCTCGGTCAGAGCTTGTCGCCCTGGCCTGCCCCGGTGAAAGACAGCGAGCTCAAGACCGATGGGATTTATGGGATCGTTCGGCACCCGACCTACACTGGTGAGAGAAGAAGGGAGGGGGGCGGCGGAGGAGGTTGTAGCAGCAGCGGCGGGTGCATGATAGGTTTATCGCGCTTCGTGTCTCGCCGCGTTGCGGCTGAAAATATGGTTGATTTATCATACCAGGAAGAGGGTGGGTTCGGAGTGTCAGGTCGAGGCGCATGAGACGACGCACGCTTTCCTTCGATGTTGAATTTGAAACCCCCTCCCCCCCTCCATCTCTCTCTTACCCCCCCCCCCCTCCCCTTGTATTTCCTCGGGTGCCTAATTTATTGTCACCCCTGCCGCCTCGCGCGCGCCCTCCTTTTGCTCTTCCTAATTTCCATGCCGTACTTTCACCGCCGTCGTGCCGTGCTTCTGTGGGGTGGGTTGGTGGGTTCTCCGGTCCAGGGCTGGTGATGTTCTGCCTAGGGTTCGGGGTGGTCACCGACTCTCCGCTGCGGATGCTGCTCGCCGTGTTGCTGGGGTGAGCAGAGTTAGGGTTCGAGTGGCGGTTGGGGTTGGGTTGGATCGTGATTTGTAAAGCAAGCATTAACTCCTTTTTGAGAAAAAAACATGCCCATACCTAATGACTACTGCAGCAACGGCCACACGAACCAGTCCGGGCAGCTAGGGTAAGGGGTGTGTCCGGAGTGCTATGCAAGGGGGCTGTACGGCACGCGCGCAGCATTGTTTTGCTTGTACTGTGTGCTGCACGCTCGTGGCCCGAGGAGGCAGGTACTGTCGGCGGTTGATGATATCGCGCTTACACTCGCCGTTTTGGTTTGTTTGCTGCCCTTCAATGAAGTCAAAATTATGAAACGCTTTGATACAACAGTAACACGCTTAAACCTCAAAGTCGTAAAATTTTCGTGTGTTTTCGTGTATGTTTCGGGGGTTGACCCTGGTACGGAAACATCAGAATGAATGGTCGTGGGACTCACTCGCGCATACATGCTCGTGCTGTACTGGTATGTGTTTGGTTCGCCGCTGTGATTGGTCGCCGTTTTTTTTTTTTCCCGGAAACACTGTGACGTCGGCATTCGCCACCCGGTGTCCTTTCGGTTCCGGCATGCAAAGAAGGCGAAGGGAGGGTGAATTGGGGCAGTCGGGGGGGGTGGGGTGGGCAGAGGGCGGGGGTGGTTCTGCAAGTGCGTGATTCGATCGGGAGATATTAACCGTTTTTATATATCTACCGTTTAGCGGATTGGCAATCACGACCAACTAGGTATACATGTGTGCGGCAGTTTCCCGTAGAGATGGAGGGAACTGACTGCCGCTACATTCCGTTTCTAGTTTTTTATTCCTATGTTTTTCTAGGTTGGAGCGGCAGGCCTCTCTTTGAGATACTGGGCTATTGCGGTTGGTACACACTAAATAGGTCCTCGCACTTAGGATCTAGCTAGCTAGCACACCTACTTTAACGAACTCTGTGGACAATGGAAGCCCACTCCCACTCGCTGGTCCATCAACTAGTGTGGTATGCTACGACCAAATTTTTCCACTGCTTGTGTGTGGCCTGTTGGTACCTGCGCATGAAGTTCTCGGGTCTCTGACCTCGGTGCGAGGTCTCGTGGGTGAAAACGGCGAAGATGTTGCGACGATCGTTGACATCCCGACACTACACGCGTACACAGCTGAATGGTACAGTAGTGGGCTAGTTGGTGGCAACTGATGTTCCGCCCTTGGATTAGTTAGCCCGCCTGTCCAACCTACTGCACAGCAGCACGCCATACCTCCGACCGCAATTCCCTGTCAAGCCCTTTCATCTTACCCCCCACCCCCCTCCCTCTTTGTGCCCTCTACCGCCCCCCCGCCCCCCCCTCCTACGACCACCCTGTCAACCCCCCCCCCCTGTTTGTTTAGTTGTTTTTTGCTGATTTTATGTCTTTCCACCCAACCCTACTCCGTGCTCACCCCCACCCTCACCCCACTTCCCCGCCCCCAAACTCATGTGGTCGCCGTCGGGGGGGCGGGTGGTTTCTGTGTCGGAAAGTGTGGTGATGGACAAAAAGGCGGAGAAGGAGGAGAAGCTGCTCGTGGAATTTCACGGGAGCGCGTACGAGGAGTACCGTGAAACTGTAGCCAAGTTCATTCCGGGATGGTACTGACGAGAAGAGGGGGGCGGGGGGGGGGAGCTCATTTGTTGCTTGCTTGACCATTGACCACGCATCCCTTTCGTGAAGGGCGGGGTGGAGAGAGAGAGAGATGAAGAGAGAGATAATAGAGGGGGGAGGGAGGGAGGGAGGGAGGTAGAGGGGGCGGGGCAATGAGGGAAAGAGATTGAAACAGAGAGAGTAGAGAAAGAGGGAGAATGGAAAGAGAGATAGAGGGAGAGATAACCACAGGGATGGAGAGGCAACGCAGCAATAGCCATGTTCCCATAGTGGCTGTACGGCACAGGGCAGGGAGAGAGACAAACATGAACTAGGAAACGGCCGGCCGCGATGGCGGGATGGCGTCGTCGCCGGTGGGTGACGTGGCCTCGGCAGCAGTCACAGCAGCGCCGCTGATGTGTTTGCGCAAAAATTACCAACGACGTACAAGGGGCGTGTGGTGTCTTCCCTGGCATTTCGTGAGAGAAATTCGGCCGCCGCCCCCGAGACGCGAGGCATATGTACTAGTCTCTAGAAACAAGCTTGGAGCTGGGGGAGGGCGAGCTTTGACCGGTGTCTGCTACCGGGAAGATCAGGTAGGTTGTCCGCGGAGCTTGGAGGGAGGGGCGCGCGTCCCGTGTTGCTTGCACGAGCGCGGTGCTGAAGATTTTACTCTGCGCGCCACAGAGGAAAATAGGCCATGGCAGAGGTGTCGTTGGGGTGGCAAATGTTTGGGTTGATCCGTGCTGGGTGTGCAATGACGCACCGGAGGTCCCGTGTTGCGTTAGCTGGCGTGGCAACGGTAGCGACCCTTCGTATTGGAAGCCCAGGCAGGCGTGCTCGAATGAAAAGTGGCGTGCCGAGCAAAAGGTGTTGCTGCTGCTTCTGCCGCTGATGCTGCTGCTGATACTACGGATGCCGCTGGCTGCTGTTGTTGCTGAAACATGGCGTGCCGAGAAGTAGGTGAAGTCACTGCTGCTTGCTCCGCTACGACGCTTGCTGCTGCTACGACTGCTGCTGGCGGCTGCTATGGCTACTGCTTGATGCTGCTATGGCAGCTGGTTGGTGGTGGCGTCTTGTCGCGTTGGCGGATGTTGCCTCTTTGGGTTGGCTCACGTCGCTGACATGCAAATAGATCGGATGGATCGATTGGCACAACCATTTGGCGCCATGGACTAGCGCTGTATTTTTCGGAACAACCCCAAATCGATACGAAAGCAGGCTTGAGGAAAGTCCCAAGCCTGCTGTTTTACTAGATATATTCACGATTGATGAGTGATGTTTATAAGCAAACATGAGACCGGTCTTTTTGAGCGCGCCATGGACTTTTTCGACCGTGATATACTACTTTTGGTGTAAGGGACGGTCAGCCAACGGGTCAAAGTGTGGTCTCCCAGCATGTTTGTGAATGCTTTTGGCGGGGGGGGGTGTATAGATGCATGATACCGGGGGAGCGGACGTGTGAGAACGGACACGTGCGGGGGGGCTCTCTCGGGAGTATATAGAAAAGATGCGAGAGCAAATGAAGCGGACTGTTTGCGACGGCTTTGGGTGATGAGTCGGTCGCGATAACTGGCGAGATGAGGCTCGCCGCCCCTTTAGCCGCTTGTCTGTTCGTCGCGTGGAGCACTTCGTATGATTTTAACGAATGGTGGGACAATGCAGCGGAAGGGGTAGAGTGTATTAGTTTATCACATTAAGACGATTAACGAGTGTAGCAATGATGATAGTGACATTGATGACGATGAATTATATCGCAGTGATAGATGAGCTTGATTACGCCGACGATTATTGTGGACGGCGGCGGTAGTGGGGAAGATAGTCACCCGTCCGCTTGTGTGGGGCATCTCCTGAACGAATTGTACAGCTGGAATATGGTAGAATATAATAACGATGCCGGTCAAATTATGATGATTTTGGTGGTGGTGGCAGTGGTCTTGGCGATGATGCCCTTCCGTCTGCCCTTGATGAACAATTCCTAGAGGGACCGTTCTCAGCAGCTCGGAGGGTTTATCGAGTAGTGATTATATTGATTATCAAGAACATGACGACGGCAGTGGTGGAGATGATGGTGCCGGTCATGATGAGGATGCTGACGATGGTATTGATGATGAAGGTGGTGATATTGGCGGTGAAGGTTTGTGTGGCGCGAGAAACTTCAACGAGTGGGCTGGTGGTGTTGGTGCGTTGCACTTACCAGGTATGAGCTTGGAAAAAATCACGAGGCACTCGAGGCACTACACGACATGCGGTAGAAATGCAGACCTGCGGTGAAAATGCAGACCTAGTGAAGCACTGTAAGCGTCTCCAACAGTTAGTAGCGAGTGATTCTACGATAGCCCCCCCCCAAAACCAGCGATTTTCGTTAACGAACGAACGTGTTTTCATGGCTGTTCGACACAAGGAAGGATACAACTGAAAACGAAGTATCCATATATATTCTCTCTCGTATTGTGTGCAAAGGTCCATCTATCGATGACGTCGGGTTGACGAGGAACACCGTATTGCAACAGGAGATGCGACGGGGAGCTGGCTTTGAAACCGGCGATTTCGTTAAAGAAAAGTTGGGGGGGGGGGGGGGTATCGTAGAACGACTCTCAAGCTAGCCCACTGCACACCCTCTCTTGTTTCTTATTGTGTGCTTGCCCTCCTGTATCCTTATTGCATAATACCGTCGCGTCGGGGCAGTGGTGGTAGCAGTAGTGATGTCATCGTAGATGTTTAAAAGCATTCGGCTTCATCAGTATTCATTTCGCGTCGGACCCGCGCTCTACCATTCGCCACCCGGCCCCTGGCGACCGCACGCCCGTTATATTGTTTAGTACATACAACACGTTTTTTTTTTCTCCGAACGCTATGGCAACTGGTATACCTTTGTTAGTATCACTATTTTAGTCAGTACTTGGTACATAACATTATCATGATCCAAACAACTGTTATTTTGTACTCGTACGAAGTATGTGGTTTTGCGTCTTCGGTGATTGGAATTATCGGTTTGGAAAATGACGATACACTGGTCGCGGTACACGCTGCGTAATGCACTGCATCGTACTCAGTATGGTTCGCCTGCACTTGGACTCTTCGTCGCCCTGTTGTCCGTGGTACCTTCCTTGTACTATTTCTCCCGTTCTTGGATAGCGACAAAACCCCAAAAACCGTACTCATTGCTCGAGTGATTTGAAAGTTATCGTTCTCCTCGCGTAGCTAAACGTTCTCGGTACTCAGTTGATCAAGCGTTCTAGATACTGGGGCTACCCAGAGGAAGCAGTTTTCGTCTGAAATGTTTTCTGAATGGCGGTACTCCTTAACCCAAAATCGTCGCAAAAAAAAAACGCCATTTTTTTTTTTTTTGTGGCCTGATTCTTGTCGTGTACTCCTAGGCCATGGGATATTTCATCCGGTAGCGCGGTTTATTTTGTTCTCCAAGAATGTTTTGGGAGGAGGCCGTCTTAAGCTCCGAAATCGAGGAAACCTCAGAAAGAAAAGTAGCGCACACGCCTCTATCGTAGCAGGCATCTGACGTAGTTAGATATCGATACCGAGGTGACTACAATGGTTCTCGTTACTCAGGGGATATAACCATTTCTTCTCCTTACTCGAGTGGACGCGTGCTACAATAGAGAGATGGGTGCACCACTTTTTTTCTGACGTGTGGTTTTTCAGTTTGGGAGCTTTAAAGAGATCTCTGTCTCCCAAAAAGTGCTTTGGAGGAAATTGCAACTGACACTACTACACCGGACGAAAAATCTCATCGGCCTACGTAAACAAAACGATAGAATCATGCGAAACAAAATGGCGTACATTTTCTGACAATTTTGGGCTAAGGAGCCCCACCGTCATCCAGAAAACACTTCAGACGAAAAGTGATACCTATCTATCGTAGCATTCGTCAGTGAACAGGCGTGGAAGACTGCTCAAGATTCTACGATAGCCCCCCCCCAAAACCAGCGATTTTGTTCAATGATCGTTTCATGGCTGTTCGACATGAGAAAAGTTGCTACTAAATCAAGGTCTCCATATATGTTCTTGCTTGCGATGAATGGACTATCGAACAATGACCTCGGGTTGGCAAGGGGCATCATCATATATCAGGAGGTAAGGCCGGGAGCTGGTTTCAAAACCAGCGATTTCGTAAAATAAAAGTTGGGGGGTGGGGGCTATCGTAGAACGACTCGGAAATAGTAGTGCTTACTTGGTCCAACATTACAAAAATGTCCCGATTCGTTCATTTGGTGTGCCCGGTGACAAAAAAAATTGGGTGTGCGCGCTTGGTCGCCTGTCGTGCTCCTTGTCGTCACAGGTCAAAAGTATGCGCCCCTACTATCCCCGTCACCTCCGCCAGCTGCCAATCTGCACGGACGGGTCGTATCGAAACACGTTGAAGAGCCGATGATACCAGGCGTGTTGAGTCCCAGTCTCAGATTTCGCAGCAAACAAAATGTCCTGCCAGCACGCGTCTCATATTCATCCGTTAGTCGTGGTACCTTGTCACGCTTTCCCCCCAACCATGGATAAAACAATCCTCGAGTTGTGGCCCCAGCATACCTAACGTGGAATCCACCCGTTTCCTCAACCGGGGGGCTGCACTCCGCTGGCACCTACCTGGTACCGGGTGTGAAATTGACATCGATGTCCGTCGGGTCAGCCAGGCCGCAGATCAGCACCGGTGGCATCCTCGGTTGCAGGTAGCGGGGGGCGGGGCATGACGTCTGCGTTTCAACTTCGTCCCGGCCTATAACCAGTTGTTAGCTGTATGCGCTCAAAAAATAAAATCATCGCTGTACTTGGTTAAACGTCGTATTTGCAAGGCTCTGACGGGTTTTGAACGGTTGCCGATCACTCAAACTCCAATCAACCGTAGACCATGAAAACAAGTGGCGATATTATTCTCCATCGCTCAAACTGCGGCTGCACAATCTGGTTCGGTGGAGCTCCAATTACCCTCGTCCGGGAGCGTTGGGCGGCTGAAAAAAACAACCCGGAAGCGTCGTAAAAACGACAATTCTGCTCCTGCTCCGCCGCAGTGTCCAGACATTCCCGGAGGAGACGATCAACTTACGCCCCTCGGCGCGAGGAATTTTGCCGGCCGGAAAATGCGGTCGATACCTTTTGATAATGTAGACGGCTTGCTCAGTGCCGTAGAGATGCTTGTCCCTGGACCAGACGGTCGCGAGTCCGTCGTCTCGCATGAACGGTGGGGGGGGGGAGGCACAGGTGATGGCGCGAAACCAAACGTACGCTGAATCCTCCCATGGTTAGAAGTTCGTTAGGTGTGATGCCAGTTGATCAGCGCGGGAGGCTGGTTTCTTGGATGAAGGGTTAGAATATCGGCCCCGTTCATCGCACCTACCGGGGATTCCGCCGTCACCGCAGCCTCCCCAACCTCCCGAAAGTCCTCCTTCACATCATACGAGGTGCGGGCTACCGCTTCTTGGTCGCCCCCCCCCCACCCGTACTGCTGGCGTGGCCACACCAAAAAACAGAGTAACTCATTGGCGCTGTCATCCATAAGCAAGAAAGCAGGCACAAAGTGCCGAAGTCCGTCTTTACGAGCGGTTCTTGGAAGGATGCAGTCCACCCTTCAGGCGACTCGCCGAACACCTCACGGCGCTCCGCGCTTGGTGCAGGCAATGCCTGCCTGGTCGGTGAAAACCTGACGTGCTCCGTCCCGGCATTGTAGGTATGCGAGGGTCTATGGTCACACCACTACGGCCATGCATGAAATGGGTACACCCCCCGCCACCCGCACTGTACACACTGCCACCGTAGGCGTGACCACTCCCGGCCAGGGCCTACCCCGTGGGGTGGCTCGCCATGGCCCCTCTGCCCCCCGCGTGAGGAGAGGTGAGCCCCCATCACCACCCTCTGATAATATATGAGGATCTGTTCCGGTATCCTAAGGTTCGCTGTGGACTCGCGGAGAACCCCGGAGCACTGGAGCGGGTTCTTCTCGAGTGCGAAAAATGGAGCTGCACACTCACCGCCTCCTCCACCTCGGGGACGAAGAGGGCAGGCGAGCCACCCCGCCGGACACACGCCGGCCGGGAGGGGCCCCGCCCACGGCGGCAGTGCGTTTGGCCCGGTTGGGGGAGTTGGTCAACAACTCGGGGACGCTCGCCGGGGTGTGGAGCGGGAGGTCACGAGTCGCAGGCTGGGGGGTGCGTTAACGGGCGGGATCTGCCAATACATGGTTAAATACCGCGGCATCCGTGGAATTGGAGCCCTCATCTACAACACTGTCAACCATTTTTTCGCACCCGCGCTCACGGGATATTCCGCTGCTACCCCAGCGTCTCCAACCTCCCAAGGGTCCTCCTCCACGCCTACGCTGCCGGCTGCCGCTCTGGCCATCCCCCCCACCCGGACCATGCTCACTGCCGCCGTAGGCGGGCCCACTCCCACCAGGCACGTACCCGGCGGAATGGCTGACCGCGCCCCCTCCGTCCTCGTGGTGTGGGGGGAGCGGTAGACCTGCAGCTCCGCCGTCTGGAAACCCACGAGGATTCTCTCCGGTACCCCGGGGTCCGCTACGACTTCGTCGCGAACCTCGGGGTGCCGGACCAGGTCCTAGATTTTCAGAGGATGGAGATGGAGATTCACCGACCCCGCCACCACGGAGAGGGAGGAGGGGAGGCGAGCCACCACACTGGGTGCCCGTCACGCGGGATTAGCGCCGCCAACGGCGGCAGTGTGTACGGACCGGGTGAGGAGCTTGACCAAAGCGGCAGCCAGCACCTCAAGTGGGCAGAATGACTCGGGAGATCCAGGGGGGCGGGGCGATGGCGGAAGCTCTCGGGGGCCCAGGTGCGAAAGAAAATGGTTTAAAGTGTTGTAGGCGAAGACTCTAGTCTGGTACAACAAATCACAGGAACTGTAGCACAACAAACAGGCAGCTAGAAACTCACTACAATGGGAAAATGGCCAGTTCCACGTTTAGGCGGGTTATTTCACTCATGTACCGCCTCCGTCGTTGCTGATTCTCCAAACGCTGCTTCGCCCCCGCCCTCGCCCCCGCCCGGGCCAAACGTTCAATGGAGGTCGTAGCAGCAGTAGCTGCGGCGTACTTTGTACCTCAGGTGCTCGTCGTTTTGTGACCTCATCCATATCCGTACCCAACGAGTATGCACTATACTTCTTTGCTATTTCGTCAACACGCGACGCGTGCTACGATAGAGGTACACCTTTTTTTTTTTGGCGAAAAAGGTTTCTGAATTACGGGGCTCCTTAACCCAAAATCGTCGGAAATTAAGCCAGTTTTCAGCATGATTCTCGTTGTATACCTAAGACATGGTATTTTTTCATCCGGTAGCAGTTTTACGTTTCTCCAAAAAGGTTTTTGGCAAAGGTCTTGAGCTCCTAAAAGTCAGGAACCCCCCAAAAAAGCACCTCCATCGTAGCACGCGTCACGTCTTGGACCACTGGGTGGGTTTCCCTGCGGCCAGCGGCCAGCGCTCGGCTTCGGTTGGCAACTTAACCATCGACAGGTCGTTTTCGAGGCAACCCATTCAGTTCCGTTCTTGCCCCACCGAGTGGACATTTTCCCCCTCCACTTCTCCGAACATCTCAAGCTTCGGTAATCGGTCGTTGCCCATACAAGTCACGAACCTCGCGAACAGCAAGCATCCGCGCCATTTACGCCGCTTCGATGCCCTCATCCGGTCGCAACTTGTGCGCCTGCGTAGAATAATAGCACATAGTTTTCTCTTCCCCCGATGCAGCGGAGAACTCGGCGGTGAACCTGGCGCAGATTGGCGAGATGGGCCGGGTTGGCCACATGTAACACCCGCAAATACAAACTGTTTTCCAATACGTCGCCATACGGCATCCGTGCTTCGAGTCCGTGGGGTACGATAAAGTGGCCGGAATGCAGCAGTGGCAGGCCGCACCGTCTGAGATTGGCCAATAACTCGCGTTGGACGCTTGCTACACGATAAATATATCCTTTTTTTTTGTCGGAAATGTGTTTTTTTTTCTGAATGACGGGCTCCTTAGCCCCAAATCGTAAGAAAGACGACATTTATTTTGCATGATTGTCGTTGTGTACCGAGGCCGTGGGATTTTTCCATCCGGTAGAAGTTTCATTTTTATCAAAAATTACGTTTTGGGCGGATCATGTCTTAAGCTCCCAAATTGAGGGGTAGTATTGGAAAAAACGTGGTGCACCTCTATCGTGGCCTATCGCGTTGGTTGATCTCGACAGAGTAAGGTCACTGCCCCCACATGGAGCTACCCCAAGGTGTAACATGAGCACAAATTTGGCGGTTGTGTGTGCACCTGGCCGGCTGCCTCGACAACGAAACGCGGTCCATACCTTTCGACGTCAAACGCATCATCTCTGTCTTGGTTTCCGAAACTGTCAGTCCGACCTCAGCGAACACCGCAACGATACTACTAACCCGCCATCGTCTTCGCAAGGGTGTCCCTCGATTTGGAAACGATGCCCGAGGACCAACGCCCGAATGGGTAGGGTGGACCGAAACTGGACCAAGTCCGGCGGGAGGCTGCTTTCTCATGGCCGGGGTCTTGTTGGTGGGTGAGGTTGCGCAAGTCCCACACTACCCGGACCGATGGCTTTCGGGGTGGCTGTCTCCACCGCACCTGATCCCCAAGGATCAAGTCGGGTCGACGTATTCACGCGTCCGCATACAACGGCAACTTGCGCTGCCGGAGTAGTAACGGCGACCGCCGGTCTGGACAGCTCGCGCTGTCGCTACCACATGAACTAAAGGATACGCCAGCTAATAGCGCTTGATTGCGGATGCAATTGAGGCAAATTTGACACACGGCATTCATGAAAATACGTGGAAGTGTACGCGCGGCGAGCTTTATTTGCCCCCATCCGCCGGGGGGAAGAAAAAAATAGCAAATAGAGCTGTTTTTCGACACCGGTGCCGTAAGCTCTTATTTACGACACCGCTCTGTGCTTTCACCACACACCGCGGATCATCCCGGAACTGCCACGGCTGTTTGGCATGGTATAGGGCTATCACTGAAGCTATCGTGTGCCCAAAACGGCCCAGTACTCGACGAGATATCTGGTACCCGCGTGCTCCCGCAGAATTGTGAAAACCGTGTCGTATGGTGTAGAGCTATATCATTGAAGCTATCGTGTGCCCAAAACGGCCCAGTTTCCAACGGTATTTTTACGACACGGTGTATCGTATAGAGTTATCATTAAATATATCGTGTGCCCAAAACGGCCCAGTACTCGACGAGAGGTAGCTGGTATCCGCGTGCTCCCACATAATCACACGTGTGCCCAAAACGGCCCAGGACTCGACGCGGTATCTGGTATCCGCGTACTCCCGCAGCATGGTGAAACCGGTGTCGTATGGTATACAAGTAGCTATCATTTGAAGCTACGAGACGTGCCCAAAACGGTCCAGTACTCGACGATATTTTACGACGACGCCGGTTTCACAATTCTGCGGGGCCATGCGGATGCCACATATCTCGTCGAGTACTGGGTCGTTTTGGACACACGATAGCTTCGCTGATAGCTCTATACCATTCCAATACAGCCATGATAGTTCCGGGATGGTCCGGGGCGTGTGGCGCAAGCACATAGGGTTTCATCATAAATAAATGCTTACGACATCAGTGTCGTAAATATTATAAAAAATGAAGATACACTCCAGCTGTGAGATCGAAGATTTTGTCGAAACGTATCTTCTCTGACTTCTCTACCACAATATTCTGAGTATATAGCTGCAGTCTACGTACGCACTCTATTCTTACCGTACCCGAGTGTTGAGGCACTCTACCCGTCTGTCATTTTGTCTGATCTACCTGCCGTGGCTCCTGCGTGCAGGTGGCTGTTGGTTGTTGGGCGGGGGCCGGAGACCGGCTTTCCCCTATCCCCTATATCTTACATGCTCATAAAACGCCGCCAAATAAGATTGAAACCCAATCTCACCACCCCGAGGACTCATCAGCTGAGCATTGCTTGCGCAGGCAGCCTAACCACGGCCGCTACGATTGCGATACAGCAACAGCAGTTGAAGCCTTCTCCTGTGTCGAGATCTAGCTAGAACTTGCCACTGAGTTTTCGCTGTTCGTTCCTCGCGACTGCGGCTGCTGCTACTTCTGCTGCGGCTGTTTCTGCTGCTGCTACGGCTATTGCCACGTGCATGCCATCAGGGTTGCACACGTGACTTCTCGACGGCAGCTATGACGAGATGGCCGCCTCGTGCATCCTTGCCGGGAAGCACTGGCAGTGCTAATGGCTGCAACGGCGATGGCAGCAAAGCGCACGCCTACGCGCGACACGCCAGCACGCGCGTCAAAACTTCGTCTTGGATCATGTGGGGTGTTTTGCTGGGCTCATGCGGCACGATACCGATATCGGATGCGTTCGGGGTTACCCTCCTGATGCGTCATGGAGGAGGGTCAATGGTATGTAGGGGATGGGGTGCAAGGGGCGGGGGCGTGGTTGTCACCCCTAGGAGCATGACATTTGGAATGCAGCAGCAGCAACCACAGCAGTCGACTTGGACGGGTGCGAGGAGCGGCGGGGGTTTCGTCGGGAGCGCAACGTCCTCGTTGCAGGGGAGGTGAGACGAGACAATGTATTAACGTACCAGAGGTACTTGTACAGAGTGCGTTTTCTGATTTTCACTCAGGAACACCGAAGAGCAGAGAAGTGCATCTTACCCATCAATACCAGATTGAGATATTTGAACCACAACGTGAGACTGACTGCCTGACTCAACATGATCAAAAAGTCTGTTTTATGATACCATCATGACCGCGCACGGCATCACATTATGTGCATCACCATGCATACCTCGCTGCATGTTTATACAACATTTGGTTTGTTTTATTTTTTTCAACAGTAATCGGGTATTCTTCCACTCCAGAGTTTCTGGAACCTGTCCTCCTGTGACCACGCACTTGATTTGTGCGAGTTAATGCGGCAACAACAGCAACAACAAACAACCAAGCAGGTTTCGTTATTTCTAGCTGGTGTCGTACATACGCAGCCGGCCAGATATACAAACGATCGAGTTTGTGTACTCGGGCGGGGCTATCAGCGGAGACAGAGAACTTAGCATCGAGACAACGCGGCGTCGTCAAAGGGCCTGGGCGTGCTCCCAGGGGTACAAGATGGAAACCTATTATCGCCCGGGTGTGCGCTTACGGTTGAAGGTGCGGTTGCTGAAAGCCGAGATGATCGAGACACTACACTACGGTTGCATGACGTGGAGGCCGAACATCCCTGACTATGACAGCCTACGACGGGCTCACCACTCCATGCTCCTCCGATGCCTCGGATGGAGGAAACGGAAGCGCGACGACCACACCCTATCGTACGCCGACGCGCTTGCCAAGACAGCTTCCGAGAGCGTAGAGGCCATAGTGCGTAAACGGAGGATAGTGTTTACGGGATTTGTAGCGCGTATGGGGGAAGAGCGTCTACCACAGAGGATGAAGTCTGGGAAGCTTGTTGGGGGTAAGGGCTACTCGGGGGGGCAAGAGAAGAACTGGATGGTGCACCTGAAGGAGGATATGTCGGCCTTTGGAATAAAGTTTGAAGGGTGGCGAAAGGCAGCGCAGAAGGCCGGCAGATGGTTTCGAAGGGTAGAGGAGGGAGCAGAGTTATTCACGCGGAAATGGTATGATGCGGAGAGATGCAAAGCTGCAGAGAGCGACACGCAAAGGCCGCGGCAGCGTCATCCACCGTTGGCATCTCTAAGCGGCCGGGGGGAGGGGGGCGGGGAGGGAGGGGGGGGGACGGGGGGGGGGGGGGTGTGGGGGGGAAAGGGGGGGAGAGGGGGGGAGAGGGGCGGGGGGAGGGGGTGAGGGGGGAAGGGGTGGCGTCCTGCCCAAGAGATTTAAGTATGGGTTTGGCCACCATTGTCTTGAAGTTTGTGGGCCTTTCAATGGCCGTCACAAGTTAGCGTAAGGCCGCCATGACTTCTTCGCCTCGTTGCGTTCTCCCGCAGTGTCATTGATGCACTTGATACCCTTTATGAGCCCAATGCCGTCTTTCATCAGTTCCTGGGATCTGTTAGTATGGTGTGTTTTCCTTTCCTTTCCTTGCTTCCTCGTGTATTTTCTTGTATTTTCTTGAATTTTCTTTTATTTTCTTTCTTTTCTTTTCTTTTCTTTGTTTCGTCCAATTGACTTGAGTCTGACGTGCGTATGCGTAGTACATAGATACTACGCCTAATATTTTCTTGGTAGTCTTTTCTGGGTGGCGAGCGGTGTGGTCGGATTGTTAAGGCGCGAGTAGTGACATGCATGTACCAGTGTGGACCTGGCACATCGTAGGCTGACTCCTGATTTCACTTTTTTATATTTTTCTGGCGGATGCATGAATTGCGTCAGCTATGATGTATGCGTGTACCGCTTTTGGTGTGTTTGCATTTTTTCCTTGGGGTATTCCTCAGCTCCAGAGTAACTGGAGCCTGTCCTGTGACCACGGACTTGATGCGAGTTAATTTGAGAACATCAACAATAACATACGTAGCACGTAGTCACGACCACGATGTCTACAGCGACATGGTACCGTTTCCGCCTTTTTTTTCCTATTTGTGCTCTCTCTCTATGGTTGTTCGGATATTCGTCAATCTTGCTCACCCCGGACAGATCAGCTCACCGTAAGCTCGAGGTAGCTCTATTGGAGAGTAGCTCACCGGTGAGCAGCTATACGAGCTACATGAGCTACACATGTTTTACCGGCTTGAGCTGCTGGAGGTGTATAGCTCATCTGCACTTGTTTTCAAAGCTTTAGCTATGGAAGATACTGGTAGCTCGTCTGCACACGTTTGCCCAGGGTGGGCTATAGGCATGGCGTGAGCTACACGTGTTTTCCCCAGGGTGGGCTATAGGACGTAGCTCATCTGCACCTGTTTTGAAGGCGTAAGTCATACACGACAGATAAGCTACTGTAGCTCATGAACTGAAAATATCTGCCGGGGCAGAAGGTGGTGCGCTTCGTATTTTGTTCGACAAGCACGCCGAACACAAGGTGTGTTTGGGTGTTTTGAGTATGTATTTGGTTGGGCACATGGCAAACAACCCTCGCATTACGTGGGGAATACTCAAAGCCCCGTACAACCCAGCTCCCTGGAGCTCGAGCTAGCTCTTTTCGAGGGTAACTCGCTTATGAGCTACATGAGGCGTATGAGCTGCGCTATATGAGCTACATGAGCTGCGCATGGTTTCCCGGCTTGAGCTATAGGACGTCGCTCATCTGCACATATTTTCTAATTTTGAGCAGTAAAAAATAGCGCATATGCGCCTAGGGCAAGCTTTAGAAGCTGCATGAGCTGCACATGTTTCTCGCCGGGATCAGCTATGAGCTGCATGAGCTACACATATTTTTCCTGGCTTAAGCTGTAGGAGATAGCCCATCTGCACATGTGTTGAAGGCATGAACTGCAGACGACAGACGAGCTAGCTCCTGATATCTCCGGGGTGTGCAATCTTGCGACCGGGCATCGGGTCGACGGGTACCCACCAATTTTTGGGGAATAATATACCTTACTCGCGGATATTTGGACGCCCGATACCCGCGGGTGCCTTCGTTTTGCCCTGGAACCCCCTGGGCCCGAAACATATAATCCCCTAAATAATTTTGTCTGGGCATTTTCGTATTTTCTTGCAGCACGTTCGAAGTTGGCGTTACATCGACGAAGCATTGGGAACTCTAATCTTCGTTCGTTGTCGAAGTAGACCCTTGCCTGCTACTACTGCTGTTTCATGCTCATTGTGCTACCGGCCCATCAATGCGTACATTGGAGCTAGTTGGGTTGTCGTTTGGTGTTGTGTGTGACAGAGGAGGGGGTTAATGTTTGTAATGGTTTCCTGGAGGTAATGACTGAATTGCTGTCCAGGGGGTAGTATTTTTATCCCTGGGATTTGCTGTTCTCTCACAAAATGAAAAAAAACGGGACTCATTTGAGAAACTGGAACCACACCGCATTCCTTGGGAAAAATCCGTAATTCCGCGGTATACACTGCTGTACTCGGCCAAGTAAATTATGTACCAGGTAGGGTACAGGCGTGTACCTTAGTGCTATCATTAGAGCTCACCAAAACGGCAGATAATTTCATGTCGATTTACGGACACGACCACGTCGCTCAAGGTTGGATTTGTGCTTCCAGGACTTGGTTTGCACAATTGTTTTTTTCAAATTTGAACCTGTTTTTTTTACCCCGGCGAAAGTTTCTGTAGAAAATACGAGTCGTACTGGGTTCAAATTTGAAAATAGCTGATCGAATCAAATCATGGAAGCACAAATCCAACTTTCAGCGACGTGGTCGCGTCCGTAAATCGACATTAATTTATCTGCCGTTTTGGTGAGCTCTAGCGGTAGCACTAAGGTACACGCTTGTGCCCTTCATAACTTACTGGGCCAAGTACAGCAGTAATAACGATTTTTTCCTAAGGAATGCGGTGTGGTTCCGGTCTCTCAAAGGAGTCCCGATTTTGAACAATTCGGGCAATTCCTGAGGGGTGCAGCACATGTGTATCGGGTACGCGGGACCCGAATACCCGTCGGGTATGGAATGACAGATATTGCAGGACCGGGTAACATTCGCGAGTGTTCGGGTATTTGGCGAAAGGGGTACAATGTACTCCAATACAGCTCTAACATATGTAGTCAATGTTGTTGTTGTTGTTCTCGCCATGTTCTAGTCCGTGGCCACAAGTACATAATAAGCTGCACCAGGGGTATACCGACGTTGCTATACCACATCTCACCATGGTGCTTTTCTGCTGCTGCGTGTTTTTCTGCCGTTCTTGCTAGACGGGAGCTCTATCGAGGAGGCGTTTTTGGAGCGGGGTCGGTGAACATGATGGCGTCATCATTGGAGTCGAGCCTGGGTGACATTTTCAAGGCCCCCGACGAGAGGATTCTCAAAGCCGTCGAGAAGGCAGGAAACAGGTACACAGTCAGTCACCCCTTTCGGGCCCATGCATCGCGATTGAACAAAATGTACTTTTTTTGTCGTCGTGGGAGCGTGTAGCCTACGATAATGTGTGCTACATGCGTATCGCACGACTCCTTGCATTGGAGCGAAAACAAAACAAAAACCGTCCCCTATCCTAGCAGCCCCCGTTGCTACGTGTGGCCGGTGCTGTAACTGTCGTTTGCGTTTGTCAAGTTTCCCTCTCAAGTCCGAAAAGGGTCAATGTGCTAATTTCCGCCGTCACCTAGACGAGAGTGAGCCCTTTCGAGCTGGGTGAAGCCGAAAATCGACGCCCTCCGGCCGAAAATCTCCCAAAATATCGTTCCACACCCCCAACCCCACCCCTCATTCTCCTCCCCAACGCCCCACCCCCCCCCCCCCGCACCCCGCACCCCTTCCCCCATCCTTCACCCCCCGTCCTATGTCTCTCATACGACTACGGCCATGCACAAACTGTGTACACCCCTATGTCCCTCACCCTCCCTCTCCCCCCCCTCCGTCGACTATGAACTCCTCGTGGACTTGCGTGGGTTTGTATTGTATGTAGGGCGGTGCCGTCGGACGTGGCTGCCCTGGCGGGAGTTGACCTGAACGTGGCAAAGGCGGGACTGGTCAACCTCGCTAACATCGTGGGAGGTGATCTTGAAGTCTCCAACGACGGTAAGTCCCCTCCCTCCCCCTTAATGCCGCTGGCAGGGCATTTTTTTTGCACCAGGCGTATTTTGCACGTACCGTGCAAGGTTGTCAGATTTGCAGGTAAACTCGATACTGCCCCTGCCCACCTCGAGAGCAGACCTCAACCCCCCAAAGGGTTGGGTTGGGGCTAGGGCTAGGGCTAGGGTCAGGGTTAGGTCTGGGGTCGGGTTGGTCTGGGCACCGCAACCGTCGTTTTGTGCGGACCTGCACATAAGGAGCCGCCTAACATATATCGCTAACGAAATTTACGCACAAATCTAAAAAACCTTGCACGTACGTGCAACTTCGCGGGGGCCGTTTTTTTTTGTTCCCCGTTTTTGTAGAAAATACACGTTTGTGTTGTGTTTCTGTAAGAATAAAAATCAAGAGAAGCGATGCGAAAATCTCCGTCCAACGTTCGAACGTCGCTGCTTCAGAAGCCTCCCCCGCCGCCCTCCCCGGCCAACCAATCCCTCGCCCCACCCTGTCCATCCTTCCGACAAACACCGCTGGCGGCGCGTTTGTTGTTTGATTCGTGTAATAACAGTTACAAGGAGACGTGGTGTACAGCTTTCCGTCCAACTTTCGGTTGTCGCTGCTTCAGAAATCTGCGTCCCCCCACCTCACCCACCCCACCCCCCCGACCCTCAAGTCTCCCCCTTCCTTCGCTCCCTCCCTCCCTCCCTCTCCCAAAACGCCGCCTGGCGACGCGTGTATTGCTGTACAAACAAGCATAGCCAAGGGGGCGTGGTTTATATGTTGCCGCCCAACTTTCGGACGTCGCCGCTTCGGACGTCTGCGCCTCCCTCCCCCCCCCCCCGCCCCGCCTCGAAAAACACCACTGGCGGTTCAGTTGTCGTTTTATACAAAAAAGATGCACACGAGACGTGGTGTACATCGTTCCGTCCACCTTTCGGGCGTTGCTGATCAGATGCCTGCTTCAGAAGTCTGTAATCGTTTTTTTTCTTCGTTTTTTTTTCCCGTCCTGTTTTTCCCTCTCAAGTCGCAAACGCCTAACCCCCCCCTCCCCCTTAAAATACACATATTATAGTTGGCCTCGGTTGACACCGACGCTGTACAACATTATATGCATATTAGGGTTGGCGTTGGTTGGCAATGACACCGTGAAACATGCCAATCGCTGCGTGAGCTAGACAGCCAGGGTATCGTTTTTTTTTTCTTGGCGTCACCATGATGGTTGTCGAGCTAGATCATATTGTGCGGGGTGGAGAACCCTAACTCCGCACAATGGGAATGATCGCATCACGTAGTGTGAAAATGGTAAGGCACCCACGAGGCAGTTACATACTAATACCCATTGCTATCTGTGGACTGACCGCACCAGAAAACAAAGTAACTCATTGGCGCTGTCATGTTTAAGCCAGAAAGTAGACACAAGGTGCCGAAGTCCGCCTTGCGAGTGGTTCTTGGCAGGATGCAGTTCACCCTTGATGCGACTCGCCGAACACCTCACGGCACCTCGCGCTTGGTGCAAGCAATGTCTGCCTGGTTGGTGAAAACCCGACGTGCTCCGTCCCGGCATAGTAGGGATACGAGGGTCTATGTTCATACGACCACGGCAATGCACTAACTGCGTACCCTCCCCCCCCCTTTGGAAACGCCGCTTTTGTTTACTCGTAGAATGTGTGCATGGAGACGAAACGTATATCGCTTTCCGTCGAAATTTGGGCGGTGTTGTTTCAGATGTCTGCGTCCCCCCACCTCGACCCCCCCCCCCCCAATCCCCAAACACCCACCTACCCACCAACCCCCCCCCCCCCTCCCCCCCTGCTCTGCTTCCCCTCGCTCCATCCCTCTCGAAAAACGCCGCTGGCGGAACGCTTGATTTTTGTTTTTTTTGTGGTGTTGTGTTTTCGACGTTTGATGCCGCTTTTTTTGTAAACGAACTTTTGTTTTTTCATTAACAAAATGCAGGGGACGTGGTGTACAACTTTCCGTCCAACTTTCGGGCGGCGCTGCTGCAAAAGTCTGCGTACCGGCGAGCGGTGGAGGCCTTCAGGGAAGTCTGGCCTGTGCTGTTCTACGGCATTCGCGTATCGTTCGGGGTGGTGCTGTTTATCTCCATCGCGGTGATCTTCTCTACTATTTTCTTCGCGATGACCGCTGCTACCTCCAGCAGCGATGATAAGTGAGAAGGGGGAAGGGGGAGGTGGACGGGAGCGGGGGGGGGTAGGCGTGCGAGGCGGGGAGAGGGGGAGGTGGGGGGGGAGATAACATCTGGCTTTGGTTTTGTAGACAGAGTGGAAGGGGCGGGGATCTGGAGGTGGCGGTGGGAGGATGTCGACTGGACCTAGCATGTTCTGTTTCTGCTGATGGTATTTTTTTTCTGAAACATGATTTGCGCGGCTCAGATTATTCACCGGTTCCCCAGCTTAGCAGCGAACACCCAGTTCCCGTGCTCCGTGCCACCTTAACTCGTCGAAACCCCATCACGTTGCCGTTTGCTCGCTTGCTTGTTTCCTCTGACAGCCGTGGCCGGAGGGATCGTGGCGGAGGGTTCGGAGGAGGAGGGTCGGGACTTAACATGTACTTTGGCCCATCCCCCTTTGACTTATTTTTCTACCGACCCTACTACGGCTATTACAACACCCCCATTGGACAACGAGGAAAAAAGGATGAAATGGGGTGAGGGCATATTTTGCAGAGATGTAGAGGCGAAAGGGCCGGGGGGGGGGGAGGTAGGAGGAAATGGGGTGATGACGTATTTGGCACAGATATAGCGGCGAAAGAGGGGGATCGGGGTGATGGCGCGCTGTGCAGAGATAAAACGGCGAAATATGGGGTGGAGGGGGTATGACGACATGGTGTGACGGCACTCTTTGCGAAGGTATTAAAGGTGGTATTGGGGGGGGAGTATGACGAAATGGCGTGAGGGCGCATTTCGTAGAGATATAGAGGCCAAGGGAAAGGGGTGTATGAGGGACTGGCTTGAGGGCGCATTTTGCAGAAATCCAACGGAGGAAGGGGCGGTCGGGTATGAGGAAATGGCATGTGGGCGCATTTTGCAGATAAATAAGGCCTGAAGGAAAAAGCGTAAGGCGCATTTTTCGGATATATAGATGTGAAAAGTGCGGGGTGTGTGCTCACGTCGTTCATCAGCCGGAACTTTGCACGCTGGGTTTTCACCGACGTGGCAGACACTGCGTGAACGAACCTCGAAGCGTTCGGCGAGTCGCATGAATGATAAGCTGCATCCTACTTAGAACCGCTCGTGGTGGAACAGGCGGGGGGGGACATTTGGCGAGCGGTACCATGTTCGGAACAAGAGGCAAGCGTAGGGAAATGGGGTAAGACTCCTTTTGCCGAGGTTTGTAGACGAAGGGGAGGAGGGCGGAGAGGAGGGGGAGGGTCGTTGTTGTAGGTGGTGATGGTGGTGGTGATGGTGGTGATGATGGTGGTGGTGTAGGTGGTGGTGGTGATTATTGGTCGTGGTGGTGGTGGTTTTTGGTTGTGGTGACGGCGGTGTGATGGTGGTGGTGCTGTTGGTGCCATTATTCTTGTCCTGACTGGTTGGGTTTTCATCGACGCCCCCATTTCTTCCCCCCCTTCCCGTCCTTGCCCAGGATCCTGGAGTCCATATTCTCGTACATATTTGGAGATGGAGATCCAAACGCCGACATGGAACAGCGCACACTGGAGGCGGCGGCTACGGTATGTGGATCGGGGTAGAGGAACGGCGGGTGGGCGGGGGGTGGGGGGTGGGGGGGGGAGGGGGGGTAGGATGCGGCGCATTTTCGCCCGGGCGTAGCTTTAGGTTGAATGATTTAAATTGACTTTCTCTACGAGTACCTTCCTCTCGCCTAAAATCGAACTACCATAACCCTTTCGTTTTTTTCCTTTCGTTTTCAAACTTTTCACAAGGTTCCCCTTGGGGGCGTGGTTTTATTTTGGCTTGGCTTTTTATCGCGGGGATGTCGCAAGTTGAAAGGGGGGGCGCAAGTGTTCCTATGAACTATCAGGTGCCATATAACCACAAAAAAATCGCTCGTGAAAACTGTAGAAAAAGGAATTAGCCGCCGCGCAAGCAACCGGATAAGGTAACACCGACCCGCCCCAAAGATTTTTTTTTTTTTCTCTCTCTCTCTTGTCCCTGACAGACGATTCGTGCAAACGGGGGGGCGGTGTCAGCGGAACAGCTGGCGCCTCTTCTTTCTCCAGGGAACCCTCGCCCGGACGACAGCCGCGTGGACGAGTCCTTTGTGCTCCCGGTGCTGACGGCCTTGGGCGGAGTCCCTGAGGTAATCAACTATGGTATTACTGTGGTGGTGCACTCACAATGGGACCGCCCTGTGACAAGCCAAATCAAGTGGCCGTATTTTTTTTTTTTGCAGAAACGATCCCATGCTTATTCCAAGGAGTGTTTGTTTTTGTGGCAAGCCGATTTACCTGGCCTTGTGCCTGCTGCTGATATTGCTGCCTTGAACCGGATTGTCTTACAATGGGTATCCCATGTTAATCCCAAGTAGTTATGGTTTCGTGGCAAGCCGATTTACGTAGTCTTTTCTCTTTCTCTACTATGGTCTTATATCGGATGGCCTTAAAATGGGTATCCCATACCAACTCCACGTAGTTCTGTTTTCGTGGCAAGCCGATTTACCTGGTTTAATCTCTATAATGATCTTAAACCGGATGGCCTTAAAATGGGCGCGCCACTGTAAACTTAAAACGGGTCTTCCATACCAATTCCACGTTGTTCTGTTTTCGTGGCAAGCCGATTTACCTGGTCTTATGTCTATTATGGTCTTAAACCGGATGACCTTAAAATGGGCGCGCCACCGTAAACTCTTTTGGAGCCCAGGTCAAACAGTAAACGCAAGCTATAGAAGTGCGGTCTTGCCGAAAGCCTAGTCCAGTATGAGCGAGCACCAGTACGAGCAGTGTCGTTCTTTTGCCTCTTTGGCCCCGTGTCTCGGACACAAGGTCCCGTCAACACTCTTATCTAGAAGCCCGCGTTAGATATGTGGCCGATGCCATTTTTATTCATTTTTTTTGGCCCTGTCAAACTCCAAAGGGGTTAATAGGAGACGGCGATTTGACACCTTGACTGACCGCCCCCGTACACTAAAACTAGTATGTCCAGGCAAAAATATCCTAGAAGACCGCCGTTTGACTTACCCTCTTGACTGACTGCACCCCCACACTAAAACTGGTGCAATATGGCCCAAAGAGGCCTTGACGTGTCCGAAGAGACCGGTCTATTAGGTGGAGCTCATGGGTAGACTACGGCATGATGAACGCGGTCAGCCTCCCTCCCCTAGTAAAATGCATTTGCCGTCTCTCCCTCCCTTCCCCCCCCCCCCCGCCCCCATCTTGCGTTTGTCAGGTCACTGAGGACGGAGACATCGTGTACGTGTTTTCGTCTCTACAGACGTCGGCGGCGGTAGGGGGCGGTGTGACCAACGCCCGGAAGGAGGAGGAGAGACTGCGAGGGCTCAACGTACGATACAGCAGCGTTGAAGTGAATTACTCGCAGTGTTGGGAGGGGGGAGAGATGTTAGTACGAGAAGCAGGGGGAGATTTTTCTGACTCTAAAATAGCAAACAGTATGGACATAGGCGCTCATGCTCCATGAGAGAGGGCTGGTCTCCCTCAGCGACAGGAGAAGCCCTACAGTTTCCAGTTCCGGTCTCTTTCTGCGACGAGATGGTGATGGAGGGGGATGATTGCCCATCCTGGCGTGAATCGCTCGTGGAGTCCAAAGTCTGGCTTGACAAGAGTACTGTTCTGAAATAGCGGATTCCCTGATGAAAAACAAAGCAAAACAAATAAAGCCACGATAAGACGGGTGGTTTCAATACCAGGGGGTATAATAATATTTATTGTGGCGGCAGGCGCAGTAAGGGTAGTGGTAGGGGAAGGAGGTGGAGGAGTAAATAAGATTGGTAGCAGTCGTAGCAGCAGCAGCCGCAGCATTATACTTCGAAGTAGGCTATTAGTGGGTTGTTCGTTGCCCATGCAGACTGCAGTAGTTAGCTGTAAACTACTAGACGAAGCTATTGGACTAATAATAGCACAATAAATATCGCAATGCTGTATTTGTAGGCTTTTCACGATTTTGATGGATTGTCATAGTTTTCAAGAGCTCAATGTACACCGAAGATGCAAGGAGACGGCACTTTGACCCCTTGACCGACGGCACTTTTACCCTTTGACCGACGGCACTTTGACCCCTTGACCGACGGCAATTTTCCAACAATTTACCTGACTGACGCCAACCTACTAGGTTTTGGACTGGTATGATCGCTTTGACACCCTTAACTGACCGCTGGACGATTTGGACTGACCGTCATGTGACATATTGAATGTACACTATTAGCGCAAGAGTCGATTTGAGTATTTTTCGACGGCTACTCCTCTTACTCCCCCCCCCCTCGATCCACTTCAATACTTGGAAGACGACGCCAACAGCACATCTTCGCTGAAATTCCAATAACAATCGCCACATAACCTTCTGACCGACTGCTCTTCCCCCCCCCCCCCCCTCTCTTCCTCTCCCCTGCTGCCCCCCCCCCCTCCGCCGCCTCCCCTCTCGGCTCCAACAACAACCACGACAACACCAAACAACCGTATCACCGCCGCGAACGACCAACTCCAACACCACCACCCCCAACACCAACACCAACACCAACACCACGATCAACGACACTACCAACTACCAATGCAGAGCCTCTCTACGTCAGACCTCCGGGTTTGTTTAGATGCGGCAGGCATTCGTTCGCAGGGGTTCTACGAGCGGTCGGAGATGGTCGCTGCTGCCATGCAAGCGGGAATCGCCAAGCTCGCTGACGGCCGCATCGTGCTGCAGCCACGCTCCGTCGACAGGGGTTCGGCGGTATCCAGAGGCGGTGGTGGTGCGGGGCCGCTTATTCCTGAACCCCTGCTGGTGTGTGTGTGGTTATTCCTGATTGTATGGTGGTGTTTGTGTGTGCCATGGAGGGTGGGAGGGGCGGGAGGGCAGGGCAATGTTTTTGTTCGTTCAAGAGATACAGTGCGATTGGGTACCATCGGAGTACCGAAACAGAAAATAGAAAGAAACGTGCTAACTTTTGGCGGCGGCGGCGGGGGGAGGGGTTATGGTTGTTTGTTCAATACATTAACTGCATCATTCGCCGAAAAAGGTTAGAATTAGAGGGATAACCTCGTGAGCAGTCGAATTCGCGATGTGATAGTTTAACTCTCAGGAGCCGAAAAAGGTGTTCACCCGCTCGCTGTTATCCCCGGCGGGTTCCAGGCCTCGCAACGGAACCAATGAAAGGTATGGTCTTTTCAGCCGTCCTTGACGGTGTGAGCGTGCTGTGCCAAAATAGTATGATGCAGCAAGCGTGTCATGCATCTCCTTGCGTTATTTTTGGGAAGTTCGGGTACTCCACCTTCCCCACTTACCCCCCCCCCCCCCCCCCCTCCCCCCTCCCTCTGTCCGGCTGGTTGGTGAAAACCGGACGTGCTCCGTCCCGCTGCAGTAAGGATGTTAGGGTCGATGGTCATATGACTACGGCCATGCGCAAACTGGGTACCCCCCCTCCTTCGCAACTGGTTCTTAGCAGTATGCAGCTCGGCCTTTATGCGACCCGCCAAACTCCTCACGGCGCGTCGCTCTTGGTGCACGCGATGTTTGCCTGGTCGGCGAAAACCCGACGTGCTCCGTCCCGGCATTGTAGAGATCCGAGGGTATCGTTCTACTGACTACGGCCATGCGTGATACGATGAATACACCCCCCAACCTAGCCCTGCCCCCCCCCCCCCCCCCCAACCTCTAACTCTAACCCATACCCTCCCGTTATCCCCCGCCTTGCCTAGCCCTAACCCGAACCCTCTCTCTCTTCCCCCCATCCCTGGCTCACAGGAAGCTGAGCGTCCGTTCAGCGTGGCGGAGCCTTGGAAGAAGGTTGCTGCGGGAGCTCTGGGAGCCGTCAATCTGGGGGGGGCGCTGTACCTCCAGTTGCTGCTCTCAGGTCCGCAGTTTTCAGGGGTGATCCTCCCGGGCTACTTCGGCTTGGTGCAGGTGAAAGCCACAGCGAAATGAAGGCATCGCGGCAGTAAGTCATGATTTATGTTGTTGTAGTTGTTGTTGTTGTTGTTGTTGTTGTTGTTGTTGTTGTTGTTGTTGTTGTTGTTGTTGTTGTTGTTGTTGTTGTTTTTGTCTTACTTTCTTTTTATGTTTCATCTGCTGGACGAGCCGTGGTCACAGGTGTCGTCTCTTGACCCCCCCCCCCGGCAAGTGCCTTTTTCTTACTGCGCCGAGAGTTCAGTATTCCCATGTTCTCGTCGATTGTTTATGGAGTTTTTCTATCTCGTGCTCTCGCCCTTGTGGCGGCGGGAAAATGGTTGAAGAATAATTGTTGTTTATACGCCACCCGAGACTCGCGTTCGACCGCACCTGCCAGCAAGGATACCACCTACCGCTAGTAAAAACAGGGTGACTTAGTACCTCGCAGCTCAGGGGTTCAAGCTGCCTGCATTGGCGGTTCGGTTTCGTATTCAAGTAAACCGCCGTGCCATACAAAACAAAGCCCAAGAATATCGTCTTTTGAGTTGTTCTTTCACCACGAAAACCCTTATGCAAAGCCAAAAGCGTGCGTATGTGAGTGTGCCGGTGTAAGTGTGTGGGCACATAATCACAAACACAACGTTGAGTTGCTCTTGTACCGCATATATCCTGACAGAAAGAAGGCCTTGTGTGAGGTGTTCCGGTGTCTCTGCGTGGGTGCGGGGAGTTGCGTTTGTCAACGCTCAATGAGTTGGGACCAGTATGACTTTTACGTAGAATGAGTTACCACCCCTTATCATCGCGTGTGTGTCCAACCAACCCAAACCAGAGAACAGAGGTGCAGAGGTTGTCGAAAATGCGGAGTGTTTGTGTGTTGCTGTTGTTGCTCATCCGAAAGGAGTACCTGGTGGTAGCTATGGTGCCACGGACAACCCATGTTTGTTACGTTTTTGCCCGATAACCCACGTCACGGGTTGTTTATTTGTCATTAACCCATGTTTGTTGGTGTTTTGGTCCGACACCCCATGCCTTTTGTTTTTTCCCAACATCCCATACCAGGCCTGTTGTGTGTGTGTTTTTTTTTTTCCGATATCCCATGTTGGTTTTGTGCTTGTCCTGTGGCCCATGTGACCCATGTGTGTTTTGTTCCTGTCCGATACCCCATGTTTTTTTTTGTTTTCTTGTCCGATAACCCATCTTTGTTTTGCGCTTGTCCGATAAACCCGTATCTGTTGTGTTTTTGTCCGACAGCCCAGGGCCAATCCAAACGAGGAAAACGTATGTAAAAAAAACGACAAGAGTTTCTCGGCTTTTGTTATCCAGTGCAAGTTGATTCCCAACGACACCCGACATAATCGGGAAACCAGCCGAAAATGATCGATCTCCCACGCTAAAATTTCGCGGTGCAACTTTGCTTTGTTTTTTGTCAGTCAGGAGGCAGCTATGCCCTTCCTCCTGGTCTATGCGATTGCACTTAACGCCATCCCGACTGCCTGCTGGGTGTTAAAACAAGCGACAACGCTAAAATTGAGGCGCCTAACGAACTCATGCTTGCTTGTTTCGTTTTTGTGCGATAACTAATGTTTGTTTTGTCTTTTTGTCCGACAATCCATGTTTGTTGTGTTCTTTCGTTGGAAAATCCGTTTTTTGTGTGTGTGTGTGTGTGTTTTACCCCCCCCGCATAACCCGAGCTTGTTGTGTTGCCCATGTTTGGTTTTTGGTTTTTGGCCGGTTGGCAGGCAGCTACACCCTTCCTCCTGGCGTATGCCGTTGCTCTTAACGCCATCCCGGCCGTCCGCTGGGTGCTGAACAAACGAGAAAATGCCAAGATTGAGGAGCGCAACAGCGCTCGGCGGCGGTGGGCGTTGGCGGCCAAGAGCGGAGGGGCGGTGGTGGATAGGAAGCTTAAGGCGGCTAAGTCTATGACGCAGGCGCTCAAGTAAGTGTTGGTAGTGGTGTTTGCGGTGGTAGCTGGGGGGGGGGGGTAGGGGTTGTGGTGATGGTAGCGGTTGTTGCAATGGTGGTGGCTGTGGTGATGGTGGTGGTTGTGGTGGTGGTTGTTATGGTGGTGGTGGCTGTGGTGATGGCGTTGGTTATGGTCGTGGTGGTACAGTAAAGCGTGCGTGTGCATCCAGGACGAAGGCGACAGGCTTGGACGGGATAAGGGCACCCCCTCCTCCCTACCATTCTTGCCTCCTCCCCCTTCTTCTCGCGCTTCGTGACGCACGGTGATGCCAACATCTGCCACCACGCGGCCTTTCCTCCTCGGTTGGGTTTTGTTTTGTTCGTCGTCCTCGCGTGTGCAGAGTGATCAAAGCGGAAGACGTGGACTACACGACGGCCAAGTCTTTGGCGGAGCAGAACATCAACACCGAAGACGACCTGCTCGACGATTTCGACGTGCGCCTGAAGGGCAAAAACAGCACTTAGGGCGATATGCCGACAAAGGAGCACCTTCGAGCGAGCAAGCGAGACGGGATTACAGGCTACGGGCCCCTGAGGCGCAACAACAGCATTTAAGATTTCACCTACTGGGAAATAAATCCCGTAGGCACGTTCCAAGTAGTTGGTCCCCGAACACCGCGTGGGTGCAGTTGTGGACGGGTTACAAGCTAAATCGAGACAAGGGAGCACGCTCGAGCGAGCCAGCGAGATGTAGTTACGGCTGCTACGGGCGCCGGATGGTCTTGGGTTGGGCGCCCCCCCCCAAAAAAAAAAAAAAACAAGTATCTTAACCATATTTTTCTACCGCACGTTTTGGGAGACGAGCTACTTGGAATTGATTTTGGACAATTCTTGCGCAGTAAGTAAACGCGATGTTGTGTTCGTTGGCACGGCGAAGATGATCCTTCTATAAATCCGAGTGATGTGTCCCTGGAATATTGGTGCAGTCAAGTTAAGGGCCGCGCACGGGTCATACGCCCCCCAGTACTGCTGTAAGGTCCGCACTGTTGTAGTTCTTCGCGCGGCGTTTCGGTGTTGACTACACCACGCCCCACCCGGCTCGCTCTGGATTCTTGCGGGGTTTCGTTGAGACTTGATTGGCGTTTAGCGAACAGGTCCGTTTCTAACTTGAGATCGGGGTACCTCCGGTTGGCCGTGGAAACGAGACTCTCGAAGACGGTTGTGTTTCTCGCGGAGCGCCACTGACGCGAAGGGGGCGAGAGGCGAAGGCCTAATAGTCGCCCCGCCTCACTAAGGTGTCTTCAGACAGCCTTTGTAAGGCGTGGCGGGTGGGTTCAGGCCTGGTAATCGTTCCTTCCTACGATATACTTCAGGTCAGTTTGTTAAGGGGTGTAAAGGTTTGGTAGAAACGGGAAGTGTGCCGCCTCGTTCGTTGTTCTAACCCGGGATTTTGTTGTTGTTGTCCCTGGTGTTGGAAGTTTCACCGCGGGACACGTACGGCGACGGCGGCGGCGGAACACCATTGGTGGGGGGTCCCTGCTCTGGCACGCGTTTTGCACTTGAGCATAGGGCGAGAAAGCGAGAACAGTGCCGTACGGTACGTTTTTTTGTGCGGGAGAGCCAAGCGATTGCTGCGTGCGGAGACAGCTGTGAAGCGATGGCGGCAGCGGCAGCAGCAGTGGCAGCAGCAACGTTGTCAAATATGCGCTGTTACAAATCGGCATGTGTGTGGTTGTCCGAGTTTGTACAAATGTTAGAGGCGGTGCTTGATTTGGCTGGAGTGCGCGGATGATTGCGGAGTTTAGAGTTTCCTTCCGTTTGTTGTCGTGAACTTATTTTCCCGTGTCCGTTCTGAGGGGGTTATACGTTTTTTTGGTCCTCGGTGACGTGGCCGCTGACGCTCTTATGTGCTTTTGACACGTCTAGCGGGTGGATGCACATTAAGCAGAACAGCAACAACGATTATGACAACAACAATGATCTGAGAACAACTGCAACAACGCCAAGAACGACAACGACAGCAGCAGCAACAATAGCCACTCAACGGCAACATTACGGGCAACGATGACAACACCGACACGAACACCAGCCGCATCAATGACAGCAACACCCGCAACAACCCCAACAACAACAACAACAACAACAACAGCAACAACAAAACCAGGATTTGTTCAAGCTCTTCCTGGAGGATTGGCAAGGCAGCTCTTCTCGCTGTTTCGGTCCCTTCATCTATACCGTAGGTCCCACAAGGGTTAACACGGTGCAACTACAGCTTGCATTACTGTTGTAACACCGCGGCGTAGCTTAATTCGCTTACAGTTTGCGATTAACGAGCCCTCTCCGCTGCGACCGGCCGCGGACTCTCCCTCACGGATATTACTCCCGCGTTGATTCTTTCTTTGGCAATCAACGTGGCCCCTCGGAATCGGCATTAGCCCGTTTGAGGCCCGTTAATGTCGACCAAAAACAAGAGAATTTCGACATTATTAACCCTCCACGAGGAAGAGCCTGAAGCAGAAAATACTACTCGGAGTATATTATAAACAATGTGAGAAAATGCGGTGAGTTTACATCTCGTATAGCTCCTACCGTTTCCCTTTGAACACACTAGTGAACACACCCTCTACCCGGGCGTCCGGGGCTGCTCCATGTCACCGATTCTAGAATCGTCGATGCATTTCGTCAATTATCTCCATCTGCCTCGAAGGGGTTGAAAGGCGGAGAATCAAAAGTAAGTCTCCGTTTTGGGCAAATCACCCCCGAAGCAATTGCCGCAGAAAACAAAGTGGTTTATAGCTGGGGCATGGCGACGGTACAGTAGTGTTGACTTGTGGCCGGGGAGAAGTGACCAGGAACCGATGCCCGGATGGGTAGGGCCACTTGTGTCTTTGAGCCAATCGCAGTGAAGGCGGACGAAGTTACTGAGCTAGGATATCCGACATCAATGTACTCGCGAATACCCTGTAGATACGTCACACAAAGAAATGCGGCGCAACCCCAGACTAATGGTTGGAATCTAAACCAATAGACTAAGCATTAACACATATGTAGATAATCTGTGCATGCGCAGTATTCCGACAGAGATGTGATAGCAGCGGGCTGAAGTGGGTGCAACTCCCACATTTTTTGGGTCAGACGAGAGCAACAACGACCCTGGCTGGGTGCCGATCCTTACATGAAGCCACTACTGGAAATACGGTAAGGTGAACCCGACGCGGTGGGGATGCGATACCATGCAGTAATCGATGAACGAAATTGCAGAAACGTATTTCCGCATGTGGGCGCAAGGCCTAGGTCTCCTTAATCCGTGGAGCCTAGGTCTCCTTAATCCGTGGAGACCACCGAACAAGCACAAAAGACATCCAATGACTCTGCTTACTTTGTTTCGCGAAAATCGGAAGCATGCGTCTTTCCCCTTCCAACCTCCCCGCCCCTCCCCCACCGGTAAAATACTCGTTTGCATATCCGGTAGGGAAAAAAAGGCGGTAAAATAGCACACTATTTAGCATCAAAATGCAGACAAAACACAAAAAATGGTAGCCTCCTGCGGCTCAACACCTACCCCGGCGCCATACCGGCGTAGTCCCTGCCCCCTCCGTGAACACCCCACCGAGTACTTCTCTCGTCCCCCCAGCGCGCGCCTCCGCCTCCACCCCCTTCCGCGGCATAGCCACCCCCACCACCCCCGACGGCGTGACTACCCCCACCACCTCCGCCGGCATAGGAATAACTTCCATCGCCTGTACCACTTTGGTACTTCGTCGGCCAATCCCTGCCACTCTTGCCCCCCACATCGTCCTGATGGTGGTATTTTGGGTTTAGGTTTACTCGTCCCCTTGATGCTGCTGCCGCCGCCGCCGTCGCAAGCGGCACCGCCGGCGCCGCGGAAGCTACCGCCGAGGGTGCTCCCTTGGCAAACGATGAAGGGAAATAGTGGTGATGGTGGTGATGGTTATCGTGGGCGGTTGACGACCGTCGACGTTCGTCGCCGCCCCGCGTCTCCTTCGGAAGGGCGCCCCCCGATGTATTGGGTACTCCCGTCATGTCGTAACCCCCCCAGTCGTTGTCAGCACTGGCGCCGTCGTCTCCGCCGGCACCGGCACCGCCACCGTCATCGCCGTGGCTATTACTGCCGTCGTCACTGCAGAACGAGTCGGCATAGCGAGGGGAAGAACAGTACCTGTTCCTTGGACTGCGATCGTCATGCCGGTCAGGCTGAGCGGGCCTATACGAAGGCGGGGTCGTGGCATCAACCCCGGCGAAAAAACCATCCTCATCAAAACTCCCACTAAAAACGCCCCCATAAGGCGAAATCCCACCCGCTCGTCGCCCCGGGTGGCTACCGCGGGCGCCTCGGGTCGGGCTCTCAAAAAACCTCCCTTCTCTGTCAGGCGGGCCGCGTCTCTCTCGACCCCTCGCCGGGGATGCCCCTCGCGGCGGCGGCCCACGACCCTGCTGCGGCGGCGGTGAATCCCGGGCGTGTGCATAAGGGCGTGGCTGCCTGCGCGGAGGAGAGTATTTCCGGCTTGGAACATATCTGGACGGGGATGGGGGCGGGGGGGAGCGGCGGTCGTGCGCTGCAAGGTCGGAATCACGACGGAGCATCCGCGGGCCGGGGTTGCGACGGGGGCCGGGGGCTTCGCGCCGCGAGGGGTCTTGTCCTCGCGTGCGAGTGCGCGTCCGTTTCGGCGACGGCGATAGGGACGGAGGTGGCGATCTAGATACCCCCGCCGGAACGAAGGCCTTTCGCTGTACCGCCGGCGCTCGGCCATCTCTGCCGGGGCTGTTTGCGGGTCTCCCTCTTTGTCTCCGGTAACCCTGGAATAGGGCACGGAAGATAACATGCGGAACAGGGAAACCATGGAAAACCTCTAGAGGTGCGGAGAATTAGAAAGTATAAAGGAGCGAGCTTCCGGGGGGGGGAGGGGGGGGGGGAGGGGGGGAGGGCATGACAGCATCAATGAGCGGGAACAAAAACTATCTACCTGACTATCGTGGCCGGTGATAAAGGCTCCCTATAGTGCCGGTATGTGCCAGCTCAATATACCGGCACTGTTCAGGGCACCGGCAGTATTTGGAATAGGGCTACCATATAGGGTTGCAGTAGCGATTTTATCCGCGCTCTAGAGGGCAGTGGCACTATTCAACGGCACTATAGAGATCAGCGACAATATTCAACGGCACTATAGAGAGAAGTGGCACTATTCAACGGCACTATAGAGGGAAGTGACATTATTCAACGGCACTATAAAGATAAGTGGCACTATTCAAATGGCACTATAGAGGGAAGTGGCACTCTTCAACCGGCGCTATTGAAAGCCACCCACTGTAACCGTTACACGAGCAACACGGGCGCGGTAGGACAAGACCAGATACGTTCGCGCTCTGACCTCCACCCTGAACGGGTTGGCCGATCTCCTCTTGTGGCGGGAGCTCGCCGTCGGAGCAAGGTACGTCGGCCGCGTGCGCCCAGGAACAGGGCGGGACACGGCAGGAGTTGGCGTCGGGTCAAACTTTCCCGCGCCTCTGCTTCGCCGAGGGGACGCGGCAGAGCAGTGGAATTCGACACAACGAAGAAGACAAGAACAAGAACAAGAACAAGAACAAGAACAAGAACAAGAACAAGAATGAGCATAAGACAGAGTGATCGTGGCGGGAAGGGGGGCAACGTACTGAACGGCGTTGTGCATGGCTGTCACTAAAAACAAACAAAAAGAAGCAAGAGGGAGGGGGAGGGTACAAACGCATTAAACCGCGCTGCGCTTAAAAGTGTAACACGAAGAGGAAGACAGGGAGGGGGGGGGGGGGGCATAGATCTATGGTGGCATGAAGCCGATTAAAAAACGGATTCACAAATACTTTGTTGGCACAGTGAACCAAAATATTTCACGGCGGTGAATATCACGAGACCGAAAAAGATAATCGCCGATGGCTCTGAGTCGCTGAAAAACAAAAGAGACCCAAAGTTTGATAGCCCCCTACCGTAGCCTTGATCCTGACCTCGGTCCCGCCATCCACTTCCCATAAGCTCTGCCCGAGTCCAGCGATTCTCTCCTGCCCCCCGTTTCTCTCTCGCATACTTTGAACGCGCCCGTGAGCCTCTCCTCGTCTCCCCTCGACCCCGTGCGCCGGGCGGAGGGATGCGGTTTTGTCCTTACCGGCGATGGTGATGGCGAGGGTGGAGTTGCTAGGGCGGCCGACGCGGTACGAGAGGGACTGCCGGGTGGTCGCCATGGAGTGGCGTTACGTTCGCCTGGCACCGAAAAAGCGCAGGGAGGGGAGGGGAGGGTAGGGGGTGGCGACGCCGCGATATCGACACCACAAAAAGCAAAAAAAAATAACAAACGATGGAACAAGCACGTGCCTTCAGTCGACGTATCACAAGATACTTTTCGCAGGTGGGGACGCATCGAAACCGACCCATGTTAGGCGATGAATCCTAAACCATAGGCATGCCTCTCGCTAGAAACGATAGAATTTCGTAGCATGCAAAGAGGGAGAACTACCGCTTGGGTTCTGCTCCGTGTCATGCCACTCCATGTTTTTTGCGGCTGAAGCGCGATGTTTGTGCCCGCCATCGTCCGGCCCGAGCCCCTTGCGAACACCACCAAAGATGTGCACTTTGGGGCTGAAGTGCTTAATAACCCCCTAAACCGAGAAGAAGGATATTGACAAATAGCATAACCAGCCAGTTGCCTTAAGTCAAACGAACAACTACAAACTTCGTAATGTGGGGGTGGAGTGAAAAAAATATACTCAGCAGCGCGGAGGTGAAACAATACATCCACTTATTTTACTGCTGTAGTTCTTCAACACAGCGTTAAAATTTCCACCTTCCTGGGACGTGACATAAGGACACGCTCTGGTCTGGCTTAGTGTTTCCTCACCTGCCGCGAAGCGTGCGCCACCACCCTCAGCATCACCGCCTCTTTCCGATGGTCTCGACTCCCGCCGGCCCCTTGGCGAAGCGCGGTGTCGCTCGGGCGAACGTTCTCCCCCACCAACACCTTCAACACTATCCACGTTGAACAGAACACCGTACTCGTAGGTGGGGGGCGAAGGCGGCGACTTCGGAGACCGCGGCGAAGGAACAGCAGAAGCGTGCACAGATCGCGCATCGGAAGGAAAACGAGCATCTTCCCCCCCCCGGTTGGAAGAAAAGTGGACGTCCTTCCCCCCCACACTGCGCCGGATTCGCGGCGGCGGGGAGGCATACCGCGAATCGAACCCGCCCTCTCCGTCGGCGGAGGACGAGGAGAATGTTTGCCGTCGCATTGAATTACGCGAACGCCGACTCCCGGGGGTGGTGTTGCTGCCCGGGCTCGCTGGTAAAAACAGCCCATCGGCAGGCGGGGGAGGCAGGTCCGCGGGAGGCTGAAAGTCCCGCGAGCTTTCAGGGTCTTCAAAAAGGGGTCTCGGTTGTGAGGGCTGGTGCGCGATGGTTGGGGGGGCCGAGGAGATGGGCATCGTACTCGAGGTTAGCACCGGTCGCGTCAGGGACGGACGACTGTTGTTGACGACGCACGGTTAAGGGTAGGGTGCACCAAAACAAATATGAGTCACTCCAGTTGAGTAGCTCTACACCTCACCCGAAAGCTGACTTTGATAAACGCCGTACGGTTGACCCGACGGACAATCCCGTCGCCTACTATTAATAGATGCCCCACGAACGCCGTCGAAAAACCACGTGTGGTATGGGATTCGCACAAAAATGGTTGGTTCCCGGGCTGAGAAGGCGTGTCAGAGTCATCCGCGGTTGGGGTTGCACTTCATGGGCCACACGATCCTTACCTCTTACCGGTTGAGCTTCTCAAGCAGGGGTTTATCGGTTAGTACGATAATGTTGAGGGTATATTTGCTTTTAGGACTCTACCATAGAAAACGTTGGTGGGGTTGCGCGAACGAACGTCTTCGAAGTCATGTTTCGGGGTGAGGTATTGAGCTCCCCAGCGGGGGATGATTCGTCAGACGGAAAAATCGCCCGTCGAAACGTGTGCTATCTATCGCAATCGCAGCACGCATCTGCATGCGATCATTGAGGGTGCAAGCGTGATCAGCCAGCCCCTCTGCTACTGCGAGACGCACCAATAATGATCACGCCACCGCCGCGTGTGAACCGTACACCTGGCACGTCCAACAGCAAAGGGCTTTCGGGCACAGGATATGTTGGCGGTATGAACAAAAATCTGAATTACAGCAGACATGAAAGACAGCTTCAGTCGGTGAGCAGACAGGTAAAACCGACAAAAACAAATGCTTGACCATACGAGAGAGAGCCAAGCTTAAAACCTGCTAGGAAACGTGAGGACCCTTAAGAGTTGTACTCTCGTTTGGGGGGCAACTTCGGTAGAATAAGAGTCAGCTATGTCTGCATGGTGCAGCTCTGTTGAGATATGGCCAAACCCGAACAAAAATTACAGATCACATCTGTAGGAAAGAGTGAAAGTTCAAAGCCCGCTACGAAACTCCTCGTACGTTGGCTCTTCTCCCCGCACCTGCTCCACTATGCCCTCAGGCGGTGACTTGGCAACCATCTTCTGCTCCCGCCCCCGGTCTCCGCCCTGGTATTTCTCCTCCCGCCTCTCCTTGTAGACGCCGTCGTGGCTGTCCCCTGTTGCCCCTTTTACGCCTTGCAATTCACTTGACAGCTTCCGCATCGACTTTTCTTCGTCGCGTACCTTCGCGGCCGGCGTAAGAGATCGTTTGTCCACCCCTTCCCCCAGCTCGCCGGAGCTTTCCTTTCTGCGATCAGCCGCGGGAGTGGTCTCGCCTGAACCGTCCCCCTGGACCGATCCGTCGACGAACGAAACTGCCTCACACGAACAGTTTTACAGTGTTTCCACCGGTTAAGAGGGGCGGGTTGTAGGGGGGCGTGCTCGTTTTAAGCTTGACAAGGCCATTCGACCTTGGACCACCAATCCCTTTCGAGACGAAGCACCGTTCCTACTCCTACTAGAATAGGAGAGGAGGGCACTTCGGAAAGCTCAGGGGCTAGACAATCGGCGTGGCACATGCATGGGATATAACATGGGGGTGTACTTGCGGGCGTACAGCAGTACACCCTGTCGGTTCTCTTGAGTGGGCTGGGGTGTATTGCGGGCGATCGGGATTCCAATCGCGCAGGCATACCACCATACCCCTCCCCCTCCCCCTCCCCTCAAGGATGCGAGGGTTTATAATCGTACGGAATACGGTCACATATCCCACCCCCCCTCTGTAGGTGCGAGGGTCTATGGTGTTGCGAAATACCGCTATACGTGAAATAATGACAACCCTGCCACTGAGTTCGGAGAAGCGAGCTACAGGTACGCCGTGTACGGCAACACGTACTACTATCTAAAACACGGAAATCCTTGACGGCAAGCGCTTGGGCGTACAAGCATTTACGTGAAGTTTTTTTGGGTTACAACAGATAACAGATACTTACGCAGAAGCGCCTGTCGCTGCCGCCATATTCTCTCCTTGTCGCCGGTCGCTGACAGTCCTTCTTCCTCTCCACGCCCGCGCGCCGCGTCTAGGTCCGGGGCTCCCCTGTGTTCCTTACGCTGTTCCTCCCTCTCATCGCCCGTGACTGGAGTTGCCGCCCGCCCCTCTTCCTTCACAGCGGAGGCGCTCGATTCTGCCGCCCCTTCTGCTCTAAAACCATGCCGAGGCAGCCTCCGGGCCACCGCTTGAGTGCCACCCGAAACGTCATCGGTTGACGTTTCTCTCGAGGTGTGGGCGGACAGCACCTCTGCGCCGCGAGCACGGCGGTCGTCGGTGATCATAATGGAGCCGTCGTGGAATAACCTGTCCAGATCTCCATTGCCAATTTCTTCGCCACTGGTGGCCGGGACGACAGAATTGTTTTCGGGAAGATTTTTTGAGTCGGGGGCGGCGGGGGTGGATGCCGACGAGGATAAGTGGGCTCCGTCCTCGTGGTATTGCTCGCAGCTCACACTTTGCCTTGGTTGGCTGGTCTGCTGTGGTTGCGGTTGGGGCGCCGGTAAGCGTCGTGCTTGTCGCGGCGTCTTCTCATTGTACTTTAACCTCTTCCACGCTGAGAGCAAGGCTAGACGTGCTAGTGGTCTGGCGTGGAGGGGGGGGTGGGGGCGCGCGGTAAGGTTCGACGACAAGAAAACGTGAAGAAACTATCAGGCTCCCTCTGTGTTCTAAGTAAAGCCGGTAACGGGGTGCAGATCGTATCCTCCCAACGGAGGCGATTACGGAACCGGAATTGGTGGTATCATAGCTCGACACAGTGTTCAACGCTGTTTTCTTGTTGCTAGGCGCACCTCAGTAGTGAGCACTATTGCGTATAATATGAGAGTATAGACATCAGCGTGGGGGTTAAAAAAACTACAAACCTTCCATGATCGAGGGAGACGATATCTAGTATTGTACTTTGAAAAGAAAAACAATGATGCAGCATGAGCAGCACAATAGTGAGTGCGCTAACGTGGGAAGCAGGCCACCAGATGTATTTCGCTATTTACAGTTTGCGCGTTTGAATCGGGCGCGAACGCTGCGTACTTTTGTCTTGGAACGCTGTAGCCATGCGCCTTCACCCTAAGAGGCAATGGCAGGCTTTAACCCTTCTACTACAGCAGGAAATGGTCTCACACCAATTCCAAGTATTTTGAAAATAAAAACGAGGTGCAGTCCTAAAGGAGTCACACGGATGCGGTGAATGCTTTAACAGAAAACCAGGGCCGTTCACTGAGCGCTCCTGCATTTTACGAACCTGACAGCACCGCGCATGAGTAAAGCCGCTTGACGAGTGCTCCTTGGAGTCCAAGCCCAGCCCGTTTGGCCGACCGGCCCAAGGTAGTTTCCGCGGCCAACAACTGCCATTGACCCCTCTTGCCACGCTTCCCGCCGTTCTTGGAGGCGATCCTCTTTTCCAGGAGGCATGGCCCGCTCAATGCAGTTCAAACCAGCCTCAGAACGCGGGTCGGCGTCGGCGTCGTCTCGTTCCTGGTGATTGGTGCCACCAGCGATTGCATCGCTGTCTTTATAATACGAGCCACCGTCTTCAACCCACCGCCCGACGGGGCCGCTAGCATTTCCGCCCGTGTGGGTCTCGTCCAAGTGTTCTGAATATGCACGAAACACCGTGCTGAGCTTAATGTTAGCATTCCCGTTAGGGGTCGTGTTAGAGCTAGCTTTAGCGTTCGCGTTCGCGCTAGCGTTCGCGTTAGCGTTCGCGTTAGCGCTGTAGTTAGCATCCACGTTAGCGTTAGCGTCCGTGGTAGCGTTGACCGTACGATTAGCGTTTACGCTAGCGCTAGCGCTGCTCCTTCTTGGCGAAATCGAGGACCACATTTCTAAGCTATCTCCGTCTTCTCTTATTCCATCCCCCACTCCCACCGGAACGCTCGTCCTAGCCCCAACCCTCCCCCTTCCGTTATTTCCTGCTTCGACGTAGTCCACAACCGGCACCGGCTCTTTTCTTCCCTCGACAAATGATTCCGACCGCATGGCCGCTCTTCGCACGTTGACGACACTATCGCGTCCGCGTGAGTCTGCCAAGCGACGAGGCGATTCGGACACGCGTGGTGCAACCACCGGCTCCGGAGAGAGTAACATCGCCCCGGGGGAGTGGCGTCTCTGCCGGCGGCGGCGTGCCGGCGGTGAATTCGCAGTGAAAACGCCGCCACTTCCTAGACCGGGTTCGTCCGCGTCTCTATTTTCCTGTTCCTTGCAGGCGGGGTTGCCGGGCCAAGCCGATGGGGAGGAGCGAGAAAGGACGGGTTACACCGGAGGCCTTGAAACGCTCATGGTGGTTTGACGCAAACATTGGTTGTGAATGTAATGTCACGCGAGCGCGACGGCGAACTCTGGGAGTACGTGAGTGGAATTACACGCAAGCGCTGCAGCAAACGCTGAAAGCGTATCGGCCGGTGTGTAAGCTCAGCATGCAAAGGGCGTTTGGTTCAGTTTTAGCCGCGTCTTTGAAGAGAATATTTCTGAGGCGTGTATGGGTTGATAGGGCTTGTTCTCGTTTCAGACGTTTTTCGCCTGCTGAAACATCGATATCCTTACAACATAGCGCACCCTAATTAATCTTCGGCCGCAGGCACTGCACTCCCGTTTATGGGAAAAAATAGTTGGAGTTAGGCTCAGACATTTCTAAACAAGTGCAATGGAAAAATCCATGACCTTGAATAGGAATAAACGCCCGCTTAACTGGAGTGAGCAAAACCACGTGCGTAACCAGAGCGATTGAAGCCAGAGTGGCAAGCACGACAGCCGCACCCTCTTACCAGCGGCCTAGCCGAAAAAAAAATCAGAAATAAGTAGTGAGGTCTGCTTAGCGAAACTACTTCTTAACCCAGAAGTCTGTCACTACAACAGAGGAAGCCGAAAAACTATCTCACTTTGTGCCGCAGCCTTTCGCGCTCCACGGTAGCCCTGGGCGTGTGTCAATGACAAGAGAAGATGACGGGGGGGTAGGGGGGGGCAGCAGCGTTTATTCGTTGTTGCTGTTGTTGTTTTCACATAAACCCATCGCACAATCTAGTCCGGGGTCCTTCCAATCACTCAGGAGTGGAAGAACACCTCAAGATTAAAAAAAAAAACAAAGTGATGCACATAGCAGACGTAAGTCGTGAATCAGACAATAACTGTTGAGACCGCGGCACGTCTGGGCTATTGTATCTTGATCTCGAAATCGATGACACATGCCTGCGCGAGCAAACCTAGTGGTGAACCGGACGGGGGCAGGTTGGGTGCAAGACAAAAAATGCGCAGCCCGCCACCCAAACGTGCGGCGGCGCGATTTCCAACGCCAGCGGATGAAAATTCTCGGGAGCGGAAAAAAAAACTGACGTCAAAACGTCCCGAAATCTCTCAGAGCTGTTGTTATTTAATCCGCGGCATGTTGACGTTGAAATATCAAAAGGTGATCGCGCCCGACACGCGCCAAAAGCGCCTTGTGATGCAAGCGTGTAATGCTGCAATGTAAAGCTACCGATCGGTACCTGTTTCTGGACTCATGCCGTGGGTCCAGTAACGAGGCTGGTCAGTTAAAGATTTTGGAGGATGCGGAAAAATGAAAACCTGTTTTAAACAGGGATACTTTAAACAAGACACCCGCACAATGCACCTGGAACAACGATTGAGCATGGCGGTAGACCCAAGACATGGATGTGGGTGAGATTCGCGTCGGGGCTTCAACCTGGTGCAAAGGAAGTGAAATTCTGCTGCGATCACGAACTTGTAAGCCCTTTTCACACACGTGTCCTTAATCGTGGTTCAGTCGACGGCTGTGTTTGGGAGTCGTCGCAACTGGTACGACGAGACCCGAACATGACTCTGCGACCATCAGGCTGAATAGCAGGGGTTCCAGACAAGGAATGGCAGCTGTCTCATCGCCGGATTATCGAGGGGCCGTCGATAACTTTGTCGTTCGGCAACACTAAAAATACCTGTTTCATGCGACTGACGGTTGGAGCACATATTCTACACAGGCCAATCTGCTCGAGAACTACCGAGATAAACACGAAAAAAAACATACCCGCAACGTACCGCTATGTTATTGAACACCTGTTATTGTTTCCACACCTCTTTAAGCGACAAGGCTATCAAAGCGCACTTTGGCGCACAGAAAAACTCTTCCTAAGCACACTCGTGGCACCCCAAAATACCATGCTCTTAATTTCGCGCTCTAGGTCGAGACGTTGTCCACGAGGATGGCGGTTGTACTTTTTGTAGTCTCCGCCGGGAATTTCATCGCACTACAGGACATAAAACACTATTGTCACCGCGCTTCAACGATATGGGAAAGCAGCAGCACAGCTATGTGCAAACTGAGATAGCCACTAGGGTACAGTAAACTAACTAACGAAAATTGCACACCATATCATGCCCAATGAGGTAGAGGGGACGCAAGGGGTGGAGGGAGGCACTGCAGGCAGCGAGAAAAACACGTTCATTTTTTTAGCAGTACCGGCGTCTCTGGCCTCAGTACCTGCCGAGCTGCCGAACCAATGCTGTCACCGTGTCCCGCCGCAGCTCGCGCCACTCCACCCTTGCTATGGCCGAAGCCGCCGCCGCCACCGCCGCCGCGCGGTCCTCCTCCGCCCGCCTGCCGGTGCCCCCTGCCCGCAGTTGACCCGCCGCCCGCGTATCATCATCATCACCGTTACCACGATGTTCGTCGTTTTGTCCCGCTTCCTCCGCAGGGGACTGGGCAAAAGCTACACCTAGAGAATCATCGGCAAGGGTCGATTCTTCCTGATTCGGCGAGCACCTACAGGCTGTTGTCTTGGCTGCTGCTCTTAAACTGCCTGTCCCGAGCAACCCGCCGGTACCAGACTTCGCCTGGGGGCCGTTACAACTGCCGGTTACTCTGTCGGACGTGCTGCTAGAGGTACCACGACCTAGCGCGGTACGTTCCCGAGCTCCGTCAGGAGTATACGCCGTCCCAGTCTTGACCTTACATGTGTGCGGGTCGAAAGCGCCGGCGTTCCTGGGAACACCGCCGATAGGGCCCGTCCCTGCCGGTGCGCTCGGCGATTCTTGTTGTTGTCCCTGTCCCTCGCTAAAGCGAAACCAGTCGCCGCCGAAGCTGAAGTTATCGCCGCCACCATCACTACCATCGCCGTCATGGCTATCGCCGCCGTTACCGCCGCCATTGGCCGGAGTAAAAGCAGCATGGTCACGTCTGACACTGGAGTTTGCCGTCGAAGCGTTACCGCTGGCTCTTTGCGCCGGAGACGCTCGATTTTCCCAAGCACAAAAGGCCTCCGCCGGTACGGGGATAGATACCGAAATTCCCGCGATCATGGCCTTCATGATGGTGCCTCCCGTCGGGGTGCCATCTGGAAGATACGTCATCGGGGTAGAATCGCGGGAGGGGGAGTCAAAGGGTGAGCGGAGCATGAGTCGAACAATGTCGCTAGCAGGTGGCACCAGCAACAATGCAACAACAATGCAGCAACAATATCAGCACTGACAACAGGCACACGCGACAAGCGCTACGGTACTGCGAAGCATGCATACAGCTGCTGAAGTAGCGCAAGCTCCATTAAAAAACGAAAAAAAAAAAGTTGCCTGGTTTCACTGCTCGTCGCGTTTGGTTCGCAAGTGCTGAGGGACGGAAAAATCTCAATAAAAACCTAAATGTATACAGTATATGTACAAGGGCCCCGCTCCCCGAATAAATACGCCACCTAAAGTGCACAAGTACCCTACGAGCTACTGCTTTATTAAGGTAGACCAAACCGGTACCCAACAACTACGTAATAAAGTGTCAATTAATGATAGGTTATTAGTACATCAAAGTTGCCAAAAAATTATTGGTATGTTAATTGGTTAGTCTATACGTGATAGGTAACATAGTAAATATAATCTTATATTAGGTTTTAATTTATGAAACTTACTAAAGACGGGCGATCGATTTAGTACGCAGCTTGCAAATATGAGTATCGACCCTAAATCCGTCGAACTCACAGCTGACGTCGTTAGAATAGTTCTATAAGGGCCCCGCTCCACGGGCGGCTGACGCGGCCCGCTAGCTATGATCGCGCAAGGAAGAATACAGCAAATGTGAAGGGGGCAGAAGGAGGAGGCCCATGATTTGGTGTAACTATCGATTTGATAATGCCAAAAGCTGCTTGTGCAGAGCTGATTGCCCTGTGCTATGCTGTGCTGTGTGCTTGTTGGCGATGTCATATTCTGGCCGGCAGCACGGGTGTAATTTGCGCAAAAAAAAAAATAGGAACAGGACCGAGAGATGACAACCAATGAAGAAGGCAAAACAACGAGCGCACAGCAGTACACACGTACATACCGGTACAGAATACGTTCCCTTCAAAACACCGAGGATTTGCACTTCTCTCCCTCGTGTTCAATGGTGGTGACATTGCATGACCACATCACCTCGCTTGCTGTATTTGTAGTAAGTATCTCTGTCTTAGAATTGGCGACCTCAGAGCCCCACATCGGCACGGTAAAAAGCATGGGCGTATAATCGTACATCAGCTGATAAAAATGTGAAAAGGAAGTACAGGCAGATATGTTAAAAGTGCGTCAGACCACACTACCAACCTATTACGCAAGATATTTAGTACCTACCGTCTGCATGATCGCCTCCCAACCTCTGCCAAACGAAGTAGCATATGCCTAACGAAGTAACGTAATTGAGCACGGGTGCATCAAGCGTTCCTTTCAAAACACTGACGATTTGCATTTCTCCCCCTCGTGCTCAATGGTGGTGACATTGCATGACCACATCACCTCGCTTGTTGAATTGTGCAATATGTGTCTCTGTCTTATAATTAGCGACCTCATATTGGCGCGGTAAAATCATGGCAAATGCATGGTTGCGCCTATCGATTGAAATGTTCTATCTTGCGATCCATGTACAATAACACACCACGAAGCTATAACACATTGTATACCACACCTATATTGTTTTTGCATACCACACCTAACATCAAATCTGATAGAAAAAAAACAATACCAGGCAGGTGATATAAACTGATGCATTCCTTTTACAACCGTCTGATTTGTCCCTCTAAAGGATTTATAGTTTCTGCCCACAGATTAAGTTGTCCCGCCCGCCCCCCCCCCCCCCCCCCCCCCGATCCCTCTTGTTCAAACGCTCCACCTAAAATAAAAATCTGCCAGAGTAATAAACACTACCAGGCAGTTGATATCATCTCATTTTCTTTCTAGCCATCCATGCCGTAGCTCCAATTCATCCCCCCCTCCCCGCCCAACGCCCCCTCCTTCCCCACCACCCGCACCATCGCCTAGACCTAGCACCACGCGTATAGCAAGCCCCCACATCTATGCGACCTAAGCTGTTGGAAATCCCCCCCTCCCCCCCCCCCCACCCCCCCACCCCTTCGAAAACTCCGCCCTCTCCTCACTGGTTGTACGACTTAGAGGACATACATGATGAACTGATGCATTCCTTCTACAACCGTTAGAGTTGTCCCCTTGAAGGATTTATAGTTCCGCGCACAGATTGAGTTGCCCCGCCCCTCCCCCTCCCCCCCCCCCCACACCGCTTCCTCGTGTTCAAACCCCGGCCCCCACGTCCCTTAAACCTCCGCCCTTCCCTCACCGGTTATTCGACTTATAGGATACACTTGATACACTGATGCATTTCCTTCAACAGCTGTCACATTTTGTCGCCCTAAAAAACGGGATTTATAATTTCCGCGCACAAACTGACTAACACCACCCTGCTGACCCTGGTAAAAGCTACACTGTAATTGTAAGGGGAGTCGTCGATCTATATCCTTAATGAGGACACACGCCCAGCAATACGCGCGATCGGAGTATCACACACAGCTTGCAAAGATGAGCTTCGACAAAATCTTCGATCTCACAGCTGGAGCGTATTTTTATTATTGCAATAATACAAGGCTTTCAGGGCTGAATGCGCTGTACTGTGCTATTCTGTCCATGTGATACATGCTCGACTTCAACATGCTACTGCTGCTGCAGCTCTAAGAGCTGCGGATGGGTGTTTTTTTTGTTGTGATTTGAGCAGAAGAAACAGGTGTATATGTACATATGTGTGTATACGTGTTTACTTGTAGTCTACGAAGAACCTTGTCATGTTATTATCTGACGCGTGCAAACTAAACGTGCACGTGCGCATTCGGACAAAACAATTGTACTGGACTTTTTTTTATCGGCACCTTGTATGCTGAATTCAGTGTGGGAACGGCTTTCTTGCCCAGTTTTTACTCTTTTTTAATTCTGACTCGAGCTTTGGAGGTCCACGCAGAGCCTTTTTATCAAGCGATTCCAAGACGAACTACTTGCTGGGATATTTGTAAGTATGTCTATGCATCGAGCACATTACATGTTTACGCGACAGCTGAAGTAAACGTTAAGGGGCGAAGCGACGGGGATAAACGTCGAGCAGGCAACCCACGTCCTGCACCTTCTTCAATATCGACCATAAAAACATATCGTGAAAGCTTCAAGAAACGCGAAAATATGAAGCGACGGGAACGAACGCCGAGCAAAAAAACGTACCTACCGCGACTCACCTTCTCCTGTCACGTGCTCCCACACGCCGCTGCTTCCAACCTCAACCCCTAGGTCTTGGTCGTCTGCCGTGCGCCCTTCTATGTGATCGTGGTTACGCCGACCCCGACCCATTTGATCGCGGATATCCTGACCCCGATCAATTTGATCGCGGATGTCCTGACCCCGATCAATTTGATCGCGGATATCCTGACCCCTACGCCTCGGTCGGTTCACGCTGTTCATGTTCTCTGTCGTCCCATTCCTCTCGTGTGGCACCTTCGCCTCTCCAGTTTCTTCTTCCTGAGAGGGGTTGGACTGGGCCCGTACCCGGAGCCGGTAAACAGCTTCCTCAACCGCCCCAACACTCCGCTTTCCTTCTCCCCTTCTTGCAGCTACCGCATCTTCTTCATCACTCTGCGCTGCGACGCCTTGGGCGTCCCTCTCAACGCCGAGCCAATTCCTGCCCAGCTGCGAAGCCGACTGGGAATTCAAGCTACGAATGTGTTCGCCTTTTGGTGCGCCTCGCGCATCCTGCCGCGCACCACCTCCATCGACACTGGGGCTGGCAACCGAACTGCCTTCTTTTACCGGCCATTTTCCCTTCTCGACATTGTCCTTGGGCGATCCCTGATGAGCCGTACTGTTTCGGTCGGACTTCTCCTTTTCCGTGCAAATATCTCGCTTTCCTGCTGTTGTTGGAGCCGGTCTCCTCGCCGTTATTTCTGCTATCCTGTCGGGGCCCCTGAGGCCTGCCATCGCCATCGAGAAGGCCTCGTCGAGCACCCATTCCACCTCCAGCTCTTTAGAAACCAGCCGCGAACCAGGTGCATCGCTTTCAAGATGCCGTGAAGGACGCACGAGGCAGTTTGCGTCGACATCTTCGCTACCGTTTCCCCCTCCACCGGCACCACAGGTTGCTGCCGTCGCCCTCTCGCCGGCATGATCGCGTACACGCGAGGAAGAACGGCCCGGTCCATGTACTACACGTGTTCCGTTGGTAGCAGAAATGCCGCCGCCATCTCTGCCGCTCGTGGCGACATCTCCACCGTCCAAATGCTCGGTAGTCTTGACCACTCCGGCGCGTCGTACGTACGTCGCGTAGCCGGCAGGTTCGCCTGAACTGTCGAGGTCGTTGTTATCCGCATCTAAAGAGCTTTCTGTCCCGCTAGAACTGGCGCGGCCGGGGAGTGCGGGGCGAACAGCCGGGCGCGCGCGATGCCGCTCATTGATATTAACGGGGGGATCTAGCTCGCCAGGTGAGCGACTACCGGCATTTCTATTGCCCGCCCAAGGGTGGTGACCACCCGCCCCCTCCCCTCGCTCTATTGTTCCATGGCTGCCGGGGTGGGTTGCGCCGGTTGAGGCGCCTATTGGGGGCGAGGATGTGCTTGCAGGTCTTGAAGGGACGGGTCTCGTGGCTGGTCTCTGTCGCCCCCCCAAATCTCTTACAATGGCGCTAAAGGATTCTTCGGAGGCACGTGGTCTTGGTCGAGCGCGACTCTGGATTGCCAAGCAAAAGTCATGGAAACACGGGTCGCAAGTACAAAGCATGTCGTCATTTGTTTAGCTCGACAGTCAGTGGTTTCAATCCCGGACATATCACATAACCCTTCCCATCGGTTGCGTACCCCTTGCAGCTCACCGAAAATTAGAAGCAGTTCTCAGACACTGAACAGCAGTAGAATCCGACCCAATAAATGACAAATATGGTGAATGAACTCCAAGGATAAACCAAACTTGATACACGCCTCCACCAAAACTCTCGCACAGACTACGAGCGGCAAGTTGGCCGCAATCACCTGTTCTGCGGCTAGAGGCGAGGTGCCAGAGGCGGTGCGGGCTGTGGCGGCAGCGGCCGCCTCACCGCAGTCCTGGAGCACGCCGAGTAGCTCGTGCCTCAGACGCATGGCGCGCTCAAGCGAGGTTTCCTCTCGGTCGTCGGTGATTGCCGCCCTCGGGGCTAAGCGGTAAGCCCTCCAGCCTCGATATACCGGGCCCGCGGGGTCATACTCTTTTAAGCATTTCTCTTCTGCTACGGGTATTATACCTGCGATGAAACGCAAGCAATGGCAGTTCGCAGCGTTTACATGCTTCCATAATTTAGGAATGGAAATAAAAGAAACAGATGTGCGTTCGACCGAGTTGAAGGGGGCGCGTCATGCTGGTAACAGCGGTAGGTTAAAAAGACTACCGAACAAGTGAGAACGCGACGAACAAACGTACTATTGTTGCCTTGCGTGACATAATTAGGTTTTTCTTAATGGTAGCTGCTGTCGGCATGGCGTCTTTTTTTTTGCCCGAGGGAAGTGTCTGAGTGGCACCGTGCTTGTTTCTCGGTGCTATCGTATAGCATGCCGCGCGTCATTGCATGCTGGCCACACCCGTTGGCATTGCCAGATACAACAACACGCGGTTCTTCTTGCATCAAGATGCTCCTATTAATATAGTTTGGGGTTGCGTCTGATTGCGTGATGAGCACTGCCGCTAGTCACTTAATCGAAGTGGCGATATAGTCTTCGAGTCACTGCTGTAAGCATGTCCTGTCGGTCGTGCCGACAGGTTACTCTCTTCCGGTCACGAGGCATTCTACAGACGATGGCAGACAACAAAGGTTGTTGGTGCGCAGATACCGGGGCTCTCTTTCCTTGAGCTGAGCCATTTTCATTGCTGCTAAGCCGACACTCCGGGTTAGGGCTGGCGAAATGTCGCTGAAATCATGTTCATAGCAGGAGTGGCATTTTTAATCCCCTTGAGAACTTCACCCACGCTTCGGCGGCGAAGTATTCGGAATTAGAGTGGCATACTGTTTGCAGAGGGAAACATCCACGTCATCTGCAGTAGTTCTCCGTGCTCGCAAGCTGCTGCTTTGCCGGATACATACAGTGTATCGCCAGTACACAGGACTGATATTTTTCAGGCATTTTTTAGATAAACATTCAAGGCGGTTTTCACTCTTAGATCTTCGTGCGAGCTCTATGATGACCTATGGTCCCAATCAACTGGGTGTTTCTTCCATGCCTGGTACGGCGTGATGGCAGAAAGAAGAGCCTGTTGGCTAGCCCTGCTGCACGCTGTCTGCGTACCGGGCAGTTGGTCGCGGGCGGGTCCAACATACATGGTCCTGAACACGGACAAACCGTCATGAAAGACGCGTACAGATAGTGGGGGTTCCCAATAGTGCCGGTATGTGCCAGCCCAATATACCGGCACTACTGAGGGCACCGGCACTATCGGGAATAGGGTTGCTATCAAAGAGGTCAGGAGGCGGCCAGTCAAGGGAAAACGTCCAGCGGCCAAGGGTGTCAAATCAATCGTCCCACACTAAAAACTAGTGATTTTCCGTCCGTCAAGGGGTCAAAGTGCCCTCTCCTCACATCTTTGGTTGCTATAGAGAATTACTATAGACAGTTCCAGTCGTGCCAAGCGATTCCACTGGCACTACTTTACATCGAGATAAGCGGCACTAAAAGCTCATTCAACCGGCTCCGCTGGGAGCCCCCCACTACTCTACGGTACGGTACCATAAAAGGTCCTCCACACGACGCACACATCGGTTTGGCGCCCAGCAACCAGTGCGAACCAACCAATGGTTGCCAGAATTTAAGTTCAGCTGAACTTGGTACTTGCGGCGTATCGAGAAATGCTGGGCTGCTGCTGTGTCAGGCTGGTGTATATACCAGGTACAGCGAGAAAACCGGTTGCACGTACGACATATCGCGTAATAACCAGGATAACAAAATAGGACGCCTGAAAAAACTCATCTCCTGCAATCTACGTACCTATGTGCCAGCTACAGGATATCAATACAGAAGACAGTACTGCTGTATACAACAGCTGTACGTACAGCAGTAGTCTAGACTAGTAGACTATCGTGCACGAGTATTTGATTTGGGCGAGAGGCGAGATTCATCCTGCTATCGTAGAATATAACGCCCCGCTACGATGCGCCACTACATACACCGAAATACGATATCCCTGGCACCAGTATAGTCTAGACTATATTTCAGAGTAGACACCGCAGACATTTGGTCGTATGACCAATAAGCTGGGATCATCGGTCAACATGGCGTAACACCGAAGGAAACTCGTCGGGTCCATTATCTCGTACCAGGCATGTATTCGTCGCAGCCTTTACTTCAGATAGCGCCAGCCTCGCCGTGCGGGTAGCCGAAGTCGCGAGACCGCAAGGACACAACCCGCATCCGACACGGTTTATTATTCAGCACCTGCATGGTAATGCTACTGAGATAAGCATCCATAAGCACACACACGCACAACCGGATGCACCTGAGGCGTCGAGATGCGTCGTACCAGAGCTGGTGAGCAGACGAAAGCTAATCTACAAACTCCCCAGCTCGAGCTCTCGGAAAAAGTTCTGATACATTAGCGTCATCGGGTATATTCATAAAGTGCAACTCTCGGTTGTCTTGCATGGGTGGCCCAAGCAGCGAAAACATGTGGCGCTCTGGGAACAGGAATCAAGGTGGTCTGCCGTGAGTAGACACATGACTGGAGAATCTACCGAGCGCAACCGAAGAGAGCCTCTAGGGGCTCTCTCGGCTCTCGTCGGTCGATGATGCATCTCAAAAGCGTTCCCGTACGCATTGTATCCGCTTGCCAAACGAAACAGATTGCAGTAGTTCCGTTACTTCACACTGCTGCTATGCTTGCAACAAACTCACGCAGCGACACCCACCAAGAGGAAAACATTGCTGCACCCCAGCACCAAGCACCCTCTCCTGCTCTCGCGAGCCACAGCAGTCCATCGCACCACTAGCTCCGAGCGCTCGCGTATCGTGAAGTAGAAAGTGCGAAAAAGGAATTATAGGGTTTTAGAGAGAGCCTGGATAGGCGTTTCTACCCGTCGGGAAAAAATGAAATCGAAGATCCTGCCCGTTGATCTCAGGAATGCCGAGTTTCTTTCAGCCATTACGGGACATGAGGCGTGAGGGTTTCGTGTTCACAGAGTAAACGCGCAGCCGTTCAGCCACTGCGGTACACGAGCTTGATACCCGTCTTGGGCGTGTGAGTCCACTCCCTTGGAGTGTGGATTGGGACACGGTCGAAATATCCGCCGAAAGTAAATATCATCATAGATCAGATTATCATCCGAGGTTGGAGCTTGAAACGGCTGGCAGGACGCGTATCTCGAGCATTCGAGTTGGGATCTGGTTTGAATATATTATATGTGAAGTTCGTATAACATGATTGTTGATCGGGGACTGATCTGAACTACTGCTTGTAGCTCCTCGCTGTAACTCATCTGGTTGGTGGTGTGGCCTATGCAATGCTTTGCACGTTGTATGAGAGCTCATCGCCGCAATCTTGCACAATCCTGCTCGTCGTCACTCGGCACGTCCACGTGAAAAATCATAAAAATACAAAAATACCTGATGGTACGGTACGCAGAGAACACTCCGGAATAAAAGCGATGAATGGTGTTACTCCGTGAGAGCACGAGAGCAACTCTAGACTATACCCGCATTGATTGGTACTGTATCAAGTACCGGTACCGAGTACGTATACCGCGGGGAAGCGGACACTGCTTGCTGCACCCGTGGCACCCTTTGTAGAAGTAGATACGCGAAAAAAAGGGAGCCACAGTCGACGAATACGACTGCTACTCAGAGCACAGAGAGAGGTATATTATAACAGATGTAGCTACCACTGCGGTGGTATGGAGAGATGCACAGAGACAATGCCGAAAGAAGACGAGAGCTAAGCGGAGCCTTGTGGGGTGACGGGAGGAGGTAGGAAAATACGTCACTCCATACCCGCTCCTTCAAAGAAACGTTGGTCTGCGACGCTAACAGCATTGATTGGCGGGTTTTGCCGTTTTGTCCTCTGCAGTCATTGCGCTGCTTTCCCCTGCCGCAGAGTCTTGTGTCAAACAGTATTACCGCCGAAATGAGCATCTAGCTGCGCAGCTACGATTTACGAGAAGCTATTAATATTATTGTTGTCGACATTTCCAGGATGGAACGGTTTCCCTCACACCCTCTCAACAGCGAATAATTATGAAAAAATGAATAATGAAAAATAAAACGACGAAACAACACCCTACTGCTGTTGCTATTTGACTACTGTAACTAGTCTATATCGTTGCTATTTGACTACTGTAACTATATCGCACTCATTCCAGTACCACAGTAGGACCTACAGTCAAACGAGCCATTCCGGGCGAAAGCCTCGCCAAAACAGAGAGCCAGCAGCATGCCATGGCATCGCGGCAATGCGCCAACAAGGTGTGTGCGGCACGGAGACATCCAAAAAACGAAGGATAAAAGGACCCTTGTTTTGGTATGGATGAATTTATGCGTCAAGTCTCAGGGCCCTCTGAGCCAACGAATTCCTCTCAGTCCACTTCCCGCAGCCACGTTGGTCTCTGGCCCGTTAATAATGTACGCGGTAGACGAGCCATCGTCCTTGGAGTCAAACGTTCCGTGGGATGAGTGGATCGAAACCTTCGGGAGTTTGTCGTCGTTTCGGCTTCTCTGCTCTTGTTCTTCCTGCTCGCGACAACAACAGACATGAGGGGGAAAACTATCGCTTTTTATCTTGATCTGTAAGCCTCTTTTCTCTATCATTCTTCGTAGGCAGTAAGTTTAGTATTGCATCAGGTTTGTTGCTCATCTTCATGGAAATTGCGATGAGTACGATTTACGATACTGTCTATCTCGGTGTACGATGAGGGTTCTCTGCTTCGTAGTTTGTGACCGCGGAATTTGTATCTCTCTATAGACGGTAGAACAAACCGCACGTCTCTTTACTTTGTGCGCTGAGAATACTGCGTGCGTGCGTCATTGTGCCGTTCTTTCCACCCATCTACATCCGGCACAAAGAGTGTCCGTGCCGATGCCTCATCCTAAAGAGAGACAAGCTCTGTGGTCCTAAACTGCGAGAAACAAATAATGGCAAATACAACTGCAGTAAGATTGTTTGGCCATGCAATGCTGCACGCTAATCCCACACCGTGGGTCCCAACGACGCTCATACACAAACAAACACATTATACGAATACCTGTACACTTCGTGCCTTCCTAATTCCGCCGACAACGAAGACGACAATTCATGCAGCAACCTTTGTTTCGCTGAAAGCGTGAGGGGGCATCGGCTTCGTCGTGTCGCCCCCGTCCACATTTGGTCGGTGTCACGTCGCCCAGCGTCCCTGGCTGTGAAAATAGGCTACATGCACATCCGCACTGCACTAAATACGAGTGATTCCTGGAGCTGGCATCCCGACGTTTCTAGCTATTGGTCGGAGCAAAAAACGTGGCAATGCGATGCTCTCGGACGGGGCTTTTGGCCTTGCCACCCCATTTGCTGTCCTTCAGACAATGTATATTGTATATTTCAACCCCCTATTCGAGACAAGTATATATTTTTTAATGTAATATATGGAAGAAACGTACTGGGCACCAAAGGTTGGAGGTGTCTGTATTAGGAACAGGAACGGTGCTCCGTCCTCGAATGGGGTGCGTGGTCAACGGTCAAATGACGAAGGCAAGCAACAACTGAGTCCCCTCCCGCACAAAAAATGGAGAATATTGATCGAGTCCACGGTTGGAGGGGTATTCCCGACTCTCACTACCGGGTCTGAGCCAGTCGCACGAGTGACGCTGTACCTCACCGACAAAAACAAGTTTTCGTAGGGACTGATTCTACGATAGCCTCCCCCCCAAAAAACCAGCGATATTATTCTTTGACGAAGGCTTCATGGCTGCTCGACACGAAGCACGATGCTACGAAGAAAATATCTTCATGCATTTCCTTGGTTGCAAAGGTCTATCGAACGATGGCATCGAGGTGGCAGCGGGCACCGTATTTCAGGAGATACGGCCGGGAGCCGGTTTCAAGACCAGGCAATTTCGTCGAAGAAAAGTTGGGGGGGCTGCCGTAGAATGACTCTTATTAATAGGCGATTTGTTTGGCGCAGCGTAGCTAACCATCCCATTGAGGGTCCACATCGAAAAACATAAACAGCACGAAACCCTACGGCCGCATATAACAGGGGGGTCACTCGCGAGAGTGACTCCGAGCAACTGCAAAAAAAGGGCCCGGAAGGAATCCCCGTACCGCAGCATTGGTACTCGTACACAAATGTTGGAGCAACTTTTTGTCGGAGGTAACTACCGCGAAGGACAGCCGTGTAAAACACGTACGAACGCGAATACTTTATTGTTATGTTTCCAGGGTAGCTCTCAAATACGTGGAGCAAAATGTGGAGTGGTAAACAAGGAGGGATGCCTACAGTCGAGGCACGCACAAATCACCGCACACATATCCCGAGGCCCCAACACCCCAATGCCAGAACCCGCATCAACCGTGGAATGTCCCCATCTACGTCGAGTCTGCATCTTGCTACAAACATAAATTAGCTCGTACTTTTTTTTGCAATTTTTTCTTGCCCTAATTATGGGGAGGGAGCCTGTGTTGGGATCACACGAACTGTTAGTCTTTTAATAGACCATGGCGATGTGTATATGTGAGAATTAACAGTATGCATGAGAAGCGGCAACAACTTTTTATCGCCCCCACCCAACTGTTTTTTGCGCTCGGATCAACAGTAACGTTTCTTTTTCTTGGCAAGAGCTAACTGAAAATTATTGGTATGTGTTTTTTTCTCGTTTACGTATCATATGTAGGAGAATAACGATAGCATCTTGTCCTCGTGTCTTCACCGCATTTTTTGGCTGCACTCAGCAGCACGCAAATCTTCAAATCGGGCCAACGGGCAATGCTTTTATTGAAGTGACGTTATTGAAGTGACGTTGGCATCTAGACCACACATAAAAGTGTCCAATGTGGGACATAAAGACTGTTGTGATTTGACTCGTCCTACTGTAAGAGCCGGCAGTAGGAGGTCACCTGTCAACTAGAAGACATGGATGGCGGACTGCTACCATAACCCCACTTTGTATTATTAGCAGTTAGGTAACACTGGCAGCCTACATATGTACCAGGGATTTACGTGTTGCACAACGCGCAGCAACGACTACATCTATACCCAAAAATCGGATGCGAAGGCGAGGCAATGACGTATGCCCAGGTTTTCTCATGAAATATTGATATTCTTGTTTCCTGTAGTCGTGTAGGAATGTCTCGTGCTGCCACAGGGTTTTGTTAAGATATTTGACGGAATGTATCCGTTGTGACTACTGGTAAAGGTTAACCAATCACGTATCAACATCAAACCATGCCTTGTAACACCCCCTCCCCCCCTGGGACGATAGCATGCAGGTCGGCTGGATATACGGGCGGACGTGTCAAATCCCCGCTGTTCCAATTTCTGGGAACTCAGGGGATGATTCTTCAGGTTCGACACGAGGTAATTCTTTTAAAAAAACACTAGTGGTGGACGGCGAGACGCGAGCCCACCAATTGAAAATGCACGTCTTTCCGACGACGCCGTTTATCAAGGCATTGAAGGATATTAATCCGTTTTGACAACTAGTAAAAGGTTGACTAGTGCGCTAGTGTCCTCTAATTCCACAACGATTCATCTCCGTGGAAATGACACGACGCCGCGAGATACACCTAACGTGTCCTTATTTCTTCGCGAAATTGAACCGCGTTCGGTCCTGTTGATACCACGTATGGCGTTGTATACCATACCCCCGGTGGAGGCATTTTGGGCTCTAATACAATTATCACCCAGTGTGGTTTACTCCACGGGTGTGATACACAATTTTCTCCGGTGATAACATCGGGCGTTAGTTTCAAGTTTGGTAAAACGCACTACCAAGCACGGTGGTGTAATCTAGGAGTACGATAAAAAGGGTGTGATGTCAGTGGTAGTTTTTGCTGCCACACTTCGAGCACCCTGCGGAAGCCGCGCGACTGCCCCTGCCGAAATCGAACCCCGCAAAGGGTTGGAGTTAGCCTTAGGATTAGATATAGGGTCATGTTTGTCTGACAGACGTGGTGAAGGATGGAAATGGACTACAAATGACCGGGAGGAAGGATGTTGCCCGCCTGCCCGTCCTGCGTTACGGGGGAGCGGGTGTCTTGGGGGTGTCAATCCGATTATTACACACGACACGGTAGGGGGGGTGGTATACAACGTACCCGGATGATAAATTGGGCGGTTGCTAGGGATTTAAAACAACTCCACCCAGGTTGTATACTTCAGGGGTGTGGCACACAACGTCCCGGGTGAGATGTAGACCGTTACACGCTGTAACTGCTTTGGGCGGTGCATCATGATATCGCAACTCTCTGAGGCGAACAGATGCAGGGAGGTCCACGCTGCTCTATTCCTTCCACCTAACCTACCTCCTCCCGCGACGTGCCGTCCACGTCCACCGTTCCTGTGTTCCCCCCTGCCGTTCCAGAGCCACCCGCCTGTCCTGGTCTCTCCTTTTTTTGGTGCAGCATAAGCAAACCGGCCTTGTGTCTTGTGTCCCGGACGGGACGAACGTCTTCTTCCGGGACCTCGCTCTCTCTGTTATCATCGTCCAAGTACACGAGGTCGTAGGCGAGACACCACGTGATGCTACCGCGCTCTGGTTTCGCCTGTTTGCTATTATCGTGCACGGCCAATACCTGAAGGTCGACGCACGTGGTAACCAATGAGGACGAAAACAAATATGGGAAAAGGAGGAGACGGCGCACAAAAGTTGAAAGCGTTGACATCAACTTAATTTATATGCCTAGTCCTAATGTATCCACAGAAGAGCTCTTGTAGAGTCTACACACGCCTTATAACACCTACTGCTCCTCCTCGACATTTTACGCCTTTACGAAAATGGCGGAGGAAAAAAAACAATTTTTTAGTTTTTTTTCTTGCAACGACTTGTTCTTACGTATTCCCCTCGTCATCGACGGAAGCCGGGGGCGACGCTGTGTACGTCTTATTGTTGAGTACCTTCTGAGTGATTAACTCCCACTTCTGGGTTCAGCATGGACGGGGGTGCGCCTCGCCAGCATGGTCGATTGTATCACACCCTCTGCGAGTAATCGACAGACAATTAAAGTGACGGCAGTTTTCCTGATGGAGTCCCAACTGCGAAGATCACGGCCCCGACACAAACGCGATACCAGTAGGTATCATACACCGAAACCACCGTACAAGGTATCAGGTACCTGGTACCAGGTTTGTTTGGTCCAGCACCATGCGTTACCTCCAGGGCTGTCAACACGATAGCCATTCACCACGGCAGTAATACTCTATACCCCATACCGTTGGATCTGGGGCCTTCTTTTGATTTCACACACGCAGCCATACCATCATTTGCGTCACATGACACTCTGACGTTGCGTATCCGTGTTCGTATTAAGAAGATCTTCACTGATAGATGTGTGTTGGCGAATTTGGCCGACCCTCCCCCTACGACCCGCAAATTTAACGCAGGCTGAACAACGCGAACATAATCTACCCCACAGTCCTTGCAGACACCCACTCGAGGACAATCCTTTTCTCATGCCGCTTACTTAGCCAGAAGGCCAAAACCGCATGCTTTCATATGCCGCGTTTACCTTCGCCGGAAACCAGATACCGTCAATATCCCTCTCGACAACATCCCCGACTCGAAGAGCTCGCCGTGCTTCCTCGCCAGTGGGCATGTGATGCTTATGTTTCGCCTCATCGACCGGCCCCTACGCCCATTGTTCTCTGGCTCTAGCTTGTTACTCCTGTAATCGATAGCTGCATCCACCGTCGTCGAGCCAAGCTCGCAAGATGGGTTCTAGGCTGTGCTGTAAAATGTGCTGCGTTTTTGTAGGCGCAAATATTGAATCTTGTTTGTAGAGGAAACCCTCAGGCGTTTCGTTTGTGGGAACCCCGTAAAATTATACCCCGCTCTTTTCTGTGTGCGTTTTTGTTTGGGGAATCGCAACATTGACAATAGTCACACACGAACAAAGGGAGGGAAAGGCCTAGCAGAAGCAGGAGTGTGTCACAGCTTGACCTACGATGCCTCCGATCCACTGGCACAAGCTTCCTTTCAGGCAGTTCCTGGCGCACGAGATCAAGCGCGACGGGTTCATGCCTTTCTTCATTGGGATGGGGTGAGCGAACGAACGAACGAACCCACGAACACACCGACAAACCCCAGCACGTCTGATGATGCACGGCCCACGTTTTAGATTGACGATCGAAGGGCTGCCACCACGATGAGCGATCTCCCCTGTGTACAGTGCAAAGCGGGATGTCCGAAAGGGGCTATTGTGCATGCGCAGCTCTGCTCGGCAACTATCGATGAATGGCAGTGATCGGAACATGGCTGCCATGCCGAGCGGACACCAAGAAAAGTGACCAAAATATAAGTAACGTTTTCATTCATATTTAATGACAAACAGTACTTATATTTTCGGATAGATTGGTATCGCCCGGCCAGACCTTACCGTATGCTCTCGAACTGCTGTGCGCACACACAGCAGTCAAGTGAGGCAGCAACATTTACTTGTACGAGTCTGCAGTGTGTGCATAGTACAGAGCACCACGAAAAGAGTGCAATGCACCGCACGCGGTCTAAGCCGCAGTCCGCAATCCTATTGACTGACTGCTGACGATTGTGCTAAACGTGTTCAAGGCTTACCCATAAGCAACGGTCCCCCCTCCCATTCGACGACTGATTTGGGGCTGGTATTTGGCTTGCTGGTTTTGTCTACTTTTGTGTAGGGCTCTACGAGCACACGCGTACTCGGGTGGAGTGTGGATGCAGCGTGCCTCCACTACTTCTTCAGCAACGCAGCAGCACGAGTGCAGCAGTACAGGCAAAGACACTCAATGGCGTGACTAGTGAATAATGAGCACACCAAGTACGTAACTATGGAGGATGACGTAGACTCTCGCCTCTCACAGATTGCCACCGACCTTCTTATCTCACCACCTCGTACTTTGGATTGGAACAAAAGTAGCGCTATGGTGAAGGATGGTAGTGGTATTGCTTTTCGCTTTACAGCACGCGACAAACGATCAGAAATTGGTGGTTAAGAAATCGAGGCTGATATGGGCGAAGTTTAAGAAATCTGTGCCAAAAAATTGTGCTGAATTCAAGGAGGAAACAAGGAATAGAAACAGGAAGTGGAAGGGGTTAGGCAGAGAAAATGCCGGTACGCACTGCTGTAGCCCCGAAGAATAAGATACTGCCCTGGCACTTCCCGAGGCACACAAGAGGTTCCCAACCAAGCTGTCTTTGCCCAAATTTGGCCTAAGGCCAATTCTTATAAAATCGGATTCCGTCAGTCGAAAACGGCCGTTTTCGACCGGACTTTTTTTCGACTGGATTGTTCTGGGCCTCCTTCTTCCTTCTTATCGTCAAGTAAGCCGGTTTAATAATTTTTGTGCTCTTGCTGGAGGCGGTTGGTGTGAGCGTGTACTACTGCTGTATGGCAGTCGAAAGTCGTTTGGAAGCTCTGCCTGCGCTTCGTGCGTTTCGAGCAACGCGTGCTTCGCGCGCGACGGACCCTCGTCCAAGCGGATTGGTGGCGTTGGACTTAGCCAAAAATCGCCAAAGCTACATTCGTGGCGTTGCACTCAGCCGAGAGCCGCCAAAGCTACAGGAGGCGTTGCTGTTGTTGGCAAAATGGCATCGATACCACCCGCTGCTGCCATCGTATGGCGGGCGGAGCGAGGAATGCGCTACGCCGACTTGCGGCGAGAAGCAGCAGCAGTGATGGCAGCCAAGCCCGCGTCGGCGCTGTAGTATGACACTGCCGTGTGGAATCTGGTATGCGTGTGTGGACTTGTGGGTGCGTGTTTTGTGGTGGGATGGGCGATGCGATGGGTACAACAACACGTTTTCAACTGACTTTTTTGACTGGCAGATCCAGTCGAAAACGTCATGTCGAATGGCTTCAGTCGAAACACGGAGAAAACGGCGGTTTTCGACAGACAAATCTGACTGTATAAGAATTGGCCTCACATCTGACTTTTTTCCAAGATGTTGGAATTGTGTTTTCGCAACACCTGTGTTGCTTTGCCCGCAAAACCAAAATGTCACACAACCTACTGCTGTATAACGTCAAATAGTGTTGAAACCGGGGTTTTGCCCAAACAGCCCCGCACAATTCCCTGTAAGTCCTTCAGCGCTCTGTGCTCTTTCATCGACGCCGTGCTCCCCACTGCCTTCAAATGACACACCACGCCTATAGAACCACACCAAGTCATGATATCGTCTTATATGTACATTTTTTGGCCTTGTCGTACTAGAATTGGATACATCCTTCTTTTATTGGGCTTTGTCGTGCTAACCAGCACTTGAGTAGACCGGCCTGGTCGGGCGCCTCGTGCCGTTACAATGTGCAACATATCACCGGCCGTCTGTTTTTCTCTACTCCTGTCACGACGAAAGCCAAATATTATTGAAATCGAGGTTTTGTCCAACACAGCCCCGCACAAATCCCTGTAGGTCATTCAGCACTCTTCGCTCTTTCCCCGGCGCCGTGCTCCCCACTGCCTTCAAATGACACACCACGCCCATAGAACCCCACCAAGTCATGATATCGTCTTATATGTAATTGTTGTGGTCTTTGTCTTGCGAGAATTGGAGAAATCCTTCTTTTATTGGGCTTTGTCGTGCTAACCAGCACTTTGATAGATCGGTCTGGTCGGGCGCCTCGTTGCGTTACATTGTGCAACACATCACCGCCAGTCTGTCTTTCTCTGCTCCTGGCATGACGAAAGCCGCTAGCTGTCGTAGCTGTCCAGCTACTTTCGTCTGACGACGTACCTGTAGGTACGCAGCAAGCTCGGGATCGACAGAGAGGTGCACAGCAGGCCGACATCAAGCTGCTGTGGGAGCTTGAGGATCTCTCTTCCCATCTATTCCGACCGAACTCAGTGACCATACGGGGCCCAATCGTGTGTGTGGTTGTTGTCCTGGTTATGTGGCGAGGTACACACGAGCAGCAGCAGTACGGGGCTCGAGCGCGCGAATCGGTTTGGACGAGGAAAAGTGTGCATGACCATGGGCGCTTGGTTACTTTTGTCATGCTTCATACCGGTACTTCTTACAGAGTACGACTTTAATGTTAACGACTGCAAATTTTAGGTTTGGATCGCACGTCACAGCAGGCAACAACATTCATGTTTTCAGCTGAGACGCGGCGAGGCCGAGATCAACACACAATACGAGGTCGACCATTCGAGGATCCGTCATATTTACAAGCAGCACAGGGCCGGGCGCGGCGGCGGGGAGCAATCGTTGATCTAGACAGAGATTGTGCAAGACCATGGGCCCGTGGTTACTTTTCATGATTTCATACCCGTACATGCGCCGTTTTTTTCAAAATTTGAAATCGTACGCTGCATCAGCCGATCACAATTTTAAGGCAGCAGGTTTCCCGTCTTTGAGACGTGGCCAGGCCGAGATCGATAGAGTATCTGTCATATTAGCAAACAGCACAGGGCCATGCGGGGCGGCGGGGAGCGGGGTGCGGCGCAGCTCCACCCCGTTCCCTGCTCACGAAAAAGCCTCCTTGACTCGTTGAACTACTACAGCAGTACTCTAAGTTGTTAGGGGTAGATTCTCACGAAGCCAACAGGAAGGACATAAGTAGGTCTGCATGATGATGCGTCGTTGGTGCCGCCACGCAGTTTTTTATGATATCGTACATACGAATTTACGTTACATTTGCAAACACCACAGGGCCGGGCTGGGCAGCGGGGCGTGGAGTGGGGCGCAGCCCAGCCCGCGCCCCGCGTGCAGTATAGAAGGCGCAACATGAAGGTCGAACGGCTCTGTCATGTTGCGTCGTCGGCGGCCATCAGGCGTACGCAAGTATTATCTTTGCACTACCAGTACACGTTTTGCTTTGAGGACGGTTGTTCACATACCGCCTCCATCGTTGCGTGGCCGTCTTACACGAAAGGTCCTTCATGTGCTGTGTGATCAACACGAACTACAGCAGTACCTGGCAATTGGTAATGCGTGGAGATTCGACCGCTGACATCGCCCGAAAATTGCGCGGCCAAAATCTGCATGGTGTTATCTAGTCCGTTATTCATGTAGCCCCTGCACGATGGAAAATACGACACAGCATTATGATAGTTTCGCTCTTTCTGGTCTAGGTAAACACTGGAAACACGGGGTCGTTCCAGTCACCCGAAGAAATACCAATCAACGCCTATGCACATTTCCCACGCTACGCAACGTTTGCCCTACCGTCGCTCCGTAACGGATGATACCAGACACTACGAATGATTGGATGGATCACCCGCCGTATTTCTGGCCCCGGCTAGCGTCAGGTCCGAGTTTTTCTAGCACATGTGGAGGTACAGGGCGGTGTGCTGGGCTGTTACGGCGCGGCTTGAGACGCCGTCGGTACCGTCCACCAAGCGCACTCACTTCACGTTACTGCCAACGATTTCAACCCCAGGTGTGTGCTTCTCCCCACGTTCGCTTGATGAAGCCGGAAAACGGGTCCACGCGTAGATTGGTCTGAAGAAGATAACACCCTCTTCAGACGGCCCTACGCGTGGACCTGTTTTCCGGCTCATAAAGCAAACGTGGGGAGAGGTACACACCTGGGGTTGAAGCCGTTGGCAGTAACGTTAATGCAATGCCCTTGGTGGACCGTACTGACAGCGTCTTCAGCCCACCGCAACAGCCCAGCACACCGTCCTGAACTTCCACACGTGCTAGACGAGCTCGCACCTGACGTTAGGCGGAGCCAAGAACATCGTTGCATTCTGTCTCACTACCGTGGATCATTCGATGGGAGTTTTCGATTGAGTGGGGCCTCCTGCGCCGGCCTGTGGTCCCCCCCATACTTCGTTGCGTCCCCTTTGACTTGTACTTTTAGTTTAGCTCTGGTCCGGGGCATAGCGGTCTCATCGAAGCTTCCTCAAGGTTGCCTCGACCCTTTCTCGCACACACTGCAAAATATTTTTCTGCCTCTGGCGACAGTGGTAGCTCGCTAGCGTCTGCATATCTCTCGCCACGTTTGCTCTTGCTAGCCTGCACTTGTTCACTATTATAGAGGTAGCCCCGATGTTGTGCTTCGCAACTGACTGTCTTCCAGCCACAGATGTTCATGATCTCGTCCACGGCCGTCCCGGCCAGGGGATTTGCCCAGGCAGCTTCCCACGCGAAAGGAGTTCAATGGAGAAAATTTTAACTGACTCGGCAGATCTGCCGCCCGCAGATAGCCTTGCAGGTTGGCCGCCATACGTGCTGCGAAAAGAGAGAGACGGCCCCGGCCACCTTCAGCCGCAACTACGGGTAAAAGGTGCCCGGCGGTTAATTCCCACCCAATACGCTGTGCGGCATAGATGTAGGGGATGCATCCGAATTTCAATGGACGGAGACGCTCCAACGCATGCGCAGGCTGACTCTAGTGGCACTGCTGCGCCCCCCCACTAGACGTTTGACAAAGTTGTACCAGGTACCTGGCGTATGTTTGGTCGCTATACTCGTATGGCAGATTGAGCAGTGAGGGACGTAGTTGGCGAAATCCCGGAGGCGTCGCTAGTAGAAAAGGAGGAACGCTGTCGTTCCTCGTCCTAACATACGTGTGAGCTACTCGTAAGAAATTAGCAAGTGTGTTTGATTTCTGCGTTGCATGAACATGTGGTCGTAGTGAATCATCTGCCGAGCACCGCACGCACAAACACACAATAGCGTTGACTGTCACAAGGGAAAAAAACTGAAGCGCAGCTGCTGTTGTATTGTGTACTCTGAAGCAGCACGGCAACTTTGCAAGTTCAGAGTAAACTTGGATTTCGGTCGTCCTGCGCGGTGTCCACGGTGCTCCAAACGTTGTTCAATTTCACCGTTGCACCGCTCTTGTTCCTAGAACAGCGCGCACACGCACGCACAGAAACGCGGCTACGCACACATAAACATCGTCGGTGGCTGTCACATAGAAAAGAGCGTGAAGCGCGGCTGCTGCTGTGCCCGTACCTGCCACAGAGTCAAAAGAAGAGCGGTGTGCTACAGATGCAGCAGCAGAACAGCGTAACACTTTTTTTTGTGGGCTGCCGAGGTGCATACCAATCACTTACAAAGAGCCTGCTCGCGCAACTTTGGGCGCCCATCAGGATACGCGCCACCGAGCTTGACCGGGACACGGACGTGCAACGTACCGATGGACCCCCATCGTGCCCCCCAGCGGAAAACGCGAGAAAACACCTGTGGCTACCGGAGAAGAGCGACCACGTGAACAAAAGTTTAAGCACAGGCTATTAGGACGTGTTTACCTGGGGCCACCGTGGTAGTATTTTTCTTTGTGCGTGTCGCAGATGTTCGCGCAGTGCAATCGCTTCCCCTACCTCGACAGCTCGGGCGGTTTTGTGGGGTCGATTGGTTTGTTTTTGCTCATCCCATCTGTTATCTTCGTCCTTCTTCTTTCTCCTTCTCCCTCCTCCTTCTCCCTCCGTGTAGTCGTAACTCAAATCCGGGGTTACCGGCAGACTCTTCTCCCCCCTCCCCCCTACGGCACGCGACTTCATTTTCGCAAGAAGGGCACAGCGGCACTTTCTTTCCTCTCGCCAACTCGCGTTGAATTTGGCGTACACGCACCAGGCGCTCTCCGCTGTCGATTTGGTTCAACATAAACAAACCCATGGCAGGGCTCAGGGCTCCAAACAGTGACTTCGACCTTTGTAGTTTTGGAAGGTAACCACTACACTATCGAGGCGACGGGCTACTTACTGTGTTCGGTACTTGAGTTGGGGTACTTTGTCGTCGAAGAAGTCCCGAAGGGAAGAGGACGCCTTGAGTGCTGTTCTTAATGGTCCACCAGGTATACCACTAGTATGTTCTCAAGGTTTTCAGTCAGGCATTGCTGTCGACGCGCTTTCTCGTATTGTCCTGTTGAGAGTGCCGCTCGATTGGATGTCGATGTGCCTCCGCTACGGTGTAGGTTCCTGCGTATGCGCATATGTGCACTGCTGGCTTTACTGCGAGTGCACGTGGGCGCAACTGTTTGTAGACTAGAATCAGTTGGATAAGTTGCATGTCAAAAACACCACGCCCTGGTTTCTATGTCAAGGCTGTGAATCGCAGGCGATTCGTCCGACCCAATCATACGGTTGAATGGACATCATGTTGTTTTGCGATTTATTCATGCGTGGCGTCTTTTACCGGCTATATTGGCGCCGGCATCGGCCGGGGGGGAAGGTGGCTTGAGACTTCGCGCGTGTGATTTCACCTAATTTTCAAGCGAGCCGATTTGTTTATCAGATTCCAGTAGTCGGCGTCGTCGAATCCGATCAAAATGATGTCGATTTTTCATTCCGATTCGCAGTCCTAGTTCTTTCGGTATTCTGTTTCTTTTGGGAGGCGGTCTTCAAAACCGCAACCCTAGCCCTAATACTGGAACCCCCGAACAACATTGCGGCCGATACTTTGTATAATAGTGCCTGACCTGTGAAATTCTTGAAAAATCTCTGGTCTACAAATAGATGATGGGTTTATCCGAGCACTTTACTTCAACTTTGAACTTTTCCTTACTTGAAATACAAAGGCACGTATTAACAGAACAATGCCTGGTAGGGAACATTGTTGGAGACAGGCTGGAGTTCGTACTTGGGAAGTGATGTTTGTATATGAACTCCAAGGTTACCTACGACGGTTTCGCTCTTTTGCGGGCATATCTCAGCCTGTCGTTCTTGTCGCTTGTTTTCTTGTTGCAGTACTGCTGTATATTGTTGTCCTGTATTTGTATACAGTACACCGCTGTATGCTATTTTACGTATGTAATGCGGATGGGTGGGTGATGGCAACCGATTGAAGTTTCTTTTATATATGTGTTCCGCCGATGGCGAGCAGATCGGCGTTCACGCGCATTGCGCCTACTCAGGGATACACGGGAAATCAGCACCCTACCAGGAGTACACGACATAAGAAACTAGCAGTATCATACGTGTAGACCATACACTCATTTTCGAGCCCAAGACGGGGGGGTAATAATCAAGTAGACAAACAAAATGTCGTTTATATTCGTACGAGTCCATAAATCCCAATCCCCCAACGGCATGCATTTTTTAGTTTTGTTTGTTTTCATTCCGCGACGGTCGAAGGTGAGGTGTCTTTTGTTCTTTTTGCGGTTCGCCTCCGACCCCGTGTCTTTTTCGAGACCTAGACACGAGAGGGTTAGCTCCAAGCCAAACAAAAATCGACGCCAATATGAAGCCCCTACCCCGTAGACGTGGTTGCTTTAACCGCTTTAGAACTGCGCCCACGTTGTTGCGGAAAAATCACGTAGAATTAGTGGGTAATTTTTTTACGAGTTTGCCCGCTACCCAGGCAGCTTTGTTTATGCATAATGTACGCAAGGAGACAGCCATCCACATTTAGGCGGGGGGTCCAGAGAGTGAGCGAGAGCACCCATAAGCGCTACTCCGTCTCGGCACGTTGGTATCCATTCTTACCGAAATGTGGCGGTTGAACAGGAGTCGGACAGGATATTATTTACGGTGCATCTTGCCTTGGTGCGTGCGTGGCGTTCAATCTTATTAATAGTGTCTTCCCCAAAGTTCCTGTCCTCTATACCTGGTACTCTTTTGTATGATACCAGTACCTAGCATGCGTTTGTTATAGATATAATTACATTTGTCCTCGAAATTTTTTTAAACCTTATTCACTTGGTTAATGGAACCTGCTCCGCTCTCAGCGCTCCCACTTGGAACACGCCTGCCTAAACCCCCCTCTCGGAGAACCTTCCCGGCATTCTTCGCGTTCCTTACTTTCTTCGCTTTCTTCGTTTCCTTTTTTCCCGTTTCTCTCTTCATTTTTTTCATTCCGTAACTTTATCCAACGTATGATCTACGACTTTAGGGTGTTTATTTTCGTTTTTACCAACGCATGATCTACAACTCTACGACGCATCTACGGCGCAAAGTCGTGAGATGTTGAAGTTGACTGCCGGCTTTTTAGTGTTCTACAAGTAGGCACCTACTTTCAGCTCCCTACGCTGGCCACCTGTCGCCGTGGCGCTTCCCCACCACTTTACAACTCGGAGAGCGAGAAGCATGTCGTCTTCAAGCATCTATCGTAGCTCTCCTGCTGAAAAGCCGAAGCCCACCAACCAAAGCCAAGGAGGGGGAGGTGGTGGAGGCTCTGCCGGTGGCGGTGGTACTGCTGCACTGCTGTTCTCCTGTATGTAGTAAAAGTTTGGTCGGTGGGTGGGTGGAGGGTGCACTGCGTCGTCCGTGGTGGGTGGGTGGGCCGTTCTGTACGTGGGAAAGCCGAAGCCCACCAACCAAAGCCAAGGAGGGGGAGGTGGTGGAGGCTCTGCCGGTGGGGGTGGTACTGCTGCACTGCTATTCTCCTGTATGTAGTAAAAGTTTGGTCGGTGGGTGGGTGGAGGGTGCACTGCGTCGTCCGTGGTGGGTGGGTGGGCCGTTCTGTACGTGGGAGTCTTTTTTTCTGTTTCCTGTTTCATAAGAACCAACCAACTAACTGCGCCCCGCGTACCAGGTGTATATTTTGTTCGACGAATTCTATTTATACGTCCCACGCCCATAAATAAACGCCAGTAAGCTAGCAGCTGGTTATTTTTAGGCGCCCCAAGTACAATCTTCATGGCAAGTTGTAGAGTCACGTGCTTGTCCAATGTACACTGGGTAGTCGGGTTCGTTTTCCATATACTGCAAGTAGTGGTGTACAACCACAATGCCATCTTGCGTTCGTATTTGGTGCTCTACCACAAGCAGCTGGTGGTGATGATGCGCTATCATACACCCGTTCTGAATAATAAATGTCTTTTTTTGTTGTATTCGCCCGCACTGCCAATCTGAACGTGACATCGCCAGCAAGCTCGCAACACAGCACAGAGTAAACAGCTCTGCCCATAGAGCTCTTGGCATTATCAAGTCGCGGGCTTCATGAAACCATGCACCTTCTATTCCTGTCTCTTTCACATTTGTTGTGTTGTATTCCTGGCGCGAGCGTAGCGGGCGGCGTCTGCCGCCCGCGGAGCAGAGCCCTTGTATATCGTACAGACATTCCACTCCACTTGTTCCTTTTTCGTTTTGACCTGGGGGGGAGGGGGTGGTGGTTTCGTTTTCTCTGTTTTGTCCAGTACCCCCCCCCCAACTCCCGTCTTGACATTTTTTCTCCTTTGCTAGGTTCGCGGCGATTGTTGTGAGGCTGGGATTGGGGTCGTTTTTTTCTTCTGCTCGTCTACTGCCTGGTATAGATACCTACAACCAGATTTACGTTATTCATGAGTACATGCTGTGTACTTGGTGCGTGTCTGTCTGCGTGGTGCCGTGCCCCCCCCCCCCTCCACCCCCCCCACGCCGCCTCGCTGCCCCGAGTTGCATATCGGCGGGGCCGGTCGAAAGGGACGGACCGAAACTTCCCCCCCACCAGCTTCTAACCCACCACAACCCCCCCCCAACTGTAGGATAGCCACCCGATCCGCGTACCTCACTATTTCCTGCCCCGCCCACCCCTCGGCTGCCGCTGATCGCTCACTCTCGCGTTCCTCTTTCTTTCTCTTTGGAAATTTCGGACGCCAAAAAAAAACTTCTAAACAACCGAAAACAAATGGAAACTATAACAGGGTCTCTGGGTTCCTTTGCGGCGTGCTGCCCTCCTTGGGGTTCACGGATGAGGACCGCAAGAACTCCGTCTACTACCAACAGCGCATGCGTACCATGAAATACGAGGACCACTAGGGTTTGATTATGTTTTTCGGCTAATGAGCGCAGGGCGCGGGAAGCGGGGGCGCACGCGCACTAGGGAGCGGGGGGAATGGGGGATACGCGGGGAAGGGGGGGGGTCGTGGGGACAACATTTTGGCATGTAGCGATGTGAGGGTTTTGGCGGCATGCTTGCTGCCGCTTACCTCAGGCAGAAGAGCTTGCTCTTTTCGGTGCGGTCGCCTGGAAATTGTCTCCTTGCATGTAGCTGGTTTTGACCACCATGGGTGGCGGTAACAGTCGCATTCGGGGGTATTTGTGCCCGGTGCGCACTTGCTGCGGCGATTTTGTCGCGTGGCCTTTGCGTTTCGGTTGCCGCGACTGACCCACGCGACGGCCTAAATAATGGCACGAAACGAATTGATCAAAAGACTAGCTTGGGCACGGATGTGACGTGATATGTGATGGCTTCTGGGCGCGCTTGATGTGTGATTTGGAGATGTTATGGAGGAGTCGATTTGTTTTGTTTGCGTTGGACGAATTCATTTCGACCATGTTTTTTTTTCGCGGCGCCCAAGCCGTTCGATCGACGCCCAAACAAGGCAAAGAAAGACGGCGCATCGAATTCTCGTTGCGGTAATCTGTATTGGAAGTTCTACGCGTGCTCTCACGACGAAATGTAAAAGGATTAGGGTGCGCTGCTTGTTGAGGGGCAAGATCTATGCATCCCCTCTTTGACCGTGTTACAAAGTTCGTTACTGCTGCGCCGGTACCGGTACCTGGCATTTGCTATATCTGCATAAACAGCCACCGCTTGCATCTCGTTTCTCGAAGGCGTAAAAATGTCAGGTGCGGGACGTTCTTCTGGTCACATTTTTCCCATTTTCCATTTTCCCATATTTATGGTTCTGTTTTTTAGCTGTTATTACAAAAGCGCCGTAGTACCTGATATCCGGTATGCGAGAAGCCACCACACTGCTAAGTAGTTTCAACGTTGCGAACGATTCGGGCGGTTTTTCGAAAAACAAACACGTTAACCGAGAGAGAGAGCAAGAACAGCAACAGGGCGTCAAATTCGAGATTCGAAAGCTCGCACAGACTGCAGCAGCAGGAGACATGATGAGGTTCGTTACAGGTTGCACAACTATTATTAATACCAGGTATCTCACTACTATTTTACTACTAATATTAGTAGTATAGTCTACATTCGTGTATTGATATTATTAATAATAATATTAAATAGTAGGCATCGCCATGCACCACTAACATGCGGCATCGTTTTAGAATCTAAGTTCCCAGAGTTTAAATAATGTGAAACGCCCGACTATGGTTGGTTGTTGGTGTAAATAATTAAATGATACATTGTAGCACGGATACACAGACTGCCCATCACCGATGATTGTGCCCAACACAGGAGTGACAGTAGTAGGGGATGGGGGCATGGAAGCTACACTGGCTTTGGAGCCCCCAGGTACGTGAGGCAACAGGCGACAAGAAAGCTTACTTTTTTTAGCAGCAAACAGGACGTGTGCCATCATGCGCCGGCCGAGCCTCGCAGCCGTAAATAAGGCACATCAACACACTTCGAGTTGTTCTGGGTACTTCGGAGTCGCCGGCCAAGCATTGGTTCGCTGACTTGTTTGGTTTGAGGATCGGCTTATATGGCGTGATGATGTAGCCACGCGAAGAAAACATTACTCGGTACTCCCCGGCACTCGGTACTCGGCGCTACTTTCTTTCCGGGGCCTTCGTATTCCAACAGGAAAATAACGAAGGTTCATGTCCTTGTTGCACCTTATTGTGCTGAATGCCCGCGAGCTCCATTCCTGACAACAAAATGGCGGTACGCAGGCGGAGCTGGTTTACGATCGTACCAATCCGTCCGCAATCTACACTGACTCCGCAATGCACACCACACCACTACTCGTAGAGCACTTGTACGTTCAAGAGCATCAAGAGCGCGAGTCAAGTTATCATCTTGTAAAACGTGTTGGAAGGATTTTAGAATTGCTCCATGTGACGAACATAGATCTCCATACTTGCACGGGGCCGTAATGCTGCAGGGCTAGCAACCTCTTCCTTGCTCCGGGTTACGCACGCAACCCCTGCAACCACGTTGCTTAACGTAGGACCATAGGATGGCGCCGTGCGATTTGTGATGCTGCTGCTGTGTTGTTGCCGTGATGCGTGATGCTGCGACGTGCCGAAAGAAACCTGGTAGCAATCAGCCTTTCTAGCCATCTGATTCGCCAAAAACCTGAACCAAACACGCCGCATATTTTTCATACTTCCGGGTTGGCACGGTAAGGATGGTTCCAGCTTTTCGAACGACGGCGTGATCGATTTGATTGATAAAACAAGACAAATAAACAGACAAAACAAACCATATTACGAGTCACGAGCAAATGAGCGGCAGAAGCCTCCACTGATTCGCCGCTGGCTCCCTGGCAGCTCACTGCAGGCGGCGGTTAGCAGAGGCATGGGAGTGCGGCTACGGAGGGCTTATACGTCAGGTCAGGGTCGCCTTGCTTCGTCTAGTCTATCTATCGTAAGAGTGTAAAATGTGGCGTCAGTCTGAGAGCGGGGCATGCCGAAGTTTTGAGAGGCTTGGCGCCATGAACTAACGCGACTGCTGCTGCAGCAGCGCAACGCTCTCGATCTTGACCGCAGATCCTAGGCCTGAGTGCGTGCGCTGTGCTTGGGGCAGGTGGAGCAAGATGGCGGGCTGCCTCACTCCAGTAGTCCAGTAGCAAGCACGGTTGGGAAGGGGGAAGGGGCTCCAGAATTTACTCTTGGTATCATTTTGTTTTTTTTTCAGTGATGCTGTGTCTCCTCCTATCTTCTTGTTGCGTGGTGATGCGTCTGATCCTGTCAAAAAGAATACGACGACCTTTTATTGGTATCATACACATTCATTTTGATAATTCATTTGTGCCTGTGTGCCTATTGTTTCTTTCGCGCAGTATGATACTACCCCCTACCGTTTGCTTGCCTTGTGCCGCGCGTGCTTGACGCCTTGCTCTCCCGTTTCTCCGATGTTGTCTGCGCTCTGACTCACCCCCAACCTAGTCCATCCATCCCTCTGCCCCCCCCCCCCCCCCCAACCCGATTCTGCGGCTGCCACGTATTAATGCACAACAAATGCACAACAATGCCTTGCTTCGTCGTACCTGGTACTGTTTTCCAGTCGTTACGATGAAAAAGGCGTGTAACATCAAGCGTTGACCCATACCCAACTAACTGAGGGTTTGCTGTATCTCTCCACGGCTTCTTTTGGTGCAGGAGGACGGCAGTGCCAGCAAACGTACCAGCCACAGAACGGAGATATACGTACCTTCCGGGCAGCCCCCCCCGAGCCATGACCAGGCATAACACGGTTGGAGAAGGCACAGCAGCAGCAGGAGCAGCAACAGCAGGAGCAGGAACAACCGGAGCGGGAGCAGGAGAAGAAGCGCACGCAGCAGCTCTCGGTACGGAAGCCGCAGGCACCGGCGGCGCCGCCGCCGCTGCCGCCGTCGCCGTCCACAGGGGTATCGGTATCGGTGCCCACCTGTTCAAGCCGCGGGAGAGCGGGCTCACCGGCCCTGAAGACTCTGCAAGGCTGCGGGCGGTGCCCGGCGCAACGGTAGGTGCGACGGAACACGGCTCGATCAACAACCGACGAGCAGCAGCAGCAGCAGCAACAGCATCAGCTTCCGCAGCAGCATTAGCAGCAGCGACTGCAGGAGTAATACCCTCAGCGGTAGGGTTTACCTCTACGCCGCCACCCACCGCTCCGTTTGCTCACGGTGGGGGTGGCGTTTCCACTCGAGCGGCGGCGGTAGCGGTGCCATTTGCCACACCCAACGGGAACCCAATGACCGGCGGTGGCAGCAGCAGCGGCGGCGGCTGCAGTGGTAACAGCGGTAACGGCGGCATCAGCGGTGCCTCACGCGAGCAGCAATTTTTCCTTATGGCGGCGGCGGCGGGCGAGGACAGCGGCAGCGCAAACGCCTCCTCCGGGGGTCCTGCCCCGACCACGACGAAAGATCCAAGGCTCACACAACCGACGCAGGTCACCTATCGCCGCGCGATCGCCAGCATCAGCGGGGGCTTGCCACAAGCTCCGCTAGCCGTGACGGCGTCGGCGGCCGCTGCGATACAAACCGCCCCCCACGCCGCACAGACCCACCCCGGCGCCAAGACGAGGACGCGTTCCCACGCTCCGGGACATGGCGGCGGCGTCGGTGGAGGCGGCGGTGGCGGCGGGGGCTCACCGTCACACGTCCTCGGGCCACCGCCTTCCACGGGGGTGGACTCCCATTCCGTGGGAGGCGTGACCGGCGTAGGCGGCGGCAATGGTGGTGAGTGTTTGTTGGAGGTTCGGTCCGCGGTACAGCAGACCCAACGGAAACGTCCCCTGACCCCCCGTGCTTCCCCGGCCGAAATAACGTCTGTTTCGGTGGCAAATGGGGACAGGGTGGCGCCGGAGGTGGCGGCGGCAGCGGCAGTAGCGGTAGCGACGGCGGCAGCGTCAAGGGCGGCGGCAGCACGACGTGGAAATCATTCCCCTGAAAGGTTTTCGCCGAGGCGGTCCCACGATGGCCACGGCGACGATGGCGGAGGGTCTAATAGCCCTGCGCGTGGTGCGATAGCTTGCAACGGGACGGTAGCGACGAGTGGCCTCGACCAGCGCGGGCCTGGCCGTGAGCTGGAGAGAAAACGGAGGGGAGGAGCAGCAGCAGCCGGAGGTGTAGGATCAGGAGGGGTAGTTGTAGGGGCAGGAGGAGGGGGAGAAGGGGGCGGGCCGAGAGCTCGGGGTAGAAGACAGCAGGCCAAGGGTGGGAGAGGTGGGCGTGGTAACAGTAGGGAGGGGCCGGCAGCGGCGTGTTCAGGGCCAAGTGGGCGGGGTAATGGTAAGGGAAGCGATGGGGGAGGGAGCGGCGGAAGCAGCAGTGGTGGGCGAACGACGATGGTGGTCGACGAAGACGAGGAATTAGAGGAGGCCCTTGACGTGCCGAAGGCAAGCGACCAGAATGACTCGCTGGAAGACATTCAGTCTCGCCTGCAGCAGGTTTGTTGGCTTGTTTGGTGGTTTACTTGGTTTGTTTGTTGGGCGGATGGGTGGGTGGATGTTCGGTCGATTGGTCGGGTTGTTGTACGTATGTATGGTTGGTTGGTCGGTAGGTTGGTTGAGCAGACGGTTGATTGGCTGATTGTTGTGTTGGTTGACTGGCCGATAATTGTTCGGGTGGTTTGCCTTTGAGCGTTCCGCGGAGAAGTAGTACGGGAGAGATGATGTAGAGCCTTCTTTGTAACTGCTGTAGTACGGGAGAAATGATGTAGAGCCTTCTTTGTAACTGCTGTGTAATCGCACTGGCGGTGGTGGTGTCGGTGATGGCGATGGCGGTGATGGTGGCGATGGTTGTGATGGTGGAAGTGGTGGCGGTGGTCGTGGCGGTGGTGGATGGCGGTGGTGGTTATGGTGGTGGTCGCGGTGGTGGTGGCGGTGGTGGTGGCGGCGATGGCGATACGTTGTGTTGATGGTGTTTGTATTGATGGTGGTGGTAGGGATGGTAGTGGCAGTAGTGGTGGTGGTGGTGGCAGTGGTGATCGTGGCGATGATATTTGAGGCGGTGATAACCTACGGGAACCTGGACGCGGGTGCCTGGTTCAGGCAAATCGTTTTTTGTGTGTACCGTACGGTAGGAAGTTCGGTCTACGGTAATTCTGCTGCAGGTCGGCAGTACAGCAGTACGGTAGTCCGGCAGTTATATAGTAGTATGGCCGTGCGTTAGCACTACAGTAGCAGCTCGGTGGTCCGGTACGAAGTACTATGGTAGTTCACCGTAGTACAGCAGTAGCAGGTTTTCATCGCACGACATTGGTCAAGCCCGCCATGATGGCTTGCAGGTGCTTGGTCAACGGCGGAATTGAAGATTTATTTGGTCATTTAAATGAGTTAGGAGTCTGACTGCGAGTTGGTCAGTGAATGTTAGCCGGCGACGTTGCCTGGTGTCTGCAGGAGACCGTCGTACCAAAATGGAGGAGGACGATGAACGTAAACAAGGGGTTCATTGACCTCTGGGGAAGCCGTGTTCACCGCTTGTTCGTGCCCTTTCGGTTTCAACTTTCCGACGTTTTTTTAACACCATCAATTTTGCGCCATTTGCCTCGACGCCCCGCTACCCCCGCCCCCCAGGTGGACGTGCTGGCCGCCAAAATAGACACGGCAATGCTAGCGGCCGGGGACCGACTGCCAGCGGTAGGAGGCCCCCTGCCAAGAGAGGTGGATGGCGGCAGACGACGGAGGGTACCGGTGAGTACGAGTAACCCGCGCGCACACGAGAGAGATAGAGATAGAGCATGCTGCCGTAATCTACCCCTCACCAATGACGATTGGTGTTCAATTCTCCCTCGGGCTGGGATGAAGCACACCCCGCCATCCCTTCCCATACGTGCCTCCGTGATCTATCCGACATCTCCGCTCGGATCCTCGGTTCAGCTGCCTATTTTGTGTTTCGTGTTCTTGCTCGGATCCTCGGTTCAGCTGCCTATTTGTTTCGTGTTCTGACTTCTAGCTCGGGTCAGCGTGAGAGGCATTCGATTATTCCACAGCGCGGCCTGGACCGCCCCCCTCCCGCACTCCACCCTCTTCTAACCCCCCCGCCCCCCGCCCTTCTCGTCTCTTCCGTTTTTTGTCCGGCGGCGATGATGGTGATTCGACCCCTTCCCCAAAATGTGCACGATGGAACGCCACCATTACGAACGAACATGCAAACCCCGATCGGGAACGCGGTCTTTCCTGCCAACCGCTATTATATATACAATAGACGGCGCGGCTGACGGAACACCTTACCGACGTCCTTCGCCACACTCGCCAACGCGGGGTTAGAAAAAGCGACCCCCGATCACCAGACCAGCAGTCGTCAGTCACGCGAGCGTCCGGGGCTGAATCCGGCGCCGCCTCTGCCGCCACCACTTCTGCTACCGCCTCCGCCGCCACAGCTGCTACCACTGCGGTAGCCGCGTCGACGGCGTCGCCTAGTATTGCCAGTGGTAAGGGGGCTAAAGGAGGGGCAGCCGGGGCAGAAGCCGCCTCACGGGGAGCGGGCAGAGGTGGAAAGGGAAGCAAGGGGGTCGGTGGGCGTGGGGGAAGCCGCAAACGGAAGCTACCGGAGAGCGAAGCCGCCTCTGTCGCGGCTGCTCCCGACGCTCCCGGCGCCGCCGGCGCTGCTGTCGCTTCCGCGGGTTTGACTGGTGTGCGGCAGGCGCAGCCGCAGCAGACTTCGGGGTCGGCGGGCAGGGCTACCTATCGCTCTAACTCGCCTGTTCCGTCGGGTTTAGGTCCTCGTCTTTTCCATCTGGAGCCGTTGGCGGAAATGGACGCCGAGAAGGAGACGCCTTCCGCCCCAGCGGGAGATGCCAGAACAGTAGCAGCCGAAGGAGGAGGAGTGGGAGGAGGAGGAGGAGTGGGAGGAGGAGGAGGAGGAGGAGGAGGAGGAGGAGGAGGAGGAGGAGGAAAAGGAGCGGGGGTGAAAGAGGAAGGGGGAGGGAAAGGAAGAGGAAAAGGGGGAGGAAAAGGGGGAGGAAAAGGAGGAGGAGCGGAGTCTCCGCCGTCTCCCGTTGGGGTCAGCACGACCACCTTCTGGGATCCGAGCACGCGACGGCAGCAGCAGAGACGGCGAGATACAGCGGCAGCGTCGGCGGCTGCTACTACGGCTTCAGCGTCGACGGCAGCGGCAACAACGTCGTCAGCGGCGCCAGCTGCGACGGCGGCAATGCCCAATGGTGTTATCTCCGCCGGTCGCCCCCTGCGCGGCACTAGGTCTGGCGGGGGGGGGGTAAGGGCACAGGCGATCGCTGCTGCTGCCGCTGCTGCTGCTGCGGAGTCGTCTGCCGCAGCCCACGCTACGGGAGAGACGCAGGAGGCGACCGGCACGGTAGCTGCCGCTAAGGCTAAGGCTGCTGCTGCGGCGACAGTGGTTCAGGAACGGGTGAGACTGTTCATTGAGGGAGGGGGTAGGGTTCGCGGCGATGACAATTTGGAATAGCGGGATGGGCTGGGGGGAGGGTGCGGGATTGGGATAGGCCCGTGTGGAGGACTCCATCCCAGGATTAAATAATAATCGGTTGGTTTAGGGGGGGGGGGGGTAGAGGTCGGGGTTCCACCAATGGGAAGCCCTCTGTCCCCTTTCTCAGCCGAGTGTTGGGAAAGAGTATTATACGGGCGTATTTTTTTCTAACTTGCTCTTTGTAGCTTATTTTCCCGCCTTTCTCGGACTATAGCGCGTGCTCAGCTTACTACTTGTACAACTTCTGTATCCGATTTTTCAAGGCGACTTTTACATCTGACTTATTTGTTTCGGGAATCTGTTTTCTTGATATGTGCTATTAATAACTGGTTCGTTTTTCCTCTTCTTTCTTTCAAATTTGTAATTTTTTACTCGAAGATGAAAAGGCGGGAGGAGGCGAAAGCTGCCGCTGCCGCCGCCGTTGCTGCCGCAGCCAAGGAGGAGGCGAGGGCAGCGGAGGCAAGGATGTGGGAGGAGTGCGTGGACGAGGGAGAGGCTTTTGTGACCGCCATGCTGGCCAGCGTGGTCAGAAGCCTCGCCGAGGGGCCAAAGACCGAGTTTGAGCTTGACCAGGTTCGTCTTGTTGTTACTGTTGTTGCTTGCTGTGTGTGCGAGCAAGGTTGAGTACCACTTGGGACTCCGCGCTCTTACCCTTGCCGTTAGGCTTTTGATCGTTCCCTTGCCATTTGCTCTTACCCTTACCTTACCGTTCACCAATACCCTGGCCCTTGCCGGAGTCCTTACCCTTCTTATCCTTGCCCTTGCCTTACCCATTGCCCTTGCTATTACCCTTACCCTACCCCGCACCGTTACGCTTACCCTTCCCACCCCCTTGCCCTTACGCTACCCATCTACGCCACCCTCACCTTTACCCTTGCCCTCATATACCCTACTGATACTGCTACCCCTCACCCTGGTCCATTCCCTTACCTTGCCCTCCTTACCCTTGCCCTTGCCCCCATCTTCCTCACCGGTACCCTTACCCTCCTTACCCTTTAGGTCCATACCGTTTCCCTCATGATTTCCCTTTCGCCCATCCTTCACCCTTACCTTTACCCTCACCTCTTTACCCTCGCTCTTACCCCCATCCCCCTTACCCCTATCCTCAACCTCTTTGCCCCTGCCCTTACCCCCATCCTCCTTGCCGGTACCCTCACCCTCCTTACCCTGATGATTTGTATTTCCCCAATCCGCCACCCTTAGCTTTGGCCACACCCTTCCCCTTACCCTCACCCTCCTTGCCCTCTCCTTTGTCCTTACCCTGATCCTTACCCTCCTTCCGTTACCCTTGTCCTTGCTCTTTCCTTTTCCCTTGCTCTTACCCTTGCCTTCCTTACCTTTACCCTTACGGTTACCCTTACCTTTACCCTTACCCTTATCCTTTCCTTCCTTGCCCTTATCCTTTCTTACCCCGTACCTTACCCGTACCTTACCGTCCGCTTCCATGTGTCCTCGGCGCAGTCTGTTAGGTCGGACATGGACGCCGGTCGGGCGGCGGCAGGGCTTCCCGTGGCAGACTGGTCCGAGTCCCACATGGTCAATGTTCGACTGGTGGTGGATGTGCTGATTGCTCTTGGGCTGGTGAAGTCGGATTACAATACGGTGGAGCAGGCGGGGGGGTGGCCCATGGATGTGCACCCCCCCAGTGAAGCTCACGGAGGGTGAGTGAATGTAGCATTGATAGTCAAGTTTGTGGGTGGGATAGAGGGTGAGAAATGTCTGAGAGTGGAAAGGGCGAATGGCAATCTGTCTTGTACACGTGAAAAAAGGGAGCGAAAAATGTGAGTGAGCACAATCTGTGAGTAAAAAGAGTGAGTAAAAATAGAGTCTTGTGCGCGAAAAGAGTGAGTGAGAATAGTCTTGTGCGTGAAAATAACGGGGGAAAAATGTTATTGATATGGCAAGAGTGAGGGAGCCATCGAGTCATTAGTGAGGGACGGACTACGATTTCAAGCGTACCAGCGAGAGTGGAATGAGTCGGTGGAAGGTCCAGCCTTCGTGAGTGCAACAGGGAGTAAAGCCGCGAGTGAAAGAGTAAGTGAAACAATGATCAAAAGGTAAACATTTGCGGAATTTGCGAAACACTCGAGGGAATAAGTAGTGGACGAGTGGCAGAACCCTGTTGAAGCGCCGGCTGGCCATACCGCGAGATTTGTCACCCCTATCCCCGCCCTTGCCCAACCCCCTGCCCCGTCGCGTCTCCTTTTGTTTTTGTCACCCCTGTCCGTCCGTATGTCTGTCTGTACCGTGTGTCTGTTCTGTCTGCCCTTCCGTCCATGCCTCCGTCCATCGATCCTTCCACGCATCTATCGGGCAACGAAACAGCGCGCCAGCCCCGTGCTTCTGCTCCTCAGTCATGCGACGCGCCGTCGCCCGTCACACGAAGATGGTAGCCCCCTCCATGCCCGCCACGATGCCCCCCCTTCCTGCCTCCTTCCCTATGGACCCCTTCCAACTTGGCATCCCCTGGAATCCCGGCTCCGCCTCGAGCACCGGCGCCGCTACGTCGGTCCGAAATCCTGTCGGTAATGAAGCGGTGTACGGCGTCCCTGGCCAAGTTGTGGGTCCAGCGGCGTCGGACGGGGTTGTGGGTTCGATGGTGTTTCCGAAAACGGAGATAGAGATTGAGGGTGGTGGTGGTGGCGAAGGTGATGGTTGTGGTGGCGGTGGTGGCGGTGGTGGCGGTGGTGGCGGTGGTGGCGATGGTGGCGGTGGTGGCGGTGGTGGCGGTGGTGGGGGTGATGTGGTGGCAGGAGGGGACAATACCTCGTTATACTCTGCGGCAACGGCAGCAGCAGTGGCCGTGGCAGCAGCGCGTGAGGCTGCTGCGCAGGCGGCGGCGCTGCAAGGGTCGGATGCGCAGACTGTGGCAGCAGCTGCTGCGGCGGCGGCAGCGGCGGCGGCTGAGAGTCACCGGCCTCTCCTGCAGCAGGAGCAGCAGCAGCAGCAGCAGCTGCTGCTTCAGCAGCTTCAGCAACTCCAGCACCACCAACACATGCATCAGCAACAGCAGCTTGAGCATCTGCAGCACCAACATCTTCAGCAGCAGCAGGAGCATCAGCAGCGATCCCCGGACCCCCTGGCGCCTGAAAATGTTATCCATCCCACTGAGGACGCGCTGGACCTTGCCTCCGCCTACTCGGGACCTATCGCAACTAGCAACGTTTCGGCAGCGGCGCCGGCGGTAACGGCGATGGGTTCGCGTCTGTTTTGGCCAGCTACGTCGATGGTGGCGCCCGGGTCTAACGCCGCGGCGGCGGCCGCCACTGCGGTAGCAACAGCGACAGCCGCCAGGTTGGGAGGCGTCGCCGTGCCATCTTCCTTTTCCTCTGAGGAACAGCGGCAGCATCTCCAGCAGCAGCAGCAGCAGCTTCAGCAGCGGCTCCTGCAGCTTCAGCACCAACATCAACTACTCCAGCGGGAGAAACAGCAACAGCAGCAACAACAGCAGCAGGAGCAGCACCACCAACAACAGCAGCAACAGCAGCAGCAACAACAGCAACAGCAACAACAGCAGCAGGAGCAGCCGCCGCCGCAGCAGCAGGAGCAGCAACAGCAGCAGCAACAACAGGAGCATCAACAGGAGCAGGAGCAACAACACCAACAGCAGCACCAGCAGCAGAAGCAACAGCGGCAACACCAACAGCAGCAGCAGCACCAACAGCAGCATCAGGAGCAGCAGCGGAAGCAACAGCAGCAACAGCAGCAACATGAGCAGCACCAACAACAGCAGCAGCACCAACAACAACACCAACAACATCAGATTCTGCCGCGGCTGTCAATGCTGGAGCCATCGAAGGGCGGCTACTTGGACGCAGCAGCACCGTGGGGGACGATGTCGCAGTGGGCTGGGGGAAGTGCCGGTGGCCAGGCAACGATCGGGGGGGGTGAAACTAGCGTCGACTCGGGCGCGGCGGGGTCGACGGTGTGTGTTGTCTTTTGTTGTTGTCGTCTTGTTGTTTTTTATTGTCTTTTGTTGTCTCTTGTTGTTGTCTTTTGTTGTTGCTGTTGTTGTTGTTGTTGTCTTGTTTTTTGTTGTTGTCTTTTGTGTCTCTTGTTGTTGTCTTTTGTTGTTGTCTTTTGTTGTTGTCTTTTGTTGTTGTCTTTTGTTGTTGTTGTTGTTGTCTTTTGTTGTTAGTGTTGGTGTTGGTGTTGGTGTTGGTGTTGGTGTTGGTGTTGGTGTTGGTGTTGGTGTTGGTGTTGGTGTTGGTGTTGGTGTTGGTGTTGGTGTTGGTGTTGGTGTTGGTGTTGGTGTTGGTGTTGGTGTTGGTGTTGGTGTTGGTGTTGGTGTTGGTGTTGGTGTTGGTGTTGGTGTTGGTGTTGGTGTTGGTGTTGGTGTTGGTGTTGGTGTTGGTGTTGGTGTGGGTGTGGGTGTGGGTGTGGGTGTTGGTGGGGTGGGTGTGGGTGTGGGTGTTGGTGTTGGTGTTGGTGTTGGTGTTGGTGTTGTTGTGGTGGTGGTTTTGGTTTTGGTTTCTGTGGTTTTGTGGTTGTGGTTGTTGACGTCGTTGTTGCTTTGTTGCGTTCGTTGCTTTGGGTTTGATGTTACTTCATTCATACCTTTCTCTCTTCCTCGCCGCCCCGTGCTTGCCGCGTGGTGTCTGCTCCTCTTCCCCCCGCCCCCTCCTTTCCTCAACCCTGGCTTCAACCATCGAAGAAAATCGATCAAATGATGGTCAGCAGCGCGCCTAGAAGAGATGAGAAAGACAAGGCCGCGGCTGGGCCACAACAAGGCCACGGTGGTGGCATTGGAGGTGCCCCAACGGGGTGGCAGCAAAGCCCAGGCCCCCCCGCCTCCTCCTTGTCCTCCCCCCACCGCTCGTCCTCCCCACCCCCCCCTCCCTCCTCCGTCTTTACCTCCGGACCTGCCACCCCGGGCCTCGCTACTGCGTCCCCCGTCCCCGTAGTATCTACGCCTCCTAGGCCCGCCAATAATGCGGCGTTTTCTGCTGCGGGAGCCGGGGAGGGCGGGGCTGGAGGTGGCGCGGAGGCGGTAGGGGGGGGGGCTGGGTGGGGGGTTGGTTCGGCGGAAGGGCTGCCGGAGGCGTTTCCGTTGACGGGGTTGACGTTCGAGGGGGTTTTCTCTCCGTCCCAGGTGGGTTGGTTGGTTGTTTTGGGTGATTGACTTGGTTTGGTTTGGTTTGGTTTGGTTTGGTTTGGTTTGGTTTGGTTTGGTTTGGTTTGGTTTGGTTTGGTTTGGTTTGGTTTGGTTTGGTTTGGTTTGGTTTAGTTGGTTTGGTTGGGTTTGGTTTGGTATGGGTTGACTTTTTTGTTTTTTCGGTTGGTCGAATAATTGGTTCGTTAGTTGATTAGGTGGTTGGTGTATGGCTTGGTTGACTGGGTGGATAATTGACTGATCTGGTTGGTAGCAGAGCCCGCATCTCAAGAGCCCCCACCCCCCTTTGTCTCCCACCTTCCCCCGCCTCCTCCACCGCTGCCGCCAAACTGGCCGTGAATACATCCTTTCGGGAAAAACCTGACGGCACAACAGGAGCGGCACAAGCTAGCCCCTCTGTACAACAACGCCAGCAGCAACAACAGCAACAGCGCCGCTACCACCGCCGCCACCACTACGGCCACTGCCACCGCTGCCGCCACCACCTCCACTGACGGCGTCGGCGGCGGCGGCGGTGGAAACAGCAACAGCTCTTACGGGGCGCTTTCCCTTGTCGGCGGTAACAGTAGGGGCCTACCTTTGCCTGTGACCTCGGCCGCGATTAAAGCCGCGGCGATGGAGCTGGATGTGCTTGACACCCCGACCCCTACCCCGCCGCTCGTGTCCCCGGTGGAAGGGGCGGGGGTTGGGTCGGGGGCTATGGGGACGTTGAGAGCGACGGCGCAGGGCTTCCTTGTTGGCGAGCCCGGTTCTGGTGGTGGTGCTCCTGGAGGGCTGGGGGACAGCAGGTAGGCAGCCGGGCGTGCATTCTTAGCGTGAGTGGTACAGTGTTAGTATATCGTACTCGTTTTTGATCAAGGCTGTTTGCGTTTTTGGTGATAGGGGGGGTTCTTTTATGCCGCGTCGGAAATCAAATGGGCAGACGGTAGAACGCGGTGTACGCAACCATTCCGCGCCACCGTGCGGTACAGCAATTTTACGCTTAGATTTTTGACCCCTATCCGCGTCGCTGATTGGTCAACTCAGCTTCGTAGCGATTTTTGACACCAACTTGGCGGTAAATCGTACCGCAGCTTTTCAGCTCGGCCGTCACCGTTTTCTGACGTGACCCATACCGCTTTCTGTCGAAAAATTTTCCGATGCGGACCGACTTTGCCTGCGGCTCTTCACGACGCATGGCCTCTCAATTTCCGACCGAATCTCAACTATGGGTGCCACGTCACGTAGCATGCATACACTGCGCGCTTTCTTTATCGGATCCCTTCAGAGCCATCATTGCAACACCCCTTCGGCACTCAACACGAACCGCTGCTCAACCATACATAGCCCACACAGCCCACGTACACGTAATGTATGCATGGCGGGGAAAAGGCTGGGGCAAAGGGACAAAGAGGGAGTGACAGTCCCGCTGAACGAGGGCCACCCTCTTGGCCCACACATACACCCGATGACGTCCTTTGGGCACGCTAGTTTTTTTTTTGGAGCGAACGCGCGCGTTTATGCGTGCTTCCGTTTGAATCCAACTCGATTATGTGCTTCTTCTGTTTCGCGAACGAACTCGTTGGGCTTGCTTTCCTGTCTAGCCTTTGCCTCTTGCATAAATATGAGGCGGGGGGGAAGCGTTGGAGCAAACAACGTACCTGGTACACCTTTTGTCGAGGTCACGGGCTTTAAGTTTGTTGTTCTTTTTTGGAAAGCCCGCTCATGCTTGTCATGCCGCAACAGCACCTACGCTCTTGTGCTCGGTTTATCGATTCAATCCCCCCCTCAGCTCACCCTTCATGCGACTCCCCGAACACCTCGCGGCATTGTGCGCTTGGTGCGCGCGATGTCTGCCTGGTCGGTGAAAATTCGACGTGCTCCGTCCGGGCATTGCAGGGGTGCGATGGTCTATGGTCATACGACTACGGCCATGCCCAAACTGAGTACCCCCCCCCCCCCCCCCCTCCCCACGACCCACGCCGTGCCTGCTACTAACCCTCTTCTCGTTTTTCTCCATGCTGCCACCGTTGCCGCGATACCACCGCCACCACCACCACCACCACGAGCAGGGACACCAAAGCCGCCCTCTATGCCCGATTTCTTCGAGATCCGACCGGAGTTGTTGCTCCCCTCTCCGACGAGGCGATCTCCCCGCGCTTCTCTGGGGAGGCGCAGGTGGCGCAACCGGCTCAGCCAGCCCAACCGGCCCGACCGGCGCAGGCGATGCAACCGGGACAAATAGACGGTAGCGGTAGCGGGGTCGGGGGTGGTGAAGGAAGGGGGGTGCATGCGGCGGCGTTGGCAGCAGCAGCTAGCGCTGCGATGGTGGTGGCGGCGAAAGGAGCGGAAGGAGTCCAGAGCAGTGGGGGCTCGGCGGGCGACCCTCTTGATGTTGTTGCTATGGGGGAGGACTTGTCCGATGAGGTGTGTGCAGCGCAGGGAGGGAGGGAGGAAGGGAGAGAAGGGTTAGGGTTAGGGTGGATGGAGTTCGGGGCGGGCGGGCGGGGGGGGGAGGGGGCGTGCTGCTGTAGGGGTGGCTTTTTTTTGCCGTCATTTTTTGACTGGCGAGGAAATTCCCAGTCTCCTTTTTCCTTTCTGTAGTTTACTACCAGGCATTTTTTATCCGAGGTGTACCTAAACCGTGGATTTTTTTTTTGTGGAAAATTATTCTAACTACGTCAGCTGTGGGTTAGAGAATTTTTGGGTCGATACTCGTCTCTGCAAGCTGCGTGATACACCGGCCGCCCGTTTGTTGGTAGTAAGTTGTCATGCTTCATCTTTGGTGATGGCATTGTTGAAGGTGTTCAACTGTGCTAAAAATTGTTCATCGGAGAAAGAAAAATCTGGTACCGTTTTTAATCAAAGCCGGTTTTTGCGTGAGGTACGGGGCATAATTTTTGGGTGCATCCTTTGTCGTAGCATGCATCGGGGGGAGAGACAGGAGACGGGGGTGAGGGAAGGCGGCAGAAAGGGGCGGAAGGAGGCTGCGGCGGATTGGTTCAAGTGCGGTTGGTAGTTGGATGCGGAGGGAAGGAGGTCGGTAAGGCTTGTCGCGTTCGAGAGCTATGCGTAATTTAGAGTAATAAGAGAGGGGAGGAGGGGGGGGGGGGGGCGTACTAATTGGTTGCTTGCCTTAGTCATTTGACCGTTGACCACGCATCCCTTTCGCGACGGAGCACCGTTCCTACTCCTAATAGACACCTCCAACATTTGGGCGCTCATTATGCTTCTTCCATATACTACATAGAAACTGTTTGCTTCTCCTATCCCCGTCCTGTTTCGCCGTCTGCGGTCACCATCTATATCCTAGGATAGCGATCGTTTTCTCGCTACTTTCTAGTCTACCAAATTATTCCATGTCACATTCGTCTAATTTCCCCATCCTTTCCTCTAGCTCATCCCGTTCCTCCTTGCAGGACGAGGGGAGGGGGGCTGCGTGGAAGAGATCCGGTGGCGATTGCTCCCTCTTTCCCCAACCAAACCCCAGCCCCAGCCCATGTCCCAGCCCCGACTTTCATCCCCACCCCTCTTAACCAACTCTAATTCCTACCCCAACCAACCCGCAATCGACCCCGACGCTCCCCTCGAAAAACCACCCCTTACCGGTGCCCCTACCCTAATCCCACCCGCTACCGCCACCCCCGTATCCACTCCAATCCGTACCCCCTCCCTCTCTCCCCCTCCCTGACCAACCTTAACACCTCCCTTTACCCCTTCAGAGCCCCAAAACCCCTCCCTATACTAATTCCATGTACTTTGTACCCGGGGACGGGTTTCCAGTGGTAGAGGCCTTAACCCCACGCCCCACCGCCCCCGCCCGCGATCGACGTTGTTTTGTGGGGTCTCCAGGCGAAGGCTTTGGCGGAGGAGGGGCTGCTAGACCTCGTGCGGGATGCGTGGGGGGAGGAGACGACGGATCGAGCGCACGCCTACCTTGAGCAAGATGCACTGCCCTACCTGCCCATCGACAGTCGAGCCTTTGCGCTGGCCGTGGAGGGAAGGCTGGAACCCGGGGGAGAGCTGGAGACTAATTACGGGAAGGCCGCGGTTGAGGTGCGCGTGGGCTTTTTTCGATTATGCTATGATACTTGTGTACGCGATGTTTTTGCCATTTTTGGGCGCATAAAAGTAATAGCACAATCAGGCAAACACGACAAAAAGAGAAAACGATTCCACACTCACAATGTCAGAATGAAAGACGAATTGTTACCAGTGGGTTGAATTTTTTGTTTTCCTTTTTCCTTTTTTTTTTTTTTTGCTTTCCTTCGTTTTTTTGTTTTTCTCTGCTTTATTTTTTCCCGTCGTTTTTTCGTTCCGCCCCCCCCCCCCCCCCCCTGGTTTTAGTGTACCCCCCTGTGGCGCAACAATAGAGAGTAGGGCTCACATAGTAGGATAATGTGAAGTATACATGGAGGAAAAGGGTGTGTCAGAGGAGATGAGAAAATTTGACGAATGTGACATGGAGGAGTTTAGTAGACTAGAGAGTCGCGAGAAAACAATCTCTATCGTAGGAGATAGATGGTGGCCACAGGCGGCGAAACAGGAAGGGGGTAAGATGAGCAAAACGTGACGATGTAATATATGGAAAAGCGTGATCAGCGCCCAAATATTGGAGGTATCTCTATTAGGAGTAGGAACGGTGCTCCGTCTCGAAACGGATGCGTGGTAAATGCTCAAAGGACTAAGGCAAACGACAAATGAGTACGCTCCCCGGATAGGGGGAGGGCGTTGTGAGCCATCCTTATTGTTGATAGCGTGTGGCGTTCCTTGGATTGACAGTTTGCTCTTCTTGCTGTCCGTTTTGAAGGAATGCAAAGTAGCCGGCGGGTACTGTGATTGTCTTGTCCATTCCCCGACGCCCTGGTGTCGTGCCCCGCCCCCCCAACCCACCTCCACCACGACACCAGGGCGTCGGGGAATAGATGAGACAATCGCAGTATCCGCCGGTCACGTCGCGCTCCTTCAAAACGGACAGCAAGAAGAGCAAGGTTTCTAATCCAGGGAACGCCACACGCTCATGAGGATTGGCTCACGTCGCCCCCTCACGACCCACCTCCACCACGGCACGTTTTGAAGGAGTGCAAAATGACCGGCGGGTACTGCGATTGTCTTGTCCATTCCCCGACACCCTGGTGTCGTGGTGGAGGTGGGTTGAAGGGGCGTGGTACGACACCAGGGCGTCGGGAATGGGCGAGACAATCGCAGTACCTGCCGGTCAGTCTGCACTCCTTCACAACGGACAGCAAGAAGAGCAAAGTATTTAATCCAGGGAACGCCACACGCTCATAAGGATTGGCTCACGTCGCCCCACCCCCCCCTGTCTGTCTCGGGAAATTGGAGTGCGGTTTTCGCCATTTTTTACAGTGTTTCTTTTCGTAGTTTGTTTTTGTCGAGCTTAACGATCGTAGTTGGGAGGAAATATGGAAGTTTTTTTCCCCCCCCAGCAAGATAATACCAGATGGAAAACAGAAAAAGCGAACAAAATGGATATTAGCCTAGGTGCGGGTGGGCGTGGCGGGCTGGGGTGTGTACGTGAGGGCGCTGTGGAGGTGTGAGGGTGGGTTTGGGGGTGTGAAACCGGTGGCTGGCCGTCGGGGGATATCCTGGCCGCGTCGCCGGGTTCGTATTGACAATTATCGAGATCTGTCAGGGCCGCTATGTTCCTGGTCTATGTGATCTGCATCATGTAGATCGCGTTGTCGTGCGGGAACCATGTGGCCTGCAATATCTCACATGCGTTTTCTGGGTTGAATCTGCACGATACTGATACCAGCCCCCATGAAGTTGCACCTGCGTGCCAGGCTATTCGGATTTGCACGTAAATTCATGGCGATTTGTGTATGGCGATTCCCTATGTGCAGGTCCGCACACAACGATGTTTGCGGCGCCCAGACCAACCCGACCCCAGACCTGACCCTAACCCTAGCCCTAACCCTAACCCCAACCCTTTTGGGGGGCCCGAGGTCTGCTCTCGAGATAGGCAGGGGCAGTCCGGCCATACGTTTCTCGCTGATGAATTTACGTGCAAACCCGAATAGCCTGGCACGTACGTGCAATAAACCGCCTGGTGTACTGCAGCACAGCATCCTATTACGGCAGTTACAGGATGTAGCTGATGGGGATTGTGCTTCGTCCTATGTGTAAATGTGTCGAGGCGTTGCGGTTGTCTGGCCAGAAAAAGGCTGTCTGGCGGATGTGGTGCTGCTATCTTTCCGGCAGAGAAAGCGCTGACTACTGGCCGTGCTGCTATCTTTCGCAGCATGTAAGAGCGATTGCACGCGCGCCCAGAGGCCTGCTTTCGGTCCAGTATTTGCGTCCCCCCGTCGAGCATTTTTCGTTTGAAACACGGAGACTGAAGTTGACCCCCCCCGACACCGCCTTCCCAACCCTATGGAAACCCCGCGGCATCGAAACCAACTCGATATGATTCCCGTGGACGGGACGCGATTTCGCGTTTTTTTTTGTTTTGCGTGGTTCTGTTTGCGACAGATGTTGCACCTGTGGCTGCACCTAAAGAGCGACAACTGGGTCAAGTGGCGAGAGGTTCAAGACCGGCGGGGACAGGCTGAAGCCCCCCCGCCCTCTTCTTCTACCGCCAACAATGTCACCAGCAACGTCAGTAGCAGCAGCGGCGGCAGCACCAGCGGCAGCAGCGGCAGCGGTGTTGTCGTTGGTGGTGATGCCGTTGGTGGTGGTGCCGTTGGTGGTGTCGGTGTTGGTGTTGGTGTTGGTGGTGTTGGTGGTGTTGGTGTTGGTGTTGGTGGTGGTGATGGTGGCAGTGGTAGTGGTGGAGCTACTGGTAGTGTCGGTGGTGCTGGTGCCGGTGCTGGTGTTGGTGGTGGTGATTTCGCCCAAAATATAAGCAGCGGCGGTAATGGAGAAGGCGTCAGTTCCAGCACCGCCGCTCTCGACGCCTCTATCGCGGCAGGCGGTCATACCCCGACCAGAAAAACCTCTCCTACACGGAATTCCCGGGCCAGTTCCCACCCTGGGGGAGGGGCGGCAGCCGCAAAATCTCCAGGGAAAAGCGGCGGGGTTTCTAAGGGTAAGGCAGGCGGTGCTCCGTGGAAGGGGCCTGGGAGGGAGGGGACTGGTACCGGAGGTCGGAACAAGCGCGTGCGGTATCGGCTGGAGGGAGAGCACGATCGCTTTCTGGCGGACTGGGAAGGGCCGGCTCGGCACGCGCTACAGGTGTGTGGTGGCGTCTCAATAAGAGGGAGCGAGAAAATAATGTTTTTTTTGTTTAATGTTTCAAATACGTCAGCTGTGAGTTCGATCAATTCAAGGGTCGATACAGTACTCTTTAGTTTATTCGCCGTATTCTACTGAAAATTGTTTGCTGTGCCGTACCGTCTTGTAGTTTGTGTTTGGTGTATGTTTCGTGTTATCTGTTTTTTGTTGTGTTTCTTGGAGTTTTTTAGTTTGGTGTGTCTTTTTCGGTTGTCTTGTTTTGATTTTGCGTTTGTGTTGTTTTTGTGTTTGTGTTTTTTGTCCTTTTTTGTGTGCGTCTTTTGTGTGCTTATGGTGTATGTTTGGTTGTGTTTTTGTTTTGTGGTCGCCTTGTGTATGCTTTGTTTGAGTAGGGTGGTGTGTTCTGCATACCAATTAAGGCGCTTCTCGTAGGAAGGAACGTAGATCGAAGTATGTGAAGCGGAAAGAGTTCCCATGATTGGTTTAGGTGCAAAGTGTCGACGTGAAAATACCAACAGCTCCGCCGCCATGCTCAAGGGAACAATCCCGGAGGCCACATGCATGTGTATATCGTATGTACCTGGTATGTTAGTACTTGCAAATGTCTGTCTCGCAGTTTGCGACTCCACAGGTTTTGTCTCCCTGGGGGATCATGAATCGGCACGGGTACTGGGTGTGATAGATGCTGATGGAAAGAACGGTTTTATAAGACACACATTCCAAACATGCGGTTGAGGTGGCAGCAAAGATACGGCTGTTTTCGGGCACGTCGGTCACACCTTACGACATTCGAGTCAAAAACGGTATATATTACGTCTAGATGGCGGTCCGTCACGGGGCTGAGTGCCAGCGGCACTTGGAACAAAATCCAAATTAATTGTTGGTGGCTTTATAACCCATTTGATTTATGAACAACGAGGAGGAAAATAGGACATGTACTACCCGCACATCATGGTGGCTCTCGGCACAACTTGTTCCTGTCTGCTTGCTTGCGTTGTCGCACTCAGCTCTGTGGTCGACACGAACGTACAGCTGTATGTACTTTGCTGCTCTGTGCAGGGCCGATCGCAGGCTGTTTGCTGACTATCGGAGTTAGTGCGTGCTTTCTCTGTGGTGTGCGCAGAAGAAGCGGGTTTAAGAACAAATATCAAGCAAAGAAAACAAGAAGAGCGAGCGAGGTGAAAAGAGGGGGAAAAATAGTCCAGAGATCGAGCCCGGGAAAAATAATTCCGCGTCGGCAAGTAAGAGCTGAGAACAGTCTGTGAGGCCAGAGAACTGCCAAGGGTGGCCTCCAAAGGCATTGACTTAACAGTAATGTCTGTTGCCGTGTTTTCACTGCCCTTCCCTCTGCGCCTCTCGAGCCACTTCCATTAACCCCACCCCCCCTAGCCTTATCCGCCCAACCCTCCCTGTCCCCCCTACCCCCGCGCATCCCCTCTCTCGGCCCTGCCCCACCAACGCCCCCCTCGCCCCTTGAACCCCGTCCCACCCCACCCCTCCGACCCTCCCCTCCTCCGCCACCACCACTGCGCCGTCGCCGCGCGCTTTGCAACGCATTAGCTGGAGCTAGAATCTGCCCGGCTGGCGCTTTGCGAAGAGGCCGTCCTCCGAGACCTCCTCCGAAGGTGCCGTATTGCCCTCCCTCCCGGCTACGCCCGCGCCGACGCCGTTAACAAGCTCAGAGGACGCACCAGCAGCGGGCGCAAGAGCGGTTCCCAGCGGCCCGCCCCTACCGCTGCTGCCGCCGCCGCCGCTGCGGCTGCCGCTACGGCTAGCGCTAGCGCCGGTGGAGCCGGCGCCGCGGCTGGTGCCGGCGCCTCTGGCGCCTCGGTATCTTCTAGAGCTGCTGCTGCTGCGGCGGCGGCAGCGGTGCCTCCGGTCGGCGGGTCGGGTCGCGCGAGGGGAAGCGGGGGGGTAGGGGGCGTGTCTGGACCGGGTGGGAGGGGAGGAGGGAAGGGGGGCAGGGGTAAGGGGAGCAGGGGCGGGGGGAGCGCGCGCAGGCAGTCGGTGTCGGTGGCGGCGAGGCAGCAGAGAGGCCGCGGCGGCGTGAAGCGACGGAAGAGCGAGGGCTCGGTGGAGGTGAGTTTTTTCTGGGGGGGGGAGTTTTGCGTTGAGGGAGATGTGTGGCCATGATTTTGTTTTGTGCGGGTGTACGGCATGTATTGTAAGTCTGCCTGTTCAGGCATGTACGTGTTTGTATGCGTGCGGTCGTTGCCGAGTTGTGACCTTGTGCATGTCAAGGTTTTGTTGCGGGGGTATACCAGAATCCGGCATGCCGAGCTTTGGTTCACTTTGTCGATACGGGGGAAATCCGCCACAAGCGGCACCGTGTTTGTATTTCGCGAGAAAGGGGGTAAGGAGGGGTACGCGGCGGGCATAGCCGTATCAATGCGCGCCTCGTGGTATAGCAGTGGTGCGAAACATATATGCTACTTGCATTAAGGATTTTTAATCGTAATTTGGCCGGTGGGGGGGAGAAAAAATCAAGAAAATAATAACTTGGTTAATGTAGGGTGATGGCCCAGTTTGCGAGGGAAAAAAACCATGGTAGAATCCCACAAAAAAAAAATTGAACAAACAACCAGGCAGCCAGGACACCAAGACATCGAGGCACACATCATCTTCCACAGGGCATCCCGGACACACCAGGCGACATCCACAACACTCAAGCACTCTCCCGAAGAGGCTGCCAGGTTCCTAGAGCACGCGCTTCGGGATTGCCCACGGCAGACAGGCTGACGCGTCAAGAGTAAGAGTGCCCGAAGCGGCGCACATTTAGCTCTTTGCTACGAACACGTAACAGCCAGCAAACAATTTTCGAAATCAGAAGGCTCGTCTCACGTTCGTCAGAGACCGACGAGCTGTGGCCCATACACAAACGCAACGCGCCACAAACGCGCCACCCATGCCAACGCCACAGGTGCGTAAGACTCTCCCGGCCCTACCCCTGGCATGCAGCAAAGCCTGTTTGCAGCCCACCAACAGCAGCAGTAAAGTGGCCTTTCGGCGTTTTTGAATATTTCGAGCAGTTTGCTCGAGAATAAAAAAGCCACACCCGTACATGAAAACCCGCGAACAGTTTGAATTTCAAAAGCTCGGAGATTGGAGGACAGGACGATACCAAGCAAGGCAGACCAGAGACACGGTGCGTCTTAGTTCACGCGGGAGCAGCCCGTCTCCACCCCTGAGGCAGCCGGCCTCCACTCTTGAAGAAGCCGGTCTTCACCTTTTTGAAGCCTCGAGTTACCCTCTCAAACCCTCCTTATGTCCTGCTTGCGCGGCCGTTTCCCATGTTATACCATCGGTGTATCGGCCACTTCCGGGCTTGCAGGAGGACGGCACAGATGCCCGCCTTGATCTCCGGCTAGTCTATCCAGCCAGAAGTTTGTGGTTCGCGAGACATCGCCCGGATGACCAGGAGTGCTCACGGAAACACTCGAGAGTTTAATAATTTATTGATGTTACACACAAAATCGACAAGATCGGGAATGCAGATCTTGCCTTCAAATATCTACTGCTGCTGTACATCATGATGTGGTAATCGATGACCCGTCCTAGGTGTGTACTCCTAAATCGTTTCATATTGTTTTTTTCTCTGTCCGTCTTCCCCTGCTCTGGCATGAAACCCAATCCAACCAGATTCTCCGCATACATCAAACATGATTATCATTAGAGCCTTCAAACCGTTTTGTTTTGTTCCCAGCAGTTGAGCACGTCATCAACAGCAGTTTAGCACATTATCAACAGCAGTAACTAGTTGAGCGCATCATCAACAAACGAGAGAGAGTGACAGAAAATCGCGCCGCAGTCACCCACACAGCAGCAGTAGCACAGCAGCCTCGCAGTCGGTAGTCAGCGTCGAGGGTAGGAACCGGTCGCTGGACTCCCTCCCATGTATGCTGATACCCTGCCGAGATGTTTGCTGCGGTGCTATTCTCCGTTCTGCAACATTACCTCTTGTTCATACTCCTAAAGTTCCCAGAATCATAAAAAAACTGCAGCACAGCCGGTAGCATGACCAGAAGATTGATTGTTATGTGTGTTGAGTACACCCGGCGTCCGTGCTTATTATTGATCCTAAGAGACATACAAAGTATGTGTGAGACAGGGTAAACCAAACGATCGCAATTATTAATCAACATAAAGCAAGTGAAATGCCGGCGTACCGGGCACGACAGCACAACAAAACGAGCGACATCATAACATAAGAAAAGATTGGAAACTAAAAAAGAAAACACCAGGGGCTCTGAAGAATGTGATGCAAGAAAGCCATAACGGCTGCAAGAGAAACAATCTACGTGCTGATGAAGAGAAACAGCTACCTGTTGCACGGACGAAACATCAGGAAGAAGAGGAAGATACCAGCATAAGGCCGGTGGGGAGGGAAAACAAGGGAATAGAGAAATAAGGCAATGAAAATGAACAAAGCATGCAACATAACAAGTAAGTGTATTACTGCCGCGTTCGCGCTCCCCCCGTTGAACTCGATGAATACAAACAAAGCAAAACACCACCGCTCACTATAGGTTTTAGGGCTATTCTGTACTTGAACACGCTCCACGTATTAGTCGAACCGGCACGTTGCCACACCATGTACCATTTCGATTCGGCGTTCCTCCACGGCTGTACCGGTACGCCCCTCGCCCCTCCCCCCCCCCCCCCCCCCTCCCCTCCCTCCAGTTTCCCCTTGTTGCTGTTCTTGGCGTCCACTGTTGCGTGGATTGGCCAGCTCTTGTCCGCCTCGGTCGTGTACCATTTCGTCATGAAGCGGCCCGCCGCGTCGACGACCCCCCGGTACCAGTTTCCACTCTTCTTAGCCGCTCTCGACCACAGCACACTCTTTACCCATAACAGCAAAGGGGGGTTGTCCGTTGACTCCTCGCTGGCTTTGAATGCTCTGATACCGTCTGCTAGAGATTGGATCCAGTCTTTTCTGGTCGGCCTGGTCCCGGGTTGTCCTCACGCCAACCATCGTCCCGAACATCACGCGATGGGTTAGCCGCTCAGTTGTCGTCCTTTGTACGGCTTCCGCAAAGAGGTGGCTTTTGCGGGTGGTCGTATCAACGCTCTCACATTGTGTTGAGGGTCTTGGCGGTCGATATGTGGTGGTCGGTGCGTTGTCGGCGCTGGAAGCCAATATCATAGGGAGGAGGTTTTTGTGTGCCGTTCGGAGGTCAGCGAAGTGCCCCTGGCCGAGATTCTGAGCCACATGCCCGCACAGCAGGGTGTCCATCACCTCGGTCCTTAGCAGGCGCACCTCTAGTGTGAACGAAGCATCTTCCATATCTTACAGCTCACGCTTGGAACGATCGTAGCATGCCCACGCGAGTCGGATCCGTCGTCAAATTTTTGGCATAATGTCGGCGCTTGCGTTGATGAAACTGCGCCCAGGTACAGAAAATGCATCGTCTGCGTATATACCTCAGGCCCGTCGCTTCGACAACGAGCGATGGGGCCGGGAGAACCTTGTTGAGTGTGCGGAGCAGTGTTGTCTTCGTTTTCGTTTCGGGCACAGTGAGGCCTGCTGATTCGAAAACGGTCACAATGACGGTCATCTTCGCAAGGTCTTCCGTTGATTTAGACACAATGCCCGCATCGTCGGCGTACAGCGTACCACAGACTGACCTCCGTACACATGCCAGTGGTTCAACCTCCAACCCGCCCTCCCCGAATTCCTCCTCGAGGCGCACCAACTCCCTCGAAATGTCTGGGTCGTCACTGAAACTTAGCGGAATGGAATGTATCGCTGTGCGGCGAAAAATACATTGCGAAGAAGCGGCGACAGTACAGATCCTTGCCGCAATCCCTGAGTGACGTCATGCCATTCATAGTGTTCACCGTCATCCGTACGCACGCGAGCTCGCATGCTTTCGTGGAACTGGCCAATAATGGTCAACATCGTCTCTGGTACGCGGAAACGTGCGAGCACCACCCACCGCCGCTCTCGGTCGACGGAGCTCTATGTCATTTGAGATCGACGAAGGACATCAACAGAGGGATTCTCCTAGCTCGTCCGAGTTCTTGCCATCGGCGCACGACGAATGCCTCAAATATATATTTCCTCGATACAAAGGAAGAGCTGGCACTCCCCCCAGGGTTGTAATCGCTCAAGGCGACGCTCTTACTCCGGGGCTCAGAACCACGAAATCGCGGCATTCATCAAACCATCGACGGTGCTGATGCCACTGCTGCTGAATGCCGTTTGTTTTGTGTTGAAAAAATAGATCATTCCACTCGGTCGAGTATCAGCTAATTGTACCTCATACTGTCGCCCGGCTGCAGAATGAGAATTGTATCAACATAGACTACACAGTATACAGCAGCAGCCGGAACGAACGTCTAGACTTCCTTCTGACATTCATGTAGATGAACAAGAACAGCAACACGCATTATGGCGATGTGACAACAAACCGACGAACTGCATGCCGGCTGCCATCCACCAACCAACAACGCACTCAAGATGGCGGCATTTTTTTTGTGGTCATAAATATCTTGATAAATCAGTAGGCTCGGCGTAGATGAGAGGGGCAATTGCCCTGAGTACAGTCAAGGGCGCAAGCTGTAGGGCGCAACCCGTGCGAGCCCCCTCCACAGTAAAGCGCTGTCCTACACAACCCAGCCCGCGATCAAGGGGGTGCTGTGTTGTTTTTGTTGTATACGAATTATTATTTTTGCTTTTTCGGGAGAAGCGAGCAAGGACCGCATCAAGTATGTTTTGTCACAGCAATGTGGAGCGCAAGCGCGGACTCTCCGAACACAAGATGCCGGTGAGACAGGCGCACTCCACACAGACAAAGCACAGACAGTGGGCGCCCAGGCCCGCGCCGAGCACACCATATCTGCAGGCCTTCGGCATGACCTCCACCTTGGATTCGACAGAGTTTTTTTTTTTTTTAAATGCGTGACATCGTCGACCGATCGCTCCCTGCTTTGGGTGGATAACGACCAATGACAGCGATTGGTCCATTTACGGTCTATTCAACGACATGCTAGATTAAGCTGGCTTTTGATTTCGTTCGTGAGAATTCGAAATATTTGAATTTGAAGATAATATGGGCATGCGTGGGCTTTCGCGTCTACTCGAGGAGGTCGCGCGCGAGACGTGATGGATCTCAAGAAACTGCTGTGATGGTGGCGTCATGGCGTCTTTCCTGTCGACGGCCACATTCTCATGCACAAATATCGAGCACACGGATGACGCTGCAGAAGCTCTCGTTTGAGAAGACGACGAGGTGCCTCTGTTTGATTATTTGGGCGGCCGAGCTAAAGCCACTTGTCGGTGCTCGACAGAGCGGCGCCACCGGGCAAGCAGAGGACCTCCCAGGAAAGATCGGAGCATATGGCGAGAGTAAAGAGGTCTTGCAAGGAGGCGCATCTGCGACGTGAACCGAGGGCGCATGTACCACACTGGGCGACGAAGGCAGTATGCTTCAGCTCTTCGGGCACGGCGATAATTGCGAAAACATGTCAGCCATGCCATCGAGGGCGTAGACTGCTACATCTCCCCCGTCGAAGCTGACACACAGATCAATCTAATGGAAACGATGTTCCCTCATATGGGCAAGACGTGCCACGTATAGGCGACCCAGACTCCGATTTGATCGTACTCGGGGTGAGCCTGTTTCTCTAAAAGAGGACGCACCGCGTCTCTGGTCTGCCTCGCTTGGTGTCGTCCTGTCTTCCGATCTCCGAGCTTTTGAAATTCAAACTGTTCGCGGGTTTTCATGTACGGGTGTGGCTTTTTGATTCTTGAGCAGACTGCCCATATTATTCAAGAACGCCGAAAGGCCACTTTACTGCTGCTGTTGGTGGGCTGCAAACAGGCTTTGCTGCATACCAGGGGTAGGGCCGGGAGAGTCTTGCGCACCTGTGGCGTTGGCGTGGGTGTTGCGTTTGTGGCGCGTTGCGTTTGTGTGTGGGCCACAGCTCGTCGGTCTCCAACGAACGTGAGACGAGCCTTTTGATCTCGAAAATTGTTTGCTGGCTGTTACGTGTCCGTAGCAAAGAGCTAAATGTGCGCCGCTTCGGGCACTCTTACTCTTGATGACGCGTCAGCTTGTTTGCCGTGGGCAATCCCGAAGCGCGTCCTCTAGGAACCTGGCAGCCTCTTCGGGAGAGTGCTTGAGTGTTGTGGATGCCGTCAGGTGTGTCCGGGATGCCCTGTGGAAGATGATGTGTGCCTCGATGTCTTGGTGTCCTGGCTGCCTGGTCGTTTGTTCATGTTTTTTTCATGTGGGATTCTACCATGTTTTTTTTTCCCCCGCAAACTGGGCCATCGCCCTACATTAGCCAAGTTATTATTTTCTTGATTTTTTCTCCCCCCCACCGGCCAAATTACGATTAAAAATCCTTGATGCAAGTAGCTTATTTAATGACCTAGAACGAGTAGTTCCAGGTTTAACGAACTACTCTCCGAAGCCGTCATGTTCTTGGAACCCGGGGCGCGTCGGATCGGAGATCTGTATATCTGTGTCTGCATGAATTGTTCGATGTGATCGATTCATCCAGCCAGAGTGAAGGCGGACGTGGTGGCACGGTCGTTGTTGGCATGTGTCACTTCACGCTGGCTTTGGTTCCGTCGTTTTTCTAGGACAAAAGCCCCCCCCTTTCCCTGTATCTGTTCATCCACCAATTCGTGCGAGTTTGTGCCTCTAATCTCTGCTCCCCCTTCCCCCCCCCTTCCCCCTCCCCCCCCCCCTCCCATCCCGTTCCACCCCCTTCCCCCCCCCCCCCCCCCTGCCCCACTCCCCCTCTCCAACCCCCCTCTCCTCCCTACCCCCCCCTTCCTCCTGCTCCCCTCCCCGCTACGCCCTCCCCCCTCGCTACCCCTTGACGCTCTCAGAACGATTCCTCCGAAGACGATCGAGGTTCGTTCTCCGACTCATCCCAGTCCTCCCACCACTACCGCCGACCAAGATCCGGTGGTAGTGCCGGCAGCGCCGGCGGCGGTGGGGAGCGCGGGGACCGCTTTTCATCCACATCCGGTTTCTTCGCCACCTTGGGCGGGTTCATTGATGACAGTGGCGGGGGCGGTAACGGTGGCAACGGCGGCGGTGGCGTTAGCGGCGGCCAGGGTGGGGTGGGAACGGGGCCACCCGGCTTGGTGGATGGAGGCGTGTCCCCCTGCCAGAGGGGGTTCACCCCTGGGCTAACAGCCGCCGAGGCGATTAGACTCGCCAAGAAGCACGCTTCGGCTGCTGACGGGGGGGGGGCGATTGTCACGCTCGGCACGGAGGCGCCTCCCTCCTCCTTGGATGGGTTGGATAGAGGGTTTTCTGTCGGAGGAGGCGGAGCGGTGGAGGGAGCGGCATCGGCGGTGGATGCAGGGGCGTTGGCGGCGGCGGTGGGGGGTGGTGTGGCGGGGACTTCGGGCCGAGTGTCTCCCGGTTCGGTCGTGGGTGAGGGCGACTTTCATTTGTTCTTGTGATGGGGACGGGGGGCGGCGAGGAATGGGGGAAGGAGGGGGGGGCGTGGATGGGGGGTAGGTACGTGCGATGTGGGGTTGTTGACTTTCGGCTTGCGCTTCACCTTTTGTCTTTTGCCTTTCACCTCTTCGTCCTTCGTCTTTGTTATCCGCCTTTCACCCTTCGTCGTTCGACTTTCGTCTTCCCTTCGCCCCCTTGTACTCTTCGTCTTTCGCCCTTCATCCGGTATCTTTTGTCTTTCTTGTTCCGTCTTTCTCCTGTGTTGATTTTGTTGTTGGTGCCTTTTCTTTGACGTTTTTTCGACAGGCGCGCGGAAGCGATCAGACTGGACGTTCTTGACGCCCTCCATACGACGCCCGGTGCCCCTGCTGCCCGGCTCGCGCTGCCCCTTAGCCTTTAGCGGCAGTGGCGGCGGCGGGGCATCAGGGGCGAGTGCCTCAGCCGGAGGCGGCAGCGGTATCGGAGGCGGTTCCTCGGCCTCTGGTGGGGGGGACTCGGCGTACCAGACGGCGGCCACGCCAACGTCGGCGCGCGGGGGCAAGAGGAAGTCGTCGGGTTCGGGCTCGTCGGGTTCGCTTGCGGGGGCGGCGGCAGCGGCGGCGGCAGCGGCGGGTGATGATGCGGCGGGTGGCGCGGGGTGGGGACCTGGCGGTGAGTCCGGTGTTGGTGGTGTTGGTGTTGGTGGTGTTGGTGTTGGTGGTGTTGGTGTTGGTGGTGTTGGTGTTGGTGTTGATGTTGGTGTTGATTTTGTTGTGATGGTGTTGTTGGTGGTGGGGATGGTCGTGGTTGTTATGGCGTTGGTGTTGGTGTGGCTGTGGTGTTGATGGTATTGGTGTGGTGCTAGTGTCGTGGTTGTGGTTGTGGTTGCGGTTATGGTCTGGTTGTGGTGGTGGTTGTGGTGGTGGTGGTGGTGGTGGTGGTGGTGGTGGTGGTGGTGGTGGTGGTGGTGGTGGTGGTGGTGGTGGTGGTGGTGGTGGTGGTGGTGGTGGTGGTAGTGGTGTTGGGTTGATATTGGTATTGGTATGGTTGTGGTTGTGGTGGTGTTGGATTGGTATTCTACGGTTGCCCACCCAATTTTCTGTCACGAATTCGCCGGTTTTGAAATCAGCTCCCGGCCTTACCTCTAAAAATTCGGTGCCCCTTGCCACCCCGTCGTCATCGTTCGATAGTCCTTTCTTTGCAAACAAGAACATACATGGAGATTTTTTTTTAATAGCGTCCTTCCTAATGTCGAGCAACCATGAAACGTTCGTTAATGAAAATCGCTGGTTTTGGGGGGGGGGCTATCGTAGAATCAGTCTTGGTATTGGTGTGGTGTTAGTGTTGGTGTTGGTGGTGTTGGTAGAGTTGGATTTAGTGTGATGTTCGTGGTTGCGGGGTTGATGGTGGTGTTGGTGATGGTGACCTCGGCGATGGTGGTGCCGGTGGTGTTGTCGATGGTAAAGTTGGTGTTGTTACTTTCGTTGTGTTGGTTGACGTGAGCAAGGCAGAGCACTTTGGGCGTTGGTACGTTGGATGGAAGAAGGCTAGGGGTACGATCGTCGGGATGGTTTTGAGCTATGCTGAAGACGATGGTAGATGGATTGATGAGGGCATGTCTTGTACGGCAGCAATCGCCGTGTTGTTCCCCTTGAACTCGCCTTCCTTCCGTTTCGAAGTGAGAGCGATAGTTGCCCTTGAAGAACTGCAGAACGCATCTCACTAATTCCAAGTCGCTTGTCCCCGACGACGGGGGCGCAGTTCTAAAAGGGTCGACCCTGCATTATTTCTCCCGCACTTGTTCGACGTAAGTTATCCTTAAAACTTATCTCTAACTAATCCTGCCCCTGTTCTTCGTTTTGCCCATTGTTCCCCTAACGCCAACAGGCGAAGACGTCGCCTCCTCACGAGATCGGCGCGCGATAAGCCCAGGAGAGCCGTTCTGTCGAGGGCTGCCGAAGGCCATTGCTTGGCTGGACGTCGCTCGACAGTTTACTCCGATTAGCGCCACCGTAAGTGTACCTGCTTTCTTACATGCTTGCACACCCCGTACAACTACGATAGTTGGTAGTTGTTTGCCAGACAACTCTCGGTTCAGAATCTTGTGCAACTAGTTGCCAGCAGACAACTACTGGTTCAGAATCTTGTGCAACTAGTGCCAGTAGACAACTCTCGGTTCAGAATCTTGGGCAACTAGTTGCCAGCAGACACCATAATCTTGTGCAACTAGTTGCCTGTAGACAACTACTGTTCCAGAATCGTGCGCAACTAGTTTCCAGCAGACAACTACTCTTCCAGAATCGTGTGCAACTAGTTGCCTGCAGACAACTCCTGGTTCAGAATCGTGTGCAACTAGTTGCCTGCAGGCAACTACGAGGTAGTTGCCTGCGAAACAACTAACTTAGTTGGTTTTAGTTGTGAAAAGTACAAATGAGAACGCATTTAATTTGGGTCTTTGCTGCTGCCTGATGCATGTATCACGTCCAACTAGGTTGTTGATGACCACGACCCCTCTCTTGCGCGGGAGCGATCTTCCAAACAACTCCCAAAGAATAATAACCACGCTGGTTGCGCAAGAGACTTTTCTGGGCCCGCGTTGCCGAACATACACAGAAAAAAAAAGGAGAAAAACATCCAACACGCATACTCCCGGGGGCACGTAGCACTTACACTCAGGGCTACATCATCCTTTTGCATCCTCATCCTTATCCTTGTAGCTGCCAACCCCCCAAAAAAACGAAGTACGAACTGCTCCTGGAACGTAGCTATAGCTATACTACACATGCAACACGTAAGCCTAAGCCTTGCTTTCATCAACCCTGTCTACGAGGAAGGCCATATGACTACTGTATCCATCGGTGCTGAAGTGCACCGCGTTATCTCCTCCTGCTGCTGAGTCATCATCATCGACCACCGTGACTGCCACTTGTGCCGGCTGCTGGCCACCATCTGCTCCTGGTGCTGGTGTAGGAGCAGCTGCTGCTCGTCTAGCGCCGGCTGGTGGAGCTGCCGCCATGAGTGCGCGTGTGCTTGTTCGCTGGTGGTGTGTGTGCGTGTGTGTACGCTTGTCCGGGTTCTTGGTGACAACTACCTGGAAAAGTAGCAACGTCCCGGGCAACAAACTGTTCAAACTGTTCTTATTGACGACTCCCCGGGCATCTAGTTGTCTGCAGTTTGTGCAACTACTTGCCTGTAGACAACTACTGTTCCAGAATCTTGTGCAACTAGTTGTCAGCAGACAACTACTCTTCCAGAATCTTGTGCAACTAGTTGCCTGCGAACAACTCTCGGTTCAGAATCTTGTGCAACTAGTTGCCTGCAGACAACTATTGGTTCAGAATATTGGGCAACTAGTTGCCTGTAGACAACTACTGCTCCAGAATTGTGCGCAACTATGAATATTATAGTCGCCAGCGGACAACTATTCTTCGAGAATCTTGTGCAACTAGTTGCCTGCAGACAACTACTGGTTCAGAATCGTGTGCGACTAGTTGCCTGCAGGCAACTACGAGGTAGTTGCTCGCCAAACCAACTAACTAGTTGGTTGTCAGTCATAGCTGTACAGGGTG